>JAQFVV010000197.1:1155712-1803212 GCA_028023455.1 Epiperipatus broadwayi | reverse complement strand
TTTTCATTGGGGCATTTTTTTAATATGAATTAATGTACTGTTACCTTTTAACAATTTTAGTAGTGTTATGATTGTTCCTCATAAAGCTGTAAGCCTCCTAAATTCTCAATTAGGGTAGGGTGGCTGAATTTTTTTGACGATCACGCTTTAAGTCACATTATAGCGAGAAATTTTCTAAGACCAAGAATATGACTAATTCGAACACAGAAAACATGTAAAGATGGGAATTGCCAGACACAAAAGCCAGCTGGAACATACAGCGGAAAAACATCCTACTGAAAAAAATATGTGATTGTGCAGCAAATATATGCAGACTTGAGGTCCATAAAACATCTTTTGACTTTCATTTGTAAATCTCATTGCTGCCAATGAAAATGTTTACTTCGTAAATGGCAGTTTGTTTGAGGGATTCCAAATGGCCTTCTTCAAATGTCAAATAAAAGTAACTTAAATTTTTATTTAAACATACATACCATCTTCCAATAATTGTTGTCGGCAATCAAATGTAAAGTAAAAGTAACTCCAAATTTTTTATTTAAACATACCCCAAAAAATCCTGGTTCGCCCAATAATTGTTGTTGGCAATCAAATGTAAAATAAAAGTACCATTAATTATTATTTAATCATACCGAAAAAAAAACCCTACTTATTGTTGTCAGCAATCAAATGTAAACCAACCAAAGTAAGACTGTAAATTATTATTTAAACATAACCCAAATTACTATTTGAACATACACCAAAAAAGACCTGCTCTTGTCAATAAAAATTATTATTGTCCCATTGTCAAAAATAGTATTTGGGAAACCAAAATAATTTATAAATAAAAAAGAAAGTAAAATTGGTTGTCAATCAAATGTAACCAATATAAGTAACTTAATTTTTTATTTAAACATACACACACAAAAAAAATAACCTTTCTCCCAAGAATTGTTGTCGGAAATCAAATGTAAAAATAAAAGTAACGTAAATTATTATTTAATCGTATACAAAAACACTCCTCCCAATAATTGTTGTCGACCATCAAATGTAAAGCAATAAAAGTAAAGTAAATTATTTTTTAAAAATAACCCCAATTACTATTTGAACATACACCAAAAAAAACCTGCTCATGTCAATAAAAATTAAAGAAACAACTATTATTGTCCAATTGTCAAAAATATTATTTGGGAACCCAAAATACTTTATAAACAAAAGAAAGTAAAATCAGTTATCAATCAAATGTAACCAATAAAAGTAACTTAATTTTTTATTTAAACATACACAAGAAACTTCTTTCTCCCAACAATTATTGCCAGCATTCAAATGTAAATTAAAGTACCGTAAATTATTATTTAATCATAACCCAAAAACACACCTCCCACTAATTGTTGTCAATAAAATGTACATGACTAAAAGTAACATAAACTATTATTTAAACATATACCCCTTCTCCCAATAATTGTTGTCGACAATCATACACAAGAAAGACCTCTCCCACTAATTATTGTCAATCAAATGTAAAATAATAAAAGTAAAATAAATTATTATTTAAACATAACCCAAATTACTATTTGAACATACACCAAAAACACTCTCTTGTCAATAAAAATTAAAAAAACAACTATTAATCTCCCATTGTCAAAAATATTATTTGTGGAACCAAAATAATTTATAAACTAAAGAAAGTCAAATTGGTTGTCAATCAAATGTAATCAATAAAAGTAACTGAAATTTTTATTTAAACATACACACACACAAAAAAAAAAAAAAACACTTCTCCCAACAATTGTTGTCTGGAACCAAATGTAAAAATAAAAGTAACGTAAATTATTATTTAATCATACACAAAATCACCCTTCCCACTAATTGTTGTCAATCAAATGTAAACCAATAAAAGTAATGTAAATTATTATTTAAATATCCATCAAAAAAAACATTCTCTCTTGAATTTTGTCAATCAAATTTTAAAAACAGTAATACTATTTAAAAAACACAAATTACTATTTGAACATACACCAAAAAAGGCCCTTGTCAAAATAAATTAAAAAACAACTATTATTATCTCATTGTCAAAAATATTATTTGGGAAAAAATAATATAGAAACGAAAGAAAGTAAAATTTGTAAACCAAGAAAAAAAGTCAATATTAATAGAGAATCGCTAGCCCAGGAACATTATATTAATGTGTTTTTAGTTAAAAATAGTGTCATCCCATGGCTGACACAAGGGATCAGATCAAAACCAACCAATCTTATTGTAATTATAAAAAAAAAAGACAGTATATATTTATCTGTTTTAAATTTTATGATACTTAGAATGCAAATTTTTATGGAATAATTGATTTTCTTCCCTGATATCCCAATCACTATCCCCATGGCCTTATTATCAAATTCTATAACAAACTAAAATTATTTTTTTATACTGTACAGTTTCAAATATGACAACTTAACTTACTGAAATAATTTCATTTTACACTTTATGATATTAAACAAAATGATGATAGAAAACTTTCTGGCGCATCCTATAATTAAGAAATCATTATCTTCATTTTATTTAAACAACTCAATTCTTATCTTCCTATATGCAATCAATACCTGAGTTATAAACTTCTTATAAATATATGAGATTTGAACTCAGACTTTCAAGCCCTTTCACTATCCACAAGATCTCATATTATTGATAAACATGTTCACATACATGCAGAAAAGATAAATAATCACCAATTTACATATTACCTGCTAAACCAGAAATCATCAATTGGTCCAGATTCCCATCTCCCATATATTTATATATAATCAGTGATTAGTTTTATATTAAGATAATAAATCCTTACACTTTAATGGACAAGCTTGAACTTAATCCAACTTCCAACTATTTAGCCATCCATATCATTGAAAATCTAATGATAGAATTCTCAAATACCATGCTGACGCCAGTATTGTTGTATCAATAGTATGAGATAGGGTTGATAGTGAAAGGTTTTGAAAGTGTGAATTCAAATCCCCTTTATTTACAATTAGGCTCCAAGTATAAAAATACTTGGTATTTCAAATCTTACATTTCTTATAAATAATAGCATTTAAAGGATTATAAAGTATGACTAGTTATCTCTCTCTTACAATTATATTAGATTATTAATAATTAAACATAAGATCACAATTTAAATTTCACCATTTATCATTTTCTATACTATATTCGAACACAGACACATCACATCTTATAATGTGTATATGTAAATACTTTTATGTGTATATTTTACTTGCTCCTTGTTTATACCCATTTATTTTAATTACCTAAATATATTTAATAATGATAAAACATTAACAATTCATTATGTAGATAAATCAAATTATTATTTTTTATCTATTGACTTATTCTTCCATATTGATAACGTTTATTTTACAATATAAAATTAAACTATATGCAAATATTCTATTACAAGTATATATATTTTAAAAAAAATACAAGTTCATCTTTAAAAAAAAACTTTAATTTTTAATGGTACTCACATGTTTCCAAACGCTTCAGACTATTTAAGCATCAACATTCCTATAGATTATCATTAATACTATTTTTAAAGTTGTCCTACATATTTTTTGACATTATTTTATTTGGGTTTTGTTCTGGAAAATTTACTTTAATGTGTTCTGTAAGTGATTAATAAAACAACTTGATATTGGTTAAGTGATTAATAAAACAACTTGATATTGTTAATTTAAATCTGTTGCATATTATCATTGTAATTCTTTGAAAAATATAACCATGACATTTATCACACAATTATATTTGTTTATTATGCCTTGAGAGTATTCATATACAAAGAATGGACATGAATGTCACATGATTTAAATTGCATTTCTGAGGTTAAAAGAACAACTATGAGAAATATTATTTTATTTAATCCAAAATGATTAAAATTACTTGTCTACTTGATATAAGACCACATTAATCAATTTCTGTTATAAGGAAGCTAAGTTTTCTTATATTTTATTAAATTAAAATGTCATAGAAAATGTTTAAAATGAGTTTAAACTTTAAAGTAGGTCTAAGATATTTTTGTTAGTTATGAATAAAGAATTAGATTTAATTTAAAAGTATTGTAATTTAGTATTAGTTACAAAACCTCAAAGTATAGCTAAAATTTAAAAAAAAATGTTATATTAAAATCATAGTTAGCTCATACATTTAAATTTGTATCTCTAAATAAATAATTTAATCATGGAATGTATAAATGCATGCATGTGTAAAGCTAATAATTATTAAAATATTTCCTGCTTAAAACTATTGCTGATTTTAAAAATATCTTTACTTTAAAAATATAGAAATGTATTTTGAGAATTTGCAAAAAAAATGTTTAAATAAATATTCTTAATATTTTATTGATACAATTTTAGTCATTTAGATAATATATTTTTTAATGTATTTAGTGAATGTATTTTGTTACTGTAATATATTTTGCTTCAATAAATAATTTGTTAAATATTTCATTAAAAACATGATGCAATTGTTAATTAATTATTTGATTAGAATTTCAATCTATAAAATAACTTCTAGAAATTTATAGAATTATGTTAATTGAAGTTATTTTTAGAATTTTCCATCAGATACCAGGATAATTTAAATGTTTTTTTTAATTGGGTTATTTGGAATGGAAATTTTGATAGTCAATCATTTCAATCAATTTCAATCACATGACTTGCTTCACAAAACTCAGGTATGGTGAGACTAGGATACAAATCTTTGCACACTCATGCACATCTAATTTGTTTACAGTTACAATTTTAACCAATTTTATTTGTGATTTTAGTAACATGTATTGTTAAATACAAATATTTATCCAAGCTATTTTTATAACTGAAGGCTTCTCAACACTTTATTCTTTGACAAGAATAGCATTATGAGAAATTTTATTGTGAAAGTGTTTGAAATTGAATTGTTTTATTAGAAATCTACTGAAATAATATCAAATACACCCCTGATTTATACAAATTTTGTAATTTCAATTGCTTTATTTTATCTAATGTTCATTTTAGAGAAAATATTTGACAGAGTTGATATTAATATTAAAAATATTTTAATTTTTTTTAAGAACTTTATGCAAACTTTCTATTACATAAATTTTAAATATTGCATCGTTTTAAAGTGTGTTTTTCTTTTACTATAATTTATATGTATAAAAAATAAGAAATATTTAACCCAATTTTGAGAACCTGTTGAATCATAAAAAAAATGTAAACATGTTGCATTTTGAGATTATTATATCTACTGCTGTTAAATAGATTAATATTGGAAAGACATCATTGAACATTTGTCCAAGTTAAAAAAACTTATGTGGATGAATGACATAACAGAGTTTTTTTAAGGGAATAAAATTATATATGCATAGAGAATAAATCTCAATTTTTTCTTTATGAATAGTAATTAATATTAACAAAATACCTAAGTTTACATCATATGTCTGATTATTTTAAATGCTTTATTAAAAAAATAAATTCATTTATTAATTGCTAATATTTGCAAACAGTAAATTTCTCTCATTGATGAGTATTGCAAAAGATAACATAATATAAATAATTTAATTACACTCACATTAAATTTAAAAAATTAAATATATTTTCAAATATTTATTCCAACATATTGAATATGTTTATTTTTCAAGAAGTTCATTATTTAATTTATTGCTATGCTCAATCTAGTTTCCTGGAAATATATTTAAAATTTTTCCTAACTTTATCTTGCTCCATTATAGAATACTTGCTCTTCTTTACAATCATATCTAAATGGTAGAATGTGCTTTTAAAAAAAATGTTAAGTTTATTTATACAAGGTACTCTATGAAATATACAATGTTCATCATGTTTATTGTTATCTCTGAATGACTATATATTTTAATTATGTATTATTAATGAGTTCAAGTATTTCTAACCCACATATTTTATGAATTGTTGTTTATGTTAATTTAATTTGTTATGTTATCTTTATAACATGAATAGTATGTGGATATTCAAGAACACTTTTTTCTAACTTTATCTTGCACAATGATATAAATATCAAACAGAAGGACCCTCTTTTTATTTTTATTTTATTGGTAACAAGGTATAAATATTACCTTTAATATTTTTTTTAAAATTCCATGTGATTATTTCTATATTTTTTTGTAATTTTATGTACGATTTAACAAGTATTTTCTGGAAAGTTAACAAAATATTACTAGTGCAATAATAATTTAAAATGCATTACATTCGTCCTTTTGAATAATTTTTGAATCTGTGTAAATGCTGTAAAATTTTAGAAGATAATGAATATATATATATATATATATATATATATATATATATATATATATATATATATATATTATTTTGCCACAATTTTATATTTAGCTATATTTTGCTGTGTTGTTATTTTATCAGTTTTACACATCACTTAGTTATCATTATTTTAATAGGTAAAAGTGTTAATTTCTCTCTTATTGTTTATTTATATAACAGTAAGTTTTATTACTCATTTTGGTGATATAAAGAATGTAATACTTTATTTAGGCAAACCACTTATTTCTGATGGTTCATTCTCGTTTCTCCTGACTAGTGATCTAGACCTAGCTTATTGTTTCCCTCATTTATGAGTGTTTTCTTTTGTTCATGACATCATCTTATTTTACTTTTCCTTACCTATCTGTTAATGTGTATCTTTCCTTAGTGATATATATTATCTAAAGCAATGTGTCCTATACTACCATGAATTTATCTTTGCATTTTATATTTTGGAGGAACTCCAGAAGGCCAATCATATCTTCATTCACAGTCTTTATTTATCTGAGTGTTTTTGATGTGTAGTTCATTTAGTAGTGCCTAGCTAGCACCTCGAAATATTCTAAATCCAATAAAATATTTAAATCAAACTTTTTAATTGTTCATGTGGCTACATAAATGATATACATTTCTTCCAGTATTCATCACCAAACATGATGTGGTAAGATTATATTTAACTTAATGTATTACGTATTTGACCTAGGGATTTTATAATTGAATCAGAGTGTATTAAATGTGAGAACTTACTAAAATAATCAAAGCGATAAAAAATTGTGAAACATTGGATATCTTTGCTATTATTTTTAAATTGTAATCCATAGTTTTTCTTTATATTAATTTTTATTTAGTCTGGAGATTTATCCTTTTATTAATAATCGTTTTGTAAGTCATATGTTACAAGACAGCTTGATATTTGTTTAAATGTTATTAGTGTTAATAAGTATTATTTTTATTAGTAATTCATGCCTTTTTGCATTTATATCATGTGAATCTTTAAGAATCTCATAATATTTACCACACAATTATATTTGCTTATTTACGGATTAAGAGTACATGAAAATTGAGAAATATGATATTAAAGTCATTTTAATTAAAATTGAATTTACTGTTGTTAGGATAAAATCAAAGAGGAATATTATCTTATTTAATTATAAATAATAACACCATTTGATTTAATTGGAATAACATCACTTTAATCAATTTTATTTATATTTATTCACTACCAATTAAGACAATAAGAATTTTTGATTTTACTTTAAAGAAGATTAAGAAAAAAAACCTATTAGTGTGATATTTTCAGAAGCCATAAAATCTATTTTTACTGACGATATCATGAATATCATCCTAGTGTACTATTATTATTTTAATATAAGAGTTTTTCATGCTTAATGTTAATTGGAAATTTTATAATATAATTCAATAAGATATCATCTTAAGGGTAAGGTCATGTCTTATTGCTATTCGTATTTTACTAGAATCACAATTAAGACTTGCTAGGTTTTGAAAATAATAATAATAATAATAATAATAAAAAATAATAATAATAATAATAATAAATTATATACATTCAAAGATCAGCCTTTCAAGCTAATTGTGCATGCGTCTTCTGCGAGTGGTAAATAATAAATGAATACTTCATTCAACAATACAAGATATAGTATTTATGCAGGAATAAAAGGAATCCTCTTATTCCTACAACTCAAATTCTTTTATATGAGCAAATCTGAAGTACTGTTGAATAAAGCGTGAGAGTAGATTTCTCACTTTAAATTACTATTTACGATGTTGTGATGAATGACGTCATGAAATTGTCTAGAATTTACTAAACGTCACTCTAAGTGAAATTTAATTATAAGTAAATAAGCATTTATTTTTATATATTCAGTTAGAGTGACGTTTAGTAAATTCTAGACAATTTCATGACGTCATTCAACACAACATCGTAAATAGTAATTTAAAGTGAGAAATCTACTCTCACGCTTTTTTCAACAGTACTTCAGATTTGCTCATATAAAAGAATTTGAGTTGTAGGAATAAGAGGATTCCTTTTATTCCTTCATAAATACTATATCTTGTATTGTTGAATGAAGTATTCATTTATTATTTACCACTCGCAGAAGACGCATGCACAATTAGCTTGAAAGGCTGATCTTCGAATGTATACAATTGTATGCTTAGCGTTATATAAAAATAAATGCTTATTTACTAATAATAAATTAGTGATTATGATATAATTCATACGTTCTTGTCGTTGCAGCTGTTATTACTATATGATTATTCATATAGTATACGAACATGGATGGGCTGCTCACCAACATGCATTAGCCAGCGTGGTGAGTTTATTGGCTTTTTACCTCTGAGTTTAAGATCAAGAAACACCATGGTCTTTCTTCTCAGTGCCTGATAAGGCAGAATGAATGTTTGTGTAAATGATAAATATTTTTCCAATACATATATACAATTATGACAGACAAAAATAAAGCATGGCTCTTATTCTCAGGAGGCGGTAAAGTTACCAACCAAGGCAGCAGTTGGTGGCCAAAGGCGGAGGGTGCTAAGAATCCCCTGATTGCGGACCCAGGCTGCCATTTGATGATGACTTTTTATTTAGGTACTTACAACTGCAGATCACTTTCAAGTGAAGGAAGATTGCAAGAATTAGAAGAAGAACTGTCTTATATTAAATGGGACATTATTGGACTTTGTGAAGTTAGAAGAAAAGGTGAAGAAACAATTGATTTAAAAAGTGGACATATACTCTATTATAAAGGCACACATATTGGAAATACAAGTGGAGTAGGATTCATTATAAATAAAAAGTGGAAGAACAATATTGTGGAGATTGATGGTGTATCGGACAGAGTGGCAAGATTAGTTATACAACTTAATAGCAGATACCAAATGCAGATAATTCAGGTTTAAGCCCCAACAAGTTCTCATAGTGATGAAGTAGTAGAAGATTTTTATATGGATGTACAAAAGGCTTTTGATCAGAGTAAACAACATTTTAAAGTTGTTATGGGAGACTTTAATGCTAGAATTGGTAGACAAATGAAAGATGAAATTGCTGTAGGTAATTTTGATCATGGTAATAGAAATGAGAGAGGACATAGACTTGTGGAGTTTGCAGAAAAAGAAAAACTTTATATTATGAATTCATTTTTTGAGAAAAATGTTAAAAGGAAATGGACATGGAAGCATCCAAATGAAGGTACAGCAGAATTGGATTACATTTCGACTAACAGGAAATACATATTTCAAGATTGTAATGTTCTTAATAAATTTAACACAGGAAGTGATCATCGATTAGTAAGGTGTAAGTTACATGTTAATGTAAAACTAGAGAGACAAAAATTATTAAGAAAAACAATATTTACAGTTGATATTCCTAATCTTCAGAAACACTCTAATGAATTTAAATTAGAACTTACAAATAGGTTTCAACTGTTAGGAGATTTTGAACATGATTCAGATTTGAATGAAATTAATATGAAAATAACTGATACACTTTTAAAAACTGCAACAAACATAGCTGGTAGAAAAAAGCAGCAATTGACTAATAAAATTTCTACTGAGACTAGAGAATTTATGAAGAAAAGAAGGAATATGAAGATATACAAAAATGATGTATTAAAAAGAATTGAATATCTCAAATTTTGTAAAATGGTACGGAAAAGAGTTGAAAATGATATAAGAAAGTATAACTGTGAAATAGCAAGGAAAGCTGTAGAAGAAAATAAAAGTCTCAAAAATGTGAAACAACATTTTGGTATTGGTAGGAAATTTATATCTGCAATAAGAAAAAAAGATGGAATTATTACTAAAAAGAGAGATGACATCATGAAATTGGTAGAAGATTTTTATCAAGAATTATATAGTAATAAAGAACAAGTACCTCCTATATCTATTACATCTTCCGAATTGCCCAGAATTTTAAATGAAGAAGTGAGACATGCAATTAAGTGTATGAAGAAAGGAAAGGCTCCAGGAAATGATGGAATTATAATTGATATATTAAAAGAAGCAGGTGAAGAAGTAGAAACAATTTTAGCAAAGTTATATACCAAATGTCTAAATGATAAAGATGTACCGGAACATTGGAAGAATGCAGCAATAATATTAATATTTAAAAAGGTGGTAAAGAAGATATTAGAAATTACAGACCTATCAGCCTTTTATCAGTTTTATATAAAATTTTTACCAAGATAATTACAACTCGACTACAGAGAACTTTGTATTTCCACCAACCAAGAGAACAAGCTGGATTTAAAAGTGGTTTTAGTACAATAGATCATATCCAGGTATTGAGAGAAGTCATAGAAAGGACAAACGAATATGAGTTGTCATTATGTTTTGGATTTGTAGATTATGAAAAGGCATTCGATTCTATGCACATTTCTTCAGTGATTAAAGCATTGGATCATCAAGGTATAAATCCAGGATATTGTCATATTTTAAAGAATATTTATAAAAATGCAACAGCAACAATTAGATTACATAATGATACTGGAAAAATCAACATTGAGAAAGCTGTAAGACAAGGTAACTCCATATCTCCAAAACTCTTTACAGCAGTACTGCAAGAAGTATTTTGTGGATTAAAATGGGAAACTAAAGGAGTAAAAGTAAATGGAGAGTATTTAAGTCATTTAGATTTCGCAGATGATGTAGTTGTTTTTGCAAATAATGCTTCAGAGCTGCAGGAAATGTTGCAGGAGTTAGCAGATGAAAGTAGAAAAGTAGGACTAAAGATAAATGTTAAAAAGACTAAAGTAATGTTTAATCGATTTGCTCAAAATATGAAAATAAAAATTGATTATGAAGAACTAGAAGAAGTTAACAGTTACAAATACCTTGGTCAGATTATTAATACAGATGGAAACATAATGGAGGAAATTAATCATAGAATTAAACTTTGTTGGAATGCTTTTGGTAGAAATAACTTGATACTAAAAGGAAATATGCCTATGTGTTTGAAAAGGATGTTTTTAACAAATGTGTTTTACCAGTTCTTACTTATGGATCTGAGACTTGGACACTTAATAGAAGAGAAATACAGAGACTTCAGACCACTCAAAGGAGTATGGAGAGATGTATGTTGGGAGTAACAAGAAGAGATCGAAAACGCAATGTATGGTTAAGACAACAAACAGGTGTTACTGACCTCATTGAAAAAATTAAAAAACTGAAATGGAGTTGGGCTGGACATATTGCTAGAAGAGATGATAATAGATGGACAATTGAAATTTTAAACTGGATTCCAAGAGATTGTAAAAGACCCAGAAAGAGACCACATGTAAGATGGATGGATGAAATAAGGAAATGTGCAGGGGTGTTGTGGAGAAGAGAAGCTAAAGATCGGAGAAGATGGATTAAACTTGGATAGACCTTCATCCTGCAGTGGATTGATAATGGTTGATGATGATGATGATGATATATTTCAAGACCAAATTATTTTAAGACAGGGCTCTGCAGGAAATATTAAAGAATACATGAGTTAATTCAATACAAAAAAGAACTTTACATTAAATGTGATCATTGTAGAAAGATAATCATAGTAACATAATATTTGGTGGTATTTTGGGGATGCTCTGGTGAGTGAAGATTTGAAAGAATCTAACCGTTTTTATCATATTATTAACATTTTATGAGTTATTATATTTTTTAAAAAAGTATAAAAATTATCTTTCTGTTAAACTGCTGTATTTCTACATTTGTATCAGTAATGTTTATTTATTATTTTTAGCTCTTATTATTGTAATATTGTGTTCGCACTTATGTTAGTCTATGTTTGTTATTATTATTATTAGCTACTACTATTAGCTATTATTTTAAAAGCACCTTGAATTTATACATTTTCAGTTCCATGATTTCTATTAGGTTACAATTTTGGCTTGTCCAACATGTTTTCTTTTGTTCAATAAATAGTTAAGACCGTTTACGGTGAAAGCTATTCGCTTCTTATTATTATTTTCTTTGGTGTATATAGTCGTATTTATTTCGCACATTTCTTAAGATTTTGTAATACTATAAAATAGATTGCATAAAACTTCAAGATGATATATAAAAGAAAAAATTATATCTATATACCTTTTAGTTTTTTTATTATTACTTACTGAGTATGCTTTCTCAAAGTATAAAAGTTATAAATCAAACAAAGTAAATCATGTCTACTGGAAGACTGTTACATGCTTGTTGGGAAACATTTCATCCATCATCATTCTAATTCAAAATGATCATGTTGATTGGCTTCCTAAGCTTGAGTGCTTGGAGACTACTTTTGCGTTTTGGAGCGTATATTCGAAGCTGCCTCTATAATACATAGGTTGTTTTTTTTTTAAAAAGTGTCATAGCATCGGCCGGGACGCGAACCCGCAACCCGGGCAACTTCCTGCAAGTGCAAGGCAGTCACGCTGACCTCTCGACCACCAATGCAAGACATAGGTTTTCTTTTTATATCTTATTAAAACTACAATAATAAAGTGTTTGTCGATGACTACACTTTTTATTAGTTTAATTTTTATAGATTTCACTTCATCAAAGTTTAATAGGATGTTTAAAAATACTAATAAAAATTCAGGTAAATTATATAATATAAGAATGAAGTTAATTTAATTTTCTATTTTGCCAAAAAGTGCACAGCATTATAATTTTCTATTTTGCCAAAAAGTGCACAGCATTATATATATATATACTGTATTCTGTGGCTAACATCTATTTCAATTGTAATATTATTAATAAAGATAATAGCTGAATATGATGTCAAATAAAAATTATCATATTTGTTTATGTTTTCAGAGATTTAATTAAAAATAATAATCAAAACAAAGAAATCATTTTACTTTTGTAATTAAAAAAAACATATTTAAACAACAATTTCTTTAAATTTTAAATTAAATTAAAAATATGTAATCATCTATTGACTATTTTTTTAAATTATCAGTACAAAAAATAATTTGATAATTCATTATCTTATTGATTGCGTCTCCCCTACCCCAACATTTTAATTAGTTTTATTTATTTATTGTTTATTTAAGAAATTGATGATAACAACAATCGTTAAAAGAATAACCACAATCAGAGCAAATTACATATGAATGGTTATTATTATTAATATTTTCAGTTGGTGATTATTTAATCTGTGCTTTTCTATATAGGTATTATTTTATATATATTTATTTTAAATAAGATCTATTACACACTAATATAAATACATTCTTATATATACATATAAGTTTATAACAATATAAAGGTATATAGTGATGGCGATTGATTATTATGGTGACTTATGTTAGTTTAATTAATAAATTTATTTTCACATAGTTTTTTTAACTCCCTTATATTTTAAAGTATATGTATTCTTTCTCTAAATAAGCAAAAAAAATAGACATACTGGAATGTGAGTGTAATAGGAAAATCTGTATTATCAAATATGGTTACCATAATATATACTTATAAATATTGCGCGTTATTAGCAATAACTAATGTACTCAAACGTGTTTTTCCAGGATGAAACTATTTTAGAAAAATATTAAACAGTTTTAAATTTGTTTTCTAAGCGTGTAAATTTATAATTATTTGTTTACATATAAATCGATGAAAGTATTTTAAATCATAATGTGTGATATGTACACATTAAAGACAATTACCTATTTCATAGTTGCATCTATGTTTATTTGAACTGAATCTTATTTTTAATTTAAGTGTTATATAACATTTATTAATGATGTTTTTATAAGACTTTGCAATAAAAGATAATTAATTTTATTTATTTTTATATGCATGAGAGATTGTAAGAATGGATATGTATATAAAGATTTTTTTTAAAACACAAGCCAATAAAATAAGCATAACATTAAAAATAATAAGACATGATAGACGCATTTTATATAAGTCCTATCAACATTCCATAATCAAAAATGAAGTCATCATTAATATATACATTGTTGATCCACGGCTGATTAGACTCTCCAAGTTTAATTTATTTGAAACATAGGGACCTTTTTTACATCAAAAACCTACTTTATTTCATTGGCCTATCATCCCTGAGATAAAATTTTATATCTTTTATAATGTTTTGGAATTCATTTTCTACTATCCTTATATAATAAACTCTTTTAGCAATAAATACATCGTTGTTTTATTTCACTCTTTGAATTCTTTTAATGTAATCGATAATTTCTGTTTATTATTAGACCTATACTTTATTATCGTTTGAAATCTCTATATTACTTTTATGATTAGCGTTTTAGTCTAAGATCTATAAGCAAGAATGGGTTAAACACACACACACGCGCGCGCGTGTGCGCGCGCGCACACACACACACCCATATATATATATATAACATTTTTCAAATACATATTTATAATTCTTTTTAAACTTTCTTTATATCAAAAACATTATTTCCAAATTTAATTCTATTATTCCTAGCACTTATCCAAATTTAAAATTAAGTTCACTTGTATGTTTCCATCTTCATAGTACGGCGAATGTATTTGTAGTTGACTTCTTGTAATATGTAAGATATTCAATCCTGAGACAATTCCAAGAACATTAAGTTAGTCATTTTAATAACTATCTTTAATTTTACTTTCTTAATTTTATTTGATAACTCTTGCAACATTTCTTGAATCTTTGAAGCATTATTTACTAAAATAACTACACCCTAAAGATTTAGATAAATAATTATTTATATCACTCTATTTTCATCCAAAATACACATCTTGTAACACTCCTGTAGGATTATTGGAGATATAAATCACTTTGTTGTATTCTCAATGTTATTTCTTTTAATATCAACATGTGATCTAATCATTATTATTGTATTGTGAGAAATATTTTTTTCAGAATATGACTACGTTTCAAATCTACATTGGATAATTGAAACATTTAATTATAAAATTAATGCTTATAGAATCAAATATCTTTTCAAAATCTACAACTCCAAAATATAATCATAATTAACAATAATTGATTCTATCTATAAAAGTTTTCAATAATTACATACGACACTTTGTCCTATGATTAGTTTTTTTCTTTAGTTAAAATCCAACCTTTCTATAAAACAATTATTGTTAATATTGTGCGATAAACTTTGTAGAGAAGTGATAGGAAACTAATACAAAATTGTTTTTTTAATATATTAATTGTAACTTTTTTAAGTATTAATATTACTATATTCATTTTTACAATCAACTGGTATTTTTTCTTATTATTTAAACATTTGGTATTGGGTTTGCATTTTTTTTTTCACTTACTTCATTTGTGATTTTAATAACAATTCAATCATATCCTTTGAACTTTTGTCGTCTTCAAAAACAGAAATTGACTTTAGCAATAGATTTTCTATTTTTTCACTTGGTTCATTTATGAGTCATTCATTTTGTTTGAGATTTTGCTTTTTAAATTTAATCGCTTATCTTACTTCTTTGTTTAAAATGTTTGACAATCACAATGGAATTACAATTGTAGATATTTTCTGTTTTCGTGTTAATTATTATTAAATAATACTTTGAATGCAATTATATTGTAGATAGTTAATGTAGATACAATTAAAGGGGATTTGAAGACAGACTCTCAAGCTCCTTTCTGTCATACACTCTATCATACATAACCTATACACATGACCATGTATATGCAAAAAAATAAATAAGCTCCAATATATGTATTTTATGCTGAAATTGCACTCATCAGTTGGACCCAATCACCATCTCACACGCATACATACATAAAATCAGTATTTGGTCGATATTATTATAAAAAATCTACAAACTTTATGTAAACCAAGCACTGATTGTATATATGTGCGGGATATAGTGATCCAGACCAACTGATGAGTACTAGTACAATACAAAATACATATACTGGAAACTATTTATCTTTTTCATATATATGTGATCATATGTATTGGTTTATGTAAGACAGAGTACATAATACAAAGGAAACTTGAAAGATTGTGTTCAAATGTTCTTCAATTTTATAATACTTTGTAAAATTATTCCACATATATAATGATGTACTTTTTATTTAGTAATAATTTATTCTTCTTTCCTATTGCTTATATGTTTTTTTTTATTAACAATATATAATTTTAAACATTTGGATTTTTTATTTTTGTAACCTTTTTTGACAATAACTTTTTATACTTTCTTATATTATTATTAGTTATTTTCTATTAATTTATAGAATTTCAGATACACCTGGGTCTCGTTCTATGCGGTAGATAGTTTCACAGAAAATAGGCATTAAAAAAATCGCACAAAAAAGACTTAATTTACCTTGAAAACTGGGGGATATTGTCTGTAATTTTCAGAATTCGCATAAAAGCAAAGCAACAAATTAAAATTACTTTAAAATTCGCACTAAAAAAATAAGCAAATAAAGTATGACTAATAAAAAATTTCAAATATTTGAAAAAAATTAATACAAGACAAACTTTTTTTAATTTTTTTTAAACTACAGTATTTAATTTTACAATTTCCATACATATTTTAATCATTACCGCTAGCGTTCGCTTATAAACGGAAAGAAATCAGATTCGATGCGATGTGATGTATTGTAGCTTCTCCTTAAACAAAGTCAAGAATCTCTCAGCAATTATGCCCAGAGAAACATGCTTGTCACTTTATTTTTATTCATGATGTGATGTACAACTAGTGCCATTTCCAGTCTTATGCTGTGTTAATGGTTTTCTGTTTCTATATTAAAAAAATGAGCTTGTAATCAAAACAAAAAAAAAATATACATTATCATTAGAAAGATTATTTTCAGTTTATAAAATCTTAGTTTTTTATTTTAAAAATCTAAAAGATTATTTATTTCTGTAAACTGTTTGAATATTTATTGTGATATTTTTATATGTAAGTATAAATCTATTATTATTATTATTTACTCATTAGCATAAATAGGTTATTTACATAGAAGCTAAAATTCCAAATACAGCTTCAGGTAATATTCATGTTAACCGCCAATATAACGTTATATTTTTGGGAAAAAAAAGTATTTCAAGTGAAAATAAGTTATTAATAATTTAAATTTATTGATATCTAATAAATATAGTGAAAGATGAAAGATATTAAGAAGAGACATGAATCGCATAACTTCAAAATTGAATTAAAATAATCCACATAAAACGAGACCCATGTGTATTGTCTTTTTTTAAATGAATCACTTTTTCTTCATTTTCATATTCATATTCTTTGTTTTTTCATGTTTTACCTTGTGCCAATTCATAATTTACGGCATAAAAATCTAATTTTTAAAGTAATAATCTTTGATGCACTCCTTAATAGATTATTGTTATTTTTTGACCTCAATTATGTATGATTGATCATTAAAATTTTAAAACGATTGGATTGTTCTAATTTACATTCATTAAACTGGTAGTAAAAGTCAGGAATATTCGTTATTAATAGTGTCTTGTTTTAGATTTGGAAATATTACATCTACTTATCAATTAACACTTATTTATAGATCTCTATTAAAAATATAATGTTGTAATCATATTGTCTGTTAATTAAAATATAATTGAAACATTATGTATTACTATTTGGATATTTTTATTTCCATTTAATAAATTCATAATAAATAATAAATTCATAATAAATATGTTTTTTTCATTCCTATCATTATAAGCAAATGTACTCATATCACTTACATATATCAATCATTTTTTTTTAGTTCTGCCATGACAATTTGAAAATGTTGTTTATTGTAGCAGACATCATTTTATACATGTATATAAAAATCATCGACTTTTTCAATCAATAAAACATGTTAAATCATAAATCTAAATTTCTGTATGTGGATTCATTCACCGAGTTGTATAACTAAAGTAATTACTTTATTTGATAGATTTTCAATTTTTATAATAGTATTCCTTTCTCTTTATACTTACAATACATTTCAGATTTATGGAGTATGTAATAGTAATGGTTTATAATATATATATATATATATATATAATGAATTGTCTTGTTCGGTTTTTTAATTAAACAAAATTGAATATTTTTCCCCTTATATTTTAATATATTATATTCTTTAAATCAAACGTAATCTACAACTATAGATATCGGAATAAAACAAACATTGTTGAAAGCTTAAGTCAATTTAAGTGATTATTACTCTTTTTTTATGTGTCAAAGCATCTGACGGGAAGTGAACCCCAGAACAACTGCTTGTAAGGCAATTTTGCTAATCACTCGGCCACCAACACTTGACTATTATTACACTTTTTAACAAAAAGTTTATTCTGTAATTTGGTTACAACTCATATGATAAGGTTAAAATTAGGATACATTAAATCGTATTCGAAGAAAAAAATGTTCAATGATGACATATCCTGCATAACATAATCTAAGAGGACCACAGTCATCCATAGGAGCAATGGGAGGGACTCAGGTTTTGGTATTTTTTATTAAAGAAATAACTGTATTTCTGCTAAAACTGAGTATTACATATGTTGATCAACTATAATTACATCATGTCAGTCCTTAATTAATCACTGTGAAATTCTCTTTAGATAAATTCAAACTGGAGTATCTAGTATACAAGAGAACAAATAAATTTATTTACTGTAATGTTTATGAAAAGGAATTGCTAGCCTTTATTTCTTAAAATTCTTATTTATTGCAAAAAATATTTTATTGAATAGTTTCAGTCTTTCTTATTCATTTGATCAAAAACAAGTACATCTACTATAAAGTCATTTTAAAATAAAGTATGTCAATTATCTTTGTCACATCACCTTGTTCTTGCCATATTAATACAAAATAGCCCCTTATCTACTATGCATCAACAAGTCCTTTCAGCTATAACTGTATCCCAGAGAGTACCTTCTATAAGAACTTTTCTCTTAACAATACATTTTAGATATGACTATTTAACATCACATTCAATGTCTTCATTTGTTGAACCTTTAGTAGTATTGATCTCAAGACAAACTTCACCTTCATTCTGCCACCACTTCCTCTCAGGAATACCACAAACAATTAGGTCATTATTTTCATTAAAGTAAGTCATAGATTTTCCCAAGATCTGGATTGGTCTCAACAAGAGTGAACTTCCAGAATCATCATGCAATATTGTCTGGAGTTCTTTGTCAATCTCTCTGTCACCTAGTTTTCTTTGCTTTCTGCCCTCTGAAGTTTTTCACTTTTTTCTACTACTCTTACTTTGTCAATAAGTTCATTGCTCCCAATGTCAGAGTGCCCATAGCTTTATATTACTTGTAGTTCTTCTTGTTGATTCAAAGAGCTAACTGTGGCTGTTTACTTTACTGGGGCAAGTTTTGCCTTCAGTTGATTTGGGGACTTTATTCAGTTTTTTTCACCTTCCTCTTTATAGATTGAAGCAGTTGAGATGCGTCTTCCATAAATGCGACAATAAACTGAATGATTCATTAATTGCACTCATTGCATGAGTAGGAGATAGCAAAGAGTTAGGTATAACTTCATTCACTGGAGCTGATTGAAGGTATACAGTATTCTTCACTGCTTCAGATGCCACAAGGCCAGAGTTAGTCATTAATGTATCTGTGGCTGGCACCACTGAGACAGTGTTACAGTGTTGCATTCTATTTTTTTGATCCTTTATAATTGTGACAGATTCTGGCCGGATAGTTCCTCACCAAGTGGCTCCTTTGATGGCAGAGGAATGCCACAGAAGATGATGATAAGTGGGAAAGTATCCACATAATAGAGAGTATGAATGTCAGTGGGTTTAATTCTTTATTCAGGGTGAGTTTAAATGAGCATTTTTAGGGTGTACTAGAAAATCTCCCCATAATCATTTGGTACCTAAACCTTGAGACTTTACCATAAGGCCTAAGTAATTTCTGCAAATCTTTTTTTAAATTTAAGGTAGCAATTGTTGACTATGCCTGATAAGTATGTGGGACAATTCATGTTAATGTTACAGATGAGTTTTTCATCAAGGTATTTGAAAATTTTCTGGAAGGAATTTTTCTGAGTGAGGATGCTAAATTATATTATTATATAACGATTATTATGATGTTGTAAAATTATGTGAATCAGGTTCCAGAATTTTTTTTGGTAAGTTCATTATAAAGTTCATTGATAGAGCAGTTATATAAATCACATGACATGTTGGTAACAGCTAAGATTGCAGCGTTTTCACTGTAGAAATTAAGAATGGATTTATATAATTGGAGAGGGGTGTTATTAAATTTATTTTTTCTCAAATCAAGATCCTTTCATTCCAAATTTAAATAAAGAAGATTGGTGTTTTGGAATTGCCAGCAAAGTTATCTTCGACATCTTCAACAATTATGTTGAAAATGTGGGTGTTTTTTTTTTAAGATTCCCATCTTGTAACATTAAACTCACTAAGAGCTACCTGTGTAATGTCAGTTGTTATTAATTATTATATTAGGTTGATTTTAGGAAGGGGAAGCATCTAAATTGAAAAATACTATGTTAGTTTTCCCATTTTTATCAAATTTACTGTTATGGTTATTTGATATAGTAGAATTACGAGGAGAACTAAAAGAAAATTATCCATTGCGTTGCTATTTCCCAAGCTTGGAAAAGCCAGATTTTCAATAATCTTCCTAGAGGCTTCATTCTAGTCGTTATTGGCTTGAAATTTAGATTGGGGATCCTTTGGGCTGTGCTTTTGAAAATGAGTCATTTTCTTTTTGACTGTGTCATCTGAGGATGGTGTAATTGGTTATAGAGAATTAGGTGCTGAGTTATCTTGAATACAAAGATGGCTTCTTTCTTAACTTGTTTCAATGAGGAATCTTTGAAACTGTTGTAAGCATATTCACTATTGAGTGACTTATCCATCCTTGGCGAGTAGTAAACTATGGGGTTAGACTTTTACAAGAAAAAGGTTTTCACTTGAAAAATTCACAAAAACCACAAGAAATACTAAAATTTTATAGAGCCCGAAAGTCAATGAAGTTAACTAGATGTGCCCTCTAGCAGCTTTTTTAATAATAATAAGTGAATTATTAGATTTTTAAATTAATGTAATATTTTTTTTACTCAAAATTAACTACAGTTTTAGATAATTAAATAAAAATAAAATTGTAGTAACTCCATTTGGTTTTATGCATCAATCATAGCTTTTCTGGAACAATTTACAACCTCCTCCGTGATAATGATAACAATTTATATTCATCTATTTGTTGGTAAATATCGCATATATTTTCTTCCCCTGAAAAGAACTTAAGTGATAACTCTATAAAACTTGAGAGAGAAAAGTTCTTAGTGTTTCCTGGTTATAAACTCAGATGTAAAATTTCAATAAACTCACCATACTTGCTCATGCATATTGGTCAGCAGCCGTTCCATATTGCTTTAGCATATGAACAATATCTTAGCAATAACAGTTGCGATGATGTATAAGTAAATATTAGAAATTTATCATGAACTCTACCTTTAATTTCACAAAAACCAATAAAAGATATATGTTAAGTTAATAGAATGTAGTGCTAAATGAGAATTTAGAACATTAACGGTAATAAAATTAAAATAATTATAGTATATTATATATAATTAAAAACAATTGTATTATCAATAAAAATAATAAATATAATGGTAATTAACTATTATAGACACACACTCTCTTTAATCAGCAGAAGTACTTTCGTTAATTTCTTAACCCTCCCCAACGCCATTAAATTAAAAAATCTTGGCAGTAGAGGACAGTTACGGAATTAACCGAAAGTATTTTTGCAGATTGAAAGACTGTATACAATAGGTAATTACTTTTATATTATTATTTTTATTGTTATAGATATATAAAAAAACGTTTTTTAACCACAGTTTTTATTATATCCAATTCGTGAGAAATAATAAATGAAATATATTGAACATTATTCTATTGCATTGTTTTTTTTACTCACATATATATTTTCTTTTGTTTTCTGTGGGAAAGAAAAAGTATATACAATATACAACACCTGCAAATACACTAAATTATATGAATATGTACAATAGGGATAAGAAATATTTTTTACCAATATAAATACACCAAATTATTTGAATATCAACAGCAGGGATATGGAACCATTTTTTCTGCCAAGTGTTATTTAAATATTTATAATATCGTTTGCAGATCACACAAAATTATTGATACAAAAATTAACTTTCTATATTTAATCAAAACATTCTTTACAACTGGCGACTACTTGCAATGTTCCCTTTTTAAATGATTATTATTTTCTGTGAATTAAAAATAGTCTTTATAATTTATGACTGTTTTACATTTAATGACATTGTTGTCCAATTCTTACAACACATTTATAATTACAAACTTCTTTGTATATTCTAGGCAGATTTATATTGGAGTAGCTAGTATGCAATCATTTATATCTCCATTTCAAGAAATGATTTAAAACTTTCATCTTTCTTTATGAAATAATACAACTGTATTTCACAGAATTTTGTCACTTCTGTGTACATTTTATGAAACATTACAAATATTTAATGAAGATAATTTTAACTTTCTGCTTAAATATGTATGTTTTCCCAACAGTTTTCATGTAATTATAATATGGGATAAGTAGTGTCTCTTAATATTGTGGTGTTTGTTAACTGAAATATTTTCTATACATATTATGTTCATCGATTTACTATTTGTTTTTACAAAAATATATGTTAGTCTTTTTTTTTTTAAAAAAAAATGTGTTCTGTGTTAAATTTTCTTATCTTACTCAGTGCAGCTACCCTAATAAATAACTTAAATGCAAAATAATAATAATAATAATAATAATAATAATAATAATAATAATAATAATAATAATAATAATAATAATAATAATAATAATAATAATAATAATAATAATAATAATAATAATAATAATAATAATAATAATAATAATAATAATAATAATAAAATGAAGTAAAATTAGAATGTTCACCTGCTTATCTGAAAAAAATCACTATAAAAACAACATAATGTCTCAATGTTGTAGGTAAGTAAAAATTGACCATATAATTTAAATAATTTGTTTCACCTCTGTTACAATAAATTAATACTATTATAAAGGTTGGCAAGAGAAAAAGATGTAGTTGGGAAAATAAATATTGTATCTTACTTAAATCTTAAAACAATTGTTGCATTATGTATGCATTAAAAAAAAATTACAAGGCCAATTTTGAAAATACCTGCAGGTTGGACATAATCTTTCAAAAACTTGAAATGTCTTTTAGATTGGGGGGAGAGGTTCCCACCCCTGATATACAACCTCCTAACAACAGCATTATCAAAAAAACTTCCAATGTTTGTCTTACAATGTGAAATAATTAATAAAACATTAGAAATGTTTGATTCAAAATATATAAATTCTGCAGGGTGATTGATCTAACTATTATAGCTCACATGGTCATCATTTCTTATGTTTATATAAGCTATTAAGATGTATCATTTTTTCTATACCATAGTGCTACCTAGAGTAAAATTTCAGAAGGTTATACACAATAATTCCCCACACATCTAATTTACTCTGATCATGATCACAGGCTGGAGACTGTTCTATTGATACTGTGTTAGTGAACACTGGATGGTGATAATTATGCATAATTTTCTGGCATATATTGAATGTTAGAGCTTATATTGGTTGATGATCTGAAACATTAGATTTGTATATTAAATTCATGCAGAATGTGTTGTTAAAAAAGATCACGATGACAAACACCAAACAGAAAATTCAGGCAGTTTACCAAAAAAAGGGAAGTTATATTGCACAGATTGACCTTGGTAAAAAGTTCAGTATGCTACTTTTCATCCTAACGATAAGCTTAGGAGTTAGGTTTTCAAAGTGTATAAGTGGGGATTAATCCAACTGAAATGTATTCCGCCTCATAGCGTATGCACCCTGTCTCTTTAAACATATCTCTCTTGAGATAGGATGAATCAATTTAATAGGTTCCAAACGATCAAAATAATTATTATTGTCTTTTGATTAATATGTCAGAAAACGAAAGAGGGAAAATAATCTGCTTTAAGAACATTTATTGGATATGTATTTACTAGAATATTCAAACCCGGTGAATCTAAAATTCGAAAATGAAAATATAACAAAAGTTAAAGTCGCAATTTCAATTAGTAACAAAAAATTCAAATCTAAAATTTTGCTACGTGAGAAGCTAACATTATTTACTTGCCCTCTTTTGTAATAAAATCATTATTTTTTTATTTCACATTGTTATAACTAATTATTATTTATTCGATTAGATAATATTTTACAATTTAATATTTACTCATATTTGCATAATATGTGAATGCTTTAACTTTAATAAAACAATAATTAGATTATTGTTTTTTTCTTAGTAAAATAAAAGTGTTCGTTTTTACATCCAGTGTAGGTAAACATGACTAAATTATTTTGGTTATTATTTAACATTTGTTTTTAAAATTTCTTTATCTTAAATGGTTTACGTTGTTGAAATATGTTATATTACCCAATGTGTGTGATTTTTAGGGATTTTTTTTATTAATTAGAGTATGGTAATTGATTACCATTTTAGAACTCCTAGCATATTCAAAATGGATTATGACTACATGGCTTTATAATTAAATTATAGTGGTATGCAGCTATAATCATTAACAAATAAATTCTACTCATACTTAGAAGATTTGTAAAAAGATTGGTCTGATTCAATTGGTTCATCAATGTTGCCAAGGGAAACAATTATATTTTATAAGAAGACTCACTTGGAGATTATATTAAATCAATTCGCTCCTGGATTTTCCCACCAATCCATAAGTGTTTCATTTGATGGAATCCATTCAAATCACAATAGTCATGTAATGGTATATCTAGTTATCTGGAAAGAAAACATGTTTTACTTCATATTATACCAAAGATTAAAGTAGAAAAGAGATCACATAAATACAGATAGATACATATAAGACAGAATTGAGAATAAATATGAGATTAAACGAAATAAAAAATGCGCTAAAATAAAATCTGCATTTTACAATAGTAGCAAATATTATTTATGTACAAAACATTGTAATAACAATTCATAAATAAGTAATATTTATTAGAATAATTCATTAGATTATATGAAAAGTTACTAGCTTAAAATAAATAAATGAAACAAAAAAATGAGCACAAGCAAGCAGAGCAATAAATAGAATTCATATAAATGCAGAGTAAACCGTTCAGTAGCAAGAACCTCTGTAGTTAATGATAAGAAAGCAAAATAAATGTTTAGTTTTGAGAAGGTCCAGGGAAGCACAACATCAATTCGACAAGAAATGCAGCAGAGAATTTAAACACAACTTCTAAAAGTACAGTATAAACTGAAACAGAATATAAAAAAGACAGCCAGAACTTGAAAAAATACAGCAGAAAAAAGAAAAGATCCAAAGAAAGTACAACAAAGTTGATGTCATACCGAAGTTGTATAAAAATAATGAAAATGAAAAGGCTAAGCAAGAGATTCTGAAAACAATTTTAAAAATGGACCTGCAAATACAGTTAATATGTAACAGGAGGTAAATATGCATGAAGAAAACATCTGTTGTTATAACCAAATCGTTTAAAATATTGTTAGGGATATACAAAGCAAAAAATCAGAGATTTAAAATGAAAGTAGAAGAGCATGCTCAGATTTAGGCATTTAGAACATGAAACCCAGCAGTGATGTTAGAGAGCTATTCAAGAAAGCATAGGAAAGATACAGAATGTGATAGCTAATATAATAAGGAAGATTAACACTGAATATAAAAAAGTAAATATTCATATAGTACTGATATACAGAACACTAAATTATATCATTAAAAACAACTATCAATACAAAATAACAGTGCTCATACATACAAGAAATCATGATGCATACTGTAAAAATAAACTAGTTTCTTGAGGCACTTATGATTTACTTTGATAGCCTTGAATGTTGTTTTTACCTCAATCAGGTGAAAAGAGAGAAAGAGAGGGTTAAAGTGGCACTGACATATAATAAATATTCAAGTTCTATCGAAAATTGATGGAGTCTGCATATATATATATATATATATATATATATATATATGCAGACATATATATATATATATATATATATATATATATGATGAACCAGATACCATCCGCTTCAAAATTCCATGTGAAATTTACAGTTATTTTTAAAGATGGATAATTATTTTTTAAGTAATAAAAGTATATTTCAGCATATATACTTATTTATTATTTTTTATGGCATTTTATTT
This sequence comes from Epiperipatus broadwayi, assembly GCA_028023455.1. Taxonomy (NCBI): domain Eukaryota; kingdom Metazoa; phylum Onychophora; class Udeonychophora; order Euonychophora; family Peripatidae; genus Epiperipatus; species Epiperipatus broadwayi. The sequence continues at coordinate 1,776,737 of JAQFVV010000197.1, read as the reverse complement.
TTGTTAATATTAACTTTTATTTTTTTGAAAAAGAACTATTTGATAGTTTTATATGCTATAGCACGCATACTCAGCTATATTTAAAAATTTCTTTAATTTTATTTTTCAGTTCAAAAATACATTTCATTTGACACTTTTTTTTAAATCCAATTGCAAAAACATTATAATTTAAAAGTTTTAATCCTTTTGGAGAAAGCTTTTAATTTTGGAAAGTTTTAATTAAATTCCTGTTTTTTTTTTATTTTAATTATAATTTATCTTGAAAGGAGCAGAGATTTAATTTTTTACTAATTAATTTAGGAATAAGTTAAGAACCCTGTTGAGATATTTTAATTAAGATTGAGTGTGAGATAGGGATTGGCCTGGACAAATGCTTGTAATTAATTAAAATGTGATTATGTGGGAGATAATGTGGCATATAAATAGCCCAGAAGTTTAGGAATTATGACTCTTCAGCCTCGTTTTATTCTTGTTAGGTGGACATAGATTAGCAAAGATTTTTATTTAATTAGCATTCTTGCCATAGATATAAATACAATACTGTTCACTTCCTGGATCTACAATCAGAAGATTTATATTCATTTACCTGTTGATGACACATTTGACCACACTCTCAGAATAACCTATATTGAATTAACTGCATCGGCCAAGAAGATAGTGAGTTCCACTCCATATGTATTCAAATCCCTGGAATGTCATGTTAAACCAACACAAAGATAGATCCTGATGTCCAAGCTGTTCTTGCTAATTATGTCTTAAAAACCTAAAGTTAGATTGATCCCCAAGTATGCCTCTACACTTGCCACCATTTAAAGAGAAATCACTTGAAGACTTCACTCAATAATATCCATGCACAACTGTGAGTACTCACTGGAGTTGTCTGTACCATAAGGTAACTTATTACATTTTCTTGCCAGAGTACAAATCTCTAATTAGACTCTCTCCTCAATCTAAAGTAAATCTGTAATATAAAGTGTTGGATCTTATAATTATTGTATGGTCATTTTTATTTTTGATGTGTGCAGTATATTTAATTTTAATGCTATATATTAGTGATTTTAAGTTGTGTTTTTATTATATGTCAGAGTGGGTATTGGGAATTTCTTTCCTTAAGCTTTTTATACTTATTTGTATATTTTCCATTCTGAATAAATGATTGGTCATAAGTAAATAATTTTCTTATTGCTTAACTCTCACCATTAGAGAAACTTTCTTATTAATTTAGAGTAGCCTATTTCTGGCCAGTTGTTTAGTTGGTAATTTGTTGATAAAATTTTTTTGTTCTCCCTAAATTAGATATTGAGTTTTTCTCTAATTTTAAAATACATAATTCATAATATTTCCTTATTTTACTTGCTCTTCTTCTATTGAAATCAACTATGGTAATCTTAACTGTTATTATCCATGAACCATTCTCCAGATATATGATGTCTCTTGTTTCAATGTACTAGGTGATGCTCACCTCACTGTTTTGTTGCATTTCTTACAAGACTACTTCGTTGCTGAGTATCTTTGAATATAGAAGCTACAATTGGTTTGGTGAATCTTCGGCTTAAGTAAAATCTCTTCCCTCCCAATTACAAACTCGATGAGAAAATTAGCTGAGCTGCTGGAGCATTTAAGGTTTTATGTCTCCTAAATCCCCTAAATCTGCACCATCATTTATGTATCTCAATATCTGATTTTTTTTAAAAATCTAATATTAATAAACAATAAATTTCTTGAATTATATTAGCTAATGTTTTTTTTTTTTTTTAGTTTTATTTCATGGTTGTCTGAACAATGTTAATCAACTCTGGCCCATGGGTTTAACTGGTATCAATCATAATCATCATTAACTTCTGATCACTGTAAATTAAAAATTCCAGGTAAGCAGTGACATAGGGGCACCCTCAATGATCATGGAGAATAAATATATGACTGGTACATAGCATATTTAAATTTTAGTGTTACCAACTTAGAGCTTCAAATTAAAAATCCATGTGATAGTTGTTTCAGAGGTGTTGAAAATATTTCAAGTTTAGAAGGCAAGACTTAAACATTTGGGGTCAGTTTATGCTTGTTGTGTGTATTGTTGGTACAGCTTCGGGTATGGGTTCTTCTTTTAAAATGATAAGATAAATAGCATTTTTCTTTGGGATCTATAAAAGAAAGAAAAGTGAGAAATAAATATTAATTTTCTTTCTTTCTTCAAGTGAACAATTAAACAGTTAAATTGCATTTTGTTTTTTTGTTTGGATATATTCTTGAATGTAAGAAAGGGTTAAATAAATAAAAATGAAGTTAAAAGAGGCAAATTAAAAAAAGATGTTAAAGAGTGTCAAGATGAGAGGAGAAATTTTTCAGGAAATGTGGATAGTAGACCAGCAAAATATATGTTACTTAAAGAAAAAAATAGATCAGACACTAAAGAAATTAGACTTCAGGGGAAAGACAGAAGTGAACCTGGGAAGGTTAAAAGGGAGTTAAGGATAGCCAAATTGAGCCTATTGTTACAAGATTGATCCAAATCAAAATTTTCAGGGCTGATATAAGAGAATGTCTGACTTTCCACCTGGAAAGTCTTTAAGAAATGTTTCAATGTTACAAGTGGTAGGAATAAGAAAAGATTCCAGTGGCTCATAATAATCTACAGGGAGTAGCCAAGGATTGGTGGCATTCTTTAAGCACAAAACCACAGACATTTGGACAATATAGTTGTGCCATCACATAATAATCTACAGGGAGTAGCCAAGGATTGGTGGCATTCTTTAAGCACAAAACCACAGACATTTGGACAATATAGTTGTGCCATCACACAAAGTTTGTGGAGTGAAGCAAGACATCAGCGTATTTTTAGATTGGTGCAGCAATCATATTCTGAGAGGGATGAGGAAACCTATACTCAATTTTTCATAGAAAAGCTGCAATACTGAGGTCATTGATAGCATTTTTTATCAGAAAGCTAGATTTTTGCAATAATAAAAAACATATGCCAGCAATAATACAATGAAATATGTTGAGTAATAATGAGACCCTTGTTGATGAAATGGTGAAATTATTAACTGAGATAGATCATAGTCAGGTTTTTGAAATAGCTGAGAGGAGAGGGAAGAATAAAAGCATACAGGTTGGAAACAGAATAACAGTGTCCAATGTGGTGATTGATAAAAATGAACCAACAGTGGTAAGAGACACCAGGCTTGTCACATCATAAAAATAATGATTGGCTCCATTTCAACACAGACTTTGGCTGATTCAGGTAGTCAGATGTACATGCTTTTTAGCCATTTTTATTAAAGATAAAAAACTGACTTGGCCTGTATACACTTCCACTTAATAGAATGCAGGTCATAATGGCCAATGGGAAAGAGACAAACATAGAGACAAAGCAAGTTTGGTTACAGCTATATCTGGGAGGCATGGAGTCAGACCAGGTCTTTTTGATAATGTCTAGTCTATTACAAGTGTGGGTGTTGGGATTGATTTTCTATTCTGGAATAAGTGTATAATAGATTATTGTAGATGCATATTTCATTGCAGAGATCATGTAATGTCCATGGAAATGTTAAAAATTATCAGCCACTGCAAATACAGTGTATACAGCAGGTCATAGATACAGATGAGATGGAGATAAAGTGGAACAGTCTATTCTAAAATGGACAGAGCATCAACATATTTTAATGGAAGTATTAAGGTGGTATTATACAGTTATTTCAAATAGATCATGTGCTATTGAAGCATATGTCAATGGAATTAAGGAAGAGAACCATTTTCAATGGTGATCTTATTTTATTCTGTTTCAGTATAAATCTGATATGGACAGTCAGATACAAAAGATGATGGAATGGGGTGATATTGGCAATAAATCATCTTCACATATTAACCCTTTTGTGGTGGTTAATAAGAATGTTGGTGCTGTTCCAATATGTTTGGATGCTCATTGATTGAATGCCATCTCAAATTCCAGAAAGGAACAGTCAAATTCCAGAAAGGAACATTCCTCCTACAATCACAGAATTTCTAGCTAAATATCAAGGAAAAACCATTTTTACTATGATAAATTTGACCACCAGCTGTTGACAGATACCTTTTCATCCATTCAACCATCAATACAGTGGCTTTTGGTATGAATGGCATACTTATGTCTTTAATCATTGTCCTGTTGGTCTGATTAATAGTGGGTCAAGACGTTTAAGGTGTATGGACCAGATATTATTGGATAAGGTCAAAAATATTATTGCAATGTACATGGGAGATATGGTTTTTACTTTCAGAGATATAGAAGAATACTTAGAGCATTCAGAATTATTTTAACATAGTGCCACCAAAAGAATATCACCATCAATTTACAGAAGAGTCATGTGGCCATGAAAAATGTGATATTTTAGGCTTCCTAATTGGAAATGATGGCATTAAGCCCCATTCTGAGAAGCTGTCTGCAATTGACATTTCCCTTTTCCTACTAATAGCCATCAGGTAAAAACCATTGTAGGATTTTGTGATTTTTATCATAAAGATTTTATTAAAACATCCATATGGATTCATAAATATTGGTCCACTTACTAAGAAAAGATCAGAACTGGATTTGGGATCCCCTAAAGAAACAAGAATTTTTAGAATACCTGAAACAATTGTTTCAGGCTTATCCTGACTTTTAAGAGCCATTTTATATGCTGGCTGATAATAGTAGACATGTTTTGGGGATAGTTCTGTTTCAAATTGATAAACAAAAAAAAAACAGAAGGTATGATATTTTTGTAGCAAATGCTTTAGGGGGCTGAAAACAATTATTCTACTACTAACAGGAGTCTCTGTATATTGTATGTGCCTTGGAAAGTTTAAACAACTTTGTTTGGTTCAGACATTGTTGTTATTACCAATCATAGAGTTTAGCATTTTTTAACAACAGTTTCTTAACAAATGATCAGTTGGTTTGATGGAGCCTTGTTTTGCAGAAATTTCAATATAGGGTCAATATTGTGGGTGATATATTGAGTCAACATCCATAGATTTATCTCAGTGTCACATCCATTTGGAAAGTTTAAGTATTGCTGCTATTACATGGGTCATGGTTGACTCAGTGGAGCAATATTTGTGGAGACTTCCAGAAATTTAAGCAAGACATTTATGTCTAAATGGTAAGGTACATGAATGGTGCACAAACATCATTGCAGGGTGACACCTATCAGTTAGACCAACAGGAAAGTATCTATCAACTCAAGGCTGGGATATTACAATACTGGGTTACCTGGGAAGAAGATTCATGGAGGAAACTCATATGTAAAAGCTTTGAAACCACCTGATTGAATATGTGCATTGTGTTTATTGACATTATGAACCACATAAGATAGAGTATGCACCCTGATAACTATTTCACTGGCTAAAATGTACTCACACATCTTATCAGTGATTAAAACCTGCCACATGTGTACACAAAGAAAACATGTAAATAAGAAATGTACAGAAACTATGCAACCAATTTTAGCTCATAATTTGAATAAACATTTAGCCATTGACATCTGTAGCCATTTATTTACTTACTGATGTTACTTGTTCTTAGTTGTCATGAATGATGTTTTTTTAAATATGTGACAGCTGATCCACTAAGAATGGTCAATGCCCTCAAAACTATTAATGTCTTACAAGAGCAGCAGATCCCTAGGATTGGAAAACTACAATTTATTTTTTATCAATAAGGGTACACCATTTATATCTCACTAATGAAAGCAAATGGTGGATTCAACAACAGTGGGTACAATATGTATTTACATCTATACACAATCCCCTGGAATGTCATGCTCAACAAACACAAAGATGAATCCTGATCTCTGAGCTGTTCTTTCACATTATGTCTTAAAAGCCTAAACTCAAATTCATTCTCAGGCATGTTTCCACACATAATGACTTTTAAAGAGAAAGTACTTTAGGATTTTACACAATAATATCCACACTGGACTTCTCTGTACCACAAGATAACTTATTTTATATCTTTTCCAGAACATACATCTGTAATTAGACTCTCTGTTCAATCTAAACTAAATCTGTGATATAGAGTGTGCTCTCTTATAATTATTGTATGTATACTTTTATTTTTGATGTGTGAAATATATTTAGTTTTAATGCTATATATTATTGATTTTAAGTTGTGTTTTTATTATGTGTCAGAGCATGTACCAGGATTTTTTTCCTTAAGCTATTTAGACTTATTTGTATACTTTACATTCTGAATAAACACTTGGGCAGATGTACATAAGTTTCTTATGGCTCACCTGTCACAATTTGAGACAATTTTTTAATTAATTTAGAGCAGCCTATTTTGTGGCCAGTCATTTGGTTGGTGAATAATGGGTGGAATTTTTCTGTTTTCGCTAAATTGGATAATGAGTTATTTTCTCATTCTGAAATACATACTCTGTAGTATTTCCTTATTCTATTTTTATTTCTTGTATTGAAATCTACCTTGTAATCTTAAATGTGATTTTCCATGAGCCATTCTGCAGACTTATGATGTCTCTAGTTTCAATGTACTAGAAAGTGCTTACCTGCACAGCTTCATTGCATGTCTTGCAAAACTATTTTTTTGTTGAATATCTGTCAATGAAGAAACCACAATTGGTTTGATAAATCTTCAGCTTAAGTAAAATCTATTCTCTCCCATTTAGCAACTTGTTGAGAAAATTAGCTTGTCTGCTGTAGCATTTAAGGTGTCCTATCTCTCATACACACTTTGATAAAATTCGTTAAATCTATGCCAACTTGTATATATTTCTATACCTGAATTTTTTTAAATATACTATTAACGAACAGTAAATTTCTTGAATTACCTTAGCTAATTGTTAGTCCGAGTTTTATATCTCAGTTATCTAAACAATATTAATATGATTTGCCTATATGTTGTTTTTAAAGAAAAAAAACAATATTTATTATTTATATGTATGTATATTGTGATATACTTCTTATATATATATATATATATATATATATATATATATATATATATATATATATATATATATATATATATATATATATATATATTGAAATGAAGATTTTCCCATGTTGCATAAATAAAAGACATATTTTGTGGGTTCATCCATGTTAAAAAAATTAAATATTGATATACTGACATTTTGACTTGGTAACACAAGTCATCCACTGAGTGATAAAAGGTATAAAGATAGTTGCGGAGGTGCTTCAATAACTGATTTAAAAAAAAAAACTGTTAAAGTTCAAGCAATAGCAAAAATGTTAAATTTTAAAAATGTTTTTTTTTTTAAAAAAAAATCTTTCCAAATAGAAGGAAGTTTGCATGTATCATCTCATTTATTGATCCAATCTGGACTTTTAAGTATCTCAATGGCTTTTCTAATTTTGTACCAGTAGAGATTATCACATCTGGATATGAGCCTGGTACTAGAAAAATCAATTTTATGACCTGAATCTATAGTATGAAGTGAAAGTGCTGATGATGATGAGTGTTGTTTAATTCCATTAGCATGCTCATCTCTCCTAACACTGATGCGACAATCACTCATACCTATGTAAGAAGCTTTACAATTTTTACATGAGATTTGATAAGCACCATGAGATTCAAGGGGGATTGAATCCTTAGGATTGGTTATTATATTGCTGATCTATTGATGAGTAGAAAATGTTGTATCTATATTATAGCGTTTTAATATATACCCAATACTGTATGTAGTTTCATTTACATATGGAATACAACTCCTACTAGCTGATTTATCATCTTTTTGTTTCCTCTTTTGTCCATTTTGGGCTTGAAATAAGGCTTTATTAATATAAATTTATAACTATAACTATTTGCTAATAAAACACTATTAATATGATTTATTTCTTCTTTCAGATGTGACTTATCTGAAAGGTTAATTGTTCTATTTAAAAGAGTTTTGGTTACAGAAACTATCTGAATTGGGTGATGATGAGAATGTAAATGTAAATATCTGTCTGTGTGTGTATTCTTTCTGTAAATCAAAAAAGATAAACTATTGGGTGTTCTGGTGACTAGAACATCAGGAAAAGGGAGTTTTCCATCAGACTCTCTCTCCATTGTAAATTTAATATGAGGATGCATATTATTTAAATGTAAAAAAAAATCATCTAATTTATTTTTTCCATGTTGCCGTATGACAAACGTGTCATCTATGTATCTGAGCCAAATGAGAGGTTTTAAAGATGATGATTCTAAAGCATGAGTTTCTATATTTTCCATGAATAAATCTTATATTACTCCCGAGATAGGTATCTGGTTTGTGAATTTTTGGAAGTCCATAAAAATTTGGAGAGACACAAGATTTTTCACGAGGGATTATTTATATTTATCTCTGTTTCAATAGGCGATTTATTAATAATATTCAGATGTGTTAATCTCTACCAGTGCAAAATTACAGAAACCATTGAGATACTTTAAAGGCTAGATTGGATCAATAAGCGAGATGATACGTGCAAACTTCCTTCTATTTGGAAACATTTTTTTTAAAAAACATACTTAAATTTAACATTTTTGCTATTGATGGAACTTTAACGTTTTTTTTTTTTTTTAAATCAGTGATTGTAGCGCCTCTACAACCGTCTTTCTACTATTTATCACCGAGTGGATGACTTGTGTGACCAAGTCGAAACGTCAGCATATCAATATTTACATTTTTTAACACGGGTGAACCCACAAAATATTATTTATATACATATGAAATGTTTATACCATAAATGATATATAAAGTAGTATTTTTATTTTATTATTTATTTTCTCAAAAAAGCAAGTTTTAATTTATATTTATTATAAAGATAAAATAATCTATACTTGATATATAGTTAACATTGTTATATATATATATATTAAAACCTAGGAAATATTATACATTTAGACAACCCATTATTAAGTTTACAGAAAAAAAAAGATTTGGATTAATAATTTTTCATACATTCTTTATTATAATACAAGTATCAAGATAAAACCTTACAGTATGTTCATATTATAATTTGCCGTTTGCTACTGCTATTTAATTGTATATATTCCTTCAAAAAAAATAACAATCTTAGTTGACATGAAGATAATCTTTGGACTAAACATTTTCTTCAGTTTTATTTGATTTTGTTTTACATATATATGATTACCAATTTAGAATAAAATCATTAGCTAATTTGAGGAAATAAAATGCACTGCATATATGTTTTTAGATAACATTAATCAATTCTTTAAAATAATTATTTGTTCGTCAATTAATAAAGGAAGTTTTACTGAAATTTATTTTTAAAGTATTCATTCTTGTAATTATTTATATAGTCATTCTAATATTCTCATGATAAATGATGATTTCATAACATAAGATGAATTCATATCTTTACTTCCAGGATCACTCTTATAGCTGACATTTTAGTACAATAACAAGTACTTACCTCAGAGCTTCTTTTTTCTTGAAGTATAACAATGTGTGATTCTTATGATTTGTGAAAGAAGAAGTTTTGAGGAAAGTATTTATTATTGTATTGTAATAACAGCTACTTAGCTGTTATAATTTTTATTACAAGCAAACTTCTAGGTAATAATACTATGAATTTTTATATATATATATAATTAGCAAAATATACTATGAATTTTATATATATATATAATTAGCAAAATATTATTAAAATCTAGAACATCCCATAGCCATCTATATATATGGCCCACACATTAACTTACTAAAAAATAATTTGTTACCTTTGATCAAAATTTTAATTAATTTACTCCTAATTATTAGTGGGGGGGGGGGATCTTTTCAGTTGACAGGGCAATATCAACTTTCCCTTTTTAAAAGAAAGTCTTTTTGTTGTGAAATTAAAATAAAATAACATCATTATTACGAATGACTATTTCACAATTGATGACAATATTTTTAGTTCACTTTGTAATTATTTTTACGACATATTTATATTCTCCAATTGGTTTTAGTGCTCTGGGAAGATTAATTCTATAATAGATACAATTCATCTTTTTTATAATCCCCCCTTCAGAAAATAATTTCTAATTTTCCATTTAAATTTTCTGAAATTTAGCTTGCTTTTAAATAATGTTTTGACTTGTTTTATTTTTACAAAACATTTCAGGAAAATGTTGAAACAGTTTTCCAAGAATTATCTTTTAATATTTTTTTTCGCAAATAATTTTAATGTAATAAGTCTATTTTGATAAATAGTGCTTCTCAATATTGTATTTTTTAGAAACTGAAATATTGTAAAAAACATATTAAATACATCAATTTACTATTTTTTAAAATTGATAGTTTTGATCTTCTGCCATTTTACTTAAACTTTTATCGTTAGCTCTATCTATGGTTTATTTAAACTCAGTCAGAATACCTAAACAACGGAAAAGAGTTGAAAATGATATAAGAAAGTATAATTGTGAAATAGCAAGGAAAACTGTAGAAGAAAATAAAAGTCTCAAAAATGTTAAACAACATTTTGGTATTGGTAGGAAATTTATATCTGCAATAAGAAAAAAAGATGAAATTATTACTAAAAAGAGAGATGACATCATGAAATTGGTAGAAGATTTTTATCAAGAATTATATAGTAATAAAGAACAAGTACCTCTTATATCTATTACATCTTCCGAATTGCCCAGAATTTTAAATGAAAAAGTGAGACATGCAATTAAGTGTATGAAGAAAGGAAAGGCTCCAGGAAATGATGGAATTATAATTGATATATTAAAAGAAGCAGATGAAGAAATAGAAACAATTTTAGCAAAGTTATATACCAAATGTCTAAATGATAAAGATGTACCGGAAGATTGGAAGAATGCAGTAATAATATTAATATCTAAAAAAGGTGATAAAGAAGATATTAGAAATTACAGACCTATCAGCCTTTTATCAGTTTTATATAAAAATTTTACCAAAATAATTACAACTCGTCTACAAAGAACTTTGGATTTCCACCAACCAAGAGAACAAGCTGGATTTAAAAGTGGTTTTAGTACAATAGATCGTATCCAGGTATTGAGAGAAGTCATAGAAAGGACAAATGAATATGAGTTGTCATTATGTTTTGGATTTGTAGATTATGAAAAGGTATTCGATTCATACACATTTATTCAGTGATTAAAGCATTGGATCATCAAGGTATAGATCCAGGATATTGTCATATTTTAAAGAATATTTATAAAAATGCAACAGCAACAATTAGATTACATAATGATACTGGAAAAATCAACATTGAGAAGGGTGTAAGACAAGGTGACTCCATATCTCTAAAACTTTTTACAGCAGTGCTGCAAGAAGTATTTTGTGGGTTAAAATGAGAAAGTAAAGGAGTGAAAGTAAATGGAGAGTATTTAAGTCATTTAGATTTCGCAGATGATGTAGTTGTTTTTGCAAATAATGCTTCAGAGCTGCAGGAAATGTTGCAGGAGTTAGCAGATGAAAGTAGAAAAGTAGGACTAAAGATAAATGTTAAAAAGACTAAAGTAATGTTTAATCGATTTGCTCAAAATATGAAAATAAAAATTGATTATGAAGAATTAGAAGAAGTTAACAGTTACAAATACATTGGTCAGATTATTAATACAGATGGAAACATAATGGAGGAAATTGATCATAGAATTAAACTTGGTTGGAGTGCTTTTGGTAGAAATAACTTGATTCTAAAAGGAAATATGCCTATGTGTTTGAAAAGGATGGTTTTTAACAAATGTGTTTGACCAGTTCTTACTTATGGATCTGAGACTTGGACACTTAAGAGAAGAGCAATACAGAGACTTCAGACCATTCAAAGGAGTATGGAGAGATGTATGTTGGGAGTAACAAGAAGAGATCGAAAATGCAATGTATGGGTAACACAACAAACAGGTGTTACTGACCTTATTGAAAAAAATAAAAGATTGAAATGGAGTTGGGCTGGACATATTGCTAGAAGAGATGATAATAGATATACAATTGAAATTTTAAACTGGATTCCAAGAGATTGTAAAAGACCCAGAAAGAGACCACATGTAAGATGGATGGATGAAATAATAAAATATGCAGGAGTGTTGTGGAGAAGAGAAGCTAAAGATCGGAGAAGATGGATTAAACTTGGAAGACCTACATCTTGCAGTGGATTGATAATGGTTGATGATATATATATATATATATATATATATATATATATATATATATATATATATATATATATATATATATATATATATATATATATATATATATATATATATATATATATATATATATATATATATATTTCTTTAATATAATATATGTAAACTTATAAATAAATATTAGAAAATACAGATTTTTTTTTTTTTAATTTAAAAAAAAAACAAATAATTTAAAAGTTACTATCTAGGGTTTTTGAAATTGTGAGAGATGACAATTTATTAAAATCTAAAAAAATGAATTATTATATTTCAAAGCCATTATAATGTCTTTTTCGCTTTAAAAATAGATATTATGTACTTTTCAATAATGAGATATAAATGTTAACAACAGAAAAATTTACTCAATAATGGAAATTATGTCCCATAATAATATATGCACTTAATATGGAGTAATCAAGCCTCCTACCTTATTTCATATTGGGATGATCACATTTCAAGTTACTACAGAGTGAGAGATGATATAAACTTTCTTTATAATAAAATTATTACCTAACTTAACCACCCTCTCTTTTCCTTTCACTTTCACTTATAGTGGACTTTTCCAAAGAATAAGCTAGAGGTGTTTACATTTCCAATTGTGAAAACAAAAAAATACAAAAATATTTCTATGCTAAAAACACATAACTAAATCAGAGTTCATTAGATCATCTTGATTAAAGTCTGCAAGCTTGGCATCAATGTACCATATATATATATATATATATATATATATATATATATATATATATATATATATATATATATATATATATATATATATATATAACAGTATTCAAAATTAAATAATATATTCTTTACCAGAAGTACTTCTTTCAATTGTTTCACTGACAATCTTTATCAACTGTTAATACAAACGTACAAAAAATAAAAACTTGCATTACCCATCATTCAATCTATTCAAATTTCCCACAATTCTGTTGTCTTTATATTAGCTGATTGTTTATTTATTAAACCACCTCTATTTCTAGATATCATCATTGCCTCTTTAATTTTATGTTTTTCACTACACCTTTCAATTTGAATAATTTTTATATCTTTATTATTAAATTTAACTCAATAATGAAAATTATGGTTTTAAATTTAATAATAGAGATATAAAAATTATTCAAATTGAAAGGTGTAGTGAAAAACATAAAATTAAAGAGGCAATGATGATATCTAGGAATAGAGGTGGTTTAATGAATAAACAAGCGGCTAATATAAAGACAACAGAATTGTGGGAAATTTGAATAGATTGAATGATGGGTAATGCACGTTTTTATTTTTTGTATGTTTGTATTAACAGTTGATAAATATTGTCAGTGAAACAATTGAAAGTACTTCTGGTAAAAATATATTATTTAATTTTGAATACTGTGTTAAATATATTTGTTTGAATTATTATTATATCATTTAAAAATACAGACATTTAATGGTTGTAGAGATATGTATGTATATATATATATATATATATATATACATACATATATATATATATATATATATATATACAGTCTATTCATTTAGGTCATTGTTTGAAAATAAAAGGATTAATCTTTGTTCAACATCCCATTGAATCTCTTGAAATAGCAGAACATCAATTTTTTTAGTATTTTTGTTGATGAATCTATATGTATGTTCGTTAGGCAATTTAAAGGCAGGTAGTGGAAGTTATCACACTTCCATGATAGGGAAACAATGATTGCCACTATGGCATGATTACTTTACCCAGACAACACTGCTCAGTACTCTATAATATCTTTAAACTTTATGTAACTGTGATTTAACATTGAACAGTTCTTTGCACATAAGAAAAATTATTATACACTTATGTTCAGTCACTAATAATATTCTGTTTTATTTTTTTCTGTTTGTGTTTGAATGCAATCACTATTTCTGCAATACAAATTTGAAACCAATGTTTTTTTTATTAAAGTACACAAACTTATTTAATTTTTTTTGCTACAACTATCCCTCTTAATTTAATTTAATCTTGTATTACTAGATATTTAGAAAGATAAGCATTTTCTGATAAAGTTATCCATGTTACCTTGAATTCAAATTTTTCTTTGATGATGTTAACTTCCCATAGCAAGGAAATTATTTTGAAAGATGAAAAATAAAAATGAGCTTTGCTTTTATATTGATTTCTATTTTCTTTACTTGGTGTATTAAATTCTCATTTTCTCTTATATTGATGCAGCTGTAAATTGTTGTGTATCACTTAACCTTTCAAAAATGCAGCATAATGCCTCTCACATTTCAGCATTTTCTGATGATTTTCTTTGTCTCACACATCAACATAAAACATATGATAAAATGATTATTACTTTTCAGAAAATAATAAATTTGACTTCATTTGATAGTTATTTTTGTTTACTACTGAAATAAATTTTAAATGTTCTCATTTTGTTTCTGTAAATATTAAAAAAATAAATCTCAATCAAAACAAAGACTTTACACATCATCATTTCCAGAAAAAAAATTTCAGTTTATAAAATCAATAAAATATTTTTTTAATTTTTATTATTTTTAAACACTGAATGAATAATTATTTATATCTGTTACATCTAATAAATTATGCTTTAAAAGTTTAATTTTTTGAATATTTATTGCAAAATTGCGATATTTTTCTTGATATTTTCTTACTTGTAAATATAAAGTAGACTGTTTACATCAAAGCTACTTTTCTAATTTGCTTTAGGCCATGTTTATGTTAGCTGCTAATATAATGTTATATTTCTGAAAATAAAGTATTTCAAGGAAAAATAAGTTATTAATATTTTTCCTAATATCTAATAAATGTAATGTAACTTATTTAAAAAAATATATATTAAAGCATAATAAATTTGCAAATAAATATGCTTTTGCATTATTTTAAACTACAATGTTGTAAAACACTGATCATTTTACATTCTTGGCAACAGACAATGGCTGAATGTGTCAGGGCAGTGCTTATGTCTATTATAAGAGTGGAAATTTTGAATTTCCCTTCTTTTTGCAAACAATTTTGGGAAAAAAATATTATACTAAAATATACCATTTTACATGCATTTTAACATATAATACCATTGAAAAAATTCACTAGGGTTGAATTGGTCAAATGATGAAATAATTTGGGTCAACCATTAAATAATAATTGGTTTATAAATTACATAATAGAATTCTAATTTTATTTTCACACTTGTTTTCTTAGTGACTAAGTTTATATTAGATCATCTACATATTTATCCTGTTTCATTTCATGTCGTTGTAGCATGTTGTTCATGATGTACAATATTAAGTAAAATTGTTTTATTTATATACATATATGTTTGTACTATTTTTTTAAAGTATCAATCCTACTTTATTTTCATTAACTGGGTATTATTTTTAATATTAAAAAAATATAGTGATATTTTATTGTTTCATTATGTAATGAAGTATATATACATCACATATAAATATAGATATATTTAAAACTAACAAAATTGCACATATGCAATAATTTATTAGTTAAGCTTAATTTTAAGTGGGTTTTATTTGGTAATGTGGGCTAAAATGTGCTGGTATGATAGGATTGTAATATAAGATCGGAAGAGCAAAAAATATTTATGCTAATAAACATATATATATATATATATATATATATATATATATAATGTTTATTAGCATAAATATTTTTTGAAACAAGCATGCCTGAATATGTTACTAGGACAATAAGAGATTTCATCAGGCAGAATAATTGGGCAATGCTGTGCAAAAGATTATTTTTTTTACAAGTTTAATTAAAATGATTTTCTTAGAATATTCTTGTAAAATTGCTCTTGTAACATGTTCAGATGTGATTGTTTCAGGAAATATTTCCTTTATATAATGCATTCATTACATATTTTATATAATTGGTTTTGTTGATAAATTCTAATTGTATAAACTACATTTGTAAACATTTTTTAATTATTCTGGATTCTAATTAATTTTATATTAAAACTAATAAATGTAACTATAAACATAATGTAAATTGAACCTTTAAAAATTCTTATAGTCACATTGACAAGAGCTTGAAATATTGACCAAAAATGTGTTTCTGTATTATTCTTGTAAATATATATATATAATTATTGTTACTATATCATGACATATTTTATATTACTTACTTAAATTTTTATATCAATGAATACTCTATGACAATGTAAAATATTTGTTTTCACAAATTTTTTCTGTGCTATGGTTTAGTGTGGTTGTGTTTTAATATGTAGGAGTATATGACAAAGAAAGCACACTTGCAATAATGAGTATACTTTTGTGGAAAATGTAAATCATTTATGATTGATTTTCATTTTATTGTACACTACATCATACACAATTCAAATTTTATATTTAATATTTTTGTTGTTGTTGTAATAATAATAATAATAATAATAATAATAATAATAATAATAATAATAATAATAATAATAATAATAATAATAATAATAATAATAATAATAATAATAATAATAATAATAATAATAATAATAATAATAATAATAATAATAATAATAATAATAATAATAATAATAATAATAATAATAATAATAATAATAATATATTTAAACAGCATTAATTTGTTGCACATACGCTTTGGATTTTAACTATAAAATGAACCACATGATAAAGTCTTTGGAAAAGATAGAATGGCCATCTATCTTTTCGAACCCAAACGCTTTTGTATGGGCAAATCTTAAGTGTTTGAAAGTGAAAGCATGAAGATAATAAAATTATTATTATTATTATTATTATTATTATTATTATTATTATTATTATTATTATTATTATTATTATTATTATTATTATTATTATTATTATTATTATTATTATTATTATTATTATTATTATTATTATTATAAATAGTAGTAATAGAAATTATATTTTTTGTAATCAAAATTATTATTGTTTTAGATATGTTATGCTAGAAAACATCACTACCTCAATTTTAAACAAATCAATCTATCTTCAAAGTAAACTTGAATTTTATGACTATTTAGATCTTATCGTTTCTTTTATAACACTTCTTTTAGCAGTTATTGGCAATTCAAATATTTTGATTTCCTTAATGGCTTTTCCTAATTTAAGAACTATACCGCATATTTTTATAGGTAACTTAGCCATATCTGACTTTTTAATAGGAGGTATTGGGTCACCTTCGTTTTTTTACCATGTAATATTAAACATATCTGACATGAATCAAGGTTGTGATATAATTTTTTGGATGTGGCTTACCAGTGGTATGGTCATGCTTTTCACATTCTGTCAAATTGCTTTGAATCGATATGTCATTATTTGTCAATCTTCAGAAGTCTACAAACAATTTTATAGTAAAAAAAAGACACTTGTAATAATTTTAAGTCTGTGGATTGCCTCATTGTGTATTACGACTTTTATGTTATTTTCCAGACTTTTTGACTTCGAATTCAATTTTCTTTTAAGGGAATGTTTTATAGTTTTAAACAAAAATGGCATAAACTTTTTAATTTCTTTTTTAATCTGTCTTTACATTACACATGTTCCTATTCTGTGTATATGTTACTATAAAATTTATAAAGTAATAAAAAGTTCTCAAGTGAGCTTGAAAAACATGAATTCTTCCACAACTGTTAACAAAAGATTTATGGAAAACATTAGACTAACAAAAATTATGTTTTTTATTTTCTTATGCTTTGTAATATGTTATGTTCCAATTGTAATTTTAATTGGTTTCAATACTATGTATAATATACCTTTTATATTCCTTAGGACATCAATGATGATTACAAATTGTCACCCCCTTATTAACCCACTTATTTGTTTTTTCACAAATAAAATGTTTCGCACTGCCTATTATAAAATTATTACTTGTCAATATATTAACCTAAATTAAGTAATAAACTATCTGAGAATTTGTTTCCTTGTATAAGTAGTGTTGCTATATATCACTAATAATTAAGCTAAATTATTATTATTATTATTATTATTATTATTATTATTATTATTATTATTATTATTATTATTATTATTATTATTATTATTATTATTATTATTATTATTATTATTATTATTATTATTATTATTAAGAAAATGTAATAAGCCTTAAGGCAGAAGGCTCAACCTCCCCCCCCCCGCCCGCACTCTTTCCATTTTTAAATTCTATTTTTTTGTTCTTTCTCATTAATTATAAATTTGTTTGCATCATTAAAAGTACATTAGTAAATTAATCTATATTCAACTATTTTCTTGCTTCTTCATAATTCCTGTCAACATCTTTCACCCACTATGAACTAAACTTAAGCTATGCAATTATATATTTTAATTAATTATTGGCTTTCTATAATCAAATTACATTATTGTTGAATACTTTAATATTAAAAAGGTTATTAATTATAAAGCTCAACTTTTCCCTTGATTAATTATAGGGATTTCGGAATAGCTTATAGTTGTATTAAAAATGCATTACTATATATATATTGTCAACTTTTGATCGGTTATCAATGGCTTATGGTATACAAAAATTTAAATTATAGTTCCAAAATGTAAATTTATAGTTTGGATAATATAAAGTTGTAATTATAAATTTATTTAAACGCACATTGATTACTGTATGTAATATTTATTACGGCTGTAGCCTCAAGAACATGCATATAATAGTAATGCCCTAAACTTGGGTATAACAGTAATAAATGACTTAATCCATAAAGATTAAAAAGTGAATTTTGTAAAGGTTTAATATTTGTTATTATTTATAATAATTTATAAAATAATCTACTATATAAGTTTTAATGCATTTGTCCATTTAAGTAAACATTGTTACTTATCGGTTTGAGTAAAATTTATTTTTAATGCAATGTTCCTTTAAAAAATAAAAATCATAAAATTGCAGTCAATGAAAGAAGGAATAAATTGACTACATAATAAAAAATTATTTTAAAATTATCTTGTAATAATATCTTTTTAATTATAAATATTGATTATAAATTTTATAATCAAATTCAATTAATAATGTCATTTATTAAAAATGTAGTTAAAATCTAAAACTTGGTCATAAACTAGTGATGTATATTAAGTTCGTTTGTAAAATATTTGTTGATTTTAAGATTTTAAAATAAAAACAAAAAAAAAAAAAAATTTAGTTAAAAAGTTGTAAAAGTTTGTTTGGGAAATTGACCAATGAGAAGTCAAGTAAATAGTTTGCTGACATCTATTATAGATTTAAAAAAAAAAAAAAACAGCAGACATCTTGAAAGAGAAATTCAGGAAACTTAAAAAGCAGATAGCCGTTTAATATTTTTCTCCAGAAAATATTATAAAAGTTAAAATATTGCAAATTTAACAAGTCAAAAAAAAATTGCATTTAAAAACCGTGTAAATGTATCAAAGATTTTAAAAGTCATTATTAATACCATGACGTGAGTAAATTAATCTTTTTTAGTACCTAGTTTCCAATTCTAATCTCACCAAGAAAATACACAAGAAGTTTGAAAATTCTAAGTTGTTGATTTTAATTTAGCCTATGATAACTATGAAAAGGAAAATATAACTACCACATGGCTTCACAGAGAAACTTAACTGCACCCACGCATGTTAGCTTCATTTATCTTTCTTAAATTAGGTCTTTTTATTAATCATAGATTGAATGTAAAAAACCTATTAAAAATTTGTGGAAATGAATATTTAAAGCTGATAGAAATATGTTTTAGAATATTAAAGATAATTAATTAGTCGAGAGTAATGAATGCAAAAAAAGCTAATCTTTGGTTGAATTAGACAGTGGGGACGTAAGAAGTAGCTTATCAAATTTTGAAGAAAATGTTTAATCTATGCTTAATGAAAAAGACAGATAAAAATTAATCAATATTTCTTATGTTTGAATATAAATTGAAATTTTATTATCGTATGGTAAGAAAGGAATAGTAAAATTGGAATGATAATCTAAAAAGTCTTTTCAACTTTTTAATAGTGAATGGCAATCATGGAGATAACACATTATATTGCATAAAGGTAAATGAGTTTATTGTGTACCGGTATAAATCCACCACGCTTACTCATACACAGTACCCGAGTTCAAACCCAGTCCACGTTTAAGAATAAATTCCAAAACGCCAACTAAATTCAAACCCAAACCCCGGTATGACTAACCGATGATGACTTTACAACAGCACGGGGTTATCCCTTTTCTAGCTCAGCTCAGAACATGGACTAATTCTTACAGTTAATGATATCTATATTTATTATACTCTAGATATTGGAACGGTCATTCATGTAACATATATATTTAAGTTGCCAATACAGACAGTAAGTGGCTACCTAAATTTAGAGAGTAATAAGGTGGAGGACACAAAAGTAGATTAAATAAAGTGTTTAATAAGAAAAATAGAAACATATAAATATATCGTTCAACAGTACGGTAAGACTTCTATGAATCCTCTTGTATTTAGCTACTAGTCTTTAGCGATCATTTTATCTAGTGAACAAACTCATGCCAATAGTTGTGTATTTAAATGATTGACGAGTGGTTAAGAGAATCAGAGTATTTGAGCATTGAACAGATATTTATCTACAGGTTTTTTTATTAACTTATTTTATTCGAATCGACTCGAGCCGATACGTAGGCGAACAGTTGGGTGTGGTTTTATATAAATATAGCATGGAAGATAGATGTACTGGTGGTTGCCTATATTCAAGAGCCCTACAGTAATCACTTGCGGTGCATTAACGGAATACCGGGCGGCTTGTACTTTGACAAGGCTTAATGCCCCCAAGTAGCTCCGGGACACGACAACCAGCCGGGATCCTTTCGAACCCGGTGATCCAAGAGATTACCTGGGAAAGAAACTGCTTTCATTCCCCAATGGTAGTATGGCGAGACGCTAACTTCAGCGAAGGGAAGGCATTGCCACAGACATCACGGACGAGTACTTGAAGTGGATTTTTTAAAAGAAATTATACAAAACCTGGAATCTATTCGTCTATTTCTACGCCACAGGCCGAGGTCCTTATCCCAATAAAATATAGCGGAATTAAACTGACCGCGAAAACAATAATAAATTACATTTACTCTGAAACCCCTAACCCTCCAGGTTGACAGGCGGTAGCGATAGTATCAAATTATACAGTGACTTATTTCTCATATCATACATGACATTAATATAACACTTTGAAACCAATATATATATTTAACATTGAACCTTAGATTGCAATTATATGACAACTTAAAATAGAATAATAAAAGGGATTTAACATTTACCAACTCGAAATATAAAAGAATATTTAATTCAGAAAACGAAATTACTTTTAAAATAACTTGATCATTATTGTACACTAGTTTTACACAGAGTTGGAAAATATTACTATTGGCATCGTTTGTTTATGGAATACGCAACACAAAAAAAAATATAAATGCATTCATTTGAATTATTATTACTATTAATTACAATTTTTATAAATTATTTCTAAAGACTAGAGCAGAGGACTAAAAGAAAAGAAAATTTACTGACAGGTTAAACAATAGCATTATAAACGACATAAAAACTTACATGTAATTTATTTGATTGATAACATTAAGCTCGGGAGAAAGTTAAAAGTTCATGTATCACAGTTACTCTTCTTTCTTCATCCGGCTTGGCTTTTCTCGATTGATATTTCCGACGAACATAGGCACGCATTTTGAAAGTTATTTGCAAGGCATTGTCAATTTGGAGATTGGAAGCTGGAAACTATGAAGCACATACAACATGATCAGTCAGCGGCACGAAGATTCAATTTGGCAGGACAGAGATCAGCTCCTGTCACTTAGCCCATCAACATTGCGGTTTACAGGTAAGCTTCTTAACAAAATTATAGGAATTACTCTAGCAGCTGCAGTGCTGTCTTAAGACTACCTCTCTCAACCACGTCAAAAGTTAGAATGAGTTTTTTTCTAAGATGGCCACGATTGACCTTTCCGCCTGGTTTTTGTGTTTAGGCTCTGCCTACTTTCTCTAGCTTCCAGCCATCCAGCTTGACCATACAACATTAATTATCCATTCCATTGTCCTTTTACTTTAAACGCAATTTTTAAATTGACACAGTAATTACAAATCTACATTCCTTATCTATTTCGAATACAATTTAATTACTCTGTACATTTGTGTAATTTAGATTTTAATTAAAAACACTGATCAAAGGAATGTGACTTTTGATCAGTATTTTTAAACGACTTTGTACAATTTTAAAAAAAACTAAAATTCAAACAAATACGCCCGAAATGAACTTTAAATTAAATTGATATACTCTCACAAACCACGCACACACGAGTATCATTTCAATGGTTTGTGACATTTATATACGGAATCTTACATATTGATTTACAAAACATAAAATATATAACTAATTTTTTATTATGACTGAAAATAGACAAATCTCACTGCGGGCGGATAGTAGTTTGAATTACCGTACTTAAAACACATGAAACGAAGATCGGTTCTTCGATCTGTCTGTTTCATTTCTTCTCACTTTATAAAAAAAACAACAAAAAAAATGATTATACATAAATCTCTGGTTAACATTTTTTTCAACATTTGATTGACCTCGGAGAACAGTCTGGGTGAGGGTTTGAAATTAAATATTTACAAAATTGGGTGAATTACCGTAGTTCCTTTACTCATCATCATATGCATGTCACAGTGGTCGCTTACTGGGTTATCATTTTGTTATTTCTACCTTCTCCCTGGGTCGGGAGGTATATAGGGTTTTAATGGCCTGGTATTATAACTACACTGTTCCCATTCCCTTTTTGTTGGATACAAGTCCCCATAGTCGATCTGGTTTAGCAGTTCTACAGCTTTTTCGAACGACATGGGGCAACTCCCCAGCATTATCCTTCGCACCCACGGTGGTAGGTTATGCACGACGATACGAGTAATGTGCTGCTCTGTGTAGTTAAAAGCGGTGAGGGACTTAAATATCATCGCTTGGTGCGTGAAGAAGGCTGCAAAACTCTGTCTGCTACTTTCGTCGTACTTCAAATTCGAGAA
This sequence comes from Epiperipatus broadwayi, assembly GCA_028023455.1. Lineage (NCBI taxonomy): Eukaryota > Metazoa > Onychophora > Udeonychophora > Euonychophora > Peripatidae > Epiperipatus > Epiperipatus broadwayi. Next base: position 1,753,613 of record JAQFVV010000197.1, on the reverse strand, counting down.
CTTGTGTAACAGTCCCTCCTGTTTCTCCACACTCCAATACCTTTTCAAAATGGCTTCTTCGTAGCCTCGCATCGTACTCGGTGGTTGTTTCAATAATTTCCACCATGCCTTCGCCGATTCCCTCAGATAATGGCTGGCGACCGTTACCCTCTCCTTTTCACTCATCGGGTGGAAGCACAGAAATTCTCTAATGCTGTCCAGATGCACGGCTGGATTTTCCCCGGGGTCTCCTCTAAACGTCTGAATCTGGATAGATGATCCCACATGAGGAATGTTAATCACCTTTGTTGGTGTGTCTACGACCTGCTCTCTTTTTATTTCTTTTTCTTTGTCGCTAGTCCCAATTGTCGCTATTAGGTTTTCTCGCTGGCCCTGCGCCTCAGTTTGCCTTTCTAATTCAGTATTTTCGATGTCTAGGACCTGGCCTGTATTCTCTTCGATAGCTTCTTCGCTCAGAGTGTCTAATCCCATCGGAATGGTTTGGTCCTCTTCTCCCTTCCTCGCACTAATATTTGCTTTACCTTCCCTACCTGTTTTAACATCCGACCCCATACGCCATTCTTCAATCCTTAACATCCTCGCCATCATCGCCATCATGATCTTCCTGTCCTCCCTCATCTCCTCGAGGATCGCGTCAAACTTCGCATCGCAATCGCGCTCCCTCTGTTTGCTGTTCCTCTCTGATCGTCCAAAACTTTTTTTTTTATCCTGAAACTTCTTAAACACAATTTCGTGGTCACTGGATGTGTCCGATGTCTCTGCACCAGTCGCGGACACATGCTCGCTTCCTTCTATTTCTGCCATTTCCTGTTCGTTTTTACTTATAAATATCTCCAGCATAAGAATTCGCTTTGTACAACACTTTGATTTGTATAGGTACATAAAGATACTGATCCCTGCTCCTAGTGCCAAATCCTCCCCCGCTGCTGATACTGTTTGTGTGGCTTCCTTCCTTTCTCTCTTTTCTTCCTTCGCCTACATTCCGTCTGGTTTCTGTTATCCAAGTTTTTCACTGTTAATATATTTTTTTTTTTATTTTTTTATTTAAGTATATGCAACATGACATGTTTAAATCCTTACAAAAAAAATTACAGGGAAAAAAAAACTTAATTTCACCCAGTTCGCACTGTTCTCCTCAGTCCTATAATATAAACATATTAATAATGGGTACATAACATAGTATTTTTTTTTTATTTCTGTCAGTAATTCTCTCTTTTTATATATATACCACCATTCTCTCCTTTGAACCCAACAAGACTCACCACTGCTGCATTGACAAACATGTTTGCTGACAAATTTATTTGAAAGGCGCCAGCCAGCAACATGTGACCCATAGATAGTTTAATCCACTGATCCCCCAAATATATACTTTTTACATGACCTAATAATCATTTGATTTAAGACTTAATGTTTTATATAGGGAACGATTAATATTAACTCTCTGATAAAATTTTTATATTATACATATATATGCGCACCAGTTTTTTATTTTTAAAACATAAAGGTAATCCCACTTCTTTACTTTTTTTCAAAAAAAAACATTTTTAAACAACAAAAAAAAATATATATATGCGTACACAATATCTATATGCGTACACATTTTTATTTTTAAGACCTGGAATTAATTCTACTTCTTTACTTTTTTTTTCGAAAAATTTTAACAACAAGAATAAACTCGCAAAAAAAAATTATGGAATAACATTCGTTTATTTTAATTAAATAAACGCACAAAATCGCTTCCGCTCTCTTTTCAAAAAATCTCACTTTGTTTCTTAATTATATTTGGGAGTAGTCTATTCACTGAAACTTGGTGTAAGGGAAAAAAAAAAATTTTATATTACTTATTTCACTCAACTATAGTTTTAACTTGCACATTTTAATATGGCGGATACATATCAATATTATGACAAACAAAAAAAAATCAAATCTTTTTATCATTTAACTGTTTACTCTCGTTCACTCTGCAGGGTGTGGGAGATTTCTTCATCGGAGCACCACGGAGGGCGTCCAAAAAATTTAATAACTGTACCGGTATAAATCCACCACGCTTACTCATACACAGTACCCGAGTTCAAACCCAGTCCATGTTTAAGAATAAATTCCAAAACGCCAACTAAATTCAAACCCAAACCCCGGTATGACTAACCGATGATGACTTTACAACAGCACGGGGTTATCCCTTTTCTAGCTCAGCTCAGAACATGGACTAATTCTTACAGTTAATGATATCTATATTTATTATACTCTAGATATTGGAACGGTCATTCATGTAACGTATATATTTAAGTTGCCAATACAGACAGTAAGTGGCTACCTAAATTTAGAGAGTAATAAGGTGGAGGACACAAAAGTAGATTAAATAAAGTGTTTAATAAGAAAAATAGAAACATATAAATATATCGTTCAACAGTACGGTAAGACTTCCATGAATCCTCTCGTATTTAGCTACTAGTCTTTAGTGATCATTTTATCTAGTGAACAAACTCATGCCAATAGTTGTGTATTTAAATGATTGACGAGTGGTTAAGAGAATCAGAGTATTTGAGCATTGAACAGATATTTATCTACAGGTTTTTTTATTAACTTATTTTATTCGAATCGACTCGAGCCGATACGTAGGCGAACAGTTGGGTGTGGTTTTATATAAATATAGCATGGAAGATAGATGTACTGGTGGTTGCCTATATTCAAGAGCCCTACAGTAATCACTTGCGGTGCATTAACGGAATACCGGGCGGCTTGTACTTTGACAAGGCTTAATGCCCCCAAGTAGCTCCGGGACACGACAACCAGCCGGGATCCTTTCGAACCCGGTGATCCAAGAGATTACCTGGGAAAGAAACTGCTTTCATTCCCCAATGGTAGTATGGCGAGACGCTAACTTCAGCGAAGGGAAGGCATTGCCACAGACATCACGGACGAGTACTTGAAGTGGATTTTTTAAAAGAAATTATACAAAACCTGGAATCTATTCGTCTATTTCTACGCCACAGGCCGAGGTCCTTATCCCAATAAAATATAGCGGAATTAAACTGACCGTGAAAACAATAATAAATTACATTTACTCTGAAACCCCTAACCCTCCAGGTTGACAGGCGGTAGCGATAGTTTCAAATTATACAGTGACTTATTTCTCATATCATACATGACATTAATATAACACTTTGAAACCAACATATATATTTAAAATTGAACCTTAGATTGCAATTATATGACAACTTAAAATAGAATAATAAAAGGGATTTAACATTTACCAACTCGAAATATAAAAGAATATTTAATTCAGAAAACGAAATTACTTTTAAAATAACTTGATCATTATTGTACACTAGTTTTACACAGAGTTGGAAAATATTACTATTGGCATCGTTTGTTTATGGAATACGCAACACAAAAAAAATATAAATGCATTCATTTGAATTATTATTACTATTAATTACAATTTTTATAAATTATTTCTAAAGACTAGAGCAGAGGACTAAAAGAAAAGAAAATTTACTGACAGGTTAAACAATAGCATTATAAACGACATAAAAACTTACATGTAATTTATTTGATTGATAACATTAAGCTCGGGAGAAAGTTAAAAGTTCGTGTATCACAGTTACTCTTCTTTCTTCATCCGGCTTGGCTTTTCTCGATTGATATTTCCGACGAACGTAGGCGCGCATTTTGAAAGTTATTTGCAAGGCATTGTCAATTTGGAGATTGGAAGCTGGAAACTATGAAGCACATACAACATGATCAGTCAGCGGCACGAAGATTCAATTTGGCAGGACAGAGATCAGCTCCTGTCACTTAGCCCATCAACATTGCGGTTTACAGGTAAGCTTCTTAACAAAATTATAGGAATTACTCTAGCAGCTGCAGTGCTGTCTTAAGACTACCTCTCTCAACCACGTCAAAAGTTAGAATGAGTTTTTTTCTAAGATGGCCACGATTGACCTTTCCGCCTGGTTTTTGTGTTTAGGCTCCGCCTACTTTCTCTAGCTTCCAGCCATCCAGCTTGACCATACAACATTAATTATCCATTCCATTGTCCTTTTACTTTAAACGCAATTTTTAAATTGACACAGTAATTACAAATCTACATTCCTTATCTATTTCGAATACAATTTAATTACTCTGTACATTTGTGTAATTTAGATTTTAATTAAAAACACTGATCAAAGGAATGTGACTTTTGATCAGTATTTTTAAACGACTTTGTACAATTTTAAAAAAAACTAAAATTCAAACAAATACGCCCGAAATGAACTTTAAATTAAATTGATATACTCTCACAAACCACGCACACACGAGTATCATTTCAATGGTTTGTGACATTTATATACGGAATCTTACATATTGATTTACAAAACATAAAATATATAACTAATTTTTTTATTATGACTGAAAATAGACAAATCTCACTGCGGGCGGATAGTAGTTTGAATTACCGTACTTAAAACACATGAAACGAAGATCGGTTCTTCGATCTGTCTGTTTCAATTGAGATGTATTTAACATTAGATAAGTAATAAATAACAGTAAAGGGATGAAATATGTGAATAAACCTATGCATGAATTAGTTGAAATATATTTAAAAATTTAACAAAGCAGAAAAAATAAATGTGGATGTAACTTTAAAACTTGAAAGGAAGGATATATTCAATTTAAAATTTTGCCCAGTTAGTGGGTGCTTGTTAGTTTAATTTGATGTTTAAATATACATGTATTCTAGAAGACAGAAGATGGGAGAATCACTCAAACTGGGTGACAATGGTAAAAATGGAAATAGAAATTTGAAATGGGTTTTTAAAAAAATAATAATAACATTTTAATTTTAAATTTATCACTAATATTTTAAACTATTAAGCATCACATGATCACATCTCCTATACTAGCATATAATTGATTATAAACAAAGCAAAACTCCATACAGTAGTGCCACCTGTGCTAAACAGAGTAATCAGTGGATCCCAGAAGGCTTGTGCATAAAATCCCTATCTAATGCTTACTCATCCAATATCCCCAGACTAGTTTCTGGCTTGTGGCCTTTGTCAGTGAGGAGCTTTGGATCTAGGTGCAATGCTCTCAGATCCAAAGCTCCTCACTGACAAAGGCCACAAGCCAGAAACTAGTCTGGGGATATTGGATGAGTAGGCATTAGATAGGGATTTTATGCACAAGCCTTCTGGCATCCACTGATTACTCTGTTTAGTACAGGTGGCACTACTATATGGAGTTTTGCTTTGTTTATACTAATATTTTTCTTGTTTAAAATGAAATATAATCGCAAGGTATTTAGCATAATGACAATTTAAATAATTTATATTTGCAATTTGGTATATAATGTTAATTATAGTATTAAAGATAGGAAGAGAGTAATCATGAGTTATAATGTGAATGTGTGTATGTGGGGAACATAATGTTAACTGTATATTTTGACCTGTATATACTTTAAGAAATTAAGTATCATAGGATTACCTGAAAGAATCATAAACCTATTATAAAATTTAATGTATTTATAATAGCAAGAAAAAGTGAATGTTAATGCAAGACAATATCATGATTTCATTTGTCATAAATAAAAAAAAATATCTTATTGATAATAATAATTGAAATAAAGTATTTGCTATGGAACATTATTATGGATATGAATATAAAGTTATCACATAGGGAAGATTATATTAAGTTGTTAGTCTAAAATTAGTAGAGTAATAGTTGCCAAATACACAATCGAGAAACAGGAGTTAAAATTCCAGGATAGGATAAAATGTCATCCTAAAGAACTGAGGAATAGTTAAGTGATAGTAAGCTGTGTGAAACCAAAATATTTATTTGAAAGAAATGGAAGGGTTTTCTACAAAGAAATGAGAATACCATTAAGTTCTCAAGGAAAAAGCCAGGGTAAATTGGGGATTGAATCATTAAGAAAATGACTGCCTGCCAAAATATGACACCTCATATTTAAAAGAAACCATCCTGTTTATTGGATATATTATTGAACATAGTACTTAATAAAATCAGTTGCTCATCGATAAAGATATAGGTAAATAATAATATAGGAGTCATCACAGGTAGATGAAATATTTAAAGGATATTTTATAATTTCTTCCCAAATCTAGATCGATTTACTTGAATATAAAACCATGTACAGATCAACTATTTTATGTTTGAATAATAATTTGAATAAATTACTAGATGAGGAAAATAACCGAGATCAGAGAACACCATAGAATATGTGATAGAGAGAATGGAGGCATAAATGAATAGTATGATATGGAAAGAGTTCTGGACTTAGTATTCGTTTTAATTACATCATAAATATTGTCTTTTTTATATATTTACCGCATCAGTAATAACTTTGTTAAAAAGATTGAAGTGTAACATTTTAGATCAAATTTTAAACGTAAAATATAATTTAACTATTAAAATATTATCAATATATTGGGGGTTAAAACCTATCTGGAAATATGGTAAAACGATTTGAAGATCCCAGATAACTCACGAAGGATGCTAATATAGCAGATGAGTATGAAAGCATATATCATAAAATAATAAATTTATAATTTCAAAAGAACTAAAAGACAAAATAAGGGAAGGGCTAATTGTATATAGGGATCACGAAGTTTATTTGTAGAAAAAAATGTAAATAATTCTTTATCAATGTATAAACAATTTTATGCTTATTTTTTATGTTCAATGAAATATTTAACCTAATGTTCATATATAAACATCACATGACCTCCACCTCTTATGCTTGTGTATAACTGTTGTTAAAACAGGCAAAACTGACTATAAGTATTGCCACACACAGGAAGCTAGAGTAATCAATGAATGTCAGAAGGCTTGTTCATAAAATTCCCATCTAGTGCCTTCCCATCCAATATCCTGAGACTAGTTTCTGGCTTGTGGCCTTCATCAGTGAGGAGCCTTGGCTCTGAGAGGACTGCACCTAGATCTTAGTATCTAATGCAACCCTCCAGCAAACACCTTTTATGAGTAGGCCCTAGATGGGGATTTTATTCACAAGCCTTCTGTTATCCTTTGATTACTCTATCTTGCTGTGTGTGGCAATACGTGTAGTGAGTTTTGTCTGTTTTAATGTTCATATATGTTTGTTGTTTAGCAGTATTATTGTAAATAAACGACCACTAATTTCCATCACAATGTCATATTCATAAAGCACATTATCCATAGTGAATTATACATATCATATTTCGATTACACGGCTTATTTGAGGTGTTATGTTTAATTTTTTATAATTAATACACTAACTGTAAATTGTTTTTAAATTATAGCTGTATTAAAAAAAAAAGCTTATAGTACTTTATATTTGTATAGGATCTGAAAGAATCTTGAAGAGCCATGTGACAAACACTATGTAGTATTATAAAAAGGGAGAGCATATAATAGTAATCAGCAATATGTTTGAGAATCACATTCTAATTGGTAATTTAAGTTGAAATATAGGTTATATCATAATTAAAAAATATTATACAATTTCAGAGTACAAGTTACTAACCAAATATATTATGATGTTCGTAATTCTGAAGTAGTTAATTTCAATGGGTAAATATTACTAATTAAGAGATGTATTTCATTGAATTAGACTTGGTAGGTAAAAATAGTGGGATGAAGCTTTGATTATAAGAAAATATGTATTCAAGAGTAATTGTTACTAACATAAGTATGAGAATAAATCTTAGGAAAAGTAGATTAAATTATTTAAGGGAAGGTAATGAGTAGATAATAACTGTTAATTTCTATATCTTATTATAATTGTTAGATTAAGTTTCCAATAGGTTTGTAATCAATAGGTTTCCAATCAAGGTTTGTAATAGTAAGTACGTTTTTATTAAATCGTTGGATCCCAGTAAAATCTCTTTTGCATTTTAATTATTCAATTATCAACCTAATGGTTATATTATATTTAAAATAGAATACTTATGATCCATGAGATAGCCATAGGGTAGCATTAATTCTTGTAATTGAATGTAGTTTTGTTTCAGTGTTATATTATTTTGAGATTATTAAAAGATATAAGAATAGTTAAAGCATTATTAAAATGAAATATCATATTAGTAATTGTTTGATGTGTGGATTTTCCTAATGATTATATTAACACGGAAATAGGAGAATTTCCACAATGACGATGCCATTGCAGAGTGCATTTTTATATTCTTTTCGATGTTAAAACCACTTTCTTGTAATCGTCCCTAAAATCTACGATATGTTTTGATATTTATCAAGTTTCAAGCCCCATAAAGGGTATTGTAATTTATTGTTGTGTTATACTTGATGGTTTATTATTGAGCTAGTATTGAAGGGACACAATAAGGAAGATATGTAAGATAGAGAGGTGTGTTGGAAGAACAATGGAAGGAAAGATTACTATATGCATTCTAATAGCTCTAAACAATTTTTAATGATAAATGCTGCACGAGAAAGAATTTAAAATCTCTATATAGGTCAATCACTATCCCCAAATTGATTTCTAGCTGATGGTTCTCCTCAGAGAGGATCTAGATATTTAGACACAAGATCCAAACTATCTAACTCAAGGCCACCACTCATCTAATATATAACTATTTAATAGATAATCTGAAATTATCAGACACCTATATGTCTTCAAATCCAGTTATCTAACTTAAATAGCTATATGAGACTGAATAATGTTCTGAATGACTATATATTAATAGTCTTAGCAATACAACATCACCAATAGTCTCTAAGGCAAGAACATATTTGTAAAAAAATAATAAATTAATTCATATATTATGTGACATAATTTTAAAAAAAAAACATTGTTACTACCTAATATATAGTGAGCCTGCTAACGCTTCTAAACATGTGATATATGATACATGATATATGACATGATTTATTATTTTTTACTATTGTAGTTTTTGTTTTAAAAGCTATTGGATATATTATATTGCTAAATTAAAAAATTCTTAAAAGTATACAAAATAAAAGAATCTAAAACATATGTTTTCATTTACAAAATCAAAATGGAAAATGTGAACTGTCAAAATTAATTTTGATGTGGTCTATTGTAGAGAAAAGAATGAACAACAAATCAGGACCTTTAAAGGCAGTGCTTACATCATTGCTATACCAATAAATTTAAATATTATTGATTTATTAGTTGTAAATAAATTATAAGAATGGCAGCATCATTCAGCTAGATTTTTTAGATAAATAACAATAAAATTAGCAAAATAACATTAAAAATAGCATCTTGACAATAAAGTAAATCTGCATACAAAATGACCATACATTGTCATTCCTGATTATAGATCATAATAAGTTAATGATTTCAATACTAAATTAATATCAGCAAAATTAACCTTCCATTAATTCGAGTGAAATACCTAGTTTAATGTCACACATAGTATAGATGCACATACTAGTTATTATAAGAAAATTTTATTTTAACTTGCAATTTCATGACTTACATTCAAATTACCAATGTAAATAATTTTTTTATCAATATAATAAAAATGCTAGCTTTATTTATTTCAGTTTATACTATTCAGAAAGTATTATACAACTGAATACCAATTCATATCACCATAATTATTTACCGATGGTAGATATAGTCATAAGAGCTAGTGATATTTACTAATTAAATAAATTGAGATTGTGATAATGTGAGTGATGTACATCATCATCATCATCAACCATTATCAATCGACTGCAGGATGAAGGTATCTCCAATTTCATTCCATCTTCTCTGATCTATACATTCTCTTCCCCACATCACGCCTGCACACTTTCTTATTTCATCCATCCATATAACATGTGGTCTCATTCTGGGTCTTTTACAATCTCTTGGAATCCAGTTTAAGATTTCAATTGTCCATCTATTATCATCTCTTCTAGCAACATGTCCATCCCAACTCCACTTCAGTCTTTTAATTTTTTCAATGAGGTCAGTAACACTTGTTTGTTCTCTTACCCATACCTTGTGTTTTCAATCTCTTCTTGTTACTCACAACATGAAACTCTCCATACTTCTTTGAGTGGGCTGAAGTCTCTGTATTGTTCTTCTATTAAGTGTCCAAGTCTCAGATCCATACATAAGAACTGGTAAAACACATTTATTAAAAACCTTCCTTTTCAAGCTCATAGGCATATTTTCTTTTAGTATCAAGTTATTTCTACCAAAAGCACTCCAAGCAAGTTTAATTCTATGATTAATTTCATCCTTTATGTTTCCATCTGTATTAGTGATCTTACTAAGGTATTTGTAACTGTTAACTTCTTCAAACACATCATAATCAATCTTTGTTTTCATATTTTGAGAAAATCGGTTAAACATTACTATCTACTTTTTAACATTTATCTTTAGTCCTACTTTTCTACTTTCATCTGATAACTCCTACAACATTTCCTGCAGATCTAAAGCATTATTTTCAAACACAACTAGAACGTCTGCAAAATCTAAATGACTTAAATAATCATCATTTACTTTTACTCCTTTACCTTCCCAATTTAATCCACAAAATTCTTCTTGTAGCACTGGTGAAAAAGGTTTTACAGATATCGAGTCATCCTGTCTTACGCCCTTCTCAATGTTGACTTTCCCAGTATCATTATGTAATCTAATTATTGCTGTTGTATTTTTATAAATATTCTTTAAAATATGACAATATCCTGAATCTATACTTTGATGATCCAATGCTTTAATCACCGAAAAAAATGTTTATAGAATCAAATCCCTTTTCATAATCTACAAATCCAAAACATAATGGCAACTCATATTCATTTGTCCTTTCTATAAATTCTCTCAATATCTGGATATGATCTACTGTATTAAAACAACTTTTAAATCCAGTTTGTTCTCTTGGTTCGTGGAAATTCGATGTTCTCAATAGACGAGTTGTAATTATCTTGGTAAAAAGTTTGTATAAATCTGATAAAAGGCTGATAGGTCTGTAATTTCTAATATCTTCTTTATCACTTTTTTTAAATATTAATATTAATACTGCATTTTTCCAATCATCTGGTACATCTTTATCATTTAGACATTTGGTATATAACTTTGTTAAAAAATTATAATTCTTCACCTGCTTCTCTTCTAATATATCAATTGTAATTCCATCATTACCTGGAACCTTTCCTTTCTTCATATAGTTAATTGCATGTCTCACTTCTTCATTTAAAATTCTAGGCAATTTGGAAGATGTAATAGATATATGAGATACTTGTTCTTTATTACTATATAATTTTGGTAAAAATCTTCTACCCATTTCATGATGTCATCTCTCTTTTTAGTAATAATTCCATCTTTTTTCTTATTGCAGATATAAATTTTCTACAAATACCAAAATGTTGTTTTACATTCTTGAGACTTTTATTTTCTTCTACAGCTTTCCTTGCTATTTGACAGTTATACTTTATTATATCATTTTCAACTCTTTTCCACACCATTTTACAAAATTTGAGATATTCCATCTTTTTTAATGCATCATTTTTGTATATCTTCATATTCCTTCTTTTCTTTATAAATTCTCTAGTCTCAGCAGAAATTTTATTGGTAAATTGCTGCTTTTTTCTACCAGCTATCTTTGTTGCAGTTTGAAATGTATCAGTTATTTTCCTATTAATTTCATCAAATATGAATAATGTTCAAATTCTACTAATACTTGAAACCGATTTGTAAGTTCTAATTTAAATTCATTAGAATGTTTCTGAAGATTAGGAATAGCAACTGTAAATATTGTTTTCCTAAATAATTTTTGTGTCTCTAGTTTTGCATTACACATATCTTACATCTTACTAATGAATGATCAATTCCTGTGTTAAATTTATTAAGAACATTACAATCTTGAAAAATGTATTTTTTTTTAGTCAAAATTTGGATGTTTCCATGTCCATTTCCTTTTAACATTTTTCTCAAATAAAGAATTCCTAATAGATAGATAGATAGATAGATAGATAGATAGATAGATAGATAGATAGATAGATAGATAGATAGATAGATAGATAGATAGATAGATAGATAGATAGATAGATAGATAGATAGATAGATAGATAGATAGATAGATAGATAGATAGATAGATAGATAGTAGTAGTAGAGGTGGGGGGGGGAGGGAGGGAGGGAGGGAGGGAGGGAGGGAGGGAGGGAGGGGGGGGGGGGGGGGGGGGGGGGGGGGGGTAGGTAGGTAGGTAGGTAGGTAGGTAGGTAGGTAGGTAGGTAGGTAGGTAGGTAGGTAGGTAGGTAGGTAGGTAGGTAGGTAGGTAGGTAGGTAGGTAGGTAGGTAGGTAGGTAGATAGATAGATAGATAGATAGATAGATATCATTCACAATCTGAATGTAATTATTTCAGTAAATAGTATATTTAACTCCTTCTGCAAAACAAGTTCAGATCAATTTTCATGGTGTTAAGTCACTTAAAAAACATCAATTTTTGAGCTACGGTAGTGCTTTAACACATATTTTAATGTTTTAAACATACCATAAGATGCTAACCTCTTTAGAATTATTTTACAAGTAAACAATCAATAATATTGATGTAAGAAGTTACAACAAAGGGATAAGGCAGGCTTTCCTAGATGCTGATTGGTTGGTTCACATTTCAGACCATAGAAGAGTGTCTGTCAATACTTTTCCCCATTCCTACTTCTGTTTTGACTTTGAAAATGAAAATTAATGTCTTAGAATGTTGTTTTTATTATTTTTCATACATATTATAAATTATTTCATAAAATATGCTGAAAATATAATTATTTAAAAAAAAATAGTAAGATTTTAGTAAAAAATTGTATACTTTTACACGAATGTAAATTGAAAAAAAAACCAGCGCTGACAACAATTTTGACCCATGTCAACAATTTTCATTGCCCCAAGCTCTTTATTTTAGTTTCAAACAAATATGAATAATTTATAGGATTGTGCTAGCATTTATTTACATATTGTAATGTATTTTAGTAAAATATGCTGAAAATATAATTATTTTACAAAAAATAGTAAGATTTTAGTAAAAACTTCTTTACTTTTACACTAATGTAAATTAAGAAAGAAATCAATAGCATCTGCAGGACTTTTTAATTTGTTACAAACTTATTTTTTAAGTATTTTGTTATCAAATATTTTTATAATTATAAATAGAAATTTATTTTTGAAAAAAAACCTTCATTCACTTTCATAATCTGAAAAATTAGTAATATACTTTTTACAAATGAAACTAAAACAAATATAACATTAAAATATAAAATAATAAAAAATCAAGTCAGATGTCATATATATATATATGTGTGTGTGTGTGTGTGTGTGTGAAACTTCCCTTGGCTTCAACAGATGCCAAAGTGGATATTAGCTTAACTATTTATTTCTAATTTTCTAATTTTTTTTAAAAAAAAAATAATGATAAAAATAAAAGTTAATTACTTAATGAATAGTATAGGATAATATTATGCAGTATTGTAATAATTATTAAATATTTATAGGATTATGTGTAAATATTTTTTCCATAATATATGTTAATTAGTTTAATAAGAGAAGAGAGACAGAAAGTTCACCTAAACAGAATATCAGAATAGTTGTTTTAGTTAATAAATAATATTAAATGTGTTATAAAGTAATTATTGTTTAATTCATCTTTTGTTTAATGTATAACCTATAATAAATTGATATTATAAATAAATTAGAATAAATAGTATTAAATTAGTTTAAAAATAATATGTAAATTTTATTAAAACAGTATAATAATATTTAAAGGTGTAATTTAAAATTAGCATTTAAACTTATAAAGTTATTTTAAATTTAATATTCATTAGTAAGTATTTTTATTCATTTTTTTAGTTATTTTAAATAATTTGTAAGTAATTAGGAAGAGTTCATGTTTGTAGGTCATCCTTGTGTGCATATGTATATGCATACATGGAAAACACGTAAACATAGGAATAAATAGTAATTTAATTGTAATATTGATTTAAAACAAATGAATTAATAAAATTTCTAAAACTTATTTTTAAAAGTTTTGATAAATAAAACTAGTGCTAATTTTTATATTTATTTCATTTAATTTTATGTAATATTTTACTTTAAAAGGTTACATAAAATAATTAATGATTAACTTTCAATTTGATCTTTAATGATCAGGTGGGTTCAGATAATTAAAACAATTATGTTAGCAACCAATTTCAGCTGATCTGTAAAAAGTGTTAAAGTTAAATATAAAAAATAAATTGATTGGCCTTTAAGAGAGATTGATAATTTGGGGAGGAGTAAATGAATTACCAGATGAACAGGTGTGTGGAAGAGTCTGGGTGATATGGTGTTGTGTGCATGTCCTGACCATGATCTTCTCTTAAAAATAAATAAAAAAGTTGTATTTGTTTTTAAAAAGTTATTTTGTTAAAAGTAAAGTATGTTTAAAAATTTTTTTAAATTATTCTACAGTCATAAATGGCTGAATTTAAAAAGGTAACTATTTTCTGATATTCAACTTTCAGTCAAAATTTTGAAACCGTAGTAACAAAAATGTTTAAAGGAAGTTATGCATCTCTTATCCTATTTACGTATTATTGCTTGTTTTTTTGGAAACTAAAATTAAGATACAAACTGTTAGTATTTATTTATATGGCTAAACACTATATTGTACTGAACTATTTTAGCTGGAGGATGCTAAATAATTATCCAATTAAGTTGAAATATAAGCAAAGATAATTGAAAGACATTATGGTGAACTGATTATAGTTTTAAAATGCATCAATCTCTATGTGATAAAATTATTTAAAGCTGTCATTAAAACTGAAATTTATTCTTAATACTTAATATTGACTCTAAAATAGTCTCATATTTAATAATTCATATTTCTAATATAATTTAGAAGAGAGAAAAAAACTACACTAAATTATGAAGAATACAGTTTATCTGCTAAGCGTTAGTATAATTTTAATTATTTTGCCTAGTGCTCAACTACAATGTATTGAATATGAGATATTAATTATCTTATCCCAAAAATGGTTGGACAAAATATTGTACACTGCAATTAATTAATGATGAGTTTTCAAATGATAGTATATCTTAAAAGTTTTTTTTTTATACCTTGATCTGAAATAAAAATAGCTTATTTTAGCCAAGTGAACAACAGATAACAAAAATGAACTTTAAGAAAAATAATTCCTATCTTATGCTAAGCTGAGGGAAGAGGAAATTATTTGGAAATAGGATTTCAAAATGTTATATGAGAACCAATTAAAAAAAAATATTTATAAAAAAATAGGAAATGTGTTCTTTTAAAGGAAAAAATGGAAATAAAAAATCAGAAAATAATATTATTATGAATTTAAACCTGGGATGTGATAAATATTATCAGCTGAAGAATTTATTTTTCCAATGCCGACCTATCTTATTAATTTAATATTTTAATATTTATTATATCTTTAAAGGAAGATATTAATATGTCTTTGAACAACTATTAAAAACGTGTTTCATTTTTATTAGCAATCCATAGGCATACTTATGAACATTTTGACTAGAAGATTTAAATACCATCAAATAAATTATTTTTCAGTAAATTATCTATATAACTGAAATGGAAAGCCAGTATGGAGCTAAAACTATGAACTTAAGTTACTGTATTATTATTTTTTTATTATTGTCTGTATTTTATTGGTTTTAAAAAAAGGAAACTGGAAAAATATTTGTGCCACATATATTTTGTTTTAAAATAGGTGTAACCTATTAGCATAAATATACCAGGTAAACCAATGTAACAATTTTATATTTAATGGGTTATAGAATAAGTAGATTGATATTCTGCTAATCTCAGGTAAATTATATGCTATTTTTTATGTTTATTAAGCATATTACAAATTAAGTGTATTTGATAATTTCATTCCCAGAGATTTAAATATTACAGTCTTATCTTATTATATGTGCGATGTTTCATTCAGTTTTTATTCTAATTCAGCCAAAGAGGTTTATCAGAAAGTTTCCATTCATTTGTTTTATGAATGCTACATTATTAATAACTGCAAATAACTTTATATGCATTAAGAATTAATATTCTCATGTTTTAATTTGTAATCTTTTAAAAGTCCACGAGTCACAATATTTTTTAGTATTTAATATTTTATTATGTGTGCATTGTGCCTTTGCCAAAAATTTTATATGCATTTAATTTTAAAGTATTTTTTTAATGGTAGTTGATTGACTCAATTTTGGTTTGTTGGTTCTTGCATTAGATATATGTGTCATTATTTTTACTTTCTTAGTGATAACTTAGTTAATTCATGTGAAGTATATATCTTGACATTAGTTAGTATTTGTTAGCCTCTTACAGTTAGGCTTTGTTAAGTATTTTGAGTATGCTTCATGGAGTAGACAAGGTCTTCCATCCTTATTATATTGCTTTTCCATGATTTGATAGTGCTTGTGCCCATAGAAGGTTATTGTATATCTTATAGTTGTATTTCTCTAGTGATGATTATCACATTTATTAGCATTGGAATCCATGAGAGAGGATCATGATTTCTTGGTGCATCTTTTCTTTTCTTGATGGACTGTAGATAAGGTCCAGGCATCTTATTTTCTGCCTCAAAGTTAGGTATTTTGAAAGCCACCACATTCTTATTCAGCTTTGCAGAGCATGTATGTTCTTATCATTCATGATGAATTAATGCTAAATTCCACCACAATAGGTGATGTTGCATTTTGTTTTAGGTTTCTTATGACAAGATATGCTTGTTTTGAGGAACTTTGTTTCTTCAGGTAGTGGTAGCTATTGTAAGGCTCATAGGTATATCAATAATTAAATTGTGTTGCTATGATAGTTTTATCATGCACAAGCCAACCAACAATAATCTATGTTTATTTTAAGTATGTTAAATTATGTATATGGTATAAGAGGCAATTCACACATACTAATTTTAATATGTTCATCCAGATTTTTCACTGCTGGATTTGTAAGTTTTTAGGTCTTTAATTTTACCACACATTCAGGGTAATATTTTATGTGGACAAAATTTATTTTAAAAAAATGTATGAATGACCTATGATGAATGAGTGGCCCATATATCTAATTTAATTTAGAGTTCACTAAAAGATTTGCTTAATCATATCACTAGCTATAATATTAGTGATGTCAGTATAACTGGTGATAATACATTTAAATATATGCTAAGTATACTTATTCCAGCTTAGCATTTGCTAAGCTCAGGATTATAATTTTAAACTTCTTATATGTTATCCTCATTGTTAGCTAATACTACCACATTGTTAATATGCTAATAATTATAATAAAGAAATAGAATTGGTATTATTAGACTCCGTTTGTTTTAATTTAAGTTTTAAAGATTTGAAATCTCTGATTGTTTTTTCAAAGAGGGTAGAATTTGGTGTTAAATAATCTTTGTTTGCTACTATATATATTCATTATCTAGTATTTTGTTTATTAAAACAACCCATTTAAAAGAATCTAAGATAGGTATTCAGTAACAGAAGTTAAAGAAATTGTTCATATTATTTTTATTATATTTTTTCTAAGCCAAAATAAAATATTTAAACAAAGTCAAAATATTTGTGCTAAAAAGGTTCCAGCGCCATATTGGCAATGCTTGTGGTAAAATTGATTGTAAATATTTTCTTTACATTGTTTTAAATAATAAACCTTATTATTATTATTTCAAAAGTTTTGTTGCTGTTTGCTTTACTTTTATATAAAAAATATTATTGTCTTGAGTTTCACAGTTCATAAAAATTTTCAATCCAAAAGTTCACAAACATATTATAAAGTTTATAAAATATATTTTGATACTGGTTTGAATTATAAAACCATGCCAATTTAAGTGATTCTCAGATTGAATCACATTAACAGATAATTACATTTTATCAGATACTTAATTAAATGCACATTTATAATTTATTTTGAATTATCATTATATCTTCTCAGATTGAAGATTCTGCAATATAAGATGTAGAAAATTAATGCCTCAGAAGAGTATTTATTATTATTTTAAAAGCTGCACATTATCTGACATTAACTGCTTCCACAAATTTATCAAAAGCCACCAGTTCACAACCTCTTCAAACAAAGCATCATGGTTTCAATGTACTGCAATTCCATCCTTCGCAGTAAATCTTCACTATACCACAAATCTCTTTTAATATTAATTTTAGTATAGTTCTTTGAACTGCCCATGTCTTAATCACTTTCTTCTATTATAGCTCAGTGAACATTAGTTTGTATTATTCATGAATTCAATATATGTTCTTTTAAATATCATCATATTAAATCTATTAAATAAATGATTTATTATATTCACTATAGGTGTCTCACATATCTTCACAATTAACCATTCTTTAACAAATGGTTTCTTTTGTTTAGGGACATTACCATAATATTATATGCTATAATCCAAAGTATAGAGAATATGTTAATTAACATGCCATTATCTTAAACTTATATGACATTTATTTGAAACCTCGATTTTTAATGATTCAATATTGTTGTCTAGCATATAAACAAACAGTCAAGTATATAATGTTAAACTAATAAACATTATTAAATTTTTACAAACTTATTTTGATTTCATTTATGTTTGTGCAATCAACACCATTATCTTGGTCGCTGACCACTGGGACTGGAAGGAAGGCTATGCTATCTGTAGCATCAGACATGTCATCATGTAGCTGATGTTGTATTTTTAACTGAAAGTAATATAAAGTTCATAAAGTCTTTTAAAAATTGATTGGGTCAATATATTTTAGCTAATATTTACATTTTAAAATGTATTACCAAAGCATTTTGTTATTTTATGTGATCAAGATAAATTCTCATTATGTATTCCACTAAATGAAATAGTATTTTTGCTTTTGTAGTTCTTAATGATGCAAACCTTATTTTTTTTTTGGATACATCATAAATGAAAGCACTATTTTTTTTTAAAAAAATACTGGATAAAAATTAAGTAATATTTTTTTTTTTATATTCTTCAATCAAAATATAATATATATATATATTGTATAATCAAAAAACTATGTTCTGTAAATTTATAGTACACACATTGCCATATTATCATTAGATGAAATAGTTTTAATGAAATCCTTATTCTATGATGTCATCATCATTGTTATGAAGAATCAATTATAAAATAAAGTAATGGTTATTAATTGAAAATAATAACTATTGGGGATTCTCACATAAATGTTTATTGTATTTTAGGTTAGAGGTATTTCTGCACTATTTAAAACAATCTCAAAAACTTAAAAAAAAGCTTGTATTTTTCTTTACCATTTTTTTTAAAACAATTGTTTTCAAATTAAAAAAAAATCTATCAATTTAAATAGAAAACGTGGTTACTTATTTATTATACTTATTTAAATATATACTATAATGGTGTGGTAGTTACCATGTAATGAACGTGGTCGTATCTAACTATAGACAGACTTAGAGTCATCATATGGCATGCTATGGATGAATGATGTAATTGTAATCTAAAAGTTAATCATTATTAAACAAAATAATTTTAAATATAATTATTCAATACTGATGCAACCTAGATTAATTCATCCAATATGCACATCTTTTGACAGATCCTTTATGCTCGAAATTCAAATCCAGGGCAGATATCATGTTTGACTCTCTTCTGGCATTACCATCAATATCCCACAGTCATGATTAATTCAATAAATTATTCTGAAAATAATTTATTTATAATATTGACATATTAAATTGATGTGGTATATATGGGTTGAGGATGTGCATTCATCAATATTTTGTTTGGTAAAATAACAAAATAAATCAAATAAATAAGACACTTTTTTGAAAGTTAAAAATAAACTGTAACATGTTTCTTAATGAGTAACAATATAAAAATATTTAGCGTAACAAAATACTTTTTTTTATAACACGTGCTTGTGTACATTTCTATTATTTATAACATTAAATTAAACATTATTATCCCATAATCCCACAATAGAAATATAAATTGTAACACATAGATATTTTAATAATTTATAGAACAATAACTAAACATTTAAAATTTTAAAATTATAATATAACTAACATAATTAAATAATAGTTCAAAATTATGTGTATCAAAAATGATTCACATTATAAGATCTTTGTTAAGTAATATTAGTATTATAAATAAATCCTACCTCTTATAATCATATTATAAAATAAAGAAGTTTCATGCAAAGAGATTAACCCCTTGCACAAAAATTATAATAAATATTACTATGTTAATTAAAATTAGTAATAAACAAAATTTGTTCTGTTGTGTATTGATTCAATATGGAGAATAACAAACTCTTACCTCCAGATTGAGTTAGTCTTCAATTTAACTCAATAAATATCACTTGTTTTATTTAAAAAAAAGGAAGACCTAAATTTTATTAAATGAATAAAACTTTAAAAAAAAGTTTAACTTTATGATCTTCTATTTCTCTTTATCTAGATAATTTTCTGGAATGAAAAACAAAAGAAGTAAAATTGAGATGTCAAAAGTATATAACCCACAAATAATATCTGGAATGTTGTTTCAGTAAATATTGCCCTATTCACTTTGGTGATGAGATGAAAGAATGTTCTTTAATAACAAAGTCTTATTTTCTGTGTTTATCGAACATCGCAGAGGCAATATTTTGTTAATTTGGTTTCCTTATATTGTGTGTAGGTGGCATCTTCTTTATCAGGTTACTTTGCTACCAAATAATTTCTCATTGAAAATTATATTGATTAAATACAGATATATTCTAGGCATCATGTACAAAATACAATTGCATTATTTGGTTAAAACATCAGTATTCTGTCTCATGACAAGTTGTGTTTAGCTACAATACATTATCAATAATTTTATATCTTCTTAAAATATTTAATTTCGATTTAAATAAATATTTTGAAAAAATTCTCTTCCTTAAAATTTCTCTATAGAACAATCTTCTAAATTTCTATGATATATATAATTATAATTGAAATAATAAATTTAACGCTTTATAAACAATTACAAACAATCCTTAAATACACAGAAGTACTTTAGGTTAATTTCTTAAACCTGCCTCAACTGCCTTTAAATTCAAAAACAAAAGCGGAAGCATACGTCATCAATTCAAATTCCACAAATCTCGTATTTTAATGTTAGCAGCTTGTCGATTTATTAAATGCATTTTATTTTTTTTTAATTAATGGTCAATTTATTTATTTTACATATATATATAAAAGTGAATAAGAAAATAATCATTTTAAAGTTATTAATTTCATTAATAACTATTAAAACTATTTAAATAGTTGTTCCTTTAACTTGACATTTTAAGGGTTGTGTTAATTTAGATATATATTTATCAAAATAATATGTTTTGATATTACAATTAGATAGTTTATGTTAATAGGGTTGTAAGTGACTCTTATAATTTCTCTCATGTAAAAGTATTAACAATTTGTTTACAATAATAAGATAATTTTAACACTTTAATTGAATAAATGAGTCATAATGTTGTATATAATTTGGGTATAAGTTGGATTTAAGAATAAATGTCATTGTCTAAATTACAAACATTTTCTTACAATTCTTCCACTCTGAAGTTAAAATTTAACACCATGCATTATTTATATTTAATTGGAGAATGTTGGTAGATATATGACTTTATTTTTTATTGACTATTTATAGTCTTTTCTATTTAGCCTTAGGCAATGCTATATTGCTAAGAGTCTAATATATGTTTTTTGCTGAAGACCTCTCAGCCCCATATAGCTATTTAAGTTAGATAGCTGGGTTTGAAGACAAATAGATGTCTGAAAACTTCAGATTTTCTACTCAATAGTTAACTCTTAGATAGATACTGGCTTTGGGTTGGTGTTTTTAGATCTAGTATCTGAAGCTACCCTAGCATCCATCTGAGGAGTGCCATAAGCATGAAACCATGCTCAGGGGATGAGGGATTGGTTTTCAAAATAGAGATATTTTAAATGCTTTCTCTTGCTTAGCATTTATCTCAAATATTGTTGAGCAATTAGCAAAGCTCTTTGTTTATACGCTCCAAGCTTAACAAAAAAGAAGTGGAATCATGTGATATATGACTCTATTTTTTTTATTTTTATGTGTATTTTGTTTTGATGATGAATATGAATGTGAAAATATGATTTTAAAAACACATACAATCTGTTAATCATCATGTCTTATTCCATATATTCCTCCCTGATGTCTTTAACATTGTAGGGTGTTTATTTGTGTGGTCAATATATGGTTATCAGGGTTGTCTTGTGGCATACTTGGAACTATCTCTTCCAACTTAAAGGTTATGGGTTGATCTTCCATCATGAGTACTGTGTGATATGGGAGAGTAGGTTCTATACAAGTGTTACTAGTCATATCAAGTTCTTTACTATCTATCTGCAGATCATTCCCTATTTCATTTTCTACTTCCTGACTATCCTGACTCTTATGGCCCATTGTTTTTATAACCTTATGTTGTGCTTCATTTTCTGCATTGTGTTGTAAATGAAGTGGATCTATTTTTTGCTTGCATTTCACTGAGTTTTCCTTAAATTTGTTTGTGGTGTTTTTTCTGGTCCTATGCACATTGCATTCTTAAAATCTTCATTACCTTGATTTATTTCACTAGACATAAGACTTATCTGATTAGAGATATTCATTATAAATCCTTCAAATCTTTGTTTGCATCATGTGTTTTTCTTCAATTTCTTACTTTGTTTTTATTAATTGTTTCAATTCCTTATTTTCTTTCTGAAAATTATCAACATTCAATGTCAACTGATGCATCCCAGCAGATAATTTATTTTCTACATTTTTATTTCTTTCTCTAGATTTGTTTGTACACTATTAATGTATGTCTTGGTTATCATAATCTCATTTATTTTAGCCATCTCCCTTCATACTATTAATCTTAGTATCCATATTTTTCCATATTACTCATATCTGCTTTTATATCATTTATACCTTTTTAAACCATTTATTTCTTCTTTTATTGCCATTTCTACTTTTATTTAGCTCATTTGTGTTAATAAGGTTTGTAACCTTTGATCCATAGACTTGATACTTACTGTAGTTTGTACCTTTTCATAAGTAGTTATTGTAGATAATTATACCTTGAATATGGCCTTGGTTTGAGACGTTAATTCATCGTCAAAGATCTCTTGAAATTAAGGAATTGCTTGGTTCCACTCCTGCCCCAGTAGAGAATAAGAAGCTTCAGCTATGGACCATTCAGATACTTGAATATGCAAACGTTCTTGCTCATTACTAACCATATAATATTCTAATTCTTTATTACTACTACTAAAAATTGCTTTAGAACTTTTCACTTCCATAAACACTAATTTTTTTCCACTTCTAATTATCCATTAAGAAATCTTTTTCTAATAGCTTAATACAAATTTAATTCTTTTTTAAAGATATTCATGCTGTGTTTATGCTTTTTAAAGTCATTTTACTTTTCCTACTTTTAAAAGAGATGTTATTACTTTTAATACCTAAATTATAATTCTATTTTAAGTGACAGACTTGTTTATTTATTTGATTTCACAGTTTTAATGTTTTCGTTATTTAACATTTACAATTTCACTACATAATCATATGTTTAATACTGTGGCTATAATCAACGGTAAACTAATGTTTCATACTCTCGCATTGGGTATGCAACAGTGTGATTCCTTTCAGGTAATTAAGGTGGTCACATCTAACTATAGTCAGACATACGGTCTTTATATAGGATACCACAGATGAAACGATGTAATTGTAATCTAAAATTGAATCCTTATTAAACAAGATAATTTTAAATCAAATTATTTAATACCGATGCAACATAGATTAATTCATCCAATCTACACACCTTTTAATGATTCCGTTATGCTCGAAATTCAAACTGAGGTCTGATATCGCGTTAGATTCTTTTCAGGCATTACATCAATATCCCATAGTAATGATTAATACAATAAAGTATTTCATAAATAATTTATTTATAATATGGGCATAAGAAATTCATCAATATTTTGTTTTGTAAAATAACAAAATAAATCAAATAAATAAGAGACTTTATTGAATTTAAAAATCAACTTTAGCATGTTTATTAATGAGTAAAAATGTGGAAATATTTCATGTAATAAAAAAATATTTTTTTATTATAACACATGCTTGTCTATATTTCTATTATTTATAGAATTAAATTAAATATTACAATCCCATATTCCCATAGTAAAAATATACATCGTAACACAAATACATTTTAATAATTTATAAAACAACAACAAAAAATTTAAAATTTCAAAATTATAATATAACTAACTAACTAATTAAGTATTACTTCAAAATTATGTGTAACAAAAATGATTCATATTATAAGATCCTCGTAAAATAATATTAGTATTATAAATAAATCCTTCCACATATAATCATATTACATTCAAATATCAGCCTTTCAAGCTAATTGTGCACGTGCTTTGTGAGTGTTCATAATAAATAAATACTTTCCCCTCCAATACAAGATATAGTATTTATGCAGGAACAAAATGAATCCACTTATTCCTACAACTCATATGCTTATATATGAGCAAATCTGAAGTACTGGCAAGGAAAGCATGAGGAAAGACCATTCACTTTAAATTACTTTTATTCCTGCATAAATACTATATCTTGTATTGGAGGGGAAAGTATTCATTTATTATTAACACTCGCAAAGCATGCACAATTAGTTTGAAAGGCTGATATTTGAATGTAGTACAATTGTAAACACAGTGCTATATAAAAATAAATGCTTATTTACATATAATCATATTATAAAATAAAAAAAAGTTTTATTCAAAAAGATTAATATTTCACACAAAAATTATAACAAATATTACTTTATTAAGTAAAATTAGTAATAAACAAATTTATGTTCTATCATGTATAGATAAAATATGGAGAATAAGAAACTTTTACCTCCAGATTGAGTTAGACTTAAATTATCCAAGTCAATGTTGCTTGTTTTCTTTAAAAAAGGAAGTTCTAAATTTTATTAAATAAATAATATTTTAAAAAAACTTTAACATAATGATCTTTTATTTCTCTTCATCTAGATAATTTTCTGGAATGAAATACTCTCAGCTTGAATGATTTTTGGGAGAAAAGAAGTAAAATTAAGTGGTCAAAAGTATATAACACACAAATAAAATCTGAAATGTTGTTTCAGAAAATATTGTCATATTCCCTTCAATGAAGAGACGAAGAATGTTATTCAAAAATGAAGTCCCATGCCCTGTTCATTGATCATTGCAGAGGATATTCCATATTAGGTTTCCTTATATTGTGTGTAGTTGGCATCTTCTTCTGCAAGTTACTTTGCTACCAAATATTTTTTCATTGAAAATTATATTGATGAAAAATAGATATATTATAGGCATTGTGTAGGAAATACAATTACATTTTTTTTGGTTACAACATCAGCATTCCATCCAATGACAAATGGTGTTTATCTACAAAAAATTATTAATAATTTTATATCTTCCTAAAATATTTAATTTTGATTTAAATAAATATTTTTAAGAAATTTCTCTTCATTAGAATTTTTTCTTTTGAACAATCTTCTACATTTCTATGATTTATAAACCATGACTATGTCTTGGTTAATAAAATTCAATTAGTAAAAATATACATGTGTATATATGTACATACATTATATATATATATATATGTTAAAACGAAGATTTGCACGGGTTAAATATACTTTTGAACCCGCAATATATATATATATTATATATATATTAATAACAAAAGTCAATTTAAATAAATAGTTGTTTTAAATTAAAATAAATATTTTAATTTAAAGTCATATATATATTGTAGCCCTTAGATTTGTCCAAGGCCTTATATTTTTAGGTTAGCTATGAAAGAGAAAGTTCCATCCAAAATTTTCATCATAATGTATGTATTTTTTCCCTGTAATAAGGAAATTTTAGCAAAGACCGAGTTTGAACCCATATTTATAAGGGATTGTGTATGTTTGACTAGTAAGCAATCTAAAAATTTATTGTTAACGTGTTTATAACCAGATGATTATTTTATTTTAATTTATGGGTTAAGTTAATATTAAGAAAATATTAGAAAAGCAGGTTAAACATTTGTTGATGGGTTGCCTGAGAAGAGGAAGATGTGTGACTATTAAAAACTACATGGGATAGTGATGATGAGTGAAAATTGGTTTATAATGAGTTATAAAGAAACAGTTCATGAAGTAAATAATAATAATAATAATAATAATAATAATAATAATAATAATAATAATAATAATAATAATAATAATAATAATAATAATAATAATAATAATAATAATAATAATAATAATAATAATAATAATAATAAAGGATTATAATTAAGGATTAAGGCATTAAAGGTTAATTTATAAAAAACTTATATACCTGCAATGTGTGTGTATATAATCTGATTATAGATTTTGATTGTAAAATTCACAATCAATAATCATTTCTTATCATGTTGCAAAGCAATTTTTAAAACAGAAATTAAAATCATTTTAATAAGTTAATATTAGCAGCCAAATTCAAAGTCTGAGTTTTAAACAGCTGCAATATATATTCTGTTTCACTATTAAATGGAAAAAAGTAAGAGTACTGTTCTGTTCTTTGCTTTTGAGTATGAGTTTCATTGGTTTTATATTACTCAGTTAATTATTGGTCTCTAAAAGACACAGGCATTTGGCTGAAGCCAATTTTCACCAAGGAATTTAAGTGGACCATTAATTTAGAACATTAATGATGAATGGTCTGTCGAATGTCAAAAATTAATTGGCAATCAATTGTTAAATTGTAGAGTTAATTGTGTCTGCTTCAAATGGAATTTGTGCCTGTTTTTCTGAGCGGGCAAAAAGGTTAATATTAATAGAGAAATTAGGAACAAAGTCAATTAATTTTAAAGATAACAGGTGGATTTTCTCTATAAAAGCTGTGTTAATAGAAGGGGAGGAGTGTCTCTTTTATATTTAAAACTTTTTGTTTTTAAAACTGGCTGTTCTGTGACAGTTTTTCTTGCATTGACTGAGAGAAAAACTGTCTTATAAAATTTAAAATCGTTTTTATTGTACCTTTTGTTTCATCAAAATAATTTTGCTAAATCTAACATTGTATAAGGAGAAGACAATGTATAGTGAATAAATTCTAAGTGGGCACATACATCTTTAACCTCCAGAAGTCAACTATTCAACAGATGGTAATAAAAATTTAAACCACAGAAGTTAAAATTTGAGTTTAATATCGTTTATATATATGCAAATAGTAAAATTTAAAAATCAAAAGTTTGATGTATGAGTAAGTCAATTTAAATATATAAAATGAAATTAAAATTGGAAAAGGTCAATCAAAAACAGACTGATATTGTGAAAAAGTTAAATGAAGGCTGTTTAACTGAAACCTGCAGAAAATTACAAAGTTTAAAGGTAATCTACCTAAAGTTGGAAATTAGGAACGCATTCAGCAAAATAAAAACTGTAGATATGATGGCCAAGGAACCAAACTCTATCAAAATATTTTTTTTACTACAAGGACTTATATGCTCTTATAAACCGGTCAAGGAGGAATAAAAAAAATAAAATAAAATAAAAGTAAAAATCAGGAACTTGGAAGAACACCTGTGAAAAGACTTATATAAGTATAATTTATTATTATTATTATTATTATTATTATTATTATTATTATTATTATTATTATTATTATTATTATTATTATTATTATTATTATTATTATTATTATTATTATTATTATTATTATTATTATTATTCACTCTTTATGTGTGTAGGACATTTAACATATAAAAAAAATGTGTGTGTAGGACATTTAATATAAAAAAAAGAATTTCTTTCTTTGTAGTGTATCATGTATACCATCTACTTTAAAATTAATTCATGGGATAATTACCATTGTATTATTTTGGGATAGAAATTGATTTCAGATGATTTTATATATGTTTGTTTAAATGCTTTCATTATTATTGTCATTTTGGGGGTAGGTGAAATATATATCATGTCGTTCTGATATGCCTTATTTAAAATGCTTTACAAACATTTTTTTTACAATTAAAAAAAACACTTGGAGATATTATTATTGGCATCAGAAGTTATTGTCAAATGCTTGGAATTACAGGTAAATGGCTTGCCTATTGAGTTACATCATCATCATTTTCTTATAAAAGTGCATGGAAATAGTTGTGAGAATTTTGTTCACATTTCTTATTGTTTATTATTATTATCATAGATTTAAGGCCAGAAACAAGCTGATTTATGCTTGGAAAATTTATGGGCTCATATTCCATTACACTAATTTGCAAGAATATTAAAGTTGTGAAAGTTTTACTTGTATAATTTAATGTTTCGACCTGTATGTGTGTGGATAGACAAAGATCTCCACAAAGACAGTGAAGTTTAACTCACTAAGATTTATGCGATATTCATAAAGTATTTGAACCCAGTGGAAGAGTTTTTCCACTTGAGTATTCTCTACACCGTAAGAAGGTTTCTTATTTTGATGGCCATAGGTAATCGTTATACCTATGTTTTTATATGACTAGTGATAAAAATCCTAGCATATCTCAACCTTAGTGAAAAGGTTCTTTCTTATTCGGGTCACTGCCTGCCTCATATTAATATTTAATATTCTTTACGAGTGTATGAGAGGATAGCCATGATTAGCATTATTATAAGTATTGGATACCAGGTTGCAAACTCAATTTAATGACAGAATGAATGCAGATAATGTATGTGTGATTGGTCTATTTGAATATTGTTTTTGTAGATTTGATTTAGCATTCTAACCAAAAATAATTAAGTTGATAAATTTTAAGGGTTAAATAAAGCTTACAAATGTTTAAGCCTAAGCATGAGCAATGCGTATATAAATTTATTTAATATATATTTACATGACCAGCTGAGAACTTCGCTGGAAAGGTAGTATTGTTAAAATATTAGTGTGTCATAAGAACATGAGCATAGAGAGTGCATTATGGTGATGTTTGATCTTAATGTCAATTTATTTGCAATGACTTGGTCTCAGTATTATTAAGATATCTCTGTTGTAAAGATTAGGGCAAAAGAATATTTAATCAGGATGATAGGATAAGATCAAGAAATTTGCAAGGGAATATTAAATTTAGATTTGTTAACTAAAAGTATTAAATTTAATTAGGGGAGAAATCGATTATGTATTTTTTAAAATATATCAGTAATAAAAAGAGAAGGCATTGAAAACGGGAAGAAATTGGTATTTACTATATTTAAGGTAAAAAGAAAGTGTAGATATAATATACTGTATATGTTTTGTATTGAATTATAGTTTGTTAAATAAAATTTATTTGTTTTAAGTAAAATTTGAGTGTGTCTTAATGTTTTTGTGGGTTATCATTATCTAGATATTTTCAATCCAATCATACATCAATATACTATTATTAATATTTGAATTATCATGTACGTAACTAATATTTAGTAAAACTATTTAAAAGTTTAATTCCAAATGCTTAAAATTACCAAATAATTTAATATTGTTGAAGTATAAATCACGAATAGAGATAGTATTGTGTGATAGCGAGTGCAGATGGTGGGCATAAAATCCTTTCCCCATCCGTTGTATTCAAACTCCTCTAGACGCATTTTATTTTTATATAATTTTGTTATAATTGTGACTATGTTTTATGATGTGTATATAAAGATTTAATAAGCTTAAAATATTCCGAGCTTTAATGTAAATTGATATTAAACTGCATTAAAACAACCGAGATCACCTTGGAGGCGATCAAGAGAGGAGTGTTTATCACCAATAACCCATCGCAGCTTATTTGATTTCCCCACGTAATTTTCGAAAAACCCTGAGAAGAGATTATAATGAGAGGAAATGAGCTAGTAAATGAAAATAAAAATGTAAATTTCAATGGTTAAATAAATAATAGTGTAATAGACATATGGATGTGAAGTTGATGGAGGAGGGGATCAGGAAGGTGGAGATGAATATAGAACTTTATAATTAGAATAAAATTTAATTGTAGCTTTAATCATAGTGAATGGGGAATGCGGTGAGAATAACCTGGAATTCTTAAAGATATTAATATTGTCCATTTTAATGCGTTCTCAGTGTTCTCTAAATCCATTCATGAAATATTATTACTAAAAGTATTGAATTGAGATTTAACATTTATATTTTATTGGAGCTGCAATTTGGCACCCTGGCAATTAAGCTTATAGATGTTCTGTATCATCATCATCATCTCAGTAGGCCTCAGAAAGTGTCAGCTGGGAATGATGAAGTATCCATCGATCCATTCTTAAAATATTGTAATTGGCATACAATTTATCTGCAAGTGTGTAAATGTCATATAGACTTAAATATAGTACAATTAATCCATAACGTGGATGTGCGATCATTTGAATAAAATTCTTATTGGTAAGAATAAAGTTATAATTGGCTTAAACTATCCAATAATATATGTGGTATTTGTAAGCTCTCCCAATCGTTTTAGTTATATTTAAAATATAATGCAAATGACCGATCGAGAGATGGCAAAATGCGTTTCATATTAATTTAATAAGTTTTTATACAGTTAACAAAATAAAGAATAACTTTTCATTTGTTTAAATTGATTTTATTTAGTTACAATTGGCCTGTAACGCGGTCGCACGAAGGAGGTTATATTTAATTCATATGTATGAAATATATTAGTCTATGCATTATATTTGAGAAATTATTATATTAAATCTATACTTAGAAATTATTTAATCTATACTTATTATACTAGAATATATATAATTGATGCATTGCATATTTAATTGATACTTGAGAAATGCATCTGTCGTTAATTCATATTTAAGAAAATGTTCATCTTTCAAAAACCAATAATAGATTAAATTTCCATTTAGTTAGAAAAGGCTTTAAATTTTAATTTGTTAGAATATATATATATATATATATAATGATGATATATATATAGATATATATATATATATATATATAATGATGATCTAAGTTGAATAAAACCATTAATCAAGGCATCTAACATATAGATAACTTTAGGTCAAGTTGTATCTTAGTAACCAAATACAAAGGAAATAAATTTTAAAATTGAATCATATAATTATTAATTATAATAATTTCAATTATAGTTGAATATGTTATCCTGAAAATCAAATAGTATATTTAACATATGCCACTGGAAGTCGATTCTACTACAAAAGTTGGATTAAATGATTTAAAAAT
This sequence comes from Epiperipatus broadwayi, assembly GCA_028023455.1. NCBI lineage: Eukaryota > Metazoa > Onychophora > Udeonychophora > Euonychophora > Peripatidae > Epiperipatus > Epiperipatus broadwayi. The sequence continues at coordinate 1,722,425 of JAQFVV010000197.1, read as the reverse complement.
TAATTCTATCATTTACCAGTGAACTAGCCACTAAGCATAGCCATTTTGGTGTGTTTGAATTCTGAACATTTTAAAGATGGATCAATAGTTTGAATTAATTTTCTTATTGATAAATATTTTTTTAGAACAGAACTCTAATCTGACTGTATAAAAGAGTAAATAAATTACTCTTATTATTAGTAATTAAAATTTCAAAACAAAATTATATATATATATATATATATATATATATATATATATATATATATATATATATATATATATATATATATATATATATATATATATATATATATATATATATATATATATTCTTACCCTGTCTTGTGCATCCTCACTTCAGAATAGTATATGATATAAAATAAAACAGGTTCTAGCTCAGTTAATAATTAATAAATAAAATATTCAGCATTAAAATTAAAATGTTTCACTAGCTCAAATTTAAAATACGAATAAGGTTGAGTTTATAAAAATAAATTAAATAAATATTTAATATTTTCATGACACTTTAAGTGAAAATACAGGTGACAAGATAGATTACATTGAGCCAATATCCCACAGGATACTACCTCAATGGCATAAGAACACTATCCCCCCTTATTACTATTTCAAATAACAAACTCGTAGTATTCTTACGTCTTTAATAACTTCTACTCACTAAGATTAAACTAATAATTAAATCTTAATCTTCTACTTAATAATCTAGCTCAATAAAATAATCTCAGGTTCATAAAGTTTATTCTAAGTTAATTTAAAAATATGGTAGTAAAATATGAGAAGGGATTTTATGTCATAATCTACTACACTGAAACTAATAATAATAAATAATAATAATAATATTCTTCATTGTCTACTACTGAATATATTTCTTTTCGTTATATTTTTATTACCATAATAAAATAATTTTATATAATCTTTTACCTTCATGTAATAATATAATTAATACATGGTAGCATATGATAATCTGATAAACAAAGGATGTGTGGCAACTGATAGCATATAATTCAGTATACTATTGTGATAACTGATTTATGACCAATAAAACAATGTAAAATTATAATTATTTAATTAAAAGAATACCAATAAAATATTTAAATTCTTAAATATAACTCTCTATTTATCTTTTTGTGCAAAATTATATATTTGTTTCAATTGTTATGAATATTTCGTGATTTCATGCAGTGAAGTGGAGAAATAAACAATCCAGACACAAAAAATTAAAAAAAAAAAAAATTTTAACAAAGTTTATTAACAACAACAAATAAAATAAACAATTTATGTACATTATTTACAATGGATATCCATATTTTAATCTTACATTTTTATCTACTAAGTTATAGAAAATAGATTATAGTTTAGTTATATCTTTATTTATACTTAAGACAAAATAAAAAATGTTACATTTGGTTTCTCATTATGGTTAACTTATTATAAATATATTTACTTATTAGCAGAATATTTTACCCTTAATATTATTAAAGTATCTTATTTTTAAAAAAAAAAATCACAGGAAAACGTTCTACCGATAAAAAACAAAATTAACTTTATAATGAGTATGGATTTCTCAAAATATTAAAAAAAAAATCATCTTGCAAAGTCAAAGATGTTACATAAAATATTCATCCAAAATTCAGTACTAGATTTTAGTGTTTTATCACACGATGTTTACTAATCATAATACATTCTTATTTAGACTTACTTTAGTATGATATAAGTGTAATAATCAATATATTCCTGTTATTCAATAAACCAAAAATATACTATGCATATTGTTTATATAATTTACTTTGTACTATTGTATTTTAAAAATATGCAATACTTATTTTTCTTCAAAAAAAATAAAGCATTCAAAAATAATCAACATTCTAAAGAAAATATCTTGTTTAGATACTCTATTTTGAAAAATTATATTTTATTTCCGAAAATAAATTCAAAATATATTCTATGAATCCTTTCTTTCCCTTAGGATACTTTGGACCTTCAATTTCAAGTTATAAATTCTATTTCTTCTAAGCAAATAAACCAATCTTATACAAAACGATAGCATAACCTAAGTTCTAAATTATTTATCATTTCTTTTCAAAATATCTTACTGAAGGATGCAGTTACATGAAATAAAGATAGCTAAACCGATGTATAGGATTCAAGGAAGAAAGCTAGAGTATCACTCTTAATATATCTCAAAAAATCATGGCACAGTGCATGTCTAATAACCTCTAATACATGAACGATGTTAAAGCTACTACTTCAGCTTTATTTAAAACATCAAATATTTAAAGACATATAAAACACTGTCCAAATAAAATGTATATGATCTTTAACAATAGATTCAATAGTCTTTAATAACAGAGGAGTCATAGAAATAGGACAAATATTAGATAATGGAGAAGGAGTTATTTTTTTCTTAAAAAAGGGACGATGGACACCTGATAGATCTCATGAATATTCACAAAATCTTTAGCTAGAATATCAACCAAATTACAAACTATTGGAACTGTAAAGAATGAAAGATGAAGAAAGACAAACCTGTGATTACCATGAATCCATACTCTATGTAAAAAATAATTTTTGAATAATCATAGTATCAGTTATATTATGACTAGAATCACGGTCAGATTCCTTCCAGATGTCACCAATTCTAAAAGGCAACATTTGAAGCTTAGTTTTAAAATGATTACATAATTCAAACAACATAATAGGATCCACAACATACTTTATTTCCTGTATCAATCATTAATGAAGTAGGTTTAAAAGAAGCACCTAAAGCCCACCTAATATAACTTCATGTCCAGTTATGACGATTTTGAAGAAATATATTGGACCGTTTAATAGCCAGATAGTGAGCAAGAGATTTTTGTATATCATGATACTGCATCTTAAGTTGCATAATATTTTCTATAGTAGAATTAAAAGAAGAAAGATTAGAAGATCTGGAGGAAATATCATCCAATTGCTTAAGTAAAAACACTGGACCTCTTGTCTTCCTAGTATAAGAATTAATAAGAGAACTGAGAATACCAATAAAAGAAGACCATACTGATATGAAAATAATTATTTGCTTATCAAAATATCTCATTAATTATCTTACGTGTTTTTGTGTACATTTAATTTAATTATTTTAGTTTAAACATTATATTTAAATAATTTACATAAATTTCTTTCAAAAGTGAAACGAAACAGTTTTACTTTTTTTGTATGACAATAATAATATAAATCATACATAAATAAATGTACTATATATAATAATGAAATTAAACTAATAAATATAATATAAAAAAAATTCTAAACTCTAGAACCTGATTTAGAAAGAGCAAAGTGTTAGTTTCACCACTCAGAGACAATTTAATGCGATAATTTTTATATTAATATCCTGTTAAAAAGATTATGATAGTAGGCATATTTTTATATTCAAAATAATACATTGTACAGGCTTAAACCTGCATTTATATATGTAATATATGCGGGATTCGAACTCAGACTTTCACATGACCCCCTACTTTATGTGCTATCTTATATTGCTGATCATGCTGAAAAGATAAATAATCACCAATAGATGTATTTCATGCTAAACCAGCAATCATCAGTTTGTCTAGATTACTATCTTCATATATATATATATATATTGTAACGATATATAAATATGCTATTACATTAAATTGAAATAAAAACTTTTAAGTTCCAAATAAAAATAAATGTATTAAAAAAAAAAAACCTAAACGCTAAAATTAAAATGTTTGTTAAACGTATATATTATATTCACACAGATGCAAAACTTGAAAAAAAATTATTTTATAAATAAAAAAAGTATTTGAACGTCCTTTTTAGATAAAAAAATACAAGATTTAAATATAAAAATATTTTAATAAAGAAATAACTTAAGTTAAAATAAAAACAGGTATTAATTAATTCCTGTAATCTGTAAATGGAAATGTTTGGCTATTAATTGAAAAGCAAGCTAGCCTTGGGCTCTTGTGCAATTAAAAATTCAGATGAAAATTAGATAAGAGAATAAAGAGAAATTAGTTTGACCAATGGAAGCACCAAGCCTCAGCCTGGACCTGAATAAAAAAGATGGATTAGTGACGTTTTGTTGGTTGAATCTGTGTGGATACTATAAAAAGAGAAATACAGTTTTTCCTGACACTTTCCAACTTGATTTGGTGAGACGACAAGATGCACTTGTTGTTCTCTTTCACATATTTTAAAAATGAAAAGACTGTGATACCAGAATGGAAGCAGCTAATGCAACCTGCAGAACATCAGAGCAGTCTTCCAATGGAGACATCATGGGAATTAAAAACAGGAACCTGGACTCTTATACCGTGAGATATGAACTTTACAATTAAAAAAAAATAATTAAGAACTTTCGTTCAAACTTTTAAGATTCAGTTAACCTAAATTTAAAAAAGGTATTCTTATCTGATTTTCAAATTGACAATCAATATTTAAATTATATATATATATATATATATATATATATATATATATATATCTGACTTATGTTTCAAATTAATTATAAATGTTGAAGTTTTACATATTTGCTTGCTAAAAAAAAAATCATTTCCATTTTATTATTTTTTATTTGTATTAATATTTATCGTTTAAATTATTAAATGCATGAAATTTAAGTTGGGTATAGACGTTGCATAGATTCATTAGCAGTTAATTATGTTGTGGTTTTCATATTCGATTACAATATATAGGTCACCGATGTCGATGCGGTATCTTATGATGAATACCATCAGGTTTCTTGTATTCCCTCTGCAATTGATGTTATTGATGACTTTGTATTTTGATTGGTTATGTTTATTTTGGAATTTTTTTAACCATGGAATCTATGCAGCCGATCTATACTCAACATTATAAAACAAATCTTATAAAATTCATCTGTGCGAACGTATCTAAATGTTAAATTTGAGTCGGGAGTGAATGGCTATATAGTTTTGTAAAGTTATATTAAGGGAGGGTAATCTTAGGTTATTCATTTCATAGTTGAATTGGATCAATGGATTGGATATATTTGTGTAATTAGTAGATGTAGTATGAGTTTTGCTACGTGCAGAATTGCAGTATACACCACACCAACCCCTTGCCTATGGATGGGATTGTAAGATGGTAAAAAGGACCATGGTCCCTTCCTATGGCATTTTTATTTTAATGTTCTTCTTGCCATACAGATGTAACATTCCTGTATTTCTCAAGAGTCAATGTATTCTCTAACTATACTGTTCAGATGTCCATTCCTGACAGTATAGTATATATGTGCTGTTGTATTTTCATGCTACATTGAATACATCGATATATCCAATGGATTGACGTTGGTTTGGCTGCAAACTTTTTGGCCTAAGGTTAAATAAGGGATAGAACAATTTTCTTTTTAAATACAATCTATATAGTCTATTCATACTCGACCCTCTAAATAAATATTAAACTCATTATTGCAAGCTATTTAAATGTAAAATTAAAAGTTAATATAAAAATCTCAATGTTAAATCTATTCCTCAAAATTTAAAATGATTCAAAATTTATATGTGCGTAAATAAATATTTGTTTGTTATTTACTGGCAGTGGCTTTTATTTTTTATATATATATTTAAGATGCATTAAACAAGTTATTTATTATCTCTGCATCTCCATGAGCTAGTGACTTGGGCTAACGATCTGAATATTTAAATATTGTGTAATCTTAACAGTGCGTATCTGCCTACTTTATAATTTTTTCTAGGCTCAAATGCCTAGGTGGCACCCTTGTAGTGCAGATTGCGGTTAGATTCGATCTCCACATACTTTTTGATCGTTATAATATATATATAATCAGTGCTCAGCTTTATATTAAGATAGCCAATCTTCATACTTTAATGGACAGGCTTCAAACTATTCCAACTCACAACTCTTCAGCATTCCATTTCATTGAAAATCTGATGGTGGAACATTCAAAGCCCTTGTTAGTACCAAGGTTGTCATTCTACCCATGTTAACATATTAGTCATTCTGACCCCTCATGTACAGGAGAATAATCCATTTACACGTACATATGTGAGGGATGGGCAGACCTTTTACACACTATTTATATAAATTAATATATTGTACAGGCTTAAACCTGCATTTATATATATAATATATGTGCGATTCGAACTCAGATTTCACACGATCCCCTACTCTCTGTGCCATCTCATATTGCTAACCCATCTGATCACACACATGCTGAAAAGATAAATAATCACCAATATGCGTATTTCATGCTAAACCAGCAATCATCAGTTGGTCAAGATTACTATCCTCGAATCCCGCATATATTACATATATAAATGCAGGTTTAAGCCTGTACAATTTATTAATTTATATAAATAGTGTGTAAAAGATCTGCTCATCCCTCGCATATGTACATGTAAATGAATTATTTTCCTGTACATGAGGGCTCAGAATGACTAAAATGTCAACATGGGTAGAATGGCAACCTTGGCACTAACAAGGGCTTTGAACGTCCCACCATCACATTTTCAATGAAATGAAAGGCTGAAGAGTTGTGAGTTGGAATAGTTTGAAGCCTGTCCATTAATGTATGAAGATTGGGTATCTTAATATAAAGCTGAGCACTGATTATATATATATATAAAATACATATTTTGCGGGTTCATCCGTGTTAAAAACTTTTAATATCAATACACTGACGTTTCGACTTGGTCACACAAGCCATCCACATAACTCTGTGGATGGCTTGTGTGACCAAGTCGAAACGTCAGTGTATTGATATTAAAAGTTTTTAACACGGATGAACCCGCAAAATATGTATTTTATATATTTAACCCGTGCAAATCTTCGTTTTAACATATATATATATATATATATATATATATATATATATGAAGCTAGTAATCTAGACCAACTGATGATTGCTGGTTTAGCATGGAATACCTATATTGGAGATTATTTATCTTTTTAGCATGTGTGTGATCAGGTGAGTCAGCAATATGAGATGGCACAGAGAGTAGGGGGTCATGTAAAAGTCTGAGTTCGAATCCAGTATATTCAAAATATTAAATTTGTGTTCTTACTAATTGCACAAAAACAATACTCTAAAACTGTTTTTGAAAACGATTGTAATGTAATTATTGTTTTCCATATTGCTAAATTTTAAAAATATTTTTGATATTTTCTATAGTGTCCATTAATGATTAGGTTAAGGATTAATATTTTTAATGAAGCTGAGCTCAAGGAGTAGGGTAATAACTGATTACAAGTTACAATTTTTCATGTTAACAGTATTGCTATTGAATATAGTCTTAGTGATGTAAGGTGGAAATAAAAATGTACTGCAATAAGTTATTTATGAACATACTATCATTTTAAAAATAAATAGGAAAATCATTTAGTCACTGAAATAGATAATGTTTGCTCTTGCCAAAATATATTTTCTTTTAATTTAAAGTTTAACGTTTATCTTATATTATAATAGTGATTGATATCGTTTATTTATATACATTGGTCTTACTACTATTAAAAACACTTCTTCTGAACGCTTAAACATCTGTAATATATAAAGTCCCAGGTCAGTATAAATATAATAAATTTATTTTGAATACGTTATTTTGTGACTGTGTGTGCCTTATGAGCAGGAATGATTAATTTTAAATAAATGTAGACATTTTTTAGACAATTTATAAAGTTTGCTTTGTTCCTAACATATATTTATTTGACAATAAGTATAGGAGTTTTGAACTCAGATTTTCAAGCACCCTTCAACTATCCACACTATCTCATACAACCGATACACATGACCACTCCCAGGTTTGTGAAGAGTGCCTGGTTTTCAAATATTTACATATCAAGCTTGTATCCTATCCATCCCTCTTATATGTATTTAAATGGATATGGCCCTATACACGAGGGATCAGAGTGATTTCAGGTCAACATGGACATGGGAATGGGCATGACAATAATATTAGTACCAGCATGGGAATTGAATATTCATGATCAGATTTTCAATGATATGGATGGCTGAAAAGTTGAAGGTTGGCGTGTATTGAAGCCTGTCCATTAAAGTATGAAGATTTGCTATCTTAATATAAACTGAGCACTGATTATATATGTGTGTGGGAGATGATTATCTGGACCAACTGATGAGTGCTGGTTTAGCACAAAATACTTATATTGGTGATTATTTATCTTTTCTACATGGGTGTGGTCATGTGTATCAGTTGTAGGAGAAAGTGTGAATAGTTGAAGGGTGCTTGAAAATCTGAGTTTAAACCCCCTATACTTACAATTAAGCTCCAAGGTTTGTGAAGAGTGCCTGGCTTTCAAATATTTACATATCAAGCTTGTATCATGTCCATCCCTCATATGTATTTAAATTGATATGTCCTACACATGAGGGGTCAAAGTGACTTCAGGTCAATATGAGCATTGCAATAATATTAGCATCGGCATGAGATTTGAATTTACATTACTAGATTTTTAATGATATGGATGGCTGAAAAGTTGGAGGTTGGAGTAATTGAAGCCTGTCCATTAAAGTATGAAGATTTGCTATCTTAATATAAACTGAGCACTGATTATATATATATGTGTGTGTGTGTGTGTGTGGGAGGTGATAATCTGGACCAACTGATGAGTGCTAATTTAGCACGAAATACTTATATTGGTGATTATTCATCTTTTCTACATGGATGTGGTCATGTGTATAGATTGTATGAGATAGTGTCGATAGTTGAAGAGTGCTTGAAAATCTGAGTTCAAATCCCCTATACTTACAATTAAGCTTCCAGGTTTGTGAAGAGTGCCTGGTTTTTAAATATTTATTTGACAATAGTGCGAAATGACATTATACAATCTATTATATCAATCACATTATTAAAAAAACGGATATATTAATCTTTAATTCAGCATTGTATTTATATCTGGGATACATACATTCACTAATTTAATAAATTATTCATGGTAATCATTATTCCATTTATCTAGAGTCGATTGTGTTAAAGTTATGGGTAGAGCAAATTTTACACTTATAAATCAAGATGTGAAAAGCAATATGAGTAACTAAAATTAAATATATGTAATTTAATTTTGCAATTTGTGTTGTTTTTAGAATTTGCTTCATTTTTTGCTGAAATGACACAGTGCTTAAAAAAGCGCGGGGGAGGGGTGTTGTCAGCTAATTACTAATTAAAATATATAATTTAAAATTTACATTTACTTCATAATGTGTTACATATGTAATTGAAAATTTTACATGACAATAAACGTTTTTATGCATACAATTTATTAATTTATCTAGTAAGATGAGAATTGAAAAAAATAATTTATTAATGAATGCGAATAAATACTTAGTATGTTCAAAGAATGGGGAAAAAACTATTTGACCTTTTTTTTTTTTACCTTAGGGTCAATTTTTATAGCTATATGTATTTAACTTTAGTTGTCAGTGATGTTTTACCAATTGTATTGGTATGAATAAACAATCAAATTCATAGTGCGACATCATTTATTTAGATTTTTATAGTTACAAGTAACAATTTTATAATAGGCAGCTCGAAACATTTTATTAGTGGAAAAACAAATAAATGGATTAATAAGTGGGTGGCAATTTGTGATCAGCATAAATGTTCTGATAACCATGAAAGGTAACTGAAACGTGGTATTAATAATAGTTAAAACCAAAATTGGCACATAGCCCATTACAAAGCATATAAAAATAAAAAACATAATTTTTGTTATACGAATATTTTCTGTAAACCGTTTATTAACAGTTGTAGATGTAATCATATTTTTTAAACCTAATTGAGAATTTCTTATAACTTTATAAATTTTATAGTAACAGAAACCAATAATAGGAATATTACCAATATATGACCAAGTTGCAAAGAAAGCAATAAACACTAGGCCTTTTTTATCGAATACAATACAACATTCTCTCAGCAACAAATTGAATTCAAAATTAAAAAATTTGGAAAATAATACAAAACACGTAATAATTAATGTTATAATCCACAGATTTAAAATTATCATAAATGTATTTTTTTTAGTATAAAAGCGCTTATACATTTCTGGAGAGTGACAAAGAATGACATATCGATTCAAAGCTATTTGACCGAATGTAAAAAACATCACCATACCACTTGTAAGCCATAGCCAGAAAATAATGTCACAACCTTGATTCATATCATATATTTTGAACATTATATGATAAAAAAAGCAAGATGATCCAACTCCTCCTATTATAAGATCAGATAATGCTAAATTGCCTATAAAAATATGTGGTATTGTTCTTAATTTAGGAAAAATTATTAATGAAATCAAAATATTTGAATTTCCTGTCAACACTAAAAGAAACGTTATAAAAGAAACGATTAGGTCAAAATAATCATATAAATCTAGTTTCATTTGAAAATAAGTTGATGTGTTTAATGTGGATGTTGTAAAGTTTTCCAGGATAACCAATCTAAAAAATCATAATCGTGATGGAAAAATATAACAACTGCTATTAATACTACTGCTATTTTTACTACTACTACTACAGCTATAGCTAATACTACTTAATACTACAAATAATAATAACAGCAACAATATCAATTATAATAAATAATATATACATTTTAAACTTATATATATATATATATTAAAAACAATAAATATAAACGTCACTTAGGACCGTTTTGGATTATCCTTGTAGTCTTTGTCAATTAATACTATGAAAGGTTAACTTTTCCACAATTCCGTGATCTTAACGTTTGCTGCCTGCCTATTTATTAAGACCTGCTTGTATTTATATATTAATATAGCTTCCTTCATTTATCTTTTATTATTATTTTTTTCAGTTTACAATATTTTTACGTTATTATAATTGAAATCAAAACCAAATATACATGATACATTATGATCATGAAAAACATAAGCTGATAAATTATCATTATCTTTAAAATTTTGTATCATATTTTGAACCCTTTTTAACAACAAAAAGTGCTCTTTATGTTCTTTTTTCCAATGTGCATCTCAATTCACCTACATATTCACCATCATACCTACACATCCATTATTAAATGATATAATTTTTATTTGTAAATAAGTTTTTATCTTTAGAGATATTTATTAATTTATTTAATGTAGGTGGTGCATAAAATGAAATATCACATATACCTTTATAAATATTCCTCATGAAACTTACCTGTCGTTTCAAAATATATGCTATTGATATTCAAATTTTATTATCAGAAGAATTAACTTCCTTATTAATCTTATTTTTATTTTTGTATTTACATTTTGAATTAAAAATTTTAATAGTATAATAAATATGATCAAAATTATATCCAACATTTAACAATTCAGTAGAATATATTTCAATATTTTTGGTTTTATCCGATGAATATTTACAAAGATTATCATTTCTAAATAAAAAGGACTTAAAACCTGCCATTTAATATGCCATCGGTACTCTTGATTTATAAGGAATATAGCGTCTTTTTTGCTATTAGTTTTAATAGTCATATAGTAATCAAATTTATATATGATTCTAGTTATCTTACGATCTGGAAATTGAGCAAGCATGAAATTTTCATTTCTTTTTATCTATTTGAAGCCTTTTAAATTATTTAATTCACCAAACAAATCTTTAATAGTATTTGGCTTTCCACATACAAAACAACATTACAGTATTTTCTAATATTTATTTTTTATAAGCATACATATATATTATTTTGAAGAAATACAGACATCAAATTATATATATATATATATATATATATATATTTCATCTATCCATCTCAAATATAGTCTCCTTCTGGGTCTTTTCAAATCCCTTGGAATCCAGTTTAAGATTTCAATTGTGTATCTATTATCATCTCTTCTAACAATATGTCCAGATCAACTCCATTTCAGTCTTTTATTTTTTTCAATGAAGATAGTAACACCTCTTTGTTCTTTTACCCATATATTGTCTTTGTATCTCTTCTTGTTACTCCTAACATGCATCTCTCTATACTTCTTTGAGTGGTCTGTAGTGTTTGTATTGCTCCTTTATTATGAGTCGAAGTCTCAGATCCATATATAATAACTGGTAAAACACAATTATTAAAAACTTTCCTTTTCAAGCACATAGGTATATTTCCTTTTAGTATCAAGTTATTTCAGCCAAAAGCACTTCAACCAAGTTTAATTCTATAATTAATTTCACCAATTATTTTCCATCTGCAATAATTATCTCACCAAGGTATTTGTAGCTGTTAACTTCTTCTAACTCATCATAATCAATATTTGTAGCTGTTAACTTCTTCTAACTCATCATAATCAATGTTGATTTTCATATTTAAATCCATTGAACATTATTTTAGTCCTTTTAACATTTATCATTAGTACGACTTTCCTACTTTAATCTGATAACTCGTGCAACAATCCCTGTAGGTCGAAAGCATTATATACAAAACAACTACATACATCATCTGTAAAATCTAAATGACTTAAATAATCTCCATTTACTGTCACTCCTTTAACCTCCAATTTTAATCCTCAAAATACTTCATGCACCGCTGCTGTAAAAAGTTTTGAAGATATGCAGTCATCCTGTCTTACACCCTTCTCAATGTTGACTTTCCTTGTATCATTGTGTAATATAAGGGTTGCTGTTGCATTTTTATAAATATTATTTAAAACATGACAATATACTGGATTTATACGTTGGTGATCCAATGTTTTAATCACTGAAGAAATGTTTATAGAATCAAATACCTTTTCATGATCTACAAATCCAAAGCAATATGACAACTCATATTTATTTGTCCTTTCTATAACGTCTTTCAATACCTGGATATGGATATAATCTACTGTACTAAAGCCACTTTTAAATACAGCTTGTTCTCTTGGTTGGTAGAAATACAATGATCTGTGTAGAAGAGTTGTAATTATTTTGGTAAAAATTTTGTATATATGTGATGATAGGCTGATAGGTCTGGAATTTCTAATATTCTCTTTATCACCTTTCAAATATTAATATTAATACTGCATTCTTCCAATCATCTCGTACATCTTTATCATTTAGACATTCGGTATATAACTTTGCTATTTTTTCCATTTTTTCACCTGCTTCTTTTAATATATCAATTATAATCCCATCACTACCTGGAGCCTTTCTTTTTTCATAAATTTATTTGCAGGTCTCACTTCTTCATATAAAATTCTGGAAAATTCGGAAGATAAAATAGATATAGGAGGTACTTGTTCTTTATTACTATATAATTATTGATAGAACTCTTCTATCCATTTCATAATATCATCTTTCTTTTTAATAATAATTCCATCTTTTTTTTATTTCAGATATAAATTTCCTACCAATACCAAAGTGTTGTTTTACACCCTACAGACTTTTATTCTCTTCTACGGCTTTCCTTGCTAGTTCACAATTATACTCTCATATCATTTTCAACTCTTTTCAGCACCATTTCACAAAATTCGAGGTATTCAATCTTTTTCAATGCATCATTTTTGTACATCTTCATATTCCTTCTTTTCTTCATAAATTCTCTAGTCTCAGTAAAAAATGTATTGGTCAATTACTTTTTTTTTCTACCAGCTATTTTTGTTGCAGTTTTTAAAAGTGTATCAATGATTTTATTATTAATTTCATTCAAATCTGAATCTTGTTCAAAATCTACTATTACTTGAGACCGATTTGTAAGTTCTAATGTAAATTCATTAGAATGTTTCTGAAGATTATGAATATCAACTGTACATATTGTTTTTCTTAGTATTTTTTGTCTCTCTAGTTTTGCATTAACACATATCTTACATCTTACTAATTGATGATCACTTCCTGTGTTAAATTTATTAAGAACATTACAATCTTAAATTATCTATTTTATGTTAGTCAAAATATAATACAATTCTACTGTACCTTTGTTTGGATGCTTCTTTCTATGTCTATTTCCTTTTAACATTTTTCTAAAAAAAAATTCATAATATAAAGGTTTTTTTTTTCTGCAAAGACCACAAATCTATGTCCTTTCTCATTTCTATTACCATAACCAAAATTACCTACATCACTTTCATCTTTCATTTGTTTACCAATTCTAGCATTAAATTTTCCCATAACACTTTTAAAATGTTGTTTACTTTGATCAAAACCTTTTGTACATCCATAAAAAATATTCTACTACTTCATCATTATGAGAACTTGTTGGGGCATAAATCGGAATTATATGCAGTTGGTATCTGCTATTAACTTGAATAACTAATCTTGCCACTCTGTCCGATACACAATCAATCTCATAAAGTAATTCATGACATAAAAGCAATTACTCGATCAATGCTCATTATGTATCTATTGCAAATAGAACCAACTATACTCAGATAATCTGGAAGCTTGATTCATATGACCCTTCACATTAAAATGTATCATCGTCATAAAAGTTTCCAATTACTGCCACTTTATTACGAAATTAACGTCTCTCCATGTAACCTCTTTTCCCTATCTTACGTCAAACTTTCTTATTTCTTTCATCCACTTTACTTGTGGTCTTTCTTGCAATTGTTTAAAATCTCTTGGAATCCAATTTAAAACTTCAACTCTCCGTCTGCCAGACTTTTTTCTATCAGTAAAGCTAGCTCATATCCAATTCAGCTTTTAATTCTATAATATTTTTGATAGCTGTTTGTTCTCTGTCTAATGTAAATCGATATGGACCTCTTTGTTACTTCTAATATACATCATTAAGTGATATGAAGTTTTGAACTTGCTACTGTATTAAAAATCTATGTTTCAAATACATAACTTGAAATGATAAAACACGATTTTTAAAAACCTATTTTTGAAGTAGCATGGTAGGTTTTCTTTTAACGGTCAATTATTTTTTCCCATCATCATTCCATTCCAACTTAATTCTCTGGTTAATTTCACTTATTAAATTTCCGTTTGTTAATAATAATTTGACCAAATTATTAGTAATTCTTTTTTTTTCTAATTCATGATGATGCAACAATATTTTTTACTTTTGAGAAAATTCAATAAACATTATTTTAGTATTTTTAACATTTATCATTAGTCATATTTTGTCACTTTCTTCTGATAACTATTGCAACATTTCTTGCATCCCTGAAGCTTTATTCTTAAAACCAGTTACACAGCATTTAAAATATTAATAACTTAACTCTCCATTTACTTTCCCATCATTAGTTTGTTTAAATTCTAAAAAACGTATTATAAAAAAAAATTTGTTAGAGTATTATTTACATTTTGATCTTTTTAGTATCACCATGTTACATTTTGATAAATATTCTTCAGTAATTGACCCATATTCAGAATATATATCTTGATGATATGTGCTTTACTTATAGTGGAAAGAATTAAATTCATTTTTATAATTATTAAATCCAAAACTTATCAGAAATTATAATCCAAGATAACTTACTATAAGAAAACTGATGGCAAGGTTTGCTGACATTTTTCAGTTTCATCATAATTTATATTATTTTTAGCATAGCAAATTTTTGATAGCATAATTATTAATGCTAACAAAGTCTCACAAGAGATTCTGTAGAGAATATAACCAAGAAATAGATTCAAAATTTGATTTAGTAAATCCTTCATTTCTGATAATGGAGTCCTTAATTTATCAGTCATTATTTATGCAGTTAATGCTTATATTGTTTACATTTACTTGAATCTCTTGCTGTTAAATTCTATTTATAAAGGATAAGATTGCAACAACAATGTTCTATTCTAAATCTTTTGATAATCTATTTTTTGTCTAGAAAGGTAAATCACATTGTAATTTATTGATAGTTTTGAAAAAAAAAAGATTTTTGCAAACTTTATAAATTTTCTCTGTCACAATTACTTAATTGTATATTCTTAGTTGAACATCTAAACAGAAATTATTGATTTGGGTAGATTCTTTGGTGATAAAAAAATCTCTTGATTTGGTGACAAGTTCTATCAACAGCTTTTTATGTAATTCTACAAAGCAATTTTCCTTCTGATAAATGATGAAAAATGTAGTAAAGGATAAAAAGCCGTATTAAAAAAACAAGATAAAATTCCATCAAAAATTAGAAAGGTTTGATAAGAACTATTTCCCCAAATAGGAGTATCGTATTTACCAGCAGAATATAGGATTGATAAGGAAACTATTCATAAATATTTGCATCATAACCTCAAGTAATATCAGGCAGATTTTCAAGAATTTTTTTTTTCCTGGAGATGAATTTCTGATTTAATATTAGATAAATGATGAAACCAAATTAGGCTATGAGTCATCGTTACTCGTACTTAGTATGGAATAGAATTGTATTCCCGTTATTTTTTTCAAAAGGCTATGTTGTTTTGATGGAAAAAAAAATAAACATAAATCTTTATGGGTTAGAATAATGTTTTGAAAAAGATTTATTACAATTTTATCTAATTAATATGAAAGTTTTATTTTCCTCTTAATTTTTTTAAGATACCCTTTTCTCTGCATTGACCTTTTCAAGTTTCATTCTGAATGCTATGTAAACTCTTATAAAGTTTAACTGTATATTACTATGTTACTATGTTTAATAAATTTATTTTAAAACAACAACAACTAAATTTTTGGAATAGTTTCTGCATAAACAATGTTAATGGATATTTTGTCAATCAAGCTTTGATACTAGGTGCTGATGTATTTAGAAACTCTGGAAAATATGTTATTTGCTTTTGTCACTAATTTCTGATTTAAAACAATTTGGCCAGTTCAAGAACGTCTACAATTTATCACATTGCAATTAAAAGATCACAATGAAAATGGAGTGGTGAACTTGAATCATCTGACATATTAGATTATCTGTATATTTAACAGGAAAAAGATGATTTTCTTTAGAGAGCTTTTTCTTCCAACATGCTTCTATATAATAACACAACTTAGAACTAGATCTTGTAAAGTTTGTTTCTCCATTGTTTGCACTCACTTTTCTTTTTTGGCTTTAACAATTACTTTTACAAGTTTGTTAGAATTTTCTACAAACGAAAATGGTCTATATAGGACATAGCAATCTGAAATAAAGTGATTTTAATATCCGTGAAGAATAGATTCTCTGGAGGCTATTTTTATAGAATTTCTTAAATATAAAATAGCAATAATGCACTTGAGACAACCTATCATTCTTGTGTTCCCGAAATTCATTCTATAGATTCCAGTTAGCTTTATTTAGACTCCCTATCGGAATATAATGTAAATTCTAGGTAGACTGGATTGTATTCTTATTGGATATGTAAAAATTATCTAATAATAGCCGTAAATCAAGTAATGGTCATCATTTTTGTCAAAATAAAATAACATAAAAGAGTTAGTTGTTCCCATCTTTTTGAATGGAGTATTATTACTTAACTTGAGGTCGTAAAGTAAATGTATATTGTTTAAATCCAATTAATTTTAAAAATTAGCACTCTGTTAAATCATAACTTAGATATCCCCTAAGAGTATTATGAGAACTAAAATCTCTTATAAATTCAGAAAATAAAGAAAACTTTGAAAGAGGAGGATAGGATCAATTTGCGTTGGAATGCTTATAAATATTGCATACAAAAACTATCTAGCTGAATAATGATACATATCATTTGAATAAAGTTCGCATACTACTGTTAAATACATTCTGTCAATAAACGATGTATATTCGTATATTTTAGGGAGATATCAATGATTTTAAGAAAGATAAATATCTGAGTTTAATAGTTAAATCATGTAACATTGTGTGAGCAATAAATTTGTAGAAGGTATCGATTTTTAATTCTGATGTACTTCAATTTTAAGTTAAAGTTATTGTGTTTTATAAGTAAAGAGAATATCCTATTGTAAAAGGTATAGTTGGCATTTGTGGTCTTCCATGGTTTCCAACAACATTTAATTATTATTTTTTATTTCAATGCATAGGTATTCTACTTTGAAATCCTGGTGTAGCTATCCCTCATAATACTATTAAGTTCTTATTAATAGTTTTATTATGCATTTTCATATTTGATGACTTCAACTAAAAGTTAATTAGAATTAGATCTGTGTTTTTTATGTAAATATTCATTTTATAAAATAATGCATGTTTATGTAGAGTGTATTGCAGGAAAAAATGTCATCAACCAATCCTTTTTAAGCAGAATTATGCATTTAAAAGATATTTAGTACAATATTGTTCTATAAGTAGTTGATTGTTAGAAATATAATCATTATTAATTTATATCGCTTGACTCAAAGTATAATCTCAATGAGGTAATATGCTGAAGTGGTTAAATTTCTCTCAATATAAACATGCTTATTTATTTCTTTGTACTAATTATAAAATAATATCGGTTAGCACAAATCAGTTTTATTATGAATGCTTCATTGTTTTGTGCATCACCTCTGATTCTAAAGGACTGATTTATTTATTTATTTTAATTCCTCCTCACATATTAGTTTGATTTTATACCATAAACTTAACACAACTTGAAATAAATTTGAAGCCTCCCTATATATATATATATATATATATATATATATATATATATATATATATATATTATGTGACACACAATCGCAAGTTACGAAATTTGACTTGTTATATATATATATATATATAGCAATTAAATCACTCCACATGGTTAAGAAATCCAGTACTGCCCTCTGTGAACTAATATATAAATACATTAGAGTTCATATTTCAAAATAGGCAGGTCAAAATTATACAGAGGGCAGTATCGGATTTCTTAACCATGTGGGGTGATTTAATTGCTTAATATTTGTATATTTATTTCAGTATAGCGTTAAGCACTAGGATTATATATATATATATAAACTAAGCGATACTTACAGTCAGGTTTAAAATTGAATAAAGTGCATAACTAATATTACTAAAGTAATAATTAAATGATATATCAAGTTATGAAAATTATAAAAGAAATTGACGTATACCAAAAATCACTTTACATTGCAGTACATTAAATCATTAATATCTAGTTGAGATATCTATAATCATAAATATAATACAAATACCTTGAGATAAATTTTCAAAGTAAAAGATTGCATCGTTTAGTAACATGTGATGATGAATTAAATGCTAGCGTTCCACAATATTTTAATTACTAAAGTATAAATCAACATTTTGGTATAGAGAGAAAAGTCGGAGTCTATAAAGAATTATATATTATTAAACAAGAAGAATAAAAAACAACAACAATCATTTATTGCTAGTACATATTTTGATTTGCCAAATATTTTAAATGAAAAAAATGAGACTTGCATTTTAATCTCTGACGAAATACATATTTTGAGCAAATAATATAATTACATTTGATATTTCAAATAATCGGATGAGGAAGTATAAAAAATGATCATATAACAAATGTCTACATGACTGAAAATTATTTGATGACTGAAGAAAAACTATTAATATTGATATATAAAAAAGCAATGAAATACTAGAAGCATATGTCTCTCAGTTTTTTTATCAGTTCTGTATAAAACCCTTGCTAAGAATAACTGAAGCTGTCGTCAGTGATCATTGAACTCAAACCAAGCAAAAGAACAAGTTTTATTTAAAAGTGATTATTAGCGAATGTTAGAAGTTATTGTTAGCATTATTCTTTAGATCAAAAATTATGAAAAAGCATTTGATTCCATAAGCATTTTCACGGTCATTTTAAGCTTTGGATCATCAAGATTTTAAACTATTGATATTATATTATGAAGAATATTTATCATTTGCAACAACAAGGCATTATATTCCATGTTGAAGCACCAAGAAGATTAATATTGCGAAGTAAATGCATGATTCCATGTCTCCAAAGTCATTTATAAGAGTTTTACAATAAGTATTTTCTGGATTCAGATAAAAAGTTAATCGAATAAAAATAAATAATGATTATTAAATCAACAAAATTTCCCAGATGTTGTATTGTATTTCAAATATTGTTTCACAGCTAAAATAAATTTTTCAAGAATTCATTCAGGACAGTAAAAAGTAGGGTTGAAGTTAAATATTTTAACAGAAGAAGAAAAAGATTGACAAACATAAATTAAACAGTAGCTACATATACTTTGTTTATATTATAATAAGATTGAAACATAATAAAGTGGATAAAGTGATTTTAATAGAAATAATTTAGTATTAATAGAAATATGTCTACATGTTTGAGTAAATGTGTTATATGAATGTTTATTTAATGGTCTGAAGCTTGAATACTTAAAAGAAGAGCAATACCAAACAATACAACATTCAATGAAATATGGAGAGATCTTAAAGGAAATAATTGGATGCAAAAAAAAAAAAAGACAAGTGCAAATAATTCCAATGTCAACATTAAGATACTAAAATGGAGTTGTCATGAACATATTTTTAAAAAAAATAGTGGTAGATAAATAAAGAAAGCAAACGGGAATACAATATATTATAAAAGTCCTATCATGAGAATACATATGAGAAAAATCGATGAAGTGAATAAATTTGCTGCTGCGGTATAAAAAAAGATAGGTTAGAGATTTGAGAAAGTGGAATACAAGTATATATAATTATAAATATAATTCATTGTTGTTGTTTTTTTTTAATTGTAAAAAAATATTAAACACATTTGAATTAAAAACATATTTCAGTATAAATAATTTGATACAGTTAATCATCTTCCAGGTTTATGTGAAGAACTGTATTCAATACACACACAAAGATAGTTGAAAGCGCTTCTAAGTGACGGTTATAGTTATATTTTTATAAATTTTTAAATATTGTATTTTCTAATATTTATTTATAAATTTACGTATATTATTTTGAAGAAATACAGACATCGGTATATATATATAATACTCATACAAAGTTTCAATATAAATGTTTTAATAATATTATTGTAACGGGTATTCTTTCAACGTTTTCACGTCATATATTTAATAATATTACTGTACCGAATATATTTTCTATGTTATCACGTTATACGAATATGACGTTGAAAACGACAAAAGTCTACAGATAAAATAATATTATTAAAAAATTTATATTCAAACTCTGTATGAGTATTAATTTACATTTATATCTAGATTAACAGTGTATGGGAACCTAATTATATATATTTATACAAACAAATAATTACAAGTTCGGGATAAATGGGGGTGGGGGGGTGCAACAAATATTTTTTCTTTTACTAAAACAAATTAATAAATTTATCCCTAAAACTTTTTTTAATATATTTGTTTTTACTGACAACACATAGTATGAAAAAGCTTTATGTAATAAAACCCTTTAATAATAATGAAGTCTTCGATTGAACTAGTTAATTCTCGGCTTATTTAACGAAATAATAAATGTTTTGTAATGCTATAAAGTTGCAAAATTGATTTGTAAATAAATTTCAATTCTTTCATTGCATTTATGTACATATAAAAAATAGTGTTTATTAATTAGACAAACGAAACATCTTTGTAATAAACTGTCAACAGTATATACTTACATATCATATAATATATATTAATTGTTTAAAGTAATTAGAAATATAAAACTACCGATAAAAAAATATATATTATAAAAATTAATTAAGAAATGAAATAAACCAGTTAATAAATGTATTCGTGTTGTTATTATTTAAATAACTCTTATCTTTCAATTTTTAAATAAAAAATAATAATAATTAAAATACTGTGAAAGCAGAAGGTAGAATCAATACGATAATAAATTAACAAAATTTTCTTAAATTGAAACGTTTAAGAAATAATCAATACACTGTTAATTTATTAATTTAATTTAGAATTAAAGAAAGTTCACGTTGAAATAAGTTTCTTTAATTGCTAAAATAAAATAATTGTTTATTTTCATTAAAAAAGTATTAAATATTTAATAATATAAACAAACAATTAAATTTTTATTGAAATAAAATTCAAATAAATTTGATAATTCAAGTGATTGATCATTTTAATGGTGATTTTTTTAGTATTATAATTAATCTACATTTTACTAAAATTGTGTAAAATTCATTAGAATGTGTGGCATTTTTTGACAAAGTATAATATAATAGACATGGGATTGAAATGATACTTTATTAATTAATTAAAATCTATACATCTTAAATTACTTTCAATGCATTATACAACAATCATGATAACACTTTATCATCTTAAAGTTTAGTTAGACCTGGAAATGTTTGTGTTGTGAAGAACCTTTGTCCACAATCAGTTAAAATGGAGATAAAAACAGTTGAACCTTAAACCATTTTCTTGACCATTTTATGTTAATTTGAGAAAGTTATTTTATATATAATAAGATTTTAGTAATCACAAAATAATCTTTGTATTGCGCTCATTTTATATTTTACCTAAAACTAAAACATGTTATTAATACAACAGCTAAAACAATATGTAAGCAGGATTTTATTTATAAATATAGATTTAAAATTTTAGGGATTTTATATAATAGTATATTTTTCCATATTTCGGGTTGTATTATATAATTAGCATTGCCAAACTATGGCTGAGAGCCACATAAAACTATGGAGATGATACAATGTGATTCTCAAAACATTTTGGAAAAAACCGTGATATTTATATTAGTATGACATAATTACATTTTATTTGGAATAATACAAGATTTTTTTGAGATGGTAATTTTTATTGATTGTTTATGTCATTAAATTTGATGTAGTTTTTACTGTTTCTAGAGATAGAATACTTTGTGAACTTATTTGTAAATTTTATATATATATATATATATATATATATATATATATATATATATATATATATATATTAAAACGAAGATTTGCACGGGTTAAATATATAAAATACATATTTTGCGGGTTCATCCGTGTTAAAAACTTTTAATATTAATATACTGACGTTTTGACTTGGTCACACAAGCCATCCACAGAGTTATAAAAGGTAGAAAGATGGTTGTAGAGGCGCTACAATCACTGATTTGAATAAAATGTTAAAATTCCACCAATAGCAAAAAGTGTTAAATTTAGGAATGTTTTTTTTAAAAAAAAATCTTTCCAAATTGGAGGAAGTTTGCATGTATCATCTCACTTATTGATACAATCTGGTCTTTTAAGTATCTCAATGGCTTCTCTAATTTTGCATTGGTAGAGATTATCACATCTGGATATGATCCTGGTACTAGAAAAATCAATTTTATGACCTGAATATATAGTATGGAGTGAGAGTGCTGATGATGATGAGTGTTGTTTAACTGCATTAGCATGCTCATCTCTCCTAACACTGATGTGACGATTACTCATACCTATGTAAGAAGCTTTACAATTTTTACATGAGATTTGATAAACACCATGAGATTCAAGAAGGATTGAATCCTTAGGCTTGGTTATTATATTGCTGATCTTTTGATGAGCAGAAAATGCTGTATCTAGATGACACTGTTGTCATATGGAAACATGGAAAAAATAAATTAGATGATTTTTTCTTACATTTAAGTAATATGCATCCTCATATTAAATTTACAATGGAGACAGAATATGATGGAAAACTCGCTTTTCTTGATGTCACCAGAACACCAAATAGTTTATCTTTTTCTATTTACAGAAGGGATACACACACAGATAGATATTTGCATTTCCATTCTCATCATCACCCAACTCAGATAGTTTCTGTAGCCAAATCTCTTTTAAATAGAGTAATTAACCTTTCAGATGAGACACATCTGAAAGAAGAAATAAATCATATTAATAGTGTTTTATTAGCAAATAGTTATAATTACAAATTTATAAAAAAAGCCTTATTTCAAACCCAAAATAGACAAAATAGGAAACAAAAAGATGATAAATCAGCTACTAGGATTTGTGTTCCATATGTAAAAGGAACTACAGACAGTATAGGACGTATATTAAAATGCTATAATATAGATACAGCATTTTCTGCTCATCAAAAGATCAGCAATATAATAACCAAGCCTAAGGATTCAATCTCTCTTGAATCCCATGGTGTCTATCAAATCTCATGTAAAAATTGTAAAGCTTCTTACATAGGTATGAGTAATCATTGCATCAGTGTTAGGAGAGATGAGCATGCTAATGCAGTTAAACAACACTCATCATCATCAGCACTCTCACTCCATACTATAGATTCAGGTCATAAAATTGATTTTTTTAGTACCAGGATCATATCCAGATGTGATAATCTCTACCAATGTAAAATTAGAGAAGCCATTGAGATACTTAAAAGGCCAGATTGTATCAATAAGCGAGATGATACATGCAAATTTCCTCCTATTTGGAAAGATTTTTTTAAAAAACATTCCTAAATTTAACATTTTTTGCTATTGGTGGAATTTTAACATTTTATTCAAATCAGTGATCGTAGCGCCTCTACAACCGTCTTTCTATCTTTTATATCTCTGTGGATGGCTTGTGTGACCAAGTCCAAACGTCAGTATATTAATATTAAAAGATTTTAACACTGATGAACCCACAAAATATGTATTTTATTTATATATATATATATATCAAAGATGTAAATAATTGTTTCTTCCTGTTATGAATAAGTAAAACTCTGTTGACAATGGATAAAGATAAGAATGTATTAACATATTATTTAAGCTTTTGATGTTATGAGTTTACCTTTTTCACAACCCACCCAAATACTGGGTGAATTGAATATATTATTAACGTGAGTACATGACAATAAAACGTATTAAAATGATTAGTAAACAAAAATGGAGTCTAAATCTCATTTTTAATGATCCTCATTTAGATAACAATTGTAAACATTAAATTAGAAGGATTCAAATATATGTAATTTCTAGAGTAAACAATTCTATTGATATATTAATACTATGAATGAATGTATGCTTAAGAAAGGCATCAAATTTATAGATTTAAAACATGAATCAGTCACATAATTTTGTGAAATTATTGCATTCTACTAGAAAATTTAAAGTCTATATAAAAGAGGTTATTTAACAATCAACAAACGATATCCCCAAACCTTTTAATGGTAGTAAGATATGGAAATATAAATCTGAAAGATGGTATTGACTTAAATAATATTAAATTAATTATATATGCCACACCTGCAAATAATGAAGCTGTTATTATATATTCATACAATTAAAATAAAGTACTATTAAAAAAAAATTATAGTCCAAAACATGTATTGAATGGCATATATCCATGTTGTTCTAACTTATTATTGACTTCAAGAGGTTAATAATATATCATTTCATTATACTTTACATAATCAAAGATAATAGTTGATTAGACACTTTGGCTCTAGAGTGTGATTTGCATGATATTAATCTGTTGAACTTTAGATATGGTCCCTAAACAATCTAGTCTAGCCTGTTTTTTAAGTAAAATAAGCTATACAATAAAATTATTATATTTAATATAAGAGTTTATGCAAATAACATGCTCTTATAATATTCATTTATCTCATTACTACTTACTAATAAATCTTAGTCGTAAATATTTATAATACGTACAAAGATTTTTTTTTTCTTTTTTGGTTTAATAATATATATGTGTGGGAATGGGATTCTATTCCTAATATATATATATATATATATATATATATCAAAGATAAAAACTAATTTTGGGATTCTATTCCTAATATATATATATATATATATATATATATCAAAGATAAAAACTAATTTTGTAAATCAATCCTATCGTATTTTTAATATTATCTATCTTTCCCCCTAAAGATTCACATTTTTCCAACCTGTGTCATATTATGCAATATTTTTATTAGTGTCTTATATTAATGTTCTAAATATAAAACTGAAACCCACTACCTATTTATATACCCATGCCTTGCACAATCGTTATTTTTTTTTCTAAAAATCGTTTTAATATCTTTTATTTTATATGCCATACTAACATAATGATTCACAACTTTAAATTTCTATTCAAATGATTTTTTACATTTAATGTTACCCTAACATTTTCTACCTTAAACCTTTTCAAAATTGCTACTTTGTATGACCAGGGCTGATATGAATTTTGATCAATTATATTTATTTTCTCATTATTGTTAATATAATGTTTGTAATGTGTAAATACCTTAATTCTGTCTCCTCAATTCTATCATGAATTTAGTATTGTATTTATTTACTTCTAGTCTGTAAATGCATTAACAATATGGCTAATATTATCTATGTCAATTATATCATTATCATGTCTATGATATCCTAGAATTTCCTTAACTTTTATATACCTATCCATTATATTTTCCTCTATATAGTCAGTTATAATTTATGATAAAATCTCCCTAATCGATAAGCAACCTCTTCATCATATATCAATTTTTATTGTATTTAAAATATAAAGCATCATTAATTAATAATAATGTTTCTCTGATAACATATAACCATTATTTTGAAATTACATTACTCACTTTTAATTTATCAATAACTACTTTATACAATCTTCCTTATGTATACTCTCATATATTTGTTTTCATGATCATAAGATACAATCATTCCTATTCTATTTATTTTTGCATTATTTGATTTATGCCTATGATTTAGACAATTTTTAAGAAAATAAAATAATGGTGAAATATTTAATAAACATCAACTTATAAAGAAAGAGAAAAAGTATAATTTATTCATATTCATATCAGCAATGGTTACAGAAAATAGAAGCTTTGAAATATATGAGAAATTGATAAGTTAACATTAAATGTAAAATAAGATTTTGAACTGAATTAAAAGTTGAGAATAATTATATTAATATGGGATATAAGAAGGAGATATTAAATGTATTTATAGAAAATAATAATAATAATAATAATAATAATAATAATAATAATAATAATAATAATAATAATAATAATAATAATAATAATAATAATAATAATAATAATAATAATAATAATAATAATAATAATAATAATAATAATAATAATAATAATAATAATAATAATAATAATAATAACAACAACAATACAAAATATAGAGCATGGCAAGGACATATAGGTAGGAAGTAGGTTTCTGTTTTATATTCAAAGCATTTATATAAGCTATTAATTACATTCAAAGATCAGCCTTTCATGCCAATTGTGCATGCGTCTTTTGAGAGTGTTAAATAATAAATGAATACTTCCCTCTACAATACAAGATATAGTATTTACGCAGCAATAAAAGGAATCCTCTTATTCCTATGACTCAAATTCTTTTATATGAGCAAATCTGAAGTACTGTTGAGGAAAGCATGAGAGTCTAGAATTTATTGAATGTCACTCTAACTGAAACTTAATTATAAGTAAATAAGCTTTTATTTTTATATGACGCTATGTGTATTCTAGACAATTTCACCGACATCATTCATTCAAACATCATAAATAGTAATTTAATGTGAGAATTCTACTCTCATGCTTTTCTCAACAGTATTTCAGATTTGCTCATATAAAAGAATTTGAGTCGTAGGAATAAGAGGATTCCTTCTATTCCTGCATAAATACTATATCTTGTATTGAAGAAGAAAGTATTCATTTATTATTTAACACTCTCAAAAGATGCATGCACAATTAGCTTGAAAAGCTGATCTTTGAATGTAATACAATTGTACACATAGCATCATATAAAAATAAATGCTTATTTACTTATAATTAAGTTTCAGTTAGAGTGACGTTTAGTAAATTCTAGACAATTTCACTGACGTCATTCATTCAAACATTGTAAATAGAAATTTAAAATGAGAATTCTACTCTCACACTTTCCTCAATAGTACTTCAGATTTGCTCATATAAAAGAAATTGAGTCGTAGGAATAAGAGGATTCCTTTTATTCCTGCGTAAATACTATATCTTGTATTGTAGAGGGACATATTCATTTATTATTTAACACTCTCAAAAGATGCATGCACAATTAACTTGAAAGGCTGATCTTTCAATGTAGTACAATTGTACACATAGTGTCATACAAAAATAAATGCTTATTTACTTATAATTAATTTTCAGTTAGAGTGACGTTCAGTAAATTCTAGCCAATTTCACCGACGTCATTCATTCAAACATCGTAAATAGTCATTTAATCTGAGTATTCTACTCTCATGCTTTCCTCAACAGTACTTCAGATTTGCTCATATAAAAGAATTTGAGTCATAGCAATAAGAGGATTCCTTTTATTCCTGCGTAAAAAATATATGTTGTATTGTAGAGGGAAGTATTCATTCATTATTTAACACTCTCAAAAGACGCATGCACAAGTAGCTTGAAAGGCTGATCTTTGAATGTAATACAATTGTACACATAGCGTCATATAAAAATAAATGCTTATTTACTTATAAATAAGCTATTAAAAAAGGTACCTGATGATATTAAAATACAGTTGAAAAAAAAGTAAATTGTTAGGGAAATGAATATGTAATTCAAAAAAGATGGTTTATATTAAAAATACAGTAATCTTGGTTTATAAAATTAGTTGTAACAGGAAAGACTACCATTGAAAGAAGTAAAGAGTATGATTGGGCAATTAACATTTTAAAAGTTCTAAATAAATATTAATATTGTATTATTATTATGATTTTTAATTTAAAAACAAACATGGTTTATTTTTTATTAATGCTTATGTACATTTCTTTATTTGCTTGTAATTTACATATATTAACCTTTCAATTTAGCAGGATGACAAAACTTCAACTTTTGACCAATTCACCCCATGGTGAATTTTTTTGTAAGTATTAATCTCAAAAGCTTTTATTTATAAAAAATAATGTTTACATACTTATAAAAGACAGAAATTTTTTTTTGTAAGTATTATGTGTTAAAATGTGTGTAAAACAGTAAGGTGGGAAAGTTTAAATTCATCTTACAATGGGCATAAAGCCCACCCTGACATGTTTAGCTATTGTCTGTTGCCAAGGTTGTAAAATGTTAGGTGTTTTATGATATCGTTTAAAGAAAAAAGTTCCAATGACCAAAAATGTATTTATTTGTGAAATTCATATGGTTTTCATTATTTTTTTCAATAATTTATTACATATCAAAAAATTTAAATTATTAATACCTTATTTCGACAAATATTTTATTTTCAGAAATATAATGTTATATTAGCAGCAAATTTAAGCATGTCCTGAAGACATTTACAAACTCTATTTCTATATAAGCAATCTATTTATACTTATGAGTATGAAAATTTCACAATTTTACAATAAATATTCAAAATTTTAAACTTTTGAAGCATAATTTGTTTGAACATTTATGAATAAGAATTAAGAAATATTTTATTATTATTATTATTATTATTATTATTATTATTATTATTATTATTATTATTATTATTATTATTATTATTATTATTATTATTATTATTATTATTATTATTATTATTATTATTATTATTATTATTATTATTATTATTATAATCTAATTAGTAAATCTGCAATTGTCAAAATTCATGGAAGTGCAAAATTGTAATGTTTATTGAATTTGGGCATATTAAACATTTTATGATGTATTGTAATATGTAACTGGTACATTACTGATAATTGTTATTCATATAAATTACTTTTGAAACAACAATCATTATTTTTATTTCTACTTATTAATCTATGGTTAGTTTCTTGGGTTTGATGTTTAAACTTGTAATGTAAACAGTATTTATTTTAGGATTTTGATTGGTGCCATATTAGCTGATCTGGACATGGTATGTTAAGTTTTTTATAAGTTTTATATCCAGGTCATCTCACATTAGGGTGTACATCTCCTGCCCCTATATAGAAGTGTTAAGTCATTATAGTGGGTGAATCATGTAAACCTCCGTGGACTTTGAGCTCATTAAAACTTATACTGGTTTGCCATTATTTTTATGTATTTTCAAACAAGGAATAATTTGCCACTACTTCTTTGTATCATTATGGGTGTTCCAAATAGTGGCACTTGGATATCAAACTGTTTGTAGTCAATGAAATAATTGTGGTGTAGGTTACTTACTTATCCCTTTTGCTCATCACTTGCATTTTGAATATGCATGTGACATCAAATTTCATCCCATCAGTCCTTGAGGATTTAATGGCTAGCCATCACAAAACCATCCTGAGTAAAGTATCAAATCGATCAGAATTGGGTTAGTACTAAAGAGATAAATATGTTCAACATGATATTAATATTAAGTATTAATTTATAATATTATATTATTTTACGAGTTTATTATTGGCTCAGGGTGACATAACATATATACTACCATTAGTGTTTTCTGTTCTTAGTTATGTTGCTAATATATTAAAATTCTTAACCATATTACATACAAGTTTCATTGTAGAATATTGAGCAACAAATTATAGATTTACAATGCTACTGTGTTAATTTTAAATAGAGTAAAAGAATATTACTAGTCTAATCTCCAAATTTGCTAAAGTTAGGAAGTTGCTTAATCTCTCAAACATAATGAAATAGATATAACTACCGATATATTCAGAAATATCCATTATCTGAATAGTGTCTTGTGTTAAATGTTGTAAGCTTACCATTAGTTAGATAACTTACCATTAGTTAAATTGTAATCATGTGATCATATCATTCTTATTTTATTTTGATATAAAATATAAAAACCTATACATGACAAATATAAAGGTGGTAATTTATTTTATATTTTCTGTATCTGGATAGCAGTAAAATTCCACTTGGTGATCCAGATATACGTTATAATTGTTGAATTCTAAAATCCATGTGAATCCTGAGAAATCATTAATGAATAATTTGAAATTTCGATTTTACTTGATACATGTTAGCTCTTAATTCAATCTTGCACACATTACTTGAGTCTCTTATTATTATTCTTATTGATTAATATACGTCCGATGATTTAAATCCAATCCTTGATTATTTACATTTAGAACTCAATGCTTTTACAACATCGAATCAATACTTCATAATAATATTCATGATCATCATCACTGCTGCAATAATACATTCTTGACAATATTTACTTTTATCTCTATCATTTTTTTATTTCATCATAAAATTAACCATTCATTATGTTAATAAATTCTTATTTTCATTTTCCCATTCTTTAGGCTTATTTATCATCCATTTATAACTATTAATCACATCCATGAATTCTATTCAGTCTTCTTCTATGCTTTCATTTCTGTTAATCTACATCATTCTTTGTTTATTTTTTTTCATTCATTAGATTTTCCCAATTTCTTTGGTCGTTCATTTTATTTGTAATCTCTTATCTATCATCTGTCTATAATATATATTATATAAAAAGTATTACAGTAAGTTTAATCATTATATATATGCAGTCCAACGGCGGGGGCGGGTATTATATTTTAAATTATTTAGTAGCACTTTTAATTACGTGGCAAACCTTGTCAACTTTAACTGAATTTCAAATTTTAATGTTACATAAATTTCCATAAGCTGTGCATGGCTGTATTTGCAACTTGCCTATTTATAACATTATCTTTATAATTATCTATTAAAATTGCCTCTTTAATTTCCCTCTTTTTATGATTCCTTTCTTCCATTAATATTTTTATTTCATTAATATTAAATGTAAACCTATAATTACAAGTTTTGATTAATGAAATAAAAATATTAATGGAAGAAAGGAATCATAAAAAAAAAATTAAAGAGGCAATTTTAATAGATAAATATAAAGATAATATTATTAATAGACAAATTACAAATACAGTCATACACAGCTTATGGAAATTACATAACATTAAAATTTGAAGTTCAGTTAAAGCTGACGAGGATTACCACATAATTGAAAGCTCTACTAAAGTATTTAAAATATATTTTTCCCGTTGAATGGTTTATTTATATATTATATATAATATTTATATAATGGGAAAACTTAGGGTGGGGAATGGAAAGGGAGGGTAGAGTGGCTAACAGATTTCTCTGGGAATAGTTGTTGAGAGATTCCTGACTCCGTTCAAGGAGAAGTCACATTATATCACATCACATCTTCGCATCACATGTGTTTGTGTAAAAAGAAATATCTTGAAACGGTTCCATAAGGAATGAAAACCAGGTTGATGTATCACATAAATAAATATATACACATTTATAGTGAGTTTTCTATTTCAATTTTGTTTTAAATTGATTAATTTTATTTATTTCATTATCTTTTTTTTTAAAAAAAAAAAAGAGGTGGAATACTTGATGTGTGCTGTGAATGACTAAAAATCCAGAATGATAATATGTAAATAAATTTACTTTTCCGATTTATTATTTTTTAAAAATTTTGTCTATGCTATAATCTTAAACTGTAAGTAGTTTATATAAATATATATAAAGTGTGTGTATCTTGAGAAAAATATTATATTGTAAATAAAAGTGACAGTGAACTTAACTATTATCTACTATAATCAATAAGTGTCAAGGTTGTTCAGAATAAAACGTAATGGTTAACGGCAGATCAAATGTATTACAAGTCATAACCAAGCCAAACTTGTAAAACGAGTTTCAATTACCAGAAAAATAAAATAATATTCATTTTAATAAGGTAAGAGAGATTCGCATGAATAAACAATAACATATTAACCAATCAAACCAATTGGAAATGAATAAGAATAATATTTTAAAAGGCACAACAATACATTAAAAACAACTAATTGGGTATATATTTGGTTGCACTGCTAAAACTAAAACGTTATTTATTTTCGTGATTTTTCTTAATGCTTCATTATATAAGTGTATTTTGGAAATTACATTTTCACATAAATGAAGCTTTTTTTTTTCTATTGCTTGCATATTAGATTGATTACTTAATAAATTTCATGTTTTGCTTTATTTACAACAAATATCTACCCAGGGTTTTATTTATTTAAAATAATATATTTTATTTTTTTATCAGGTAATAATAAATAAAAATGTGTTTTATTACAAACATTGATATGATAAAATAAGTTATTAATTATTATGCAAAACGTGAAACAAGATCGAATTATTATGTCTGGTTGGGGTGATAAATGCATTACTTCCACATTTTCATTTTTACAAGGACTGTTTGATTTTGGAATAGGTAATTTTAATTCTTATCGGTTACTTTTTTTTCTGTTGATAATGTGGTATAACTCAATGCAAAAAGGCTGTTTAAACTAAATCAGAAGTTTCTGTGAATAAATTATTTGCTTAGAAAATACTTACTCGTTGTCACTAAATTTTTCTCTTGTCATTGTTTATTTATTTTTCCCGTATGCTATTGTAATAAAATTGGTTTTGATAGTTCGTACATCCAATATTCCTTATTTTTTTATTATAAAACATTCTTTGTTTATATATTATATAATTTAATTCCCAAACTATTTTGTATTTATTATAATTTTCCACAACTTACCAATTCTCTAAACAAATAACTTATTCAAACTTGTCATAATTATATACGTGGAATATATTCTTTACAGATTTATCTACTCCTTATATAAATATATTGCAAATAAACCGAACTATTAACTTTGTATATTGTTATAAAATATTTTTGAACACTGCTGTGTAGTATGAACCTATCTAATTAATAAATTCCATGATCTATATGTACTGAAATATCTATAGGATATAACTTTTAATAATAAACATAAATAAAACAAAAATGTATAAAAAGATATCTATATCAAAGTAAATAAATAAAAATAAAGAGTTAATAATGAAAGTTTTTGACAATGAAAATATAGACATTAATAAATTTTATACATCGCAAAAATCAGTTTATGCAAACTGGATTCTTTGCTGCATATTGAGTAATGTGATATAATGTTAAAAGATAGGTTTGAGGTTTTGTAATAATAAATTTAACAAATTAAAACAAGATAAGTAGATACACTCTTAAGCATTCTTAATTAACTTTATAAATTTAGAAAAAAATATGAAAAAAAAAAAAAAACTAAACGAAAGAAAAGCTAAAACATTTAGAATAAATAAAATACAAACGCAAATATACATATAAATAAACGAAAGGGTATTTAATATATTAAATATATAACTCAGTAATTGTTTAGTTATCAAAAATTGAAATTCTGAACAATTTCTCCTAAAAAATAAATTTATTTTAAAGAAATTATATTAACTAATAGCTGAATCATAAAATTAAAATACTTTAACATGAAAACGAATGAGGATATTTTGGTTACAACATATAAAAACTGACGTAAAACTACTTATCCTTTTGACTCTCAGTACAACTTATATACGATAAACCGGAAATTACTACTTTCAGCCGAATTTAGCATAATTGGTAAACGTCATATCTACGGGACTTATTTCTTTTTTGCGTCCTTTTGTTTCCTGCTAGAATATGTAAGATTTTTTTTCTATGATAATTTTTAGAGTTTTTATTAATTTTTTAGCGAAGGGTACCTAATTTTTTTTTTTTTAGTATTTTAGATAGTGTAAAAAAGATATTTCACAATGGTTGCATCAATTACAGAAGATTTTAGTTCTGATTTTTCTGTCGAAGATGTCTGCGATTCTGGGCCTTCGTCTCAACTGGACTCACCTACGTTTCTGGATAACGTTCAAGGGTCTCCTGGGCTAATTTTTCCCATCACCAATGAGTACGCAATTACTGTTTTTTATTTATTGTTTGAAAAATTATATATGTGCTGATAAAATATTATATATGTGCTGTGACAAATAAATAAAAATTATATATGTGCTGAGACAAATAAATATGCTGTAGAATGGAAAAAAATCGGGATTGGGGAAATCTGTCATCTAGTGAGTTACACATATTTTTGGCACGATTATAAATATGAATAGTGTATCATACATGACGAGGTTTGAATTATTTGGTGTATGGACAAATTATTGCATCAGTCCAGACTTGCTAAAGTTATGACCAGCAACTTATTTGTGTCAATTTTAAATATAAGATATTTTATACAGACTTTCAGGCTTTTTCAATCCACCCACTCTGTGTTACAGCACCATGTATTTGAACTCAGAACTTTCTTCATATCTTTTATGCAAAATAATAAACATATTTATATACAAGTTTGTTCTACACAACCGGAATCTCATGTAATATAGGATATTTTATGCAAACTTTTTGGCTTCCTCAATCCATCCAATCTGTGTTACAGCGCCATGTATGTGAACCCAATCTTTCTTCCACACATGTAATCATTGTTCATAATAAAAAAAAATATCTTTATTGATTTATTTTTAATTCTTTTTATTTTTTATGAGTTTGATATTTATTTATTTTTTGAACACATTGTTCTGTTACTTTTTTCTCACTAAAAACCATTCATATTGTTAATAGATACTTTTGCACAAATGAACACATCTGGCTCTAGAATGAAAATGGGCCACAGCAAGGCCACTGTTTTAGTAATTTTCTCAATCAAAAATTACCTCAGATAAGACTTCAAATACCTCATTTTTTTTTGTAATTTTGTGATAGATGTGATGAAGCTGTTTATGAAATTGTCATTTTATCATTTGAATTTCAAAATTTAGGATTTGTGTATCAGTGTAAAAATAAACATTCTTAAAACTATTAAAAATATTTTTTTCTTAACTTTTTCTTTATGAAATAACTATTTTAACAACTTCATTACATTCTTTCATATATGACCTTTCTGATAATGTATGTCTTTTTATATTTATTACATTCAAACAAAATATCTAAGTTATTAAAGTTAGGATAAATTTTTCTAAGAATTACAAATGACCACCTCAATTTCAAAGAGTTATGAAAAAAACAATTATTAATATCTTGAAACAAGAAAGAAAGTAACAATAAAAGTTAGTATTAGGAAAAAATATTATAACAAAAATATGTCATTATTTTCTTATGTAATAAAAAATCTTGCTAAACTTTGTAAAAATATATTCCAATAAAAACACAAAAGTCATACTATTACAATTGTATACTTTTAATCTTGTAGGCATGGTGTTAATTATTATACATTATCAATTTCTTTTGCAGTTTCTGCTGAATTATTTTTTAAAACTTATTAAAATTAGAAAAACATACAAAAATACCAAAATTGTTATGTATTCACAAATAAACCTCTATTTTATTATAGGATTTCATATAATTTATATATTTTATAATAATTCATTCAACATCAAATCCGTTCATAATCTAAAAAAAATGTAAGTTATATACACCCTATCTTTAGTATATTAAACAGTATGATATTTTTGCAAAGTGTAGAACACATTTCAAAGTTATAAAACGTACTTCTTAATATGTCTTACATTACATCTTACTATTAACTAATAATTACCAGACTTTTTGATTCGGGATATGATCTTTAGTGGCATCGCAAAAATAGTGCAGATCATGGAAATATACTAAACACTAGAGAATTATAAGTCACTTCGAAATTGTAAATAACATAAATACAAATATGAAACAAATAAACACCATACTACAGTTACCTTATGAATTAGATGAATTACATGTTTTTTTTCATATATCATAAAATTAAAAATATCTTAATATAAAATATTTCATAAAATAATCTATATGCAATCAATAATCATAGATTATCAAACGATAGTAAGAAAGTAGAAGTAAATATAAATGCTAAAAAGTCTAAAATACTATTTTTTTTTCAAAAGAACTTAAAGATTGATAACAATGGATTAGAAGATGTTTGCAACCACAAATACATTTAAGCTTGTATTGAATGCCTTTTGTAAAAATAACAATATTAAAAGAAAAATTGCCTGTGTTTGGAAGGGAATACTTTTAATATATTTAACTGATGGTATTTATAGACCTGAGACATAACATTTAACAAACAAAAACAATACAGAAACTTCTGACCACTCAACAAACTATAAAGTGATGAATGTTAGGATTAATAAGAAAATATTAAAAACAAAATACATCAGTGACAGAATAAACAGGCAGAAATAACAACATTGATAAAATTATTGTAGTGGAACTAGATTATATATATATATATATATATATATATATATATATATATATATATTGCTAAATGAGATGATAGTAGATGGGCATTTGAAATCTTAAACTAGCTTCAAAGACTTTGCAAAAACTTAGAAAAACAAACATTGGAAGTAGGAATAAAATATTAAACTTTGTTGGCTTGATGGGAGAAAATGAGCTAGAGATTACAGAAACTGGCTTAAATTTGAAAAGATGTTAGTACTGCAGTAGAGTGATAATGGTTGAAAATGATGATGATGATGATTTCATAATATGATATACATTACTGAAAATGTAATGAACTAAAGTCAATGTATTTGAAATTTAGTTTGATCTCTCTATATTAAAGAAATCAGACTAATAATCTAAAATATTTTATTGTCATATTGTATTGTAATTGTTTTGTGTATATATATATATATATATATATATATATATACATATATATATATATATATATATATATATATATTGTACCAGGTGCATTCATAAGAATGATCTAGCATATTCTATATGCATGGTTTAAGTGGTTTAAACCTTATTTATCATAAATTTATAATTTTATATCATAAATATTATGTGAACGAACTGTCCCTTTGAGCAGAGGGGAGAATATCATCATAACAGAGCTAACAATACCCACAGTCAGACTGACCTATGCAATGCATAACATGATCACATTTCCAGACCATGGTCCACCTTGACTGCTAGATTCAAACCCCTATGATCTAAGTACTTTATTTGTTTTGAGGTAAACATCAGGCACCAGGTAGTTACAAGAACTAACATGTTTGAACAGTAGGTCCATAAACCAGCACTCAAAATATCCCATGACTAGCTCAATCAAAAGTAATACAATAACAAATTATTGCTTTAATTAGTGGTAAAAAGTTGACTGACAAATATTATGTTTCATGATAATTTATTTAAACTAAACATTTATTATTCTGATTTTAATTACTTTTATAAAAACTTAATTTAGACAATGTTTACTACATATAATGACTATACACACCCTCTGAATTCTTATAATAAAATGTAACACAAGCATTAAATACTATATGACATTTAATAAACACATGAAATCAATATAAAATATCACTAAGCGCTCACATACCTGACATTTCAAAACACATACATCAATAGTTCTTTATTCATGCTATACAGTTCATTTATTAACTGACTCTGAAAGGCTTCAAATTATTGCAGTGGCTACGTTAATTAGAAATGGAAATAAAAAATGTTATTTATTATCTAGGATTTGAACATGGACTTTTTGCTGGTTATTACTTCATATGAAAATATTTCCAACTGGCCAGATTTGAGGTCTTTTGTTTGTGGAGGTTTAATGCTTAGTATTCCATAACATTATTCTTTAAGGCAGTTAGATATTGAAAGCCGATTTTCAAGTTGTTAGGCATGCATTACTTTTCCCGGGCAGGTTGGCTGCTTCATCAGATTCAGGCTCAAGCAAAAGTCATATGATTCCCATGGATGTTAGCACCACATTGTCTTTATTAACAAAGTCATGAGAAGACTGACTGAGAACTGATTTAATCTGATTGTGATTTCAACTCTGAACTGAACTCACTGATAGAATTCAATTGATCTGATTGTGATCTCAACTGCTGATTGAAGAAAATCTGGACTATTTATATGATGACCTGTTGTCATTTTAGTGTCTGCCAGCTATATTTGTTGTTTAAATTCCTCCACAGTTTTATGAATGCATTCCTTAGATAAACTTTTGATTATGTGTTTTCATTTGGTAG
The DNA here is from genome assembly GCA_028023455.1 of Epiperipatus broadwayi. NCBI lineage: Eukaryota > Metazoa > Onychophora > Udeonychophora > Euonychophora > Peripatidae > Epiperipatus > Epiperipatus broadwayi. The sequence continues at coordinate 1,683,879 of JAQFVV010000197.1, read as the reverse complement.
CCATTGCAAATTTGTTGATTTTGTGGATTTTTAATTCATAGCCATTGCAAATTCTGTTTTTTTTAATATTTAACATGCACATATTTATTTTATAAACCTTATATTTACAATCATTTGTGATTAACACACATATATATATTTGCATTTCTTTAAATTATGAGAAAATACTTTTTTCTTTAAAATAAGTGCAAAGAGATGTATTTTTTATTTAAAAGCTTTATATTTTAAATTGATATACTTTTAATTTTTCCAAGTTAACCTCTCTCTCCCTCTTCCAATTACCCCTTAATATGTAAAACTATTATTTAATCAATTTTAGCAAACTGTTTAAAAAAACTCTTTACACTCCCTTCCCCTATTAGTATCTCAAATAATAAACTTATAGCATTCTTACAACTTTAATAAATCCTACTCATTAAGATTAAACTAATACTTAAATCTTTATCTACTATAATTTAGCTCAATAATATCTCAGGTTCATAAAACTATTCTAAGTTAATTAAAATCACTGTAGTAAAATATGAAAAGGGATTTTTATGTCATACTATATACACTTAAACTAATAATAATAATAATAATAATAATAATAATAATAATAATAATAATAATAATAATAATAATAATAATAATAATAATAATAATAATAATAATAATAATAATAATAATAATAATAATAATAATAATAATAATAATAATAATAATAATAATAATAATAATAAAAAAATACCATTTTATTTATCTCTTTCTAATTAAACATATGATTAATTACATTTATTTATTTTTTTATTAAAAAAATATATCCTATCCTTAAATATTATTTAACTATACTTTTCTTTCTAAAAACATCCATAGAAACATACTACGGAAAACATAAAAAATAATATTATCGTGAGTATGGATCTTTTAAAAAATAAACAATTTTCATCTTGCAATGTTAAAAGATGTCATATAAAATACCTACTAATAATTTATTACTGGATTTTGTGGACATCGTTGTTCACTACAATATGTTTATTAAATATAACATATTCCCATTTAATATTACTTTAATACTATATAGTTGTAACTACCGATATATTCCCTATTATTTAATAAATACAAAATTATACCTATGCTTATTATTTAGATCAGTTTACTTTATAACATTATACTTTTAAAAATATGCAATACTTACTTTAAAACAAAATAAAGCATTTAAAAGTTATTTAATATTTTAAAGAACAACTTTGTTTTATATACTTTATTCCTCAAATTTTATTTTATTTCCAAAATAAATCCAAAAAACATATTTTATGATTCTTTTCCCTTTTAGGATCCATTGGATTTTCAATTCCAATTTATACAAATTCTACTCCTTCTACATAAATAAACTTATCTCATTCAAATGATAGCATATCTTAAACTCTAAATTATCTATTATTTCTTTTCAAATATATCATACTGTACAATGTAGTTACATTGGAAATCTTGATAGTGAATAGATGTTTAGGATCTAGGGAAGAAAAACTAGTGTATAACTCATAGCATATATCAAAAAATATCATGGCACAGTGTATCTATAAGAAATAGAGGCCTGACCTATTTTGTCCAAAGTCCTCCAATACTATTAATGATGTCAAACTATTCCTTCAGCTTTATTAAAATATCAATACTTAAAGAAAATAGACACTGTCCAAAATAAATATATCAGTTACAGGGCACTGTTAACTCTACCATATATCTGTGAAGATTAGGAAATATTATTCATATACCCTCTTCACATCCTACTATACCATCATTTTGGGTTCATGTTCACCATTTTACTACCAAACCACTATCTTATCATTATTTCCTAAAGATTTATCATATCTTACATCGAGAAAATAACTATCTTGCATATTCAAAACAATAAATAAAATTCATTTATAAATAGAGCAATCTCACTGATCCACAAGAAAAGTTTGCTTGCTTCCTTATTCTATATTCTAAACCTTTACAAACTAATCATATAAATACTGAACATCCAATAATATGAAATTTTTTAAAAGAATCACATAAATCTTTATCATCATGTTGTGTTATCTTACTAGTATAAAAATTATAGGATGCATATTCTCAAAGTAAATCCTAGTCTCATAATTTTAAATGTGTTGTATAAAATGTGTTTACGTATAATTAAACATTTATACTTCCATTCATTATAATTTATAAGCAATCTAAAAAGAAAACAAAATATACATAATAAAATATCAATATTCATTAACTATTACCAAGTGATATTATCTGGTCATCACTTTTTGCAGTCTTCTTTTCCATCCACTAGATATAACATTGCAGACATGAAAATACATGTATACTTTTACTTAAATGTTCTTATTTAAACTATTAAATTATTATATTATAGGATTTTAATATTATCAATAGATTAATGTTCATGTTCCTACTCTTATAAACTAGAAAATTTACATTTAAAATAAATAGTAATAAATGAAAATCATATTTACAGAAACTTCAGCTGAAACGAATGTTTTTTTATAAGTCCGAATATTTCCATTTTCTTTCTCAAAAGTTTTTTTTTAAATGTTCTCTTAAAAGTAATTCTACAACACCCCCCCCTTTGCTATGACAACAAACAAGACAATATGTTTCCTGCAGTAAGTGTCATTCAAAACTTCCGGTACAAAAATCTCAGGTTTAAAAAAAAATGATTAATGGAAAAAAAAATAACACAACATCTTTTAAAATCTTGAAAAAGTAAATAAAATAATCATCAACTTATTCTGGAATAGTTAATAAAATAATAGTTTATGACTTTTATAGTCCAGAATGATGATTATTGAAATCATAATACTAAAAAAATAATCCCGTGAAGCTTCTATACTATAGTATTCCATATCGGCATAGCTTGAACTATCCAGATAAATTATTTGCGCACTATAAAACATTTTTATAATTCCATACTTTCATTTATTTCTGTATTCCTTTTCCTTTCATAGGTTTCTTCTTTGTGATAATTTATTACCATTTATTACTTATTGAGTGGTTTCATTATCGTCTTAAATTTCAGGTTTTTTAAAACAATTTTTATACATGTGTATTAACCCTGTATATGCTTTAGGTTTTTTATAACTTATGCATTTTTAAATATTTTTTCCGTGAGTCTTTTCTCAAAATAATTTCTTGTAAATATTTTAAATGTTTCCTTCAAAAAGGATATAACATTTACTCTTATAACATGATATTTCCATAAATTTATTATAAAGTAAACTTGTCCTATTGTTTATTAATATTGGACAAGACTATTTTGCGATATAAAATAATGCATCTTTACTTTTAATCGGCAAACGGTTTTTCCAATAAGTTTCTCATACAATATCCATAAAATTAATTTATTCATTTGAATAGTCCTCTTGTTCAATATTATTGAAACTGCATTAATAAATATTATACTCATTTTGAAAATATTATAAGTTGAATACATTTTCCTTATTGGTATATCCATTTTATTATTGCGAAGTTATATATTAAATTTTGATGAATATTACTGGCAAAAGACTTTTAAAATTAGCAAGGCATATTAAATGAAGTTATTACTAATATTTTTATTTTACACTCTCTTTTTGCAAATATTTTTTAAAATAATAATAACCTATTAGCTTTGCAAATAAATTGTATAAGAGCACAAAAAAATTGACTAAATAATAAAATTGAAAAAATTACTATGACCTTGATAGCTACTGAGATGATCTCTGCTACCTTCAATACATTTTTAATCACCACTGATACCCTCCCCCATGTAATCCGTATTTATATCCTAGAATATCCGTCATTCTATTGATTGATTCTTACTTTTGGTTTGATACCAAATTTGCATATTGTTAGAAAATTACACAATTAAATTTCAAAATAAAAAATATCACATATTAAAACTTTAAAATCTTATTTAAAATATTACTTTTAAATCAATTATTACTTTACTAAATCAATTAAATACCTTTAGATGACTTATAAAAATAATATTTAATAAATTTATCCCACCTTTAATATTTAATTTATCTATTTTTATTTTAACAAAAAATTTAACTTTTTTATCAACTGTACTTGTCTTTATTACATTATTTAAAACATTTTATAAGATAGTTAACTTAATACTTAATATTGGCTTTTATGATAGATAATAATTATATCCAATTCTATAATGCAATTTTAAAATACTTCAAAATTTTACTAATATAAATACTAGCAAGCAAGTGTGTATAACTATTATACAGGTAACATGATTAATATAACCAAGACAGACTATCCGATTTTCTGTCTGGGAATAAATAAATTGTTACACTTTTTGTATTAAATAAAATAATACAACTATATAAAGTTTGGAAGAATAATTTAGAAAATATAGAATTAAATACAACTTTCACTACCATAAAACTAACTTTTAAAATAGATGATATTAATTATAATTAATTAATATAATTTACAAAAGTAAATATAACATTTATTTAACTATAAGTTTAAGACTATTAAAATTGAACTTTTTAAACATACTTTTAAATATTTAAAGCTGCGTTACTTATTATGGCCAACTTTTGCAACCATATGTAACAATAATTTTAGATTTATTTAACTGTTCTTAAGTGATTTATCATAATATTATACATTACATATTTTCATTTAGCTTTAAATTGTACTTTAAGGTATTATTAACAAAATATAACTAACACATCAAGAGAACATATTCTAAATTTAAATTTTTTTTAATAATTTACTGTGATGAACTATTTCTGACCTATAGAAAAGGGCACAATATATATATATGTCATATTATTATTACTATTTGCGGGATATTCCGTGTAGTGAAAAAGCTAAATGCTGACGTTTCAGTACAATATCAAGTACCTTCCTCAGAGCGTCCTCTTTCTCAAATCATAAGAATGCATGTGATATTTAAAATCGTTTTTATCGTTTTCTTTCTCCTCATATTTAAATTCTATTGGGTGAGAAGTTTTAAAATTTATTTTCTCTTCTAATTGCTTTTTCCAAATGTTGTTAATCTTCTTTAATTCACACCTCTCATTTATGCTCTTGGGCCTTTTAAAAATCTCTATAGCTTCTCTTAGCAATCTCTGGTCATATTGTTCAATTTTTGCTAAAATATTTGTTTTTTCAAAATTGATATCATGATTTGTTAATTTAATATGAGAATAAATAGCTGATGAATTGGATTTTTCTCTCACTGCCAGAATGTGTTCTTCCTTTCTAATATTTATTCTACGATTAGTCTATCCTATATATGTATGTGGACAGACCCTACATGGAATTTCATACACACCATGACACTCCAAAGCAATTTTATCTTTAGGAAGAGGAAATATTTCACTAATTTTTTTATAAGTAGTGTAAATTGTGTAAATATTATTATTCTTTAAAATGTTACCAATTCTATCAGTTACTCCTTTAATATATGGCAAAATTGTCTTAATTTTTGATGTATCAAAATCTTTTTTTCTTTTGATATGTATAAGCCCTATTAATAATGTAATTAAAACCGTTATGAAGAAGCATTTTATTAGTAGCAAAAAGGTCCCGGTGAAAATGGCTATCATCAGAAAGTCTCTTTGTTCTATCCAATAATGTCTTTGCCACTGAAAATAGTTGTGCAGGATGGTGATGAGAGGAAAAATGCAGATATTTCCCAGTGTTTGTTGGTTTTTTATATATACCATGGGATAAAGAACCATCTTCCCTTCTTTCAATCAAAACATCTAAAAAAGGTAATTGATTATTATTTTCTATTTCCATGGTAAATTTAATATTGTTGTGAAGAGAGTTTAAAAAATTAAAAAAAGTCATCAAGAGCATGCTTACCATGAGGCCAAATAACAAAGGTATCATCAACATACCTCAGCCATATAGATGGTTTTTTAACTGCTAAAGTCAAAATTTTATTTTCCAAATCCTCCATAAAAATAGAAGCTAATGCTGGAGAAATTGATGAACCCATAGCTAGACCTGATGTTTGTTTATACATCTGCCCATCAAAAACAAAAAAATGTATTCGATAAGCAGTGTTCAATCAAAACCACAGCAAAATTAGGTAACTGAATATTTTTTAAAACTTGAATCGCTTTATTTACAGGTACACTAGTAAAAAATGAAACAATGTCAAAACTTACCAAAATATCATTCTTAGTCAATTTAATATCCCGGATAAGCTCAAGAAAATAATTAGCATCTTTAACATATGATGACGTCGATGTTAAATGCGCCTGTAAAAAAGAAGTCAAAAAACGAGCTAGTGTCTGTGTAGGTGAACCAACTGCACTTACAATCGGTCTCAATGGAATATCTGGCTTGTGAACTTTTGGTAAACCATATAATTTTGGATAAAAAGAAGATTTTTTTCCCTCGGAGTAAGCTGTATCTTTGTTTCTAAATCTAGATCAGTAGAATGCATTAATTTATTCTACTGATCTAGATTTAGAAACAAAGATACAGCTTACTCCGAGGGAAAAAAATCTTCTTTTTATCCAAAATTATATGGTTTACCAAAAGTTCACAAGCCAGATATTCCATTGAGACCGATTGTAAGTGCAGTTGGTTCACCTACACAGACACTAGCTCGTTTTTTGACTTCTTTTTTACAGCCGCATTTAACATCGACGTCATCATATGTTACAGATGCTAATCATTTTCTTGAGCTTATCCGGGATATTAAATTGACTAAGAATAATATTTTGGTAAGTTTTGACATTGTTTCACTTTTTACTAGTGTACCTGTAAATAAAGCGATTCAAGTTTTAAAAAATATTCAGTTACCTAATTTTGCTGTGGTTTTGATTGAACACTGCTTATCGAATACATTTTTTTGTTTTTGATGGGCAGATGTATAAACAAACATCAGGTCTAGCTATGGATTCATCAATTTCTCCAGCATTAGCTTCTATTTTTATGGAGGATTTGGAAAATAAAATTTTGACTTTAGCAGTTAAAAAACCATCTATATGGCTGAGGTATGTTGATGATACCTTTGTTATTTGGCCTCATGGTAAGCATGCTCTTGATGACTTTTTTAATTTTTTAAACTCTCTTCACAACAATATTAAATTTACCATGGAAATAGAAAATAATAATCAATTACCTTTTTTAGATGTTTTGATTGAAAGAAGGGAAGATGGTTCTTTATCCCATGGTATATATAAAAAACCAACAAACACTGGGAAATATCTGCATTTTTCCTCTCATCACCATCCTGCACAACTATTTTCAGTGGCAAAGACATTATTGGATAGAACAAAGAGACTTTCTGATGATAGCCATTTTCACCGGGACCTTTTTGCTACTAATAAAATGCTTCTTCATAATGGTTTTAATTACAAAATTACTAATAGGGCTTATACATATCAAAAGAAAAAAGATTTTGATACATCAAAAATTTAGACAATTTTGCCATATATTAAAGGAGTAACTGATAGAATTGGTAACATTTTAAAGAATAATAATATTCACACAATTTACACTACTTATAAAAAAATTAGTGAAATATTTCCTCTTCCTAAAGATAAAATTGCTTTGGAGTGTCATGGTGTGTATGAAATTCCATGTAGGGTCTGTCCACATACATATATAGGATAGACTAATCGTAGAATAAATATTAGAAAGGAAGAACACATTCTGGCAGTGAGAGAAAAATCTAATTCATCAGCTATTTATTCTCATATTAAATTAATAAATCATGATATCAATTTTGAAAAAACAAATATTTTAGCAAAAATTGAACAATATGACCACAGATTGCTAAGAGAAGCTATAGAGATTTTTAAAAGGCCCAAGAGCATAAATGAAAGGTGTGAGTTAAAGAAGATTAACAACATTTGGAAGAAACTATTGGAAGAGAAAATAAATTTTAAAACTTCTCAACCAATAAAATTTAAATATGAGGAGAAATAAAACGATAAACAACGATTTTAAATATCACATGCATTCTTATGATTTGAGAAAGAGGACGCTCTGAGGAAGGTACTTCATATTGTACTGAAATGTCAGCATTTAGCTTTTTCACTACACGGAATATCCCGCAAATAGTAATAATAATATGACATCTTTTATCCGTGAAAACATTAGAATTAACAATATATATATATATAATCAACCATTATCAATCCACTATATATATATATATATATATATATATATATATATATATATAATCAACCATTATCAATCCACTGCAGGATGAAGGTCTCTCCAAGTTTAATCCATCTTCTCCGATCTTTAGCTTCTCTTCTCCACAACACCCCTGCACATTTTCTTATTTCATCCATCCATCTCACATGTGGTCTCTTTCTGGGTCTTTTACAATCTCTTGGAATCCAGTTTAAAATTTCAATTGTCCATCTATTATCATCTCTTCTAGCAATATGTCCAGCCCAACTCCATTTCAATCTTTTAATTTTTTCAATAAGGTCAGTAACACCTGTTTGTTGTCTTACCCATACATTGCGTTTTCAATCTCTTCTAGTTACTCCATGTGGTCTCTTTCTGGGTCTTTTACAATCTCTTGGAATCCAGTTTAAAATTTCAATTGTCCATCTATTATCATCTCTTCTAGCAATATGTCCAGCCCAACTCCATTTCAATCTTTTAATTTTTTCAATAAGGTCAGTAACACCTGTTTGTTGTCTTACCCATACATTGCGTTTTCAATCTCTTCTAGTTACTCCCAACATACTTTTCTCCATACTCCTTTGAGTGGGCTGAAGTCTCTGTATTGCTCTTCCATTAAGTGTCCAAGTCTCAGATCCATAAGTAAGAACTGGTAAAACACATTTGTTAAAAACCATCCTTTTCAAACACATAGGCATATTTCCTTTTAGTATCAAGTTATTTCTACCAAAAGCACTTCAACCAAGTTTAATTCTATGATTAATTTCCTCCATTATGTTTCCATCTGTATTAATAATCTGACAAATGTATTTGTAACTGTTAACTTCTTCTAATTCTTCATAATCAATCTTTATTTTCATATTTTGAGCAAATCGATTAAACATTACTTTAGTCTTTTTAACATTTATCTTTAGTCCTACTTTTCTACTTTCATCTGCTAACTCCTGCAACATTTCCTGCAGCTCGAAGCATTATTTGCAAAAACAACTACATCATCTGTGAAATCTAAATGACTTTAATACTCTCCATTTACTCTCACTCCTTTAGTTTCCCATTTTAATCCACAAAATACTTTTTGCAGCACTGCTGTAAAGAGTTTTGGAGATATGGAGTCGCCTTGTCTTACACCTTTCTCAATGTTGATTTGTCCAGTATCATTATGTAATCTAATTGCTGCTGTTGCATTTTTATAAATATTCTTTAAAATATGACAATATCCTGGATCTATACCTTGATGATTCAATGCTTTAATCACTGAAGAAATGTGTATAGAATCGAATGCCTTTTCATAATCTACAAATCCAAAACATAATGACAACTCATATTCGTTTGACCTTTCTATGACTTCTCTCAATACCTGGATATGGTCTATTGTACTAAAACCACTTTTAAATCCAGCTTGTTCTCTTCGTTGGTGGAAATCCAAAGTTCTCTGTAGACGAGTTGTAATTATCTTGGTAAAAATTTTATATAAAACTGATAAAAAGCTGATAGGTCTGTAATTTCTAATATCTTCTTTATCACCTTTTTTAAATATTAATATTATTACTAAATTCTTCCAATCTTCCGGTACATCTTTATCATTTAGACATTTGGTATATAACTTTGCTAAAATTGTTTCTATTTCTTCACCTGCTTCTTTTAATATATCAATTATAATTCCATCATTTCCTGGAGCCTTTCCTTTCTTCATACACTTAATTGCATGTCTCACTTCTTCATTTAAAATTCTGGGTAATTCGGATGATGTAATAGATATAGGAGGTACTTGTTCTTTATTACTATATAATTCTTGATAAAAATCTTCTACCAATTTCATGATGTCATCTCTCTTTTTAGTAATAATTCCATCTTTTTTTTTCTTATTGCAGATATAAATTTCCTACCAATACCAAAATGTTGTTTAACATTTTTGAGACTTTTATTTTCTTCTACAGCTTTCCTTGCTATTTCACAGTTATACTTTTTTATATCATTTTCAACTCTTTTCCATACCACTTTACAAAATTCGAGATATTCAATTATTTTTAATACATCATTTCTGTATATCTTGATATTCCTTCTTTTCTTCATAAATTCTCTAGTCTCAGCAGAAATTTTATTAGTCAATTGCTGCTTTTTTCTACTAGCTATGTTTGTTGCAGTTTTTAAAAGTGTATCAGTTATTTTCATATTAATTTCATTCAAATCTGAATCATGTTCAAAATCTCCTAACACTTGAAACCTATCCATTAGAATGTTTCTGAAGATTATGAATATCAACTGTAAATATTGTTTTTCTTAATAATTTTTGTCTCTCTAGTTTTACATTAACACGTAACTTACACCTTACTAATCGATGATCACTTCCTGTGTTAAATTTATTAAGAACATTACAATCTTGAAATATGTATTTTCTGTTAGTCAAAATAAAATCCAATTCTGCTGTACCTTTTTTTGGATGCTTCCATGTCCATTTCCTTTTAACATTTTTCTCAAAATATGAATTCATAATATAAAGTTTTTTCTTTTTCTGCAAACTCCACAAGTCTATGTCCTCTCTCATTTCTATTACCATAACCAAAATTACCTACAGCAATTTCATCTTTCATTTGTCTACCAATTCTAGCATTAAAGTCTCCCATAACAATTTTAAAATGTTGTTTACTCTGATCAAAAGCCTTTTGTACATCCATATAAAAATCTTCTACTACTTCATCATTATGAGAACTTGTTGGGGCATAAACCTGAATTATCTGCATTTGGTATCTGCTATTAAGTTGTATAACTAATCTTGCCACTCTGTCTGATACACCATCAATCTCCACAATATTGTTCTTCCACTTTTTATTTATAATGAATCCTACTCCACTTGTATTTCCAATATGTGTGCCTTTATAATAGAGTATATGTTCACTTTTTAAATCAATTGTTTCTTCTCCTTTTCTTCTAACTTCACAAAGTCCAATAATGTCCCATTTAATATAAGACAGTTCTTCTAATTCTTGCAATCTTCCTTCACTTGAAAGTGATCTGCAGTTGTAAGTACCTAAATAAAAAGTCATCATCAAATGGCAGCCTGAGTCCGCAATCAAGGGATTCTTAGGATGCTCCACCTTCGGCCACCAACCGCTGCCTTGGTTGGTGACTTTACAGCCTCCTGAGAATAAGGGCCATGCTTTATTTTTGTCTGCATAATTGTATATATGTATTGGAAAAATATTTATCATTTACACAAACATTCATTCTGCCTTATCAGTCACTGAGAAGAAAGACCATGGTGTTTCTTGATCTTAAACTCAGAGGTAAAAAGCCAATAAACTCACCACACTGGCTAATGCGTGTTGGTGAGCACCCCATCCATGTTCGTATACTATATGAATAATCACATAGTAATAACAGCTGCAATGACAAGAACGTATGGAGTGGACATTAGGAATTTGCCCTGCTCGGTTCCTTTAAGGCCTCCAAGAGGAATCAAAGGGTCTCCTTTCAGTTAATAACAAACTCCTTTCTGCAGCCATATATATATATATTGTAACGGTCATTTAATCTACTCTTGATCATGGAGGGCACCACCAGATCGCTGTATATCTGGAAAAATTTGTTTACCATGATCAAAAGTGGATGGTGATGATGATTTGCACTGACTAGACTCAAGGAGACAGCAAGATTTATTAACTATTGTTCAGTCAATTGAAAAAAATGAAATACACAGACAAGCCTCAGCTAAAGCAATTTAAACTAATTTGAAATTTTATTAAATTCAATAAGCAAACTAAAGTAAATCTAGCAAACAGAATACAAAAGTTTGACCTAGATTTTTATAAGGGTATTCATCAGAGTCCGTATATGAGTTAGGAATGTAGTTTTAAGATGGGTTTTAGATAAAATTTAAAGAAAGGGGGAGGTTTTTGGAAATTAGAGTTGGTATTTAAATTTGTATAGAAAGTTTCTTGGATGATTTTAAGATGATTTTAAGATATATTTGTAATTAAACAATGTAAATATAAAAAAAGAATAATAAAATATAGCAGTGGGAGAAAGATGTAAGTAAAATATATTTCTATATGTTTAATATGTTTGTTATTATGTTAATGTAAGAGAAAGTTTTTATGTAATTGAAGTTTATTTGTTGATATGTATTTAATATTGTTGCAGATCCTTGAAAATGACTGTATGAGATAAAACAGTTGAAACGTTGGAGTTTTGTATGTATATATATATATATATATATATATATATATATATACATACAAAACTTTAATATATATATATATATATATATATATATATATATATATATATTCAGTATTGAGATAAAAAATAAAGTTTTTGAAAAGAAAAAAGGAGAAGGATTTTTTATTTGTTGATATTATATGAGTTCTGCAAATATTAAAACATTAAATGCTTTAGCAGAAAGGTTTGTTATCTCACTACAATTTAAAAGTGGATTAATAGTTATATTCCTACTGGTGATTTATAAAAACTAATTCTAGCTTCCTAATTCAGAGATCAAAACCAAACGATATGGTCCTGTAGGAAATCAATGAAGCAGCACTGTTGAGCATTTCTTGGCCCCGAATAATGTGTTGAGACCAATAATGTCATTTTTGTGGTAGAACAGCTCATAGTGTACCATGTTTAAGGCAAATCATCATTGATCTCACATACAAGACAAGAAAACTCGAAGAATAATTATGATCTTACATAATATGGAAATGACACAAAATCACCAACTTCAGAAAAACTAGAATACAAAATATGATAAACCACCAGCCAAAACATTTGCAGTTTGCAAGAAGCACAAACTTATTAACATAAATTAATTATTGCATGATAAATGGGGACAGATGAGCAAACTGAAATTATGAAGGTCTGCCAAAACATTTAGCAAGAGTTAGTTATATCAAAGAAACATTTTGATAATCAGAAATTAAGACAATTTCGCCATATATAAAAGGAGTTACTAATAAAATTGGTAATATTTTAATGAATAATATTTCCAGAGTCTACACTCCTATTAAAAAATTTATAAAATATTTCCACTTCCTAAAAATAAAAATTATTTTGAGTGTCATGATCTATATGAAATTCAATGTAGGGTATGTTCACATACATATATTGGACAGACTAATCGTAGAATAAATATTAAAAAGGGTGAACACATTTTGGCAGTCAGAGAAAAATCCAATTCATCATCTATTTATTTATTCTTATATAAAATTAACTAATAATGATATCAATTTTGATAAAACAAATATTCTAGCAAAAATTGAACAATATAATCAGACATTGCTAAGAGAAGCTATAGAGATTATTAAGAGGAACAAGAGCATAAATGAAAGGTGTTAATTAAAAGAGATTAAAAACATATGAAAAAAACTATTGGATAATAAAATAAATTTTAAAACTTCTCAAGCAAGAGAATTTAAGTATGAGGAGAAACAAAAAGATAAAAACGATTTTAAATCTCACACGCATTCCTATGATTTGAGAAAAAGGATGCTCTGAGGAAGGTAATTGTCATTGTACTCTAACGTCAGCTATATAGCTATTTTAATATACGGAACATCCCGAAAATAATAATATGAAATCTTATATATATATAATATTCAAATCAATATATATATATATATATATTTGTATATATTAAAATACAGTAAAATTAACATAAATTATACTTATTTCATTAGAAGTACTTTCAAATATACATCTTGTAGTTTTTGTCAACTATATAACATTGAACGCTTTCACAATACCCATAGTTCAATTTAATTTACCTTACCCACAATTCTGTTATTTTAACATTTTATGATTGCCGATTCATTAGCATTTGACGATTTCTTGAAATCAACAAACTCTCTTTTATTTTACTAATGCACAAGACATGTGAGTCTTCATGACAGATATAACTTTCTTTATACATTGATTTGTAAATATATGCAGTTTTTAAAAGATCTATTTGAATAAAACTTGCAAACCTGATATTATTAGGGTTTTGCTGCAAGGAGGCTTTATGCTTCCAACCTTGAACATAAAACATCACTGCAGTTATTATGAGACCTGTCCATTTATGATGTAGTGACACCCATAAAGTATTTGTCTTTGCAATGTTTAGCTGCATAAGAAATTGTTAAATGTGAAATCTCTTTTTAAAGGACATGTACCACCAAAATTAGAAGATTTTATATTAATACACAAGACAGGCAAGTCTTCATGACAGACATTACTACAATATATATATATATATATGTGTGTGTGTTAAAATGAAGATTTGCACGGGTTAATTATATAAAATACATATTTTGCGGTTTCATCCATGTTAAAAACTTTAATATTAATATTCTGACGTTTCGACTTGGTCACAGAAGCCATCCACAGAGTTATAAAAGGTAGAAAGACGGTTGTAGAGGTGCTACAATTACTGATTTGAATAAAATGTTAAAATTCCACCAATAGCAAAAAATGTTAAATTTAGGGATGTTTTTTAAAAAAAATCTTTCCGAATAGGAGGAAGTTTCCATGTATCATATCGCTTATTGATACAATCTTTAAGTATCTCAATGGCTTCTCTAATTTTGCATTGGTAGAGATTATCACATCTGGATATGATCCTGGTACTAAGAAAAATCAATTTTATGACCGGAATCTATAGTATGGAGTGAGAGTGCTGATGATGATGAGTGTTGTTTAACTGCATTAGCATGCTCATCTCTCCTAACACTGATGTGACGATTAGTCATACCTATGTAAGAAGCTTTACAATTTTTACATGAGATTTGATAGGCACCATGAGATTCAAGAGGGATTGAATTCTTAGGCTTGGTTATTATATTGCTGATCTTTTGATGAGCAGAAAATGCTGTATGTATATTATAGCATTTTAATATACGTCTGATACTGTCTGTAGTTCCTTTTACATATGGAACACAAATACTAATAGCTGATTTATCATTTTGTTTCCTATTTTGTCTATTTTGGGCTTGAAATAAGGCTTTTTTATATAAATTTCAAGCCCAAAATAGACAAAATAGGAAACAAAATGATAAACCAGCTATTAGGATTTGTGTTCCATATGTAAAAGGAACTACAGACAGTATCAGACGTATATTAAAATGCTATAATATAGATACAGCATTTTCTGCTCATCAAAAGATCAGCAATATAATAACCAAGCCTAAGAATTCAATCCCTCTTGAATCTCATGGTGTCTATCAAATCTCATGTAAAAATTGTAAAGCTTCTTACATAGGTATGACTAATCGTCACATCAGTGTTAGGAGAGATGAGCATGCTAATGCAGTTAAACAACACTCATCATCATCAGCACTCTCACTCCATACTATAGATTTCGGTCATAAAATTGATTTTTCTTAGTACCAGGATCATATCCAGATGTGATAATCTCTACCAATGCAAAATTAGAGAAGCCATTGAGATACTTAAAAGGCCAGATTGTATCAATAAGTGAGATGATACATGCAAACTTCCTCCTATTTGGAAATATTTTTTTTTAAAAAACATTCCTAAATTTAACATTTTTTGCTATTGGTGGAATTTTAACATTTTATTCAAATAAGTGATTGTAGCGCCTCTACAACCATCTTTCTACCTTTTATAACTCTGTGGATGGCTTGTGTGACTAAGTTGAAACGTCAGTATATTAATATTAAAAGTTTTTAACACGGATGAACCTGCAAAATATAAAAACTATTTGCAAAAAAAGATGCTGTTGCTCATAATAAGAATTACAGGATTCTATTCTTATTTAACAAATGGTGTGATTATCACTTTAAAAAGTATTGGATTAATTTTGTGGAGTCCCACTAGATGTTCAAGTCCCAAAAATTCCAGTCAAGTTGTGATCAGTGGAGCTTTAGCTCTTGAGTCTGCCACTCTACCAATGCATTAAACCATGCAAGGGCCAAAGGCTATAATATAACTTTTAATGAAATAACTATAATATAAGTGAATTTTATTATATATATATATTGATTTGAATATTACATATATTTTGGAAAGAATACAGACATCATACTTAATTTATATATATATAAGATTATATTGCGGATTCATCCGTGTTAAAAATTAAAATATTTATGTACTGACGTTTCGACTTGATCACACAAGTCATCTATTGAGTGATACAAGGTAGAAAGACGGTTGTAGAGGCGCTACAATCACTGATTTGAAAAAAAAAACGTGAAAGTTCCACCAATAGCAAAAATGTTAAATTAAGAGTGTTTTTTTTTTTTTTAAAAAAATTTCCAAATAGGAGGAAGTTTGCATGTATCGTCTTGCTTATTGATATAATCTGGCATTTTAAATATCTCAATGGTTTCTCTGATTTTGCACTGGTAGAGATTATCACATCTGGATATGATCCTGATACTAGAAAACTCAATTTTATGACCTGAATCTATAATATGGAGTAAGAGTGCTGATGATGATAAGTGTGTTCAACTGCATTAGCATGTTCATCTCTCTTAACATTGATGTGATGATTACTCATACTTATATAAGAAGCTTTATAATTTTCACATGAGGTTTGATAAACAACATTAGATTCAAGAGGGATTGAAACCTTAGACTTGGTTATTATATTGCTGATCTTTTGGTGAGTAGAAAACGCTGTATTTATATTATAGCATTTTAATATACACCCAATACTGTCTGTAGTTCCTTTTACATATGGAACTCAAATCCTAATAGCTGTTTTATCATATTTTTGTTTCCTATTTTGTCCACAGGGATGAACCAACAAAATATGTCTTTTATATATGCCATCTGTGAACATCTTAGTATCAATATATATATATATATATATATATGTGTGTGTGTGTGTGTGTATAATCGTTAATTATTACCAGAGCTAGGTAGTGATTATAAATAAGTCAATTATTTTATATAGCGCGATATTTTTTATAAACTATCTAATATTTAAACAGCATGTGCAACAGTTTAATGCTGTTTAAATATTATATAGTTTATAAAAAAACATCGTGCTATATAAAATAATTGACTTAGTTATATACATTTAATTTCAAATAAGAATGACATATCGTAAATTCTAATAAATTTCACTAGCGTCATTCATTCAAGCATGTAAAAGTAATTTAAAGTGATTATTTAATATCTTCACGCTTTCACTTTCAAACACTTAAGATTCGCCCATACAAAAGCTTTCGGTTCGAAAAAATAGATGGCCATTCTATCTTGTCCAAAGACTTTATCGTGTGGTTGTTGAAGTGTTAGTATTCGTTCATTTTATATTTAAAATTTAAAGCGGCATGTGCAATAGTTTAATGCTGTTTAAATATTATATAGTGATTATATGTAAATTCATAGAAATCAATCAACACTTGTATAATACTACTATCAATAGCAGTCAACAATGGCAATTTGTTAAACCAACCTTCTTTTTACAACCATAGTCAATACACTGTAGGAAGAATAAATATCATATTTTTTCTATCTTCTCAGATCTCAGTTTCTCTTTTTCAAATAATATCAGCACACTTTTTTTATTTTTTCCATTCATCTCAAATGTTGTCTCTTTCTAGATGTTTGGAAATCTCTGAGAATGCAGTTGAAGATTTCAACTGTCCATTTATTATTTCTCTTCTAGCAATGTGTCCAACACAATTTCCCTTCAGTCCATTAATTCTTTCAATGATGTCAGTAAAACCTCATTGTTCTCTTCTCCACATATTTCATTTGCGATCTCTTCTTCCTACTCCTAACATACCCCTTTTTATTTTTGTTGAGTAGTCTGAACTATCTGTATTGTTCTTTTTGTAATTACCTATGTGTAAATTCTGAAGTAATAACTGGTAACCCGAACATATTTCCTTTTAATATTAAGTTTTATCTACGAAAAACACCCTAAAATAAGTTTAATTCTCCTATTAAATACATCGATAATCTTTCTAATTGTAATAATAATAAAACCCAAATTTTCGTTATTGTTAATTTCTTCTAACTTAACATTATCAATCTTTTCTTGTAAGTGAAGAAATCCATTGAACATTACTTTAGTCTTTTTTAACATTTACTGTTAATCCTACTTTATTACTTTCACCTGATAACACTTGCAACATTCTCTGAAGCTTTAAAATATTATTTTTCTAAACAATTACATTATCTGCAAAATCTAGATGACTTAAATAATCTCCATTTGTATTTACTGCCTTAGCTTCCCATTTTAAACTACAAAATACTTTTTACAAACTTCTACCAAAAGTTTTGTAAATATGAAGTCAAACTATCATATATCCTTCTCAATGTTGATCTTTATAATTTTATAATGTAATCTAATTTTTGCCTTCTTATTTTTTAAAATATTACAATATCTTGAGTCTATACATCAGATGCTTCAATGCTTTAATTACGTAAGAAATGCTTATAGAATCAACATTTCTTTTATAACATACAAATCTGAAGCATAATTGAAAGTCGTATTCCTTGTACTTTTCTTTAACTTTATCTGTACTTGGACATGATCTGCTGTATGAAAACTACTTTTAAATCCAACTGTTTGGTTGTTTAAAATTCAAAGTTTGCAGCAGCCGAGTTATAATTATTTTGTTAAAATTTTGTACAGAATTATAGAAGTGTAATAATCTTTAATTTCTACTACTTTCCTTCTCACCTTTTTAAAATATTACTATTAACATTCTAATATTGTAGTCATCTGGTATATGGTTATTATTTAGACCCTTGGTATATAAAATTGTTCCTTTTTTATTTCTTCCATTGCTTTTTTAAAGATATCGATTATAATCCTATCATTAGATGGAGCTTTTCCCTTCTTTAGAAATTTAATTCAATTTCTCACTTTTTCATATATAATCATGGGCAATTCAGACGGAGTACGTGTTGTAAGAGAAAATTGTCCTTGTTCTTTGTTGCTATAGATTTATTGCTAAAATTCTCCTTAACATTTCATGCGATTTCTCTTTTTAGTAATAATTCCATCTTTTTTTCATACCGCAAAAATAAATTTTCCACCAATACCAAAATGTTGTTTTATACTCTTTACACTTTTATTCTCTTTTACATATTTCTTTTTAGTTTAGAATGATATTTTCTCTTATCATTATCAACACTTTTAGAACCGTTTTACAAAATTCGAGACATTCAATATTTCTTAATACATCATTTTTATCTATTTTATAATCGTTATTTTCTATATAAATTGTTTTGTCTCTGTACAAATACTACTTTCTTTTCGTACCATCTAACTTCGTTACAGTTTTTAAAATTGTATCTGTTATTTTCCTATTGATTTCGTTCATATCTCATTTATGTTCAAATTCCATTAATGTTTGGAAACAATTTTCAAGTTCTAATTTAAATTCATTGAAATGTTTCTGACGATTAGGAATACCAACTGTGACTATTACTTTTTTAATAATTTTTGCTACTTTAATTTTACACTAACATATATCTTACATCTCACTAATCCATGATCAATTTTTGTGCTGAATTTATTATGAACATTACAATATTAAAATAAATATTTTCTGTTAGTCAAAATATAATTCAATTAGGCTGTACCTTCATTTGGATGCTTCCATGTTCATTTCCGTTTAATATTTTTCTTTAAAAAAAATTCATAATATAAAGTATTTTCTTTTTCTGAAAACTTCATAATTCTATAACTTCTTTCATTTTTATCTCAATAACTAAATTTACTTATAAAATTTTCATCTTTCAATTGTTTACCAATTCTAGCATTAACGTTTTCCATGAAAATTTAAAAATTTGGTTTTTGGTTTGTCTGATCAAAATCATTTTATATACCCAACTAAAATCCCCCTACCTCATCACTACAATGAGAATCAGTTGGGGCAAATACCTGAATTATCTGGATTTTATATATATTATACATGATACACCATAAATCTACACAATGTTTTCCCACTTTTTTATTTATAAAAAATGCTACTTCATTTGTATTTACAATGTTTGTACATGTGTAGAACACTATATGTCCAGTTTTAAATAATTACTCGACCTTTGTGCTAACTTCACAAAGTTCAAAAATATACCATTTAATATACTTTCTGCCAATTACTTTTTATATTCCTTCACTTGAAAATAATCTGCAATTATAAATACCCAAATGAAATGTCATCATAAAATGGTAGCCTGAAACTGTAACCTAAAATGCTTATAATCTTCGGTCTATTCGATGTTACCCTCTCCTGGCGAGAAGGACATGATTTGTTTTTGTGTGTCACGATTGTAAATAGTTATAAGAAAATAAATTACTGATAGACATATTTATTCAGCTTTCAAGCTTACACAACTGCTTTTAGTTAAGAGCTATTAGACAATTGAAAAAAAAAAGACCATGGCGTTTCTTGATCTTAAACTCTTAGATAAAAATCCAGTAAACTCATCAATGCTGACTAATGCATGTTGATGAGGATCTCATCCAAGTTTATATACTATACAAATAATCATTTAGGAATAACAGTTATAACAATAAGAAAATTTGTATTGGATAATAGAAATTTGTGCTACTCAGTTTTTAATGACTACAAGAAAGAAAGGATCTCTTTTCAATGAACACGGAATTCCTTTCTGCACTCTCTATAACAATTTCCTTTGAAGCTATTCTGTTATTTATTTTTAACTCTAAAAAACAAAATGTCTCTTTTGCTGATATTTTCATGAAAGCATATAATTGTTTTATTAACCTTTGATAATCTTGCATATATATATATATATATATGAAAACCAAAAACAAGTTATAATCATGTAACTTGATATCGCTTGTATTTATGATCAATAGATGGCGTTTTATCAAAACCACAGAACAAAGCGTATATTTGTTTACATAAACATCAAAAGAGTCAGAATTCACTATCTCTTTCATTCGCCCACCCTCAGATCAGCTTATTTCAAGCTAATTTGTTATCATCAGTGAAGGATAGAGCTAGAAACTAGATCTAAACACTGACTCCAAGTGTTTATGCAAAACGTTTCTATCAATTTGAAAGCATGATTTTTTCATAAATGTACCTTTAAAGGTTTTTGCAATGATATATATTGCAGAGGCTTTGACTATGTGGTGAAACTGAATTGAGATCAGACCCATGTAGCTATCTGGCTTGTTAGGCTGGGTTTGAAGACTTTACCGGTCTGAAAAATTCATGCTTGCAAACTGATAGAAACTTTTTGCATAAACACTTGGAGTCAGTGTTTAGATCTAGTTTCTAGCTCTACCCTTCACTGATGATAGCAAATTAGCTTGAAATCAGCTGACCTGAGGGTGGGCAAACAAAAGAGATAGTGAATTCTGACTCTTTTGACGTTTATGTAAACAAATATACGCTTTGTTCGGTGATTTTGGTAAAACGCCATCTATTGATCATATATATATATATTCATAATTTTAAACTTCTCACATCAAAACACTTTTATTTTTTATCAACAGATTCATTTAGTAATGCTTACCCATTTTAATAGGAAATTGTCTTCATTTTAACCTTTTTAATTTCACTTTATGAGTTTTTCAATTTCCCATCATGATTTTTTGTGTGTGGATTAGAACTACGACATATTTGACATTAGCTTTCTGTGTCTGACTATTTATGTACTTTGAAAATCAACAAAATTATTTATGCTGAGTATCTCTATTAATAGCATGTTCTATTGTGTCCCTGTCAGAATCAGTTATAAATCACATTGTTGACTATATTTTATTTATATATTTAAATAATCTTTCCCTGAAAAAAGAGATACAGTTCAAACATTTCATTTTTATACTAATTCTGAATCTGCGTATAACGTTCATGTTGATCTGAGGATTACTTTCTAGAACCCGTTGATATTATATATTATTCTAATTTTTTACTCTCCAGAAATTTTATACAGTGACATATTTATGTTGAATATATTAAACAATAAATACCACTGTACTTTGGTTGCTCTATAACGCTGTTTATAAGTTATACTATTCTGTGAGTCTCTTAAACAAAAAAAAATGATTCTAAACTACCTAGATATTCCATGACCCATTTTCTTATACCTTACCATGAAGGTCTATTATTTGTTATAAAATTATCCACTAACTTCCTAGTATCCATAATCATCAATTTATTTTCTTCTGAAATGTCTTACTTTTTATTATTTTTTGATTCTTAATGTCATTACATATGTTTAGAACAATTTTTTTTTATTTTGAGTGTATATTAAAAAGGAATGTAAGAGCTCCAGATAAATATATCATCTTATTTTTTATCTATCTTATATGAAATCTCACTGAGTTCCTTCTACAAACAAATTTGAATTTCTTGTATATCTTTATAATGATTCCCTCAAACTTATCAGTTACACACGTAAGAAATTGTTTGAATGAATCGTTCATTCCCATCAATCATTGATCACAATAAGTTTTTTTTTTTCAATTTGTTTTTATATTAGTTTGAGTCTCTTTGTATGTTAAAAACTCTTTTTGATTACGGTATTTATTTTGTTTCAAATTCCGGAATATATTTTGCTCTATCATTCATATATCTATTTTGCAATCGTTTACTTTCAAGTCTGTATAATTTCAGAGTTATTGTTTAAATTCGTGTTTCGAATATTTGAATTTTATATTTAGATGTTTTATCTTGCCTTCTAATTTTTCTTTCTAAATATTTTTTTTATTCTTTCCACAATTTTCCTCCTTATCTTCAAATTTCTTTTCTATTTTAACGATAATTTCTTTCAATTACCTTTCTATACTAAATTAAATCTAATCAGATTTTCTTTAAAATTTTTCAATTTCCTCAACAAACTATACTCCACATTTTTCTTCAATCATTTCACCATTTCCTATATAAGCTATCAACCATTTTATCCCTCCTTAAAAAACAATAACACTCTAATAGTCAAATTATTTCCTACTAAAATATACTAAGATGAGACTTACTACAATACTGTTCATATCAAAAGTACTCTCTGTGTTGTTTTATTATCATAGATAAATTTCCTCTGTATTGTTTAATTAGCATAAGTAGTGTATTTATTTTGATGAGCAAGCGCTCTCTGTGTGATTTGTTAATTGTACGTTTTGATTGATTCACTAGCAGTCTCTTAGTCTTTTTAGTCTGAGAATTTTTATGACAAAATGGAATTATCATGTCTAATGACAAAGAATTATTACTGATAATCTGTATCCTATAATTAAAATAAGGATTCTTTAAAGATGCCAATACGTACGATACTATGAAGCAGAATTTTGATTATAAATTATTTATAATATATAAACATTAAATTAAACATTGTTCAATAAATATATATATATATTTGGAAAGATTTCTTTGAAAAACATTCTTAATTTAACATTTTTACAATTTGTGGAACTTTAACAGGTTTTTTTTTCAAATCAGCGATTGTAGCGCCTCTACAACCGTCTTTCTACCTTTTTATCCCCCATTAGATGGCTTGTGTGATCAAGCCGAAACGTCGTCGGTATATAAATTTTTTAAATTTTTAACACGGATGAACCCGCAAAATATGTCTTATATGTGTGTGTGTAAACAAAGGAAGAACATTACCTGCTCTCAGGATGCTCATTAAAAGAACCATTACATTACACAAAATATCTTGAATAAAATAAATCTACCTATTTTTGTAGATCTGATGTTTATAAGCATACTTTAAAGGTAATTCAGAGTAAAATTAATTTATCAACAAAATTTTGAATATTACAATATATATTATACAAATAAAATGTGTTCTTCCAGTTCCATTTCAGTTTTTTATTCTTTCATTAATATGTTCTCTAAAACATACATTTTATTTTTGATCTCCTTTGTTACTTTTATACATTTCTCTATATTTCATATGTTCAATAATTTGTCTTTCTGAATTGCTTTTTCCATAACTGTTTAAATCCCAGACTCATAAGTAAAAGATAACAAAACATATTGATTAAATCATCTTTTTTCAATCACATAATTATATGTCCTTTCAACATAGTTACAATTCTAAATTCTTAGTTAGATTAGTGAGTATGATGGAAATATATGGAACAAAATTAATCATAAAATCAAATGAAATGATTTTTATTTAATTTTATGATACATTTCATCGTTTGTGACCATCTGCATTAAAATCGAACCAAAGTATTTGCAATTGCTAACTTCGTCTAATTAGTTATTATCAATCTTTATTTTTCTTTTCTAAATATATCAATTGCACATTACTTTAGTTTGTTTATAGCATTTATTTTTAATCATAGTGCCTTACTATCATCTAAAAACTCTTACAACAATTATTTGTAAAATCTAAGTGTCTCAAGATAATATTGATTTATTTTAATTCACTTAGATTTTCCATTTTAATCCACAAAATGTTTTTTTTTTTTTTTTGTAAAACAATTGTAAAACGTTTTGGAGATAGAAACTCGGAACGCAATTCAGCACCCCTATTATAACCCCTTTTCACTTCTAATCTTTTAGTACCATGATAATTTAATAATTATTGTTGTATTTTTGGTATATTTCTGGTCTATATCTTAAAGATCTCATGATTTGATTGCCATTTAAAATTGCTTAAAACTTAATCGCAACTTACACTCAATGATCTTTTTATACCTTGTCTTAATACATGAATATAATCTGCTATGCTAAAACGAGATTTAAAATAGTTTGTTCTTTTGGGTAATTAAAATATATTTTGTCTAGACGAGTTATAATTATCTTGGTAATATATATATAACATTAAAAAAACTGATGCGTTTGAAGTCTCAAATGTATTTTTATCATCTTTTTTCAAATATCAACATTACTATTGGATTCTTTTATTATGTAATACATTTTTATTATTTAAAGATTCGATGTATATCTTTGCAAACATTTTTATTTATTTATTTCTTGAATCTCTTTAGTTGTCAATTATAATTGCATCTTTTCGGGGTTTTTTTTATCATAAAATTAATTTCATGTTTCAGTCTTTATTTGAAATGCAGAAGTCTTTCAAACCTTTCATAATTTTCTTTTTCTTTTTAATAATAGTTTCCTATTTTCTTCTCAAATCTTTGTTTCTAATACTAAAATGTTGTTTTACCTTTTTGGAGTATTTATTCTATTCTATAGTTTTCTTTTCCAAATTACAAATATATTTTATATGATTATTAATATTTTCGTATAATATTTTATAAAAAAACTATAAATATGCTTTTTTTCTTAATGAATCAGTTTCAAATATTTTTTATTATATATTGTGACCTGTAGATTTTTCCTTAAAGTTAAATGTCAGGTTATGCACTAATTTAATATTTAAAAGATAAGTAAACTTTGTCACTGCTTAATAATCCAAGGTGTATTTAACTGATTAGCCAATTTATTAGAACTTTTATGATTTTTATCATTTTAAAGAGTAATCTCAACAGCCAGTTTATATTATTTGAATCCATTTAGTAACTCTATTATAATATTTATTTGCTTAATGTTAATGTAATATATTAGTAAGTTTAATTTTAAAATGTTAAAGTTAAAGCTATTCCAGTTTAGTTATTAGATGTTTGTTTAAAAACTTAATAGTTCACCGAAACTTTAAAAGCAATCCTTAAAGCTAAATTATTGATACTTAAATTACTTTTAGAAAAGATGCAATATTTAATCTTTATTGTAATAAAATATTTTTATTAAATCTAAAATTATTGGGCTTAAAGTAATAAATTATTTTATATTTAATAATTAATATTATAATTAAGATCAATGTTTACGTAAAGAATAAAGGGATTTATGTGAGAATGCATGCCTGATATAGCTTAATTTTTATATAAATCTCCTAGTCCAATTTAATGTTAAAACTATTCTTAAATACCTTTATTAGAAAAAGGTAATATTAAAATTTTTCAGGATCTTCAATAAAATAAAACATGTGTTTACAGAAAAGTATTGTAAGGTAATGTTCTAATTGAAATAAACTAAGTTTTATTATGTAATATTTTATTTTGCATTTATTGTAGTACATTTCATTTTCTAAATAATTTGTTTTAAAAAAGAATGTTTATTTTAAAAAAATGTAATAATTAATTGTCTATCTAAATATCATTATTTTCCAAAAATCTTTGGATATATGCAAAATAGTTTATTTTTAGAATTTTTTTCTTAGGATTCTAATAAATTTGTGAATTCTAATCAATCCTAGTCAAATGAGTGCAAATTAAAGTGCTAATTTCTAGCCATAAAAATTAGTCACATGAAATAAGTTATTAATAAAGATAATCAATGCACTTCCTCACACTTGCTTACTCATGCTTAGCAGAATTAACTAATTACTTTTGTCTAAGTTGTAACTGTTTCAATGAATATTATTTTGTGTTAAAAGTATTAAAAACTAAGACATTCTAAATTAACCTCATTCTGGCTCAATATTTAAACTGTTAAATCATGAATGCTTAAAATCACATTACAGAAAAGTCAGTATTAATATTCAACAGGGAATTTAATCATTTTTATTAGAGTTACTTGCTTTGATGGAATTCAGAATAAAGTAATATTATCATTCATGTTATGCAAGAACTTACATTGATTGTATTATTTATATTATATGTAGGTGATATTATAAGTTACATTTAATATGTAGTAGATGTATAAGATCTGCTAATGACTTTAAATTATATAATTATTCTTTAGAAATATTTATTTGAAGAGAGTTTTTCTTAATATTTTCATTTACTCAAAAGAAGGTTATCTTTGGAATTGTTTCATTTTTAAATGAAAGACTTTCTAATTCCAAATGGCAGAACCTGCATAGTAATAATTGATATTTTATAAATGTCTTACCAGGAGTTACTCATGTTTCAATAAAAAAAAATATATTTTAACTAACATTATTTGGATACTTATTTTTAAAATATGCATTAGGAATGAATGACTTTTAAATTACATATTATTGTTATTATTCTAAAACATTTATTTAAAATGATAATAATTATTTATTTTTTCTAAACAGATGAATTATTTACTGATTAGTATCATTGAAATTATTACTATTATTATTATTATTATTATTATTATTATTATTATTATTATTATTATTATTATTATTATTATTATTATTATTATTATTATTATTATTATTATTATTATTATTATTATTATTATTATTATTATTATTATTATTATTATTATTATTATTATTATTATTATTATTATTATTATTATTATTATTATTATTATTATTATGATGATGATGATGATGATGATGATGATGATGATGATGATGATGATGATGATGATGATGATGATTCAAAAATACTTTTATTGACTCAAAAAATACAATGATAGCGGTTACATAGAAAATTCACTGCTACAAGTCGATTACAAATTTTTACATTTAAAGTGTTATTTTTGCTAGATTTCTTTCTAGATTTACTGGAGCTTAAATCATAGTTCTTGTCTATATATATATTTGAACTTAATATCCCAGAATGTCCATTCTGCATAACACAATTTTCATTTTGTTTTATGTCTCAAATGGTTCATGATATAATTTATCATTTGAACCCCATTAGCAAATCAATCACTTATAGCAGAAGGGGAACATTGTTGCTGAATTGCCCCTGTTACAAAGATCTTAATAGATCTAACTCTCAAGTTTTGGTCCTGTGTTCCTTATAAATATATCCTTTTTCCAGAATTCACTGAGGTTTCAAGATTTCAGATTTTCAAAAAAAAACCACACTATAAAAGTTGAGAGTTTTTATCATTTTTGCCATTATAACATTGATTTAATTTTAAGTAATGACCATGTGGCCATATAAATATTAGGTCTGGCCAGTATCTTATCCTGTTTCTGTACAATTGCAAGTTTATTTCAAAAAGTAGCTGGATGTCTCCTGGAATTGTTACCAATTAGGAAGGTGCATCTAATACACCAGTATGCATAGAGCACAAAGGTTGTGCCCTGACACTTGGTGTTAATCTCTCTCCAAATGCAGAAATTAATTGATGCATTGTTACATTAGACTTCCTATAATTGATAGTTATAAGATTTCTGATCTACCTAAGTCCCTCACAGTGATATATATCAATATGATAGGGTTTCCTCAACTTGATGGCATAACCCACAAAAGGAATCAGTCGATGTGTACAGTCTTTTATGGCAAATAAAATATGTAATAGGTAATGCAGATAAGGTAAGTTTTATCAGAAAATTGAAAAACTTTTGGTTCTAAGGCCCATCATTTATACTTTTTAACCAGTTGTTTATTATTAATTCACAGTATCGGTTCCAAAGCAATTATGTTATTATCTTCATTTATTAGTTTATAAATATCCCAGTATTTATATTTATTAATAAATTGCTCTGGGATTTTTGATTCTGTTTTACAATGATATAATAATTGTTCAAAATATGATAATTTTTGGCAGTGGTTTGTCAGTTGAAACGACTTCTATGAGCTGCTTAATTTTTAAAAAAATTGTTTAACAATATCAATTATGTTGTTTCTCATTCTTTGTTTGTTAAAAATACCAATATCATGTAACCCCAAACCATTTTTATTAAGTGATTGACATAGTTTTGTCATTGATATCACCACAACTTTCCTTGACCATAGTAGCTGATTGCAAATTGTCTTAATTTTAGAGATAAACACCTTTGATAAAGCAACCACTGTCATAAAGTAAACTATCTTAATCATCATCAAACTGTTAGTTAATTGAATCTTACAATATACTGACATATAGGTATTCGCTAGAGAGTCTGCTGTTTGCTGGATTTCATTTTTCAATTTGTTCTGCAAATGTCATCTCATTCCAGTAGTCGCCAAATGGAATGGAAACCTGAGGAACAAGCCTGGCTTGTCCTGAAAGATGGATGTATACAGCCTTCCTATGAAAAGGATCCATGCTGCTGTTATTATTATTATTATTATTATTATTATTATTATTATTATTATTATTATTATTATTATTATTATTATTATTATTATTATTATTATTATTATTATTATTATTATTATTATTATTATTATTATTATTATTATTATTATTATTATTATTATTATTATTATTATTATTATTATTATTATCATCATCATCATCATTACTATTATTATTATTATTATTAGTAGTAGTAGTAGTAGTAGTAGTAGTAGTAGTAGTAGTAGTAGTAGTAGTAGCAGTAGCAGTAGAAGCAGCAGCAGTAGCAGCAGTAGTAGTTGTAGAAGAAGAAGAAGCAGCAGCAATGATAAAATGATTTGCTCACTAATTATTGTGACTATTCCAAGATAAACCAAGGAAATATACATTCTTTATGTATTGAAGTTATGCTTATTAGCTTAAAATATTTTATGGAAACCTATTATATTATGTACTGTCACATTTAATATCCCTAAAATATTAATGAAAATTTATTTCTATTATTATTATTCCAAACAATTATGGATTATCATCAATGACCAGAATAAACTGTTTATATATAATTATTAAAAGTGTGAATGATACTGAATTGATCTTATCAATTTTTGTATATCTATGCTACCATCTTTACATATTTTTTATTAGTTCTTTGTGTAAAATATCATGCATGAAAGTAAATTATGCTGTGTGAGAAAATGATGGGAGTTTACAATATCTTCAGAACTTTATTTTCAATAATTAGATCCTGACAAACGGTAGGAACTAAGATGAAGAAATTTAATTGATTTTGTA
Source organism: Epiperipatus broadwayi (assembly GCA_028023455.1). Taxonomy (NCBI): domain Eukaryota; kingdom Metazoa; phylum Onychophora; class Udeonychophora; order Euonychophora; family Peripatidae; genus Epiperipatus; species Epiperipatus broadwayi. The sequence continues at coordinate 1,654,081 of JAQFVV010000197.1, read as the reverse complement.
AATGGTTATTCTTCATAAGGTTAAATATTAACGATTGTATAATGCAATGTCTTATTATTATTTTATGCATTTTTAGTTGGTGGGCTTTTTTTATATATCACTTATGAATTATATTATTAAAAGTTGTCATAATATTTATAATTTCATAATGTTATATTTAAATGTGTTATATTTATTTATATTGTAAATTTATTGACTTTGAATGTATATGAAAATGCTGACATGAATAGAATCTGATGTATATTTCTATTGTTTATTATATGTCATAATTTTATTAAATTACATTTAGCACATTATCAATTTATTACTTTTACACATAAGTTACTTGTTTTAAAACAGATTGTAGCATTCATCTCTCTCTTGTGCCAAATGTATTTTATCTTTCTGTATGTTTGAAAAGAGATTGAACATTAGTCTCTTTCTTGTTGAGATTTATTTTTCCATTGTATTTTAAAAAGTTTGTGGTTTTGTCTCTCTCTTATATTGTGATATTTTTCAGTAAATTATATTATTCTTTATTGTATATTTAAGCAAAAATCCTTCACTAAGACAAATTCCATTTATTATTATTATTATTATTATTATTATTATTATTATTATTATTATTATTATTATTATTATTATTATTATTATTATTATTATTATTATTATTATTATTATTATTATTATTATTATTATTATTATTATTATTATTATTATTATTATTATTATTATTATTATTATTATTATTTTCTGATGGTGATTAATGATAAAGTCTTAATTCATTTATTTCCTTCACATGTAGGTGCCTTTCCTTTGAGTTTATGCTATCATTTAATTTTTCTTTGATTCAGCATTCTTAATGTTGATATTGTTTGTGGATGTATCTATTAATACATAATAAGTTTTCCAATTGAAACTGAGTCAAAATCAGCTCTAATGTCTAATTGTATAATCATTGGGCTATGTTTCTTTCTGTTTTTAACATCATCTGCTATTCCTTTGAATAGGATAGCAGTTTGGTTGGTAGATGATCCTTTTTTGCAAATTGCCATTTTAAACTCAATGTTAGGATATGTGGCTTAATTTTGTTTTTTATAACTGATTCAAGGATCTTGATTCCGAGAGGACTCACATGTTTTTATAGTAGAAATTGTTTCTGGTTTTTTGTGAAAGGAGATTAGCAATAAAGGATATAGGCCTTCAAAATGATATAGTTCTTTTGATAGATAATTTTCCAGTTATGACAAATATTTTGCTATAAAGTGTTGAAGGTGATCATACACTAATTTAGGCATGCCATGGTTTACAGCATGGCAAGTGTCAGGAATAGAAGCCAATTTCTTAATGAATTCATTTGGGATAAACAACATGTCATCTTCTGGGATTCCAAAATATTGTGATTGTGGGATGAAATTTTTCATTATCTTGGAAAACATGTTTATAGTCTGGATACAAATAATTAAGCATGTTATTACCAGATATCACTTCATTTTGAATTTAAATCTCATTGGGGACTTTAATTCTTTGGAGTTGACCAAATGTCCAGTGTATGTGGATTGTTAAGACATAGTTTCCTTTATTTAATTGACAAATATTCTATGAGTGCTTTTCAAGAAGAAGAATACGCTTTTCTCAATGTACCAATTTTCTGGCAACATTGCATTGGCTGAAGAATGAATTAACCTTTTATGTAATTCACCAACTAATGCTAACAATTTGGTAGGCAGTGGAAAAGCCTGAGTGATCTGATTAATTGTGTGAGAAACAATGTTAATGAATGTGATCGAGGCTTGAGCAGGATCTAAGTCTAACTTTAGCATTTTAAATATTGCTATATAAATTTCAGAAAAAAAATGCTGTAGTCTGACTAGGAAATAATATCCATATTGTTTTATTGGTTGAAAAGTGTGTCCTATATGATAAGTCAAAGGTTCATGGTAACAAATAATGCTAGGCAGTCTGATAGTGTTGAGTTTTTTTAAAGACATATTAATCACAGCACAACAGAATAAAAAATCAAGTCAATAAGTAAGGAGTGTCTACCATTTGTTAAATTATATTGTATTATTTGGCAGAAATCATTCTTCATTCATCAGTGGTATTGGAAGCGTGTGTAACCATTTTTTTAAATCACCCTAATGAAAAAATGGTTCTCTATTTTTGTGGAAACTACAGAAACGTTAAAAGGCATCAATTTGCTAGTATTTTCGAACTCTTTTGAAAAACGAAAATCACATTTAGATCGGTGTATAGCAGCAAATGGATAGTAATTTGAAAGAGAGAAAATTTATAACACTTTAAAATAAACATTTTTCATCATAAAATTTCTATCATTTCTGGGTATCCTTGTCTATATGTGCTTTTTTTATATATTAAATTAATACGCTAATACTGTAGGCGTTATGAATGGAAAGAAAGAGACAATTTTTTTTCTAATATACTATTTGACTTGCAAATTTATGCTTTGTTTAAAAATGTGTATTTATATCACAGTATTTCAGATTTATGTTTGTGAAAAAATTTTACAAAATAGGTTGACTTTGTCTTGGGTTTAATTTGCAGGTAAATCCAAATTTTTTTAATTGGAAATTTTATAGAATTACAATTAGGTTGGCTATAGAAGGAAAATTGAAAATCGGTCTTTTTTTTCCTCCTCTTAATATGCTTTCTAAATTAAAGTTATTTTATAATTATTTTGGAAACAAATGTTACTAACAGTATTAATATCCCAAAAAACATACTTTGAATAATTGAAAAAATTGCCTATGAGTTTGATGTAAATGTGCTTGTGAAAACAGTTTAATATAAAATAATCCACAAGTAATTGGTATGTGCAGTGTAATAAGCATATTTATCAATAAAGAATAAATAAACATTAAAAACTTAAGATAATGTGATGTGATGATTTTACTATAAATCAAAATCATAAGTAGGTCTTCTAATCAATAATAAAATTTAATTTTCATTCAAAAATGGTAGCAGTGAAGGCCACATCCAGAAAAACAGAAGACAAGATATAACAAAGAAGTAAAGTGGCCAATGCCATCAAAAAAGCCAACACTATGAAGGATTATAGCCATTCTCAAAAAATAAGTATAGTGTAATAGCTGTAGTAACTTTTTTTCTTGTAGAAAAAAAAGCTTCTGATTACTTTTCCTATAGATTTAAATGGTGAAATAACTTTTTATTGATTAACACCTGACATCAATTATGACAATATATGCTATCTGGAAAATATTTTTCACATGTGGATAAGGAACTTGAGACACACCAGTTGCACTTCTAAAATTATGCACTGTTATGCAGATATGGATACCAATGGTGCATAAGGCATAATATAGACTGTTTACAAGAGGAAACCATACCAAAAGGAAAGAAGAACATCCTGCGTAAAAACTATAAAATAATATATTATAATGATAATCATGCCCTATAATTGTAGTCATCATGCCCAAGAAGATTAAGTAAAATGAAAACCGAATTTATCTGGTGAATAATAGATAGATTTGAAAAACTAAGATATTAATAAATCCATGTTAAAAACATTTATTAGAGTAGTGTGTGCATGCATATATCTATAAAGTTTGAAATATAAAGTAGAAATGAACATAAAATGTATTTTCATCTTTATTTAAAGTACATACAGTGAAATAACTGAATAATAAGTTAATTAATTTTGGTATTTAGGAGTATCATAAATTATTTAAACCAAACATTAAAAAAATGTTAATTTAATGCTTTATTTATTTCTGATTTTGATAAAAAACTAAAGTAAGCTTGTTTTTGTTATAAAACTGTATTATATATTACACTGTATTAAGTATTTTATGCTGTTTTTGAACAGTTTGAGGAGAAAATTTTTTTTCTTCATAGAAGAATTGCAGATCAGATGAAACTCGGAATAGCAAACTACAACTTTATCTAGCATGTAACTGATTACTACAATATTAATTCATAAGATTAATCAGCATAAATAATAATAATAATATCTCGAAATAGTAAGTTGAGAGTAATAATTCAAATATTTAATATTTATTAAAATAAAGATATTAAAATATCTTCACCAGGAAATAGACTAATTATATATATATATATATATATATATATATATATATATAATATATATATATATATATATATATATATATATATACACTGCAGTTTTCAAGTTATTTGGCATATTAAACACATATAATAATAAAATGATAAAAATTATGAAAGTAAATTAAAATGAACTAAATAGGCATAAAATATCACAGCAAATTATAGTTTAAATTAAATTCTGACAGTGTGTTACATTTTAAAAGAATTATTTTCCAAGTATAAGGTTTAATTTCTGATAAGACTGACTTTTAGACTAATTAGAATTTATCAAATTTATTTATAGAGTTTAGGAATCAGATTTTAAATGTTGACTCATTCTATAGCTAGCTTCAGTAGATATTGAAAAAGTAACAGTTCATAAATAGAGCTGTGCAGCAATTAGAAATGTTACCGATTTTCTTCATTGCAGCTTCATGCACAATGGATGGTAATATTGGCACTTTTTCTCTTTGGGTAGACAGCTTGTTTTTGATGGAGATCTTTTCACAATGAGCTTCTTGGCTGGGACATTATTTATTGCATTTTACAGGACCACAGTCTCACATTTTCCACAGGAAAAAGTGTCAAGTCGACACCTTTTTACCCCAACATTTCAAAGATAAAATGTGTGGATTCAGCTTACATCTCTGCATAAACAATATAGTATATACCTCTTGTTTATAAAAATTGCATTATGTATACACTTTTACTACTGAACATCTGTTTGTTTACCAATTTGTACTCAGCTAAAAAATCCTTGGTACTCCAACCCATTTAATATTTAAATTCTACACTTAACCTGATGTCACTGTTTACATCTCAGTTTGTATTGTGCTATAGTTTATGACTTCAGCTAATTTCAAAAGAATATTAATTCTAAGAAATGTTATTGTCAATTTAAGTCTATTAAACTAGACTCACACTATATCAGGACAACTATGATCGTCTAATTAACATTGTTTACTACAAAATTTAACTAAAAACAGATTTTAAAATCAGTGTAAAATCAATTCTTCTTCTATGTGATTCCAGCAACATAAAATATAAAATAGACTAATATTTTACATTAAATCACTTTTTTAGCTACAGCGACTTTTAAAACAAACATATACATGTAATATGTACATATGACAATCCAATTACAGGCTTAACACTCATATATATATATATTATAGATTTCTTGTGATTTTATAATAATTCATTCAGGTTTAAAACTTAGAATTCTTCTGACAATTTTTTTTTTTTCACAACAGTATTATGAATAAAGAAATAAACATAAAGACATTGCTTTCATTTCATATTTTATGATTGGAAATTTGAAATATAAATTTTATAATTATTTTTGTTTGGAAACTTTAATTTGTATAAATTCAAGCCCAATTTATTGATTCATATTATTAAATAAATTTTTAAACATTAATATTAAAATATTGACTATTAATTCAAATCTTACTAGGTGTGTGTGAAAAAAATAAACGTAAGAGAATTACATTATTGGAAATTGATGTTGTTAACATACCTGAAAATAGTCATTAAGAAGAAACATATTTCAAATTTAAGTATTATTTGATAAAAAGCTTCTGAAAGATATAATCTACATTTCAAACATGAAAAACTTGTTTAATGAGTAACAATTTCAAAACATAATTAATTTACCTTTCATCTTGGAACAAAACCCGATTTTATATATTAAGTACTAATTGAGAAATGAACTCACACTTTCAATTACAGAAAGAATTAGTCAAGAAAAGTTTCCAATAATCCAAAGACTTAAACAACAAGTTTATACATAAATTTCTAATATAACATCTAAAATAGAACTGCGTAAGAAAAGGAGAAAGATGAAATTTGATAATTTTTTTGTTTAAAGTTGTTTATTTTTTGATTATTAATATATATATATGTGTGTGTGTGTATGTAAACACGCACATGTGTGTAATAATTATTTTATATATGTAATAACCGGTTATTTTGTTATAATTACACATATAAAATATTATGAATAAAAACTACTCTTAATATATATAATATATATATATGTATGTGTGTGTTTGTGTGTGTGTGTAAAATAGATACACATTCTACATTCAATAAAAGTTTCAAAAGCATATCTAGAGTTTATTCTCTAAATAAACAGACATTTATTGACTGTCAAAGTCATAGACCTGATCACGCCACCTTAAGCGAAGTTAAGTAAAGATGTCTTGACTTTTTTGACTATTTATAGTCTCTGCAAAAAGTCTTAATGCAATTTTATATTGCTATGACTACTACTATATGGCATGGCTGAAGATCTATCAGCCCCATATAGATATTTGAGTTGGATAGCTGGATTTGAAGCATGTACATGTCTGTAAAATTTCAGATTTTCCACTAATAGATAACTTTTAGCTAAGTGCATGGCATTGGGTTGGTATATATAGATCTAATGTCTACCTGCAGCCTCTTCCATCAATGAGGATGTGTAAAAGCAAGAAACATGGTTCAGGGGTTTGGGGGGGGTTTCCTGAGAGATATTTTAAGTGCTGGTTGGCTAAGCATTTCATAGTAGAGGATTGGCAATCCTCACTGTTTATTTATTGACTGTGCTTGATTTTGGACTTGATCTTAATGCAAGCTAGACTTTTAAATTAGCATATTGTTTGTACAAGTTCAGATTAGATATTTTTAAAAAATCATCATATTGATACATATAATATAAAGTATACTTGGCCTCTTCCATCAATGAATGTTTAAAAGCAAGGATGGTTCACCAATATGTACAGATTAGCCTTTAAAAAAATCAGGCTTACAATAAATAAAATCTTAATCCAATCACCATCAGTAGATTTGGGTTTATTTAAAAAAGAAGCTCTAAATATGTGTGAAGGACATATGCTTTTAATCATTTATAGATGGGGAATTATTTGTCTATTTTATAAAATGTGTCAAAAGTATGTTCTCCAACAGTATTTCATATATCATAATTCATTGCATCATCACTTATTATGAATATCTGAAGGAAGGTTCAAAGTCTGTTTCCAAGTCATTTATGGTTAAAATAGTAAAGTTATGTACACCTTGGTCATGGATTTATATTGTTTATACAAAACTTAGTGTTTGTATATATATATATATTGTAACGATCCGGAGAAAGCTAGACTTACATAATTTGCACTACGGGGTGCCATCTAGGCATTTGAACCTAGAAAATTTATAAAGTCGGCAGATACGTAAGTCAAAAAAAAAATTTTTTTTTAAATATTTTGGTTCCGGTCGTTAGCCCATGTCACTAGCTCAGTGGAATAGCAGAGATTAAATAATATCATATCTTATCTAATTAGATTTCAACATTAAAAAAAATAAATAAAATAATCCACTGCCAGTAATTAACATACAAACATTTATTTATGCACATATATATAAGATTTAAAATTATTTTAGTATTAGTTTACATTTTAACATTTAACATTATTTTTAACTTTGATTTTTGACTTTAATTTACCTTTAATTACTATTATATTCTAATTTTACATTTTAATTAAGTTCGCACAGATAAATTTAGGAAAGCTTGTTTATAATGTTGAATATAGATCGGTTACATAGATTTCAAGGTCAAAAACATTTCAAAGTAAACATAAACGATCAAAATACAAAATTATTGATTACTGACAATTGCGGAGGGAAATTTCTACGTAACCCAATAGTATTCATCATAAGATACTTGCATTGTCACCAATAACTTAAAAGACATCCGAATAAATACATTTTAGATACTCACCATAAGGTATCATTATTTATCGAATGTCTATATATTTTGATCAAATATGAAAACCCAAAACATACTTAACCGATAACCAATCCATGCAAGCGTCTATAAACAACTTAAATTTAATGCATTTTTATTTAGGGTCAAGTATAAATAGACCACATAGATTTGCATTTGAAAATAAAATATTCTATCCCTATTTAACCTTAGGCTAAAATTCGCAGTCAAACTGGCATCAATCCATCTGATACATCGATGTATTCAATGTAATACGGAATACGGCAGCACCAAAAAGATTAAAAGAAGATATTGACTCTCATTAGATAGGAATATTACTTCTATCCAATGAGAAGAACAATAAAAAAAAAACTCCATAGAAAGGAACTGCGCTCTGCGTCTTATAATTCCTTCCATAGGCAAAACGGGAGAGTGCGGCGTATGAAGCGATTCTGCCAGTAGCGAATCTCCGATTACATCTACTAACTACATCATTATATCCAATCCATTGACCCAATCTAACAATGACACAAATAACCTAAGATTACCCTCCCCTAATATAACTTTACAAATCTATACAGTCATTCACGCCCGACTTAAGTTTAACATTTATATAATTAATTTAACGAAAAACAAAAAAAAATCATGATAAAAACTTAAAGAATAAAAAAATAAATAAATGGAAATGATTTTACATAAATAAGAAAAAAAATACATCAAATAACACTATTAATAAAGAATTTAGTTTGGTCAGATAGGATTCTATTGCATCATTTAATAAAAAGTTTTAAAATTTAGAGTTCTTATTTTTTCAAGTGAATATAAAGTTCTTACGATTTTTAACACGTCCAACTTTATCCGTTGCTTGCCATGAACGTAAATTCCCACGCCGTCCTAAGATTGATATCCATTTAGCCGTTGTTTTATTTATTCATTCGGAGGTTTTTTAATTTAGTTGGTCCTCAATGTAGGAAACGATAGTTCATTTCTCCTTTCTTTAACAGCTGAAAGAATTGACCGTGCGTCTGTCAATTCCTCCAACTCCGTACTACTACATATAGTCACATCGTAATAATCAATTTCCAGTCACTAATTAATAATTTCCAAACTTGTCTTTTTATATTCCTTTGAAAGATTGACTTAACATTACGTCATCGATGTGATGATTCTTTTCGTTGAGGTCCGATTTCCCAATGGATTTATTTCATTTGCTAAAAGTTTCTATTGTTTTCCTATCTGACTGCTGTTTTTACATTTAAATGCCCAAGGCTGGTTTACATTTAACTAATTAACATTTATCATTTCCATTTCTGATTAATTAACCTGTTTTCCAAATCAAAGATACATTTAACGATAAATTTAAAGATATAATTTCATCTCCAAATCTTTTTAAAATTTAGTTTTAAAATACTTTTTTTTTAATAAAGTTTTATTTTAATAATTTTTCATTATCTGTGCGATTTAATATATAAGAGTTTAAGATGATATTTAATTTCAATTTTTAATTCTTAAAGAAAATTTTTAAATGCGAACTTTTTAATTTACTTTCATGTTTAATAAATTTAAAAAAAAAAAACAATGTAACGAACGTCTATGCTCGTTACAATATATATATATATATATGTGTGTGTGTTAAAACGAAGATTTGCATGGGTTAAATATATGAAAAACATATTTTGTGGGTTCATCCCTGTTACAAACTTTTAATATTAATATACTGACATTTCCACTTTGTCACACAAGTCATCCACAGAGTGAGAAAAGGTAGAAAGACGGTTGTAGAGGTGCTACAATAACTGATTTGAAAAACGTTAAAGTTCCACCAATAGCTAAAATGTTAAATTTAGGAATGTTTTTTTAAAAAAATATTTCCAAATAGGAGGAGGTTTGCATGTATCATCTTGCTTATTGATACAATCTGGCCTTTTAAGTATCTCAATGGCTTCTCTAATTTTGCACTGGTAAAAATTATCACATCTGGATATGATCCTGGTACTAGAAAAAATCAATTTTATGACCTGAATCTGAGCACTCTCACTCCATACTATAGATTAAGGTCATAGAATTGACTTTTCTAGTACCAGGATCCTATCCAGATGTGATAACCTTTACCAGTGCAAAATTAGAGAAGCTATTGAGATACTTAAATGGCCAGATTGCTCAATCAGCGAGATGATACATGCAAACTTCCTCCTATTTGGAAAGATTTTTTTAAAAAAACATTCCTAAATTTAACATTTTTGCTATTGGTGGAACTTTAACATTTTTCAAATCCCAGTGATTGTAGCCCCTCTACAACTGCTTTCTACCTTTTCTCACTCTAGGGATGACTTGTGTGACCAAGTTGAAACGTCAGTATATTAATATTAAAAGTTTTTAACACGGATGAACCCGCAAAATATGTTATACATATATATATATAATGTTTTCACGGTTATATGATGTAGATAAATTATAACTTTTTGGGCTGTGCCGTGTATTGTTTTCCATGAAACACCAATATTTTGACGGACTAGCATCCGCCATTATCAAGATTAACTTTTGAAAGAAATACCATTAAATCTTAAATAATAATGTGACTGTGTGCGAGATGACACATGATATTCAACTTGAAGTAGTTCAGAATTCACAGTATGAGGCTTATCAAAATGTTTCTTTTGCTCAGTGTTTTCATCTCTTAATTTTAAGCTAATATTAGATAAAATAGGTTTCCACATAGCTGGAATATGTTGTGCTTCATCAGCCTTATTTAAAACAGTAGCTCTCTTTAATATTTTAATTGACTCTCCCATGGTTCTTAAATCATATCTTTCCAAATTAGCAAGTATTTTTGTATTATCAAAATCAGGTTTGTGACTAGTTTCTAAATAATGGGAAGTAAAAATTGATGTGCTAATTTTTTGATTAAAAGCATTTTTGTGTTCCTTAATTCTGTCATTTATTTGTCTATTAGACTGACCCACATAGCCTCTTAAGCTTTGAAAGCAAGAAATTTTATGAACTCCTTGGTGTTCCAAAAATATTATGTCTTTAGGTTTATACAAAAAATCACCTATTAAGCCAGTAGAAAAAAGTAGTCTTTATATTAAAACAAGATAATCTTCTACTGATTTTATCAGTAACCCCTTTAATATAAGGTAAAATTACTCGATTAAAAGAGTAATTTTCAATTCTATCCTCTTTTTTCTTTTTAGTATTAATGTTATATAAAGCCTTATATATGATGTTTTTATTATAATTATTAGAAAGCGGAATATTTTTGTAAGTTCTATTTCTTGAGAAAGATATTCTTTACCAGATAAATTATAAGCTCTAATGAAAAGATCTTTAGGTACAGAAAACAATTTGTGCAGAATGATGATGAGAATTAAAATTAAGATATCTGTTTGTATGGGTAAATTTTCTGTAAACTGATATAGATAATGTTTCAGCACATTTTCTTTCAATTAAAACATCTAGAAAAGAAAGCGATCTGTTATTTTCCACTTCCATAGTAAATTTAATATTTGAATATCAATTATTTATGAAAACAAGAAAATAATTTAAAGAATCAATTCCATGAGGCCATATGACAAATGTATCATCCACATATCTAAGCCAAATAGAAGGTTTTTTAGTAGCTGCACATAACACTTGACTTTCAAAATTGTCCATGAAAAGATCAGCAATGACAGGTGACAGTGGGGATCCCATAGAAAGTCCTTTAATTTGTTTAAACATTTGAGAATTACAAATAAAAAATGTATTTTCAATGCCATGCTTTACTAATGGAATAATAAAATCAGGTAAAACATTGTACTGAGCTATTATACTTAATGCTTCTTCAACCGGAATATTAGTAAACATAGAAGAAACATCAAAATTAACCAATAAATCAGTTCCAGTTAGTTTTAAGTTTTTAATTATTGAAATAAAATGACTAGAATTTTTAATTCTTGATGGAATCTTGTCTGTCAATGGCTGTAATCATTGGGCTAAATATCGATCCAAAGCATGTGTGGGAAAACATATAGCACAAACAATAGGTCGTAATGGTATCTCAGGTTTATACATTTTTGGCAACCCATAAAATTTAGAATATAATGAAGAACTTTCTCTTGGAGAAATTTTAATTTTCATATCTCCATCAATACTAGAACGTTTGATAAGACATTTTGCCTTTTTTTTTCTCAAGAAATAGAACTTACAAAAGTATTCTGCTTTCTAATAATTATAATAAAAACATCATATATAAGGCTTTATATAACATTAATACTAAAAAGAAAAAAGAGGATAGAATTGAAAATTCCTCCTTTTAGTCGAGTAATTTTACCTCATATTAAAGGGGTTACTGATAAAATCAGTAGAAGATTATCTTGTTTTAATATAAAGACTACTTTTTCTACTGGCAAAAAATAGGTGATTTTTTGTATAAACCTAAAGACAGAATATTTTTGGAACACCAAGAAGTTTATGAAATTCCGTGTTTTCAGTGCTCAAGAGGCTATGTGGGTCAGTCTAATACATGAATAAATGTCAGAATTAAAGAACATAAAAATGCTTTTAATCAAAAAATTATCACATCAGTTTTTATTTCCCATTATTTAGAAACTGGTCACAAACCTGATTTTGATAATACAAAAGTAATTAATAATTTGGAAAGATATGATTTAAGAACCATGAGAGAGTCAATTGAAATATTAAATAGACCTATTGGTTTAAATAGGGCTGATGAAGCACAACATATTCCAGCTATGTGGAAACATATTTCATCTAATATTAACTTAAAATTAATAGATGAAAACACTGAGGGAAATAAACATTTTGATAAGCCTCATATTGTGAATGCTGAACTACTTCAATTTGAATCTCATGTCTAATCTCACACACAGTCACATTATTATTTAAGATCTAATGGTATTTCTTTCAAAAGTTAACCTTGATAATGGTAATGCTAGTCCATCAAAATATCGGTGTTTAATGGAAAACAATACATGGTACAGCCCAAAAAGTTATAATATATATATATATATATATATATATATATATATATATATATATATATATATATATATATATATATATATAAAAAGGAAATATGCCTATGTGTTTGAAAAGGAAGGTTTTTAACAAATGTGTTTTACCAGTTCTTACTTATGGATCTGAGACTTGGACACTTAATAGAAGAGCAATACAGAAACTTCAGACCACTCAAAGAAGTATGGAGAGATATATATTGGGAGTAACAAGAAAAGATTGAAAATGCAATGTATGGGTAAGAGAACAAACAGATGTTACTGACCTCATTAAAAAAATTAAAAGATTGAAGTGGAATTGAGCTGGACATATTGCTAGAAGATATGATAATAGATGGACAATTGAAATTTTAAACTGGATTCCAAGAAATTGTAAAAGACCCAGAAAGAGATCACATGTGAGATGGATGGATGAAATAAGAAAGTGTGCAGGGGGGATGTGGAGAAGAGAAGCTAAAGATCAGAGAAGATGGATTAAACTTGGAGAGACCTTCATCCTGTAGTGGATTGATAATGGTTGATGATATATATATATATATATATATATATATATATATATATATATATATATATATATATATATATATATATATATATATATATATATATATATATATATATATTTATAAATAAATATTAGAAAATACAGTATTTAAAAGTTTATAAAAATATATCTCTAATGTCACTTAGAAGTGCTTTCAACTATCTTTGTAGCTTTTGTCAACTAATCCTTTAAAATGTCAGCTTTCCATAATTTTATGATGTCAACTTTCCCATAATTCCATGAGCTTAGTGTTAGCTGCTTGCCTATTCATTAAATCTTTCTTGTATTTATATATTAACAATGCTTCTTTAATTTTTCTTTTATTATTATTTCTTTCAGTTTCCAATATTTTTACATTACTATAATTAAAATCAAAACCATATATACATAATTTATTATGGTCATAAAAGACAGAAGCTGATAAATTATCATTACTTTTATAATTTTGTTTTCTATTTTGAATCCTGTTTAATAATAACAAGTGCTCCTTTTTTCTTTTTTCCAATGTGCATCTCAATTCACCTATATATCCACTGCCACATCTACATGTCCATTTATAAATGATTCAGTTTTTCTTTGATAATAAAGTCTTATTTTTTGAATTATTTATTAATTTATTTAATGTAGGTGGTGCATAAAATGAAATATCACATATACCTTTATAATTTTTCTTAATGAAACATGGCTGTTGTTTTGAAATATAAGGTATTGATATCCAAAAAATTTTATCAGAAGAATTAACATTATTATGAGTATTATTTTTATATTTAGAATTAAAATTTTTAACAATATAATAAACACAATCATAATTATATCCAACGTTTAACAATTCATTATAATTTTGTTAATATTTTTGTTTTTATCCAATGCATATTTACAAAGGTTATCATTTTTAAATAAGAAGGACTTCAAACCTGCCATTTTATGTGACATTGGTACTTTTGATTCATATGGAATATATCCACTTTTTGCTAATGGTTTAAGAATCATATAGTAATCCAGTTTATCTTTGTTTCTAGTTATCTTGAGATGTAAAGATTGAACATTCATTGAATTTTCATCTCTTTTAATCCATTTTAAGCACTTTATATTATTTAATTCATTAAACAAATCATTAATCACATTTGGTTTTCCACAAACAAAAACATCATCAACATATCGATTGTATAAAGTAATATTTTTCTGATAATATTCTTTTTTAAAAATATTTTCTTCATATGTAGATATAACAAAATTACATATTTGGGCAACTGTAGGAAGTCCCATCAGCCAGCCATTACTCATTTTATAAAATTCATGCTTAAAAATTTCATAAATATTTTTTTCAATAAAGTTTAATGTTTCAATAATAAATTTTATTATTTATCATTAACATTTTTTAACTTTAATGCATTATTAATTATTTCAATAGAAGTCATTCTATCTATTGATCCATACAGACTTCGATTTGTAATATATATATATATATATATATATATATATATATATATATATATATATATATATATATATATATATATATTGTAATGGAATAAGTATATCCTGTTACATTTCTTTCAAATAGAAGTAAATATATATATATAAAACCATCCTCGAGTAGAAATATATGTATAAAAAAAAAGAGAATTTAATAATTTGATTTGAATTAATATATATATATAATGCACAGATGGCAAACTAATTATATAATTTAAAGTTAAAATCTAAAAACAAGATTGTTTTTAATATAAAAGAATTTTTTAAAAAAAATTTGTTAATTAGTTATTTTATTCTTAGAAGGGAAATGATTTTCTATTTTGAGGTAATTGCAAGCAGGCCATTGGGCATATAATCAGATAGGAGATAGATTTAAAAAAATACTACTGATAAGAGTTTTGGGAAAGATAAAAAAAACTTGGAGGGAGATGAGATTTTTAGATTCTCTTGTGGATAGTGTATTATTAAGTAGATTGAGAAGTGTATTGCAGATTTTTAAAATGTAGGGGTCAGCAATAATTTACATTTCCCATATTTGCAGCAGCTGAAGCAGTCTCCAGAATAGGATGGTTCCCAGAAAATATCCAGCAACGGACTTCTCTCCATCGAGAAGAATAAGAAATGGAAAGAACTTTGAATTCTACCGTGCAACAAGGATTACAAGGATGGTTTTTACCTATAGCATTGGAAAGTATAAACTTTTCTTTTAAATGAAGTATGAACATTAATCAAATAATGCAAACTTTTGCCAGTATTTTAAGTGTCACTTGACTTTTAAAAGAAATCTCTTATCTGACTAAATTTTAAATTATTTATCTATTTTCTTTTTTTTTTTTTTGAATATGCTTAATATCATTGCCATTCTTGTAATTTCTTTTAAATTAATTTTTTAAAGTGAGTGTGAATGGCTGCATAGATTCATAAGATTGTTAGTTTAAAGTGTGTTAATTTTGGGCTAATTGTTTCATAGTTGGATCGGCACTAGTGGATAGATGTACGGATGTTTTATGTCAATGTAACTTGAGTAGGTGCATTGGATACTCATTCCCTTGTAATGAGTTTGCTTACAGGGTATAGTACCCACCTGAACGTATGACCCAAAAGAGTAGTCATCATACTGCCAATGGTTGTAGACATATTTCCTATGCCATTGATGTTCTTATGCTTTGACTGGGACAGTAAGCTGGCAAAGACCACTATCACCATTTACAGAGCTTCTCGTATAATTTCGTTCTTCTATCATGGGGAAGATGCTCATTCCTTGTCACTATGATTCGTTATTTTTCTAATGATATTATGCTACAGATGTAAAATTCCTGTTAGCATGATTGTGTTATGCTAATAATCTCATTTTGCATTGGTCACATCAGTATATCAGTAATCTAGCATTGGTTTAGATGCAAGATTTTTGGCCTAGGATTAAAAAAGATTGGGTTATTTATTTCATAATCTATGTAGCATGTTCACACTTAATAAAATATTAAAATTGTATTTAAATCTATTAAATGCTTCCATCTGTGCATATAATCCAAGTCAAATATAACTAGTTGATTTAATTTTCAAAATCTTTTTAATGCGTGTGTGCATTATAATAAAATGTTTGTTGAATTAATTTTGACAGTAACTTATTTTATTAATATCTAAAAGTAAGCATTAGTAATTTGAATATACAGTATGATATTTTAAGCCCAGCTTCTCCCTGAGCTAGTGACTGGTGCTTTCGGTTCAATAAAAAGGTAACCCCTCCTGCGCGTATCTGCCCGCCATATAAATTTTCCAGGTTTAATGTCCTGGTGGCACCCTGGTATGACAGATTAGATTGGGGTGGTTCATCAACCATTATAATATATATATATATATATATACTAATTGGAGGCAAGTTGTGGTTCATCAACCATTATAATATATATATATATATATATACTAATTGGAGGCAAGTTGCCTTGAACAATTTTTATATCATCAAAAAGAAATTTGAGTGATTTCCAACAGTTGTTGTGATAACTAATGTCATCAAGAGTATCTTATAAATAAAACTGAGATGATGTAACTTGGGTTCTTGTAATTTTTCCATTGCCTAAAATGGTTATGTTTCTATCTGTTTTTAAAAATTCATTAAATTTTATTGTTTAAGTGATTAATTTCTAAAACTATGGAAGAATAAATGTTCAACTATTGGCCCATTTAATTGGAGGGGGTCAGCTTCCTGATGAGGTTACAGGGAAAAAGGCAAAAATGTGAAAGAAAGAAAAACACATCAAAATATATTGTATTGCAGGTCAGCATATAAAGACATTCCATGGTTAAAATCTAAGATTTTACCTATTTATTTATGATGGATATAAATGTCATTATGTGTCTATGGATATCATATTTCAGATCAAGAAATTTTACAAGATCAATTAACTCAACTTATGTGAGATATTAAGGAATTTAAACTTCACTTTCACAATTTGGAAAAGAAAAGCTGGTATTTGTTCTTCACTTGGTTATAAATGGATTGTGTCATTAAAGGAATTATCTTTGCACATTATTGTCAATGATAAAGGAAAACTAAATTCAGTGATGTTTAATTTTGCATCAAATAAGTATCGGTTGTTTTGACAGCTGGATATAGAAAATTTTGGAAGTTAAATGGGAAAGAAATTAAATTTGACTCCATGTTAGTTAGCAGTCGGGCTCTTCTTCTCTACTTAAAATAATCACCTCTATGCCTTAGGATTGGAAAAAAAGAATCAGAAGCAATGATGGATCTGTGGATAGTGAAAGAAAATGGACAGACTTTCCATTAGATAGTATAGTTAAAAATGAATGTTTACATTTTGTTTTAAAAACATAGCTAAATGTTTATATATATATATATATATTATATATATATATATATATATATATATATATATATATATATATATATATATATATATATATATATATATATATATATATATATATATATGGGCATGATAGAATTTGTGCAATGAAAAGGAATGAAAAGGTCAGAGAGATTCATTTTTGTTCTTATTATTTAATCTTTTATCTGATAATATAAGTTAATAGAACCTGATGTTTTCCAAGTATTTTTTGTATGTTCAAGATTTAACTGGTGATATTCAGATAGAACAGGGTTTAAATCTAACTGATTTTTTGTTTAATTATTTACAGATTACATTAATGAATAAATAGATATCAATTTTTATTTGATCACGGGTTTTTTTATCATTTTATATGCTATTTAAAATCTCGGGAATATATTTAAAATCTCTTTTTCCATTTTATAAATAGTATTATTGCCTTGCAAGACATTTTTGGAGTTTTATACACATAGATTTTAGTATTATTTTTATTGATTTTAGTCTATTTCAAACATCGATTGTTTGTTCTGTTATAATTTTTTATTATAAACCAATAAATTTAGAATTGATTTAAAATCCAGTGAATCTTTCTAATTAATTCTTTTGAATGTGCCAGTAAGTTTGATACTTAAAGTTAGATCTGAGATCAAACCCACTTTGGTAAGTGAAAGAGAATTAGAAATTTGTATAATTTTTATTCTTCCTTATAATGCATTTAAATATTTATTTGCTTATCTATGTCAATATTACTAATAGAAATAATTTCATTAGTTCAGAGTTGATTATTTATTTGCCTATCTTGTCCGGGTACAAAAATCTTCATAGATTTTTTGCCATTAATCAGAATGATCTGTCTTAATTACTTCTTCAATTTCTTTGGCCTAGAGATCATAAATTTTACTAACAGGTATAACTGAATATTACATTTGGTGTGGATAATTGCCAATTATCATCATATATAGTTTAATTATTATAAAATCCATTTTATAATCAATTGATTGGAGATTTTAGTGGATGAATAATATCAGTGATTGTAAGTCCATAAATATCCAATAGAACCCTATGGTATATTATATATAATGGGATTGTGTACTATAAAATGTCTACTTATCTAATAAAACTTATTGATAATAAATCCTTGTTGAGTGTTTCATTTTAGAATATAACTGAAGCAATAATTGCATGTCCATTTAATATAGTGTATGAACAAAATATGTATATTATATTTAACGTTTTATTAAAATAGATATAAAAGTTTATTTCATTTAAACATTATAAAATAGTATAAGTTTATAAAAACATTTTCAAACGTAATTATAATTATTTAGAAGCAAATTGATTTAAATAGAATGGCATTAAATATTAAAGGAAATTTTTATAAGTATAAATAATTTTTGATTAGTAAAGTATATCAGAATTTATTTATTTCTTCAAATTTAGTTTTATTCAATCATCAATCAAATAGATATCTTAGGCATATAGCATTTCGTAGGACAATGATACATGATTTCACGCTCATTGATGTTTTTCTGGGAATTATGAATATATTTGTTGGTGTCTGATGCTGCGATCTCGTTTGTTTTATTTAGTTTTAAATACAATCTGAATAAATTAGAATTTAATAGAGATTGTTAGTATTTTACATTAGTGTAGGGGACTATCTAAAAAATTATGTATGGGAAATATTGTAATTACCTTGTGTGATCAATAACTAAGCTAGCACAATTTACATATGTTCTAAGAGAATTCCTATTTATTAATGTATGTTTTTGCTCTGTAATAAATAATATAAATCTTAAGGGCATTTCTTTATCATAAAGGTTGACTGAACAAATTTAAAGAACTCGTGAGATAGAAAATTCAGTATTATTGTGCAAAATGCCAGTTGATGATGATCATGTACAAGTGGCAATTATTACTAAACGCTAAATCAACTTTATGACTTTTAGAAAATGGCATTCCATGTTTAGACTAGATCAATATTATAATGAATGCCGTCTCAATTCTGAGACATAGTAAACAGTAAATTTTTTTATATAATCATTCCATATTATAATCAATATTTCATTACAAAATGGCGATCAGTGATTGGGCTACGTGTTCTTCAAATTATATTGATCACTCCCCTGCATCATCATTTTTATCACGTTATTCTCACGGATAAATGATGAATTCATAGTATTATATCGTGATATAGGTGGAAATGGATTACATATGTAAAAACAAAAGCACAAACAAAACAAAAAAATATCTGAAAACCAAAGCCTACTTAATTTTTTTTCAGAAAAGACATGGGGAAACAAATAAGTTGCTTAGTAAAACAGATTAATAATACTACTATATAAAACACAAAATAAAAATGTGAATATTTATATTCAATATTGGCTTAAGCAACATATTGTGATGGTTGTTGTTTTAAATATAAAAAAGGAAATGAATTCAAAATATTATTTCTTGAATAAAAAATAATAAGATTTCATTAATGACAAATTCAGAAAATAATGGATGATTGATTTGTTTCTGTTTATTTATAGTAATCAACCTCAAAAAATAATAACAATAGCGTTAAACCGTAACTATAAAAACTGTTTAAAATGATAGAATATATATGTTTAATTTTTGGGGTGTCTCTGATAAAAGTCGATGATTAAATAAATTGTGTTCAATTCACTAAAATATAGAAATAGTGCTATTAGTAGATGATGAATTTAAGCCAAACAATTAAGTGTCAATGCAGATATCTGTGTATAGTATTGAAGTTACAGCAAAATGAAATTATGGGACAAGAAGGGACAGTACTCCTCAGTAACTGTTGTGTGATTATATTTATTATGTATAGCTAAATTGACATCATGTATGCATTCTGATCTTACATCATGTAGTTCTTTAAAAGAAGAATGTGCATAATGTCAATAGTAAGATCAAATCTAAAATACACCATTATAAAATGTTATTTGCTACTGCCATAAAAGCTTTTTAGAATATGCCGATATATCATCTACATCCACAAAAAATAGAATACATCAATCACGTAATATATCAGCAATATATCGGCGGCGTCAGTTAAAGAAATATATAACTGATTGTTACTACTAGACGAAATGCACACAGTATAGTAAGCTATCTATTTCAAACTACAACCTAGCTACAAACGAAAAGTTCTTGAACTATTCGCACCCAATATCATTATACATCGATCTCATGAACAAATCATTCAACAAGAGGAAGAAACATTTATGTCACTATAAAAAATCAAGATAACTAAAGCACTAACAGTGTAATGTATACTGTAAGACATTCCTTTTTTTTAAAAAAAGACAAGCAATAATATTTTTTTATGTACAGGCCTAAAGAGTGTAATTTCATAAATAAATCAAATCCCATTTATATTTAGGTTAGTGTTAATTATTATTATTTGGAATAATAATCACTTCAATCTACATATTAAAAATATAATATATTTCTTATTAAAAACATATTTTTTTAATTTATTATAATCGTGTGATTCCGGTGTTTTTTCTCATATTTGTTTTTATAATATTAATGTTATTTTATTCATTTCTTGTAATCTAATTTAATTAACTTGCTTAGAATCTGATATTTATCTAAAATATTGCTGAATTGTACATGAAATAAATAAATTGTAATCATCATCATATCATCATTATTATTATTATTATTATTATTATTATTATTATTATTATTATTATTATTATTATTATTATTATTATTATTATTATTATTATTATTATTATTTTGATGAAAATGATGATGATAATGATGTTTCAAAGATAAACTTTATTAAAATTCAAAAAGGGTTACATAAGTTACATATAAAAACGTAATGACTTAGATACAAGTTAATACATGTTATTACATATGCAATATGAGTTTACAATCTTGCATGTCATAGGTAAAAAAGCATGACTCGCAGTAATTGAAAGAAGAATTATCATTACATCACAAAATTCATGTATCAAGTTAGATTTACATAAAAATTTTAAATGCCATCTTAAGAAAAATACATGGAGGCACATGGCAGTATGAGGGAAAACATATTTGGGATGTGGCGTTGGAGTTAGTGTTAAATTAATTTATAAATGTATATAAATCGGGTCTATTTGGTTAGAAGGATTGTAGTTTTCATGGATGCCCCATTGTTCATGTGTTGCACAAATTGCATTGTGAAATGAGGATTTACAATTTTGCTTATAATATAAAAGGTAATTTAGAGTAGTTGGAGGAATAATAATTGTTACATAAGAAGATACATATTTCAAATTAGGTTTACCTAAATTTTACAAAAGAGTTATAAAATAAAAATAAATATTTGAAAGCACATGATGATATTTGTTAATACATTTAAGGAGAGTGGATGGAGTTAGTGTTCCATTGGTATACATAAATGGTGCTCATTAGTTGGTGAGCACTGTTTGTGTCAATATTAAGTTTTATTGTTTATGTTGGGCATTTAAAATTCATATGAGGTAAGTCGATGGAGAGATATTATTAACTTCTTTGGATATGTGAGTTGATGAGGTGGGTATAATGTGTTACTTTCAAGTGGTGCATTATTTATTACCTTAGGGTAATGTTGGAGTTATGAGTTCATACATGGTAGGAACTTCAACTTATTGAGGTTTCAGACAGTGGGGTGAAAGTAATATAGAGATCACTTGGAATTGATAGCACAATATAATGATGGACTTGAAATAAAAATGTCTGAAATAATGCAAAATATCCTTCGTGGAATGGTAATAATAAATTTTGACAAATGTCAGGCATCCACTCTATGGGTGGAGGTAACAATCTTGTATTTTTAAGGCTAGAGTTTAAATGTTGTTTGCATCGGTTGTCCTAAAACATCAAATTGGCTTATTCATTAATGACTTGAAATATTTTGCTATTACTGACATGGAAATTGTTATTGTGGATGATGACCATTATTATTATTATTATTATTATTATTATTATTATTATTATTATTATTATTATTATTATTATTATTATTATTATTATTATTATTATTATTATTATTATTATTATTATTATTATTATTTATTATTATTATTATTATTATTATCATCATCATCTTCAGCAGCAGCATCAGCATCAGCAGCAGTAGCAGCAGCAGCAGCAGTAGCAGTAGCAGCAGCAGTAGCAGTATTAGTAGTAGTAGTAGTGGTGGTAGTAGTAGTAGTAGTAGTAGTAGTAGTAGTAGTAGTAGTAGTAGTAGTAGTAGTAGTAGTAGTAGTAGTATGTTTTATAAAGCATTGATTAGCTTATTTAAATATGCTGGTTTATTTTAAATATAGCTTTAAAAATCAGTAGCCATCCATTCTTTTAAAACATTTAGTGATGAGGACTATTCATACCTCATGTATAAAAAACTGTTTTTCTTCCATCTAAATTTAATATATATTTAAAAAGTTATGCTATTAACAATTGCATATATGTAAACTAATTGCATTCTTTAAAATGAGAAACTTAATCTGTTCTAGAATATGTAATTTAAACACTCCACCAGTAATAATCTGATTTTAAGATCTCCCTTAAATAAAATCACTCCATTTTCATCATTGTATTTCAATGTTAGTTTAGATAAATGTATACTTTAAGAATGGGTAGCCACTTATTCTATTAAAACATTTACCAAAAAGGGGAGATGGGTGCTTTCTATTTATATTGCATGTAGAAATGTTAGTTTTATTCCATTTAAATTTTGTCTTAATATGTAACTAATTAAGTAAACACCATATGAATAAAAAATACTACTAACTATTGACAACTTTTTAATTTGGGATCTCTATTAAAATGTATAATTATCTAATGGGGGAGGGGGATTTCTACTGGATACATATTTTTGACAAACTAACACAATTAGAAGTATGAAAACTATTGGGCATTTTCCATATTACCTAGAGAAGCTTAATTTTCATTTAAATATTATTAAAAGTTAATTATCTTCATACATTAATAGCAAATTAAATTTTGTTATAATAATGGGATATCAATTAATTTGCAAGTTGGAAATAGCGTTCATTAAAATAAAAATATATGTAAATGAGCTTGATTGATTTTATTTTATATCAAAATGTATTACTTGATACCCCACATGTTTATTAATTGACAGTATTCATTATTATTATATGTTTAAATTGAGATTAATTACTTTTTGCACATTAAAACCTTTTTTGAAAAGAAGATTATTTATGAATTTGAGTAAGAACATTCATTTTTGTTAAAATTAAGACGGTGAATAACATTAATAAATTTATTCATTCATTATAGTAATGATTATCCACTTCATGGATAATATTTCTGTAGTATATTTTTTTATACTATACTAGAGAGGGACTCGGTTTTTATTCGCATTCAATACCTTGTTGAAGGATGTAATTGTTAACATGTGAAAAAGATCTAAGATGATCACATGTTAATGATTAAACCATTTCATAAGGTGTTAAAATGAATAACAACTGGTTCCCACTTTACGTTAGAATGGTATAGTGAAAATTGCATAAAAATACTATGCATAAATATATTTCCAATATTTTATGCAATCTTTTTTACACTATTTTTTGTTGTTGTTTTCTTTATACAAAACGCTAAAATTGAGTTCAGCAAACTCAAAAATAACTGGTTTAAAAATTATTAGAAACTTCAGTTGTTGGGAATTCAGTTCAGAAACCATTATTAAGCTTCTTTTTATATTGCAAGTCACTGACATCAATATTATACATTTTCAAAATACCCTTATAAGATAATGTTTTTAAATTTCTAATTATTTGATTGTTCCATATCTTATATAAGTTTTTATGATATGTATTAATTAAACTCATAACTTGTTTATCAGTTGATTGTACTTTGAAACTAATTGCGCATTTTTCAAAATAATTAATTGCCTATCAAAATATCTGATCAATTAGCTTACTATTTTTAAAGTACAATTAATTGAATTATTTGACTTTAAACTTTATATTTAAATATTTTATTCACATTTCTTTAAAAAGTAAAACAGTTTTACTTCCTTCCGTAATACAGATTTTCAATTGGATGGACGGTTGAAGAGTTGTAGTGTGGAGTAGATTGAAGCCTGTCCATTAAAGTTTGAGGATTGGCTATCTTTATATATATATATATATATATATATATATAACGTATATTGGTGATTATTTATCTTTTCAACATATATGTGTTCAAGTGTATCAGTATTATGAAATAGTGTGGAGAGTGGTGGGTCGTTTCAAAGTCTGTGCTCATATACCCTGTATATAATAAATACAACCTTATATAAATAAATGTATTGTCTCTAATAATTACATTAAAGCTAATAAATAGAGTAAAAAGATTTTTTTTGAACCTAGAAACTGATTTTAAAAAAGCAAATTAGTTAGTTGTATGGCTAACGGAGTATTTAATCCGCTAATTGTTTGTATTAATATCCTGTTAATCGGATTATAATAGTTATCATATTTCTTATATTCATAGTGTAAAATTTATATTCTCACTAATTACACAAAAACTGTACTCTAAATTTAATCTTTTGAGAAAAGAACTGAAATGTATCTATTATTTTTCATATTGCTAAATTTTAAATATATTGTTGATATTTTTATAGTGTCCATTAATGATTATGTTATTGTTTATATTGTCACTGACAATTTGTTTTTGACAATTTAAATAGGTTGTTTTTTTATGTTTATCATTTGACAATAGTTCAAACATTTTTTTTTGCTTTTTATTTTATCATTATATTATAAAATGATAATAGTAACAATAAAATATGAAAGAGTAATTTAATTGTGCAGGGTGTTGTTTATGGAACTAGGTTTTATTTTTCTTTGAAATGATACACTTTTCAAAAAAAGAATATATTTTGATTATAATTAGAGAATAATTAATTAAATATATGATTCTGTAAATTATGTTCACTCCTTATTATCTTATACATGTAATTAAGAATTCTTCAAAAGCAAAAAAAATAATTTATGAGTTCATTTATTAAAATTTATTTCGTATAATGATAATTAAAATTATTGATTATTAATGAATGAGGGCAAACATTTACTATTATTAATATGGAAAGGGGTTTGACTCTTTTGCCTTAATCACAAATTTAAAACCATTCTACTGCATATACTAGGTTTCAACCGTAGTGGTCAGTAGATTGTAGCAATAGTACAGATTTGAACAGGAACCAAATTCGCTCTACGATCTTTTTTTAAAAAATAAATTTACATTTTATAATGACAAGTAAAAATCTTATAAAAGGCAGCGCTAAACATTTTATTAGTGAAAAAACAAATAAGTGGATTAATAATTGGATGGCAATTTGTGATCAGCATGAATGTTCTAATAACCATTAAAGGCAAATGGAACATATTATTAATTACCGTTAAAAAGAAAATTGGCACATAACTCATTACAAAACATACAAAAATTAAGAACATGATTTTTGTTAGTCGAATGTTTTCTGTAAACCGTTTATTAACTGTTTTGGATGTAATCATATTTTTCAAACCTAATTGAGAAGTTCTAATAACTTTATAAATTTTATAGTAGCAGAAACCAATAAGAGGTATATTACCAAAATATGACCAAGTTGCACAAAAAGCAACAAAGACAAAACCTTTTCTGTCAAATACAATACAACATTCTCTCAACAGCAAATTAAATTCAAAATTAAAAAAATTGGAAAGTAGCACAAAACATGTAATAATTGATGTTAAAATCCACATATTTAAAATTATCACGCATGTATTTTTTTTAGTATAAAAGCGTTTATAGGTTTCTAAAGAATGACAAAGAATGGTGTATCGATTCAAAGCAATTTGACCGAATGTAAAAAACATCACAATACCACTTGTAATCCATAACCAAAATATAATGTCACAACCTTGATTTATATGTATATTAAACATTTTATGATAAAAAAAACAAGATGATCCAACTCCTCCTACTATAAAGTCAGTTAAGGCTAAGTTGCCTATAAATATATGCGGTATCGTTCTTAATTTAGGAAAAACAATTAAGGAAATCAAAATACTTGAATTTCCGGTCATCACTAAAAGAAACGTTATAAAGGAAACGGTCAGATCAAAATAGTCATATAATTCGAGGTTCATTTGAAGATGTGTTGATATGTTTAAAATTGAGATGGTAAAGTTATCCATGATAATCAATCTAAAACAATTACAATTATGATCAAAAATATTGCTACTGCTACTACTATTACTAGTTTTACTTTTACTTCTCCTACTACTACTGCTGTTACTACTACTGCTACTACTATTACTCTACTACTATTGCAAATCATCATCATCATCATCATCATTATTATTATTATTATTATTATTATTATTATTATTATTATTATTATTATTATTATAAAATAAAAAAATCAATAATGAAAAATATATAATTTTACAAGTTTAAATCAGTACATACTGTAATATATGTATATATATATATATATCCACAGATGGTGTCCACAATTTTTTAAAGAAACCTAATATATATTTAAAAAAAAAAAAAAAAAAAAAAAAAAAAAAAAAAAAAAATATATATATATATATATATTGTACAAGTATACATTATTCACACATAGATATAATCAATATATGTATACATTATATTTTTATTTCTATTATATTTATGAAAATAAATATGTAACATAGTAAAATAGTATTTTTATTCTTTAAAATGAAAAACTATAGGTGAAATACTAATTCATTAATAAAGACAAAGTGATAACCTTTAAGTTCAAATGCAATTTATCAATGAATAATTAACTCAATGATTTAACATAGAATGGTAATATCCAATATATAATATATGTTTTAACAAGCTCATGCAACTATAAATAGAAAAAAACAAAGAATTTATTATAAGAAGAAATATTCTATCTTTTCAGCAATTTCCTCACAAGGACTTATACTGTGTTCGATTTAAAGAACAGTGTATAGGATAAAATCCATATTTGTGAACGATTTAATAAGAAAGGTTATTAGGAAAATTTTTTAATATTTCTTAAAGAAAAGTAATTTCTAAATTATTTAATTTGAATATATTTTTGTACATTCTAGTTGGAGTTCTAAATATAAAGATCGTTTTAAAAGAACATTTTACCAAAACTTCAAGTAATTTAAATTAATGAACTTAACATTATAAAAAAATGCAAAGTAAATAGAACACCAATTTTACTATAGGATATATAAAATGTGCTTGTCTAATCATATATATATATATCAAATATTTTAACACGGATGAACCCGCAAAATATGCCTTATATATATATATGTGTGTGTGTGTATGTGTATCAACTATTGCCAAATGCCTTTAAAATTATATATAAGCTATATCTTCAAAATAGAATTATAATTGCTAATAAAAGAAATGTGTATAAAAGAAGTTGCTGTCTATATGCAAGGAGGAAACTAAACATCAACTTGAGATCTCATATTATCTTTGTCAATGCATAATAACCAAGGAATTAAAAATTTTATCTTTGAAGGATTTTAATTAGCAAATTCCAGGAATATCTAGGACTATTGCATTAACTTATATATATTATAAAGATCGAAATGAAAGTGAAGATCGAATCTAACCGCAAACTACGATATCTGCTCTACAGAGCGCCATCTAGGCATTTAAACCTAGAAAAATTTATAGAGTAGGCAGATAAGCGCTATTAAGATTCCACTTTATTGAAATATTCAGATCGTTAGCCCAAGTCACTAGCTCAGTGGAGACGCAGAGATAAAAATCTATATCTTAATTTATATCTGATAAATAAATAAATAAAAGCCACTGCCAGAAATTAACACATAAAAATATTTATTTATGCACATATAAAATCATTCTAATTTGAGGAATAAGTTTAACATTTTAGATTTTATATTAACTTTTAATTTTACATTTAACTAAGTTTCAATGAGTTTAATATTTTATTTAGATAGTCAAGTATGAATAGACTACATAGATTTGCATTTGAAAAGAAAATATTCTTCCCTGATTTAACCCGAGGCAACAAATTTCGCAATCAAACCGGCGCCAATCCATCTGATACATTTATGGTATCACAGTCTTTTCATTTTTTTTTTAAATAGAGAGTGTGGTATGTGCGACCTACCATATCTCTCAAACACACAATGCTGGAACTGTCAGAAAAAACTGTATTTCCCTTTTTATATTATTCACACGGATTCAATCAACAAAACGTCACTAATCCCTCACTTTCGTTAGGGTCCGAGCCAAGGCTTAGTGCTTCCATTGGTCAAGCTAATTTCTCTTTATTTTCTTATCTATCTTTCATCAGATCATTTTAATTATACAAGAGCCCAAGGGCCAGTTTGGTTTTCGATAATTCATAAACAATCATTTCCATTTACAGATTACATTAATTAATACCTGTTTTTATTTTTAAATCTTGTACTTTTTTTTATAAAAAAAAGTACGTTCAAATACTTATTTATTTGTTTTTTTTTTTAAAAAATATTTTTAAAGTTTGGCATCTCTGCGAATGTATATACTTTAACAATATTTTAATTTTAGCGTTTAGTTTTTTTACTTTTATTTGCGAACTTTTAAGTTTTTATTTTAAATTAATGTAACAACATATTTATATATCGTTACATATATATATATATACCATTTTTAAAAATTATGATTGGTGAACATTAATATCATTTCCTTTATCATTAAATTCATTTCATTGAAGAAATTAATAAGAAGGGAAGTTAATCATTTAAAATATTTTTATTTTTTTATATTTAATAAAAATTTAGATATGGTATAAGAAATATTAACATGGGAAAGGTATATAAATATATTAAAGGAATAAAATAAATTTAGAGGTAAGAAATTAAATTATTCTTCAATTTACATATTTTTATGACATGACACTAGTTTGTTTGTACTAATTCAAATAGTTTAATAACCATTGTTTATTATAGTTGAATAGATGATTAGCATTGGTATGAAATATATTTATATATTTTCTGTATTAATAATCATAAATTACATATAATCATTTTAACAAGTGAAAATATTACATACAAATAATTATTTAATTATTATATGATAGTTTCAATATAGTAATCTTAATATTTAGATATATACGATCTTTTCAACTATAGTAATCTTAATATTTAGATATATACGATCTTTTCAACTATTAAATCATGTAGCGTTATAAATTAAAAAATATATTTACAATGGGTAAATAGAATATATTTATATTTTAAATATAAGATAGTAGAAATACAAATAATTCTTTTATATTATAAAGTTTAAATTATTATTTGTTAAATAAATAACTATTATGTTTTATATTAAACTAAATGAAATCTTTAATTTATTTTATTTATTTATTTGATTTTATAAGATAAGATTAGACATTTAATATATAATCTTTATTGATTATTATATTAACTTCATGAAAGCCATTTTAAAGAGTTAGTGAGATTTATTGTTATTACTATAGTATACTGGTAGGAACCCCTGAAGTGAGTCAATTGTTAAACTTTCCTGAGATTGAAATCTGAGCATAACAGTTAAATCAATTAAGGTGAAGATTGATTTTATGTGGTCAAGATATAATTTATAATAATAATTAAATAATAAGTTATTTATTTGAAACAAATATAGTTTTATATTAAAATTAAATCACATCATTCATGGCATCCTGTATGAAGACCTTAAATCTGATTATAGTGAGATGCCACTGCCTTAACTTATCTTATTGAGAGGATGCATACCGTTACTATATATATATATATATCACTTTTAGTTTTTCGGAGCATTTCTTGCTTTAAAATCCAATAAATATCATAAACTTTTTATTGGCATAATGACAAATATTCGCACAGTCAATTTTCATTGTATATTTGTTGTAAAAAGAAGTAACTTTTCTTAGGGAATCTAGAAGCTTGAATGATATGAGTCTCCATATAAAATGTATCGTCATCATCAATGTCTTCTACCATTATTAATCTATTTCAGAACACCCGTCTCTTAATAATTAATCATGTTATCCCCTTCACATTTCCTCTTTTTTATAATATGCCTACAGACTATATTATTTCGTAGATGCTTTACACGTGTTTTTTTTTTCTAAATTGTTGATAATCTTTTGGGATTCTATGTAAAACTTCATTTCTTTGTCTATTATCATTTTTTCTATCAGTAAGTTTAGCTCAACTCCAATCCAGCTTATTTTTTTTGTAACGTTCTGTGATACCTATGGACTTTCTCATTTACCTATTGCATTTGCGACCTCTTATTGCTACTTCTAATATAGATTTTTTATATTTTATTAAGTGAATGAAGGTTTTAACTTGCGCTTATTTTAAATATCCATGATTCAAATGCATAAGTCGCACGGTAATTCACATTTATTAATTCAGCAATACTTTTTTTTAGCGCTCATATCTGGCGAACATTATACATTATTATTATTAGT
Organism: Epiperipatus broadwayi; assembly: GCA_028023455.1. NCBI lineage: Eukaryota > Metazoa > Onychophora > Udeonychophora > Euonychophora > Peripatidae > Epiperipatus > Epiperipatus broadwayi. Next base: position 1,622,919 of record JAQFVV010000197.1, on the reverse strand, counting down.
ATTATTATTATTATTTTTATTATTATTATTATTATTATTATTATTATTATTATTATTATTATTATATTATTATTATTATTATTATTATTATTATTATTTTTATTATTATTATTATTATTATTATTATTATTATTATTATTATTATTATGTTACTTTCCTCTTATAACTTAAAATATTTATTGAATCTCTGGCATTAAATAATTCTCATTTACTTTTACTTCCCTAAATTTTTCTTTTAAATTCACAAAATACTTTTTGTAAAATTATTGTAAAACCTTTTGGAGAATTCTAATCACTTTATAGTATATATATCCTTGTCCATTTTGGTCTTTTTAATATCACCATTTAATCAAAAACTGCTATTACGTTTTGATAAATAGTCTTCAAAATTTGATCAATATTCAAAATTTTGATAGCTATAGATTTAATTACAATGAAAAGAAGGATATGCAAATATTTAAAATTCCAATTCCTATCATTGCTTATAATTTTATATAATATATCATGAAACTTATATCAAATTCTGCTGACATCTTTCTGATTAAACATAATTTATTTCATTATTTAGAATTCAAATTTGCAAATTTTTGTTTGTTTGTTTGCCCTGCTTATCTGCAGAACCAGAACGAAATGATTTATCTTTGTAACCTAAACCTGAGTGCTTCCAGCTTCGGTGAAGCTAACCGATCACTGGAATCATATTCTGCGTTACATTACAAGGAAGCTATTTGTTACAAATATATATATATATATATATAATATATATATATATATATATATATATATATATATATATATATATATATATATATATATATATATATATATATATTAATTGCAAATATAAACGAAAGGAAAGATCAATTCTATTTAGTAAATGCATTTGTTTTCTATTTTTTTATATACTAATTCTAAACAAATATATCTTTTTATACAGATTCTAACCAAGAACTAAATTAATTATTAATTGCATTAAATCTTTCAATTTGGATAATATAACTCTTGATGTAGCAGTCATTAACTATATAGTTAATGATTATACATGTTTACATTTCATATAGCAGTTGCTGTTAAATTCCTTTATAAAGTAAAAGATTGTAAGGACAATAGATTGCTATGAATTTCTTGCGAGTTCATGTACATAAAAGACACCTAAATTTATTATTAGTTGTGTAAAAATAAATTTATTTTTGAACTCTATAAAATTCTGTGTTATTTTTAATTGAGCATTCAAAAAGAGGTTATTGAAACGAATTGAACTGTCAGTGGCAATAAAATATATTGAGTTATTGGACATTGTTCTATTCTTAAGTTCTTTTTATACAGGTTTCATAAAGACATTTTTTTTGACATTGGTAAAAATATGTAGAAGGATAGAAAGCAACATTAACCATGAGAAAATATAATTGGAAAATGGAAATTAACTTTATAAACCGTTTATACAAACAGAAGATATTATTAACCAATATGATATTCTATTGCTAATGAAGACATTAGTATTGCAGAGTAAAGTAGTGTCATCCCAATTTTCAAAAAGATTATTTCTGGAGAATAATTTTAATTTAACATTAGATAAATGAGGAAAACAAGTTAGGAAATCATGAAATATTTAGAATAATTCTATAAATAATTATATAGCTGTAAAGAACAAGAATTTAAACAAAACATTAATACTCTTAAAACATATCCTAAACGTCCAATTGTTTTAAATAATAAAATGAGACTTGCAATTAAATCTCTGCATAAATAAATAACTCCAAAATTATAGGAAGTATTATTGAATCTTAAAAGAAGTAGATGAAAAAATAGAAAAAAAAACTATAAACCTGGGATTATTTTAATGCGATTTTGAAGTTATATGATTCATGCTTCTTCTTAATATCAGATATCAAGAAATTTAAATTATTAGTAACTTATTTTGACTTGAAATACTTTTTTGCAGCTAACGTGCATATCGCCTCAAGATGTATTTAGAATCTTAGCTTCTATGTAAATAACCTACTTATACTAATGAGTAAATAATAATAATAGATTTATACATACATATAAAAATATCACAATAAATATTCAAAAAATTTAAACTTTTAAAACATATTTTGTTAGATAAAACAGAAATAAATATTTTTTTTAGATTTTTAAAATAAATAATAAAGATTTTATTGTTTTTATAAACTGAAAATAATCTTTCTAAAGATAATGTGTAATATTTTTTTGTTTTGATTGTGATCTCATTTTTTTAATATAGAAACAGAAAACCATTAATACAGCACAAGACTGAAAGTGGCACTAGTTTTACATTACTTTCAGAATCTGATTTCTTACTAGTTCACAATCACAAACAAACGCATATTGTCAAGCAGTGGTAATTATTAAAATATGTATGAAAAATGTAAAATTAAATACTGTAGTTAATAAAAAAAGTAAAAAAAAAGTTTATCTTGTATTATTTTTTTCAAATGTTTGACATTTTTTATTAGTCATGCTTTATTTCGTTATTTTTTTAATGTGAATTTTAAAGTAATATTTCCTTGTTGCTTTGCTTTTATGTGACTTCTCAAAATTATTGTAACATATCCCCCATTTTTCAAGGTAAGTTATGTTTATTTTTGTGTGATGTCTTTTATGTGCATTTTCTGTGGAACCTATACACAGCATAAAATAAGACCCAGCTGTACTTGAAAACATAATGTTTAAATTATGAAGAAGTACTACATAAACAAACAAAGAACTACAGACATTTATATTTGAGGAAGGCAATAAATATATTACAAACAGAGGACTATCAGTCTTGTATCAGTTCTATACAAATTCCTTGCCTAAACAATTGCAATTTCTCTTTAATGAATATTTGTCTCAAACCAACCAAAAAAGAAGTTGAATTTAAAAGTGGTTTTAGCTAAAAATCATGAGTTAGTATATATTATATATTACAGATTATGAAAAGATATTTCATTATATAAGCACTTACTCAGTGATTAAAGTTTTAGATCGTCAAGATGTAGAAGCAGGATATAATCATATTCTGAAGAGCATTTATAAATATGAGCTACCAAGAAGATTACTTTTGAGATGGAAGTACATAAGATGATTTCATTTTTCCACGCCTTACATGAGAGTTTCACAAAAATGTGTTGTAGATTAAAATCCAAAGTTCATCGGTATAAAAATAAATAATACATCAAAAGTTTGCGAATTATGTACAGTTTTGCAAATATTGCTTTAAGGCTTAAATAATAAATATAACTAAGAAATATTTAATCACCTTAAATGTGTATATAATAAATTATATTCATTACATTGCAATTATTATTACCGATATATTTATATTAACGATAAATACAAATTTAACCTATTGAAAAAAAATGTAATAAATATTTACTATATCGCTAAAATAGAATAAAAAAATTATTCCTGAAAAGCAGTTTCGAATCTATTCTTAATTGTTCTCGATTCAGAATATGGCAAAGACTTTACTGGAATAAAAATATTTAGTAATAAAAGGTTCTACAGTCGTATGCACTAACTCTCCGCTTACTATAAGCACTATAAGCGACAGAGTGAAAAGTTAAAAGAAATGTTTTGTAAATAAATTTCAATTCCTTAATTCCTTTTTATGTAGATATAAAATATACTGCTTATTAATTAGACGAAAGAAATATCGTTGTAAAAACCGTCAGCAATATATACATTTGTGTTGCCATGTCGTATTTATTAGTTGTTTAAAATAATTCCATAGAAAAATAAAAAGTAGCTTTAAAAGTAAATATTTTAATAAAAAAAAATTAATAAATCAAATAAACGTAATTAATTTAAAATAATAATAATAATAATAATTATTATTATTATTATTATTATTATTATTATTATTATTATTATTATTATTATTATTATTATTATTATAACCGTCTGTTATATTTTTAAATTCTTAAATAAACAAAAAATAATTAAAATATTGAGAAAACAGGAGAAAAAATCAATAAGATAATAAATTAACAAAACTTTCTTAAATTAATACGTTTAAGAAATAATCAATAGATTGTTCATTTATTAATTTAATTTGAAATTAAAAAAGTTCTTTTTGAAATAAAATTCTTCTTTAATTACTAAAATAAAATAATTATTTATTTTCATTAAAATTTTTATTAAACCTTTAATAATACAAACGAAAATTAAGAATTTTTATTGAAATGAATATCAACTAAATTTGATAATTCAAGTGATGGATCTAATGGTGTTAATATTAATATAATAATTAATTTAAACATAAATAGCATTATATGAAATTCTATGAAATGGTAGCAATTTTTGGAAAATTATGAAGAGACCTTTATTAATGAATTAAAACTTATAAAATCTAATTTAAATCGAATGCATTATTCAACAGCCATAAAAATATTATATTATTTTAACATTTAAGGAGGTGGAAAATATCTGTGTTATGAAGGAATTACAAACAGTAATCAGTTAAAATAAAGAAAAAAGAGAGCAGACTCTTAAACTATGATTATAACTGTTTAAAATTAATTGGTAGTTGAAAAAAATATTTGATATATAACAAATTTTCAGTTTTTGAAATTTAATTTGTGTAGTGTGCTCAATGATTTTTGTATTTTACCTAAACAAAAACAAATTATTAATAAAATAACTACATCATGTGTAAGTAGCTTTTTTTCCTTGGGATTTTAAATATGTTATATAATAGTTTATCTTTATATAATACTGATTGTAATAAGTGAATGTATATAAATACCATGGCTAAACTGGTGCTCTGAGATATATGTGGCTATTTAAATTGTCCAGTGTGGCTTTCACAAATCTTTTGAAATAAAACCGTAATAAATTTTATACTAGCATAATATATTTACATTTTACTTTGACAGAATACATACTTCATTTTTTATAGCAACGATTTTATAATGATTGTTTACATCGTAACTTAGATGCTTTTATTGTTATTGTGTTTTAAATATATAAAACAATTGTTTGAATCTACGGGGAAAATTATAAGTCAAATATTTGCTTCAGTTGAATACTCCAAAAATGTAATTATAGTTTTTGAATATGTCTCAGTTTTAACACGTGGCTATTATAGATATGAAATTTGTCACACGTGGCACACAACTTAAAGGATGTGTGAAATAATATATATATATATATATAAATTTATATGTTTGTCAAACCAATATATATATATATATATATATATATTGGTTTGACAAACATTAAATTTATTTCATAATGTCCACAAACAAAATATTATGAAATAAAATTAATATTTGTCAAACCAATAAATAATTAACAATTTGGTCTATGGAATAAATATGAAATTAAAATTATGAATTAAATAATAAAAAAATAGGATATAGATGACTAAATGGACGATGAAATAAATAATAATTAATTTAAATTATGATTATAATTTTTTAAAAAATAATTTCAAATAAAATAATTTAAAAAAAATAGAATAACCTTTGTAACCCTCACTACACGAATAATTAAGAATATAAGCATATAAAGAAATGTTAAATATAAAGATTATTTTTTCAAAACCAACTAAGCTAGCCTGAAACAATAAATTTAAATAAGAACACAAAGTTTCCATGAAGATAATAACTTCTAGTTAAACTAGCCATAAAATCCACAAACAAAATATTACGAAATAAATTGAATATTTGTCAAACCAATAAATAATTATAATCAGACCTATTGAATGAATAAGAAATTAAAATTATGAAATAAGTAATAAATAAATTAGGATGTAGATGACTAAATAAATGATAAAAATAAATAATAATTAAATAATAAAATGAAACGAGCCTAAGAGTGAAGAGAAGAGAAAGAATATGTGTTAGAATAATGAATGGTTAAGACAATGATAGAATAAGCGCTAATAAATGATTAAAATGATAACAGAAGAAAAGCTAGTAGAGGGTGAATCAATTATGGTAATGAATTAAGATCAAATGAGAATGAAGAATTAAAAGAAAGATCAAGATGAAATACGAGAACATTGTTGATGATGGAGAATGTGATCTTGAACTATAAACTAATATTGTAGTAATTGATGGTAAGATAAACTAAAATAAAGTAGGGATCTCCAAGCTTGACAAAACCAGAATATTCACCATAAAGTCAAAACAAGCTATAGGGTTTAAGACAAAAGAATAAATTCACACATTAAAGCTATGCAGACATTAGTAAAACTGTGAAAATAACATAACTCAAATCCAAGTGTAATACATAACTGTAGATATAAAATTTACCATAAATTTAAAATCGCACTGCAAATTAATAACCTATTCTTTTCAGGGTTCAAAGAACTTAAATATTATTTTACAGGATATACTTGGGTCAGTGAGAAGAATTTTACCACTACCCAAATATAGCAAACAAAACAGCTAATAATACAAAACAGAATCAACAAACAATATTTCCACATAAATTTTCTAAACTCCATAAATATTATAAACTTTAAGCTTCAAGAAATACAAATAAACTTTTAATAACTAAACAAAATAACTTACCAACTTTATTTTATTAACTAATTATGGGCAATGTGATAAAGATTGGTGAATGATATATCTGAATAGTTCAAGTAAACAGGTTCCATCAAAATTAACTGTTTTATCTTTTAATATACTTTTTAAAATAACATATGCATTTCAGGTTAACCATATTTGATCATGAAGTGATGATGTTTTTATTATACTTTTAAAATATAAGAGCTTAAAAACGTATTATGATATACGAATGTCTAGTTAAATATATTATATTGATTGATGATAACTTCAAAATAATAAGATAATGTGTTGATAGCAATAACAATGATAATGTGTATGATAATTAGCAGTAAGACCACAGACAACTAAATAAACTTTTAAAACAACAATATTTATTTACACTATTTACAAATTTTCTTTAAACAACAGAAATAATTCAATATCTATCTTTCAGAAACATTATATGCAACAAGACAGAGACATTATATAAAACAAGGTATATCCCATTGAATACATGCATAATATATAAAATAGTATAGTACAGTGATACCTTCATTATCACTATCATTTTCAGCTATATTTCTCTTATTTTATATTCTAGAACAGGAATGTTAAACACTGTTTAACATAAATAAGCATTCAAGTTACCAAATAAAAGTGTATTCAAATATTTAGGATAAGTGAAATCTTTAAAATTTAAACTTAATGTTATAAAGCAGCATGTTACACTATAGCTATTTTACTTATATCAGTATATGATAAGGGCAATTATCATATGAAGCACAAATAATAATTATTGTTATTCGACATGAAGAATTTTATTATATTAATGTGGGGACAGACATAAGAAGTCAAATGTATACATGACACCAAAATCTGACTATGTCCACAACATAATCATTCTAAATATTAACCTTTCTTACCAATCCATTGGAAAATCTCTGCTTGATGGAAATAAAATGACATTGTACATGCATATCTCTTATGATGTCATAGAAAAGTTTTGAAAGTAATAGTAATTTTGGTTGGTTTGTTTGTAAACTGGTGAAAATACCACATCATCATACATCCACTATTCATAATTAGGCAAATAAACAAGTGTCCCTGAATCTAACTTTAACCTATGATTGCTATATAATTATAAAATATCAACAACTTCAACATGCATGGTGGAAAATAACTAAATAACATCATGAGAGTTCATATAATAAAAAGAGGCTTTACAAAACAACATTATATAGTTGTACAACAATATGACATATTCCAATACATTTTTCCTAGGTACAAAATGAGTGGGCATTGCCTCATCACAAAGGAAACAGAATACATGCCATGAATATAATCTCCTCTAGGGATTAACTGTGTTAACTAAGAAATAACTATTTATCAGCCTCAATAGTATATTTTTTTCATGGAATAAGCAATGTAAGAGTGCTCTATCTAACCATGCACAATATCAGGGATACAATACACCTGGGTCTCATTTTATTTGGTAGGTAAATTCCTCAGAAAACATGCACAAAAGTAGACTTAAAAAATGGGGGCTAGATACTGTAATTTTCAAAAATTGCATAAAAGCAGACCAACAATGTAAAATTACTTTCAAATTCGCATAAAAATTGGAAATAAAATATGACTAATAAAAAATCTCAAATTTGATAAAAATTGATACAAGACAAACTTTTTTACTTTTTTTATTAACTACAGTATTTAATTTTATTCAAAACAATACATTTTATGCATAATGTACAGTATATTACATTTTTAATACATGTACAGTATTTTAATCATTGTAGTTATTTGACAATATTCAGATTCGTTTGTGAATTAGTAAGGCATCAGATTCATCACAAGAGGAAATAAATTAGTGCCAACTTCATTTTTTTAATTGCTCTTATAGTGGATTTGCGTAAACTAAAATGTTTGTCAATCGCTATTGATCTTCCCTTTTCGCTAAATGATCTAAAAGTGAAATTTTGTTTCCAAAGAAATTCATTTTCTTGGGTATTTTTTCCTCTCCATTAGGGTAAACTAAAAGTTTAAAATAAAAATAAGAACTTAGGCTTACATAATAAAAAGACACCTTCTCACCACTGTTAAGCAAAATTTAACTAAAACTAACAATTAAAAATTAAATTCTTATTTTTGTCTTTAATTTTCAATTGGGTTTAAAAATCAAATTTTATTGTTTCACATCAAATCAATTTCAGATCACATTTGGTAATTTTTTAATTGATAATTACATTTAAAAATCAGATTTTAATTTTTAATTGTCAAATTTAATTGTGCCCACCACTGTTACTCAACTTTTAAAAATAAACTTGCAGACACTAAATGATTAATTGATTAGGTACTCCTTTTTAAAAAAGCAAAAATAGAATGTGATTTACAATGCAAAAACAACAATGTGCATATGCATTTATAACATTTGAACAGATTTACCTTATAATCCTGTAAAATTCATTACTTGCAGACACTAAATGATTAATTGATTATGTACTCTTTTTTTAAAAAGATAAAATAGAATGTGATTTAAAATGCAAAAACAACAATGTGCATAGTATAAGCATCTATAACATTTGAACAGATTTACATTATAATCTTGTAAAACTTAATGTGTGTATATAAAATAGAGAAATCCTGATTTTAAGTGAATTATGAACTTCTTTATTGCATAAAATCTATTACAGTATTATTATAAAATGCAGAAAATATTAAATTTATTACATTGAAGTCAAACTGCAATAATGCGCTGTTATTTTAAATATGATGTGTGAGTGTGCAAAATTTATAATATTTAAAGTAATAGAGCATTATCGGAGCCTGACTTCTGATCTAATAATTTTTAGCACATAAAAGAAAAAAATCGCATACAAAAATATTAAGAAGAAACATGAAATGCATAACATCAAAATTACATTAAATAAATCTGCATAAAATTAGACCCGGATGTATTTGACACCATTATATGTTGCACATACTTACCAGATAAAAGCAGTCACAAATCCTTATCAATACAATAGCAAAATAAAATAATTCTAACAATAAAAATTAAAATATAATTATCCCTTTTTACAATGCATAAACTAATAGTGTATTAAACAAATCAGCATTGTAAGTCAAACAACCATTAATTATTTTAAAATAATGACAACATTTTTGCTATAACAAGAAACACACATGTAGACAATGAAGAATAGCATACATTCTATAACTAATGTGGACATGCTAATTCATAGGCAAAATTTAATAAATATAAATACGTACATGGAATATTCCATTTAATAAGATGATTGTGTCATTATACCATACCTCTGACAAGGTATTCTGTCTGTTTACCGATCAGTAGAATATCAGTAGCTATTTTTATTAATGTAAGAGATAAGTATCTCTCTCTATATCTAAACGAACTATATAGAATAGTAGATTTTAAATCAACCAGTAAAAGAACAAAAATATATAATAAATGTATATACCTTTACATTAATCTGTCTTCGACGCAATTACATATTTATACTACAATATATATATATATATATATATATATATATATATATATGTGTGTGTGTGTGTGTGTGTGTGTGCCTTAATAACATATTAAAACTAATATACCATAATATAAAACATGAGTAATAAAAACATTTTATCACATTTTACTTTTTCCCCTAGTTCACAATTCGTTCCCTTATGAACTGACCGACAAGGGAAAATTATGTCTTGGGCAATACATTTTATGGGTAATACATCCATATAATTTTATTTTATTATTAACATTTGATCCTGGTACTGAAAAACATAGTATATACTCAAGATTTTGTAGCAATAGAATAATAATACCATAGCACTTATTATTTTTTTCTGCAGATAATTTTTTTCTTTCAACGTAAGCTGTATCTTCAAGTTTAACAATGAGAAAAAACTTTCTCAAAATTATTTTGTTGATTTTTTTTTTCCATCTGCTGTAATTTAATAAAACAATCAAAAAATGATTATAGTATTTTGAATCATTTCAAAATGCCCTTGTTTATATTTAAAATTATGATCAATTCTAATGTTTCACCAGGTATAAAGAAGGAGATTTTTTGTTCATTTATTTTCATATTAATAGTATTAAGTATTTTCTTTCATAATATAATAAATGATTATTGTTTTCTTGTATAAGGATTTCCATGAAATATATTCCATAATTATGAGTTAAGCATTTTCCTTTTACATTTATTAGTACTGTAAATGTATCTCTATATCCATTCTAATGGCGAAGGGTGGCAAAATTTAAAAGATTTGGCAGATAATCTTTTTAAATATATATATAAAGTAAGTTTTCCATTTTATAAATTGATTAAACATTCTACCATATGAAAGGAATTTTCACTTTGTTTGATTTGAATTTTAAATATTTTATTCAAATTATTTTTAAATCAGATTTTTCTTAATATTATATAATTCACAAGCAAAATATTTTTTTTTTCTTTATTTATAAAGAGCGCGCTTAACTTTTTTTTCATTTTCTTGCCATTCTAAATAAATCATACATAACTTTTAAATATATAAAAAGACTAAAATAGATGAAATAAAAGTTCATGCTTTCAATTTTTTGTTCAGTCATAAGTTTGAAGTTCCATCTTGTAAGACAATTAGTTTCTAATATGGCCTAATTTTTCCCTCCAATATGAACTCTAGCAATTTTCAATGAATGGAGAGGTAGAGAGAATGCATACAAGAAGTTAAAATTTCTTATTCCATGGTTTTAAAAATACAATATCTTTTAATTTTGTTCAATTCAATCTGAAAGTTATAACTTTTTCAGCTCTTTCTTTCTTTAAGTTTGTAGGTTTTAGATGTGGAAGACCCTCCTCTGATTTTTTTTAATAGCCCCCCCTTCTACAAACTCTGTTAAGTTATTTATACTTTTTTTTTTACATTCAATTGTGGTACAATTAAAATAGACCAATAACAGCATAGTGTGCATATGATTAGTAGAACTACATCTACATTCATTCTTCATATTTACTCAGACTATTCAATATTAATTTAAACCATGAATAAAAATATGCTTAAGGATTGTTTACAATTATTCAGTTAAAGACTTATATATTTTATCATTCCAATTATTATTCAATAATAATAAAATACTAAACAAATTTATATCCCCAAATTAAAAATAATAGTATTAAATTATCATTTTATATTATTGGAAGCCTACAATACATATTAAATCTTTTTTAAAGTCTCTATTTAAAGTTATTTATTAAGCTCTTAGTGCCAGATTTATTTTTCATATTTAAAATTTTGGACTATTTAATGCAGTGGACTAAATAAAAGGTTATTATATATATATATATATATATATATATATATATATATATATATATATATATATATATATATATATATATATATATATATTGTAACTAATTTATTTAATTCCACATCCATGCTAACTAAATATTTAAACAAGTTGTCCTTAAAATCATTGTAACTAAAATAATTAAATGCCATTGTAACTAAAATACATTGTAGCCGAAATATTAATCCTCAATCCAAAAGGCATTATAGCTTAAATTAATTTTTACTTAAGATTTTTAATACATTGTAGCTAAATATATCATATCCACCTAATATTCTCACAATATATATATATATATATATATATATATATATATATTGTGAGAATATTAGGTGGATATGATGCAGACATTATATATATATATATATATATATATATAATGTCTGCATCTTGAGGGAGAAAAATGATGATGAGATACATATAAGTCAACTCCAAGATGGCAAAATAATATCATAATAATAATGATTAGAAACTAGTCATTACAGTTATTTGTTATCTGACCTATTTCAAACCCTAGTTAGGCAGCCATTGTATCTTCAATAAACAAGTAGTAACACATTGTAACTTAAATAAATTATTAAGACATTATAACTCCTGAAATAATGTCAAGTGGGAGAGTACATTGGTAACCCAATAAAATATTTCCTCAATAAATCCAACAGTAAATTTTACCCACTTTTATCTCTTGGTTTTATATTAAGTGAATAATAAGTGAATATGAGTGAATATGGTCTATCAGGGTGCCACTACATTATCTGAAACTAGACACAGTTATATTTTATAACATTTTCAAATGTATTGGGTTTAAACCCCTTTGGTACCTTATTTCTAACAAAATGTAGGATTTTTTTGATTTTAGACCCATATCACCATATGAACTAACATTAAGGTAAACACAAAACATCCTTAACCTTCAGTGTTGTATATAAAATTCATCAGACAGAAATTATCTCCTAGATTTTAATATGATAAATGCGTTTTAATACTTTCATAAGTTTTACTAGCTCATATTACACTATTAATTTAGGGTGGCAGTTTACTCATCCTTGAATGATGTAGATGATGGAATGGTGGTTATTATAATATCATGAAATCATTATCTATTTATGGTCTTTAAACATTTATCTAACTCATTAATTGAAAAACATAATGATGATGATGCTGATACTTTCATCCACAGCTTCAGAACTAAGCCTAACATGAAATTTAGTTTTTAGAAATTCATCACTATTTGGCTAATTTTAGTATATCTAAATTAGAACTTAAACAGTTAATATTCACCTATGATGATGAATGATCACAACTAATAAACAATACTCTTAATGAAAATATATGCCTAATTTAATAAAACAAATTAACATTTATTACTGCATTACTAACATATACATGCAATTTAAAGATATAAATGAAAATTTATATGACTAATAATTATAAGTTATTATATTGAAATCATAAGATTAATATCAAATTCTTCCCCCTTTCTTGTTAATGACAATATCCAATGTTTATCATAGTATAATGTATATCAATTTGGATAAGAAATTGCTCAAATGTTCTATTCACAAGAAAAATATTTCATAAAAAAATAAATACTCTTTGTGCACACATACATTTAAATCTTTATACATCTAAACTTAACATATAAAGTAGAATGATTAATTAGAAAAAGTGTTAGTTAAATCAAAAAGAAAAAGATTTTCAGAAACAACTTTTGAATTACTTATCACCCCCTCTAAGCTATTGAGATTGCTACTCACTGACTCAAAAACAAAACATGATCTAATATCATTAACACTATATGTCTGTTATTGTCACATTCATACACAAGTATATACATGTGGCAAATATTATTATGTTACTGTGTATGTGTATGTTGACCCCCATAAGGAATAAAATAATATTTAAAAAACAAATAATAATACAAAAAAAATTGTTTACATATTAACAACATTTCATAAATTTAGATTAATATATCATAATACCCTTTAGAAAACAACATCCATCAATAAGCAGGTATAATAACTTTAGCATACATAAAATCATTAATCAAGCTTATAGCTATTATTACTGAAGAAAATTCTTGGTTTAACTCGATTTTGGTTCTCAAAGTTCAGATAAGAAAAGATAAAACTTTATTGCTAATGCGCAATTATAACAGAGAAGGCCAATCAGATTTTAAACAGATATCTAATAAATAATCAAGCTTAGACATGAGACAGAGATTTTGATAGAAAAGGTTGATACCAACCTTTTCTAAACTTAACTTTTATATATATAAGCCAGTCTTAAGCATCTTAGCCTGAAAGCTTTAAATATAAAAACAAATACAATTACATTCATTATGTTATAAATATAATATATTATGGCATGAAATCTCAGATTTACTATACCACAATTTTCATAGCAGCAACGTTTGTAAACAATATTTATCAAAATCGCATGTTGAAAATTGATAATAAATTGAAAGTATGCTAGCCTTTCTCACATGTGCAATTGTAACAGAGAAAGACAATCAGAGCGTTGCTGCTATGAAAATTGCGGTATAATAAATCTGAGATTTTGTGCCATAATATACTATATTTATAACACAATGAATGGTAATTGTATTTGTTTATATATTTAAAGCTTTCAGGCTAAGATGCTTAAGACTGGGTTATATATATAAAAGTTAAGTTTAGAAAAGGTTGGTATCAACCTTTTCTATCAAAATCTCTGTCTCATGTGTGAGCTTGATTATTTATTAGATATCTGTTTAAAATCTGATTGGCTTTCTCTGTTATAATTGCACATGTGAGAAAGGCTAGCATACTTTCAATTTATTATCAATTTTCAACATGCGATTTAGATAAATATTGTTTACAAACGTTGCTGCTATGAAAATTGTGGTATAGTAAATCTGAGATTTCATGCCGTAATATATTATATTTATAACACAATGAATGTAATTGTATTTGTTTATATATTTAAAGCTTTCAGGCTAAGATGCTTAAGACTGGCTTATATATATATAAGATAAGTTTAGAAAAGGTTCGTATCAACCTTTTCTATCAAAATCTCTGTCTCGTGTTTAAGCTTGATTATTTATTAGATATCTGTTTAATTGGCTTTCTCTGTTATAATTGCGTATGTGAGAAAGGCTAGCATACTTTCAATTCATATATATATATATATATATAATGAACATTCATAATACCAGCCCCTTTTATTTTGTTGAGGCTTCCAAGAGTTCAAACTCTGTTTGTTAAATGTCTATACATTTTTGCAGTAAACACATACCAATCTGTACCATGGATATATGACCAATTTCTGTGGTTCACTGGAACAGTCTTTCTTTACTTCACTTGAGGCTTGTAATTCTTTTATGGTAATGAGGATGATGAAGTTATTTGCTTCAATATTAAACATTTGGCACTGGAACTGTTTTTTCCCTTCCTGTTCAGCATAGTTCTTCTAATAGATGGAGGCTATCTGTTGTTCTCATATTTATAATTTTTCTGGGGTTTAAACTCAGTCACTGGAATAACAACCAGCATGGTTTAATACTTATCAGCAAGTTACTTATTCCCATTCAGCTTTTACATGCAGGTGAATGGTTTCTTTTATTTAAAACATGGATGAGCAGTCAGTCATATGAATCTCATTTCTCCCCAATCAATCATAAGGTATAGAATCATTTTAATTCAGACAATTTTTATATGACGTGTTGGCTGATGACTGATAGCCAGATGATTGATTATATATATATATATATATTAACCTGACATTTAGCTATATTATATAAATCTTCAAAAAAATGTATATAAAAAAACAATTTCAAATTGATATCTTGCAGAATTTAAAGCTTGTCTTTTCCCCTGTTTCAATATTTTAAAATGTAATCCAATTGATTTTTCAGGCCTTTTTATATTTTTATTTTTAGTCAACTCATCTAATTAGACTGATCATGTTTTTTAACTGCTGGTAAAAAAATAATAAATTCATAATAACATGATTTCTGGACAAATTATTCTGTTTTGAAGGAACATTATCTTAATGTTTTTTTCTCACCCTGATGGCAAATTTCACACTATAAAATTTCATCTCTTCTCTTTAATCTCTCTGATGTGAAGATTTTCAACTGGACTTATCACCTTTCAAGTTTTAAGTAATACAGATATAAACAAGAAGTCTTTACAGCAAGAAAACCTTTGAGTAAAAAAATAATTTAACAGAATTGTCTCTTTTTTCCAATATGTGTATCTGTAGATTTGTTTATCCAATATAACCACACACACTCTGTCATTCCAATCATTTATAAAAACTGGCCTATTAAAATAATCAGAATGCTTCTTAGAAACTATACTTTTAATATTTAAAATTAAATCCTTAAAACTTTTAAACCCAAATTATAACCATGGAAAACAAAATAGAAATAGAGAAAAAAAATAGAAAAATCTAGCAAGTGTAGATTAATTTTGAAGAAAGTTAATATTTGAAATATGAAAATGAAAAACTAAATAGCTTGTCCACAGACAACTGCTATATGTGTTATAATCTTACTTTTAAAAAGAACTTGAATAATTAAAAGGTGTGTACTACTCTTTTTGAGTTTTGTTCTCCCCACTCTTCTTCTGTCTTAGGGTTTAGGAACTTGATCCTGTAAAGTTTAAATTAGGGCACCCTACAGCCTCCTTTCCTATATATAAAAATGTGATGATGATTTTTGGTCCATATTTTCTTTCATGCACATGACTACAAATTTAACCACTGGCTATATATATATATATATATATATATATAGTGGTGATATTGAGATTGTATAAGTGTTGATGGTTTATATATATATATATATATAAACCATCAACACTTATACAATCTCAATATCAATACCAAAAACAATTTCAAACTGTTGACATGGCCATCTCCTTTTAACAAAAAAGGTGGAATAACATTTAAGTATTTGTGTATTGTCTATACTAAACACAATAATTACTTCTTGGACTTTCAATTTAAATGGATGACTGAAGAGGTAGAGAGTGGGGAGATTGAAGCTTGTCCATTAAAGTTTAATGATTTGTTATCTCAATATAAACTGAACAATATTGCATATATGTGTGGGAAATGGTGATCTGGACCAAGTGTTGACTACTGGTTAAGCAGAAAATATATTTTCATGTGTATGTGATCATGTGTATCTGTTGTATAAGATAGATTGTATAGATGTAAGGTGCTGAAAAGTTTGATCTTAAGTACCTTATGCATTGTACCAGATTAATATTTGGCCAGCCTTCCCCAAGTAAAAGTGATCTAGTGATCTAGTGAGTAAATAGGTAACTTTTTGTACCAGAATATGAGATGGAAAAAAATATAGACATATATAAAATGGACTGCATCTAACTACCCTTGATCATAGGTCTTTATGATTCAATGCTAGAAGATATATCCCTAAATATTTTTTTTCTATTTTACCTTAGATTAATAATTGAACCAATGGTAATCATGATGGTAATGATCCTCCCCTTTGCAGATCTAACACTGATCTTCCCACTGATATTACAAGTAACATTATTCTATGACAACAAGTTGAGATACATGGCTTCATTTGATTCATATTGTGTTGCTCCTTTTTCTGTAATTATTTATATAATCATCATTCTATGCTTAAACTATGGTTACTGCTTGTAATCTAATAGTGTTGATGATTACTAAGCTATTCCCATAAACATATATAAACTTTTTTGATCATATAATTCAATTTAATTGTGAGTTATTTATCAACATACACAGAAAAATATTTACATAATAATCAATAAAGATTTAGTAGTAAGGTAGGTACAGAAAATTTCACTAAATTATAGAGGTATGAGTGTCTAATGATATATTTGCTTCCAAATATACTCTTTATTCATCCAGTCCATTATTAAACTAGGTTATTAATTACTTTAAATATATTTCTCATTATAATAAACTGCAATCCTTCTTCTCTTTTTAGATTTGGGCATTGATACGCAATCCAGACCAATACTTACAGACCATAATATGTATGTGTTATTTCCCACCATTGTGAGATCTTGTATTCGATTTTGTATATATTGTAGCCTTTGGTTTATTTCATTTATAAACCAATTGTAAGAAATGAAACTAATTATAGGCAAAAAAAATTTTTTTAAATGTAAGCAAAGTTAAAAAGTTTTATTTGAGAAATCAATAACTATATAGCTCAAAAGTAACATCTATAGAGATACAGTTTGTGTTTGTATAAAATATACCTAGCATTATTTAATGCAGGGGGTGGTTGATTTTTTTTGTACACTGCTATAATAATTTATGAATATGATAATTGAGAAATAAATATTTATATGGCTAAGATAAAGTCTTTATGAATTTTAATATCTATTACTAAAAAGTTGGTGAGAATTAAAATTGAATTAATTATCAGTGGCTTTGATTTGACAGTTTCTTTTCAAGAGAATAGGCTTAATGTTATAGGAAATTATAATGGATATTTATGTTTATGACTATCAGAAGTTATAAGGAATATTTTATGCTTGTAATTATAAGAAATTATAAGGAATGTTTTGTGTTCATGTAGTCTGAATAAGCAGTTTTCTATTGAATGTTCTGCATATGTATGTGTGCATGATACAGATATATGGGTTTGATTTTTTTTTCTTTCCTTTATAGCAATTGACATAATTTTCCATAACATTTCATGATAAGTGTGGAAAAGGGAAAAATAAATTAATCTGTTCTAATTTATTATTTCTAGCTCAAAAATGTAAATCTAAATAAGAAATTATTTAAGTAAAAAGAATGTAACATTTGTTTTACCAAAAAGTGTCAGTAAGCTTATCTTTTGATTGCTTTTCCATAAATTAACCAATAATGTGTTAACCAAAAGATATGGTTTAAGATAAGAAAAGTTGTCAAAATTGACAAGTAATAAATGGTTCAATTGTTCATTCTGTGAGGGAATTTTGATTAAGATTTGAGAGGAACCACCTGGAGAGGGAAGGGTTAACAGATATTTTTTCTTCACCCTACTTGTGAATATAAAAGAGGGGGAAGAAAATGTATCAGGGGACTTTTACTAATTCAGAACCAACTGGCTAACTCAAATAATTTATCTCTGAAGGTTTCACCAATTTTTTTTTTAATTTTCTTTCTCAGAGTTTAATAATGTGTTTAAGTTTACAGTATAACCAAAATATGAATTTCTAATTCATATATAAGTGGTGTGCATTTTTTCTCCCTCAAGTCAATTATGAAGAAATCAACTTTTAATAAGATATTCTATGGTGAATGCCACAATCCATCTATTTGTCTTATTAATAATTCATGTAAGAAGAGAACTATCAAACTTTTGTATGATAGTGAAAGACCAATTCATATTGCAATAATTATTTGGCTGGTTAAAATTCATTTGAACAAATGGCAGCAAACCTCTGAGAGCTAACTCATGTTTGATAATCCAAATCTACTTTTTGTCTATATTTTGAGCCTTAAAATGGAAAAGAAGAAGAAAGGGGAAGCAAATAAATCAAACCCAGGAAGAAATTCATCAAATTGGAAGGTAATCAACAGAACTCTTTTTAAAATTTATTAATTATCCTGTAGCTACATTTTGCTTTAAAATAACTCTACATTTTTATCTATTTTGATTCAAATAACTGTCTGTGCATATTTATATACATTTGAGTAAAAATAAGTATCTGTGCTGTGTGTCTATATAGCTATCTCCAAATAAAATGAACTGAATACAGTAATTAATTGATGGACAATAGAAGGAAAAGACATTGAAAGAGACTATTGTAATGTTTGATATTTATTCTTTATTTCATTTTGTTTATATAATATGTTGCATGTTTAACCACTAGATTATATTAAGTTATTTTTTTTATATTTATGTTTTTAAAATGTTTAAAGGAAAGAAGGGAAAATGAATTTGATCCCATTGAAGTATAAATGCTTACGTAAATTTAAAAAATATAAGAGAGAGAAATAATATAAAATATTTTTTTATTCTTAACAAAATGTTTTATTTGTGCTTAATATTAGATATGAAGAGTGATTGGATGGTCATGTGAAAAACCATAATTATGCTATAAGTGTTGATGATCTGTTATTAATATAAATGTTTGGTGTATGTTGTTGGCTTGACTGTTAAAAATTGAAATAATTCATATATGTTTTGATTCAGGATGTGGTTAGTCTTTGTCATTTATCTAGACTGTAATCGATGCATGTGTGGGCATATATAAAGCTATAAATGCTTGTCATTACTGAGGTAAAGTTATCCTACCACCTCAAAGATGGGAAATGGCTGTCTCATGATTTATTTACCATAGCAGTAGGAGATGACTGATTTTCACTCCATTTATTTTGTTGAGATAGGGAATTATTAATAGAGTTATTGTTCAAGTTGTAGAAAATGTTGTGCATGCCTATATTGAATAAGTGTATAGACAAAAGTTCTTAACATGATTCTAGGTCTTAGTGGAGATCTCTCTCTCTCTCTCTCTCTCTCTCTCTCTCTCTCTCTCTCGCTGGCTAAAGCAAACAGTTCAAGTTAGGAGTTGTTTTTTTTTTTAATTTCTCTTACCAAGATGCTGATGTGTGCGTGTTATAAATATTGCATAGTGATGTGGGATATGAAGACTGTTTTTCTTATGTAGGACAGACTAAAAGTTCCCCTGACAGGATGAGAATTCAGTCAGATGAATATGTGTTGATGGGGCATGACAAAGATTTTAATTTAGAAGCTAATCGATCTGTGGTTGATTTTTGTGAAGGATGGTAAATTGAGGGTCGTCAAGCTAGGGCAACATGCTGACATATCAAAATATATACAGTCAAAAACATAAAGATCTGACAGGCATGAACATAAAGTGTGGGTTTTTGAATTTAAACCCATCTGCAAGATCAGTAGTGGATTTTTCATGGCATATCATCCTTCTTCATAAGAAATGTAAAAGTTATTGCTTGTTGAAATGATTTAGAAATTGATGATTATTTATCATTGCTGGTTAGAATAATTAAAATGAATAAATTATTTTGGAATAGTCCAATGGATAATGTTTACCATAAAAAGGGGGGAGTAGGAATTTATAGGTTTTCTTAAAGTTAAATACGGAAATCTAATTCTGTGCATAAGCGTTTGTTATTTTTTTTTATTTGATAAAGAAATGGGTCAAAACAATGAATAAGTCATTCAGAAAATTGGTTAAATTCGATATGTATTGGTATTATAAATATTAGTCCTTTGTAGATCTGAATCATATATTTGAGTGTCACAATAGTATATTTAAATGTGTTTTTATTTTTATTTTTACCATTATTGTTAACGTAATAAAAAAATGTTGTTATAAAATTACATTGCTTCTTGTGTTTTGATTTATCAAAGATTTGCAGAATCTACATCTAGCACCTATATCTTAAGTAATATTACTTCATGTTTAAATTTAATTATTCATTTTTATATTGATAATTTATTTCCACGATCGATTTGCAGTAGTCATTATTATATTGTTTCCATATTCGATTCACATAATTCATTTTTGTATAAGTCACCTTTATATAATTCATTTTCACATAAATTATTTTCATAGTTAATTTGCATAATCTAATTTTACGATTTATTTCTGTATTTTACTTTCATAAATAATTTTTGATCGATTTATATGATTAATGTCCATGTTTTACTTCCATAGTTTACTTTGGCAAAATATGATAGATTTAAAATTATTAATTAAAATTTGGTCAATAGATTAGATTTCATAGAATGAAATGATAGGGAATAGTTAATTTAAGTTTAACAAATTTAATCATTTGGTTCATTCTAATGTTGTGAATATTGGGAGCAGACATAAAATCCCTTTCCTGCTCTTGGTGTTTAGAGTGATTCCCATTAGTAAACTCATATTAAAATTTATTTTAACATATTTGGGATCATATCCATTACAATGTAATCGCTTATAAGTGCACCTCTCGGTAGATCTAGACCTTGAGAAAGAGCAGTTCGATTATTAGTCTAAGAGCTAGTTTGGAAGTCAAGTAGCATATTATAATAAAATTATTATACTATTATTAAAATAGGAATCATGCATTGATAGTTGATTGAAAGGAATATGTGTGTTAAAGAAATAATATTAAGCGTTCTCAGATTAGAGAACATAACAGACATTCGTGGTATATAATTGTAGCTATTAAAAGTGATAGATGCTGAGAACGAAAAATAAAGTAATGGAATTAAATGGGGAGGATTTATTTATGATGATTTTTATCTTGTATTAAATTAAATAATAATTTTATATTATGAACATAAATTATGAGTTCTCTGCATCGATTACTGATTTATTTCCAGTCATATATAATTGAGAAATGTATATAATATTTTCCGTAGTTACCACTCGAGATCAGATATTTATAGTAAAGTTGTGGAAGAAAGTTATTACATTATTATGAATTTAATAATAAATTTATCATGAAATATTTGCATGACTAATGCTAGGTTTGAAATTAAGACCACATAGATTGAATGGTTTTATCAATATTATTTTTTTAAGAGACGATTTAGTTACTTTCTCCATTATCTTCTATAGTCCTAAACGTGTCTAATGATGATGATCGCTGGTGGGTATTATGATTTATAGTTGCAATTTGGCGCCTGGGTATACTTGATCTTATTATTAATATCAATAGATAAACACACTAGCCATCCCTTGTTTGATAATAAAAGTTAATATTAAATTCAATTGACTAGCTACTTGAAATAAATGAGAGTTTGTTGAGGTTAAATAAGTTAAAGATTGCGCTGAGTAAAAGTTGAGGTTACAAATATATATATATATATATATATATATATATATATATATATATATATATATATATATATATATATATATATATATATATATATATATATATATATATATATATAAACCTTTAAGATTAATGATTGACTTTGGTGAATCATTTTACTATGAAACTTGTAGATTTATAGAAACATTATTAAAAGATGTTCTTGGATTTGGAAAATATACTATTAGTTCATCGTTTGATTTTGTAAAGAAAATTCATAATATTAATATTAATAATAATGATAGTATTTGTACATTTGATATATGTGAGATGTACAGTTCAATAGATAGATTAAAATCTATAAAAATTATATTAGATGCTTTAATGTTAAAAAAAGTTGATGTTAAGAAAGTAAAATTTGTAAATGATGTATTATATTTTATTAATAAAAATATGTATGCTATTTTTAATGAAAATTATTATAAAATGGATTACGGATGGCCTATGGGACTTCCTGTAGTTTCACAAATATGTAGTTTTGTAGTATCAAGATATGAAGATATAATTCTTAATAATAATATATATTACCAAGGTATTAAAATTTATTACAGGTATGTTGATGATGTTTTTTGTTTGTGGAAGTTTAGATATTATAAATGTGTTATTCAATGAATTAAATAGTTTAGAAGGTTTAAAATGGTGTAAATCTTTTGAAGAAAAAATGTCAATTCAGTATTTAGATATTAAAGTTACTCGTAATAAAAATAAATTAGTTTATTGTATGGTAATAAAAGACATTGAAAAAAGAGGATATATTCCTTGGTATTCAAATGTGCCAATAGCACATAAATTATCCAGTTTAAAATCATTTTTATTTAGGAATAATAAATTATGTAAATATAGTTCTGATAAACAAAGTAACATAAATGTATTTATTATAGATTTGTTAAATGTTGGATATAATCATAAATTAATTTATAATATTGTTATTAAGTTTAATAATAATGGAAATGTTTTAGATGCTATAGATATTGATAAAATAAAATATACTTGGATATCAATACCATTTATTTGTAATGAACAAGTGAAATTTATAACACAGATATATAAAAATATATGTCGAGTTGCATTTTATACTACTCCTAATTTAAATAGATTAATAAATAATTCAAAAAATAGGTGTAGTATTTTAAATCAAAGTTGTGCAATATATAAATGGCTGTGTGTTTGTGGAAAGGCATATATTGGGGAATCTCGGTGTACATTGAAGAAAAGATCAAAGGAACATTTGTTGTTATATAAACAAGTGCAAAAATCAAGACAAGAGAATGTTAGAAATGATGATGTATCACCATCAGTATTTTTTGATCATAATGTAACATGTAATTATGGTTTTGATTTTGATTTTAATAAAGTTAAGATTTTGTATATTGAAAGAAATAATAATAAACGCAAAATTAAAGAAGCTATGTTAATAAAAAGTGAAAAGCAACAGTTGATAAACAGACAGACTGCCAACATAAAAATTAATGAATTGTGAGAAAATTGATGTATGATATATTACTTTTTGTTTACATTTGTAAGGGTTTTTCTAATACAATTTGAATCTAGTTGATAATGACTACATAGATAGTTGAAAGTACTTCTATTAAATTGGTATATATTTGTTTTTTTAAAATATTGTTTACTGTATTAATTATTGTATTGTTTTGAATATATATATATATATATTAAGAAAAACCTTTTTTTTTTTCATGATACAAAAATTAATAAACAAACAAAAAACATATTAGAAAAACATACCTGTATAAGTGGTTACATATAATATTAATACACACAAAAAATAATATACCATGTATATAATCAATAACAAGCATTACTGAAAAACCCCTCTTTTTAATAAATAATGCTTATTTTAAACTTTGAAAAGAGAGTCAGATATAGGATGGGCATTAAAAAAATTGTTAAGAGTGATTGACAAAAAATTATGCTATCAGATCGTTCTTCTTTAAATGTAGAAACCATCTCAGTTAGTTTAATAACCTTTATGTTAAGTAGAATTTATTCAATATTAATGATTTTGAATTTAGCCACACACCATTGTCTGATACATGTGGATATAGATCAGAGTAGTTTATCTGGAAAAAATCATTTAAACCCAGGTTTGTATTTTTTTTACAGCGAAGGTGATGCTGTCATGGGTCTTGGATAATAATGGTCAGTTTACAGTCTGCATTTTCCCCTGGACAATTGACTTCAGTATTGAAATTGGTTTTTTTCTTTCTGTTCTTTCTAAAAGCATGCCATTAAATTAATGGGCACTTTTTCCTACATTTCTTGAATTCTAGAATAGAGTGTTGAGGTAATAGTGAACCTGGAGTCTCATTTTGGACTTTTATGATCAGCCATGTGTACTTCTTGATTCCAATACTTCACTTAAATTTTTCAGATATGGAAATATTTCTGTATGGTCAATGGCCTTTCAACAAAGTATGTTGGTGTTCAGCAGTGCATTTTATTTGTAAAGTTCTTCAAATATATAAAAAAATGATTTCTTTTCATTTTCTGTCAACAAGTTAGTTCTCAGTTCACAACATCAGATCCAATAATAACTCTAAATCTCCACCTTCCTGAGTATATATGATAGCTTTGGTTGCATAAGAGCAATCTTATTTATTGGAATATCTATTACTATGGATACCATTTGTTGTTTACAAAACATCTTTATCTGTAAATTTGAGAGATAATTATCTGATAGCTGATTTCTTTTTTCTTTTTTGAAAATATATTCTTTGTTACTGTTTTTTAACTTTAACTACTTACTAATGGATTTCTCTCTATCTCTCTTCCTCTTTTCCAACATGGGATTTATCTGTATCTTTATATTTGGATTTATCTAACTGTCTCTTTTTTTCATTTAAAAGTTAGACTTAAAAAAAACTTATATTACAAATTAAATATGAAATCATTAAAACCTACTGATATAAGTCAATGTTTAAATCTGTGTTCGTATATTAACATGCACATGTTCACACACCCTAATGCATTCTTTATAATTACTAATTAAAATAATGTATTGAATTCCATTTTCTTTATTATTAATTGCCCTTCACATCATTTATTACTCAAATAATGCATACAATTAGAAGATTCTAATCAGTTCAACTGCACATAAGGCAAACAAATACATTAAAACCATGCTAAATAAAATTTTAAAAAAATCTGCATTTTCCATATTTATATTCCTGTTCTCAATCTGAATTAAAGTTGAAACCATTGCAGATAAATATCCAGCAAATAATAGTAAATATGTTGTCTGACAAGCTATCAACTTGATAATGCAACCTAAGATTAAACTCAAGCAAATCTACTTGAATAATATAGATCTGAAAGCAATTTATCAAATATATACTCTAATATCTATTTTTTTAATAAAGGGTAATCATGTTATTCCACTACCAAGAAATGTTAGCACAACCCTTTACAATACTTGTTATTTAAGTTAACTCAATATAATATAAAGTCAGTTGTTTATTGTAATACAACCTATTATATTTTTAATCTCTGAATAGTAGATAGGTATCATATTCCTCATATTATCTATGATCAGATATACATTTCTTTTTTTGTCCTCTTTATAAATATTCAATATATCAAAGTACAATTGAAAAAATGTTTTTGCCCCTTTCATTCAGGTTTCTTGGGGTTAGGGATGAGGGTTTGAACTCAATACCCTACAATCATATTTAAGTAATAAATATAATTATAATTATATGCAGTCTTTCAATCTGTAGATTTGATTTGGTCAATTCCTTAACCCTCCTAAATTGCCATTAAATTAAAAAAATGGAAACAAACATCATTAACTCAAATCCCATGAATCCTGAATTCTAATGATATCAACTTCTTTATTAATTATATGTATTTTATTTCTATTTTTAACCCCCCCCCCGTTATTTTTTTATTATAGTTTCTCTCTTCATGAAGAATCTTAATACCTTCAATATTAAACTTAAATTTATATTTACATGTCCTTCTAGGATCCAAGAAAACTGAAGCAGTCATTAAATGATTATTATTTTTAATTTGACATGTGTGTATAACAATTCATGCTCCGTTAATCTTTTTTTCTGACACTGTTCCTTGATTCATCTATATATGAATATATACATCCACAAAAAGTGGATACAGAATACTACTTTTCTCCTTGACGCTTATGATATTTTCAGAAATATTCACTAATTGTTTAACATTATTTATAACAAAAAATGAAACAGTAAACACATTCTTATAGATATCCTTAAAAAATATCATTTAAGCATTTGAAATATATGGAATAGTTAATCATTTTTACTATCAGTCTTCAATCATTATAACTCTTTTTAAGTTGATATAAATTATTTTTGGTCTATTAAATTTTGTAACCAACTTCCCCATTTCTTCGGCAAAAATCTTAATATCACACTTGTAATAAAGTATCTTTTCATTACAAAATAAAATAATCTAATACTTGCCATCTTATGCATATTTGGTCCTTTTGATGTGAATGGTCAGAGAATAAAATATATTAACAATATTGAAAAAAAGCTAAAAATAAAACCTTAAGTAACAATGTGTATTATAAGACATATCTTTCCTATGTTACATGTCCTCATATTTTAGCAATTATAAAGTTACATAAAGAAGGTAATCCTTTGCGAATTATTGTTAATTTTGGTGGTTTCTTTATATACCAAACGTCTAAATATATCGGTAAGGTGTTGGAGGAATTGTTAGGATTTGGAGACAATACTTTTGCTCCATCTTTTGACATTGTAGATAGAAATTAAAAATATAGTGATTAATGAGAATGATGTTATTGTTTCATTAGATGTGGCATAAATGTATGGTTTTATTAATAATGTGGATTCTATAAAACTAATTGAACATGCATTAAGAAATAAAGGTGTTTGTAAATATGTGATAAAATTTATTATAGATTCATTAAAACATTTTGCTGATAACATTGTTCCTTTTTATTGATGATGGATATTATAAAATGTCTAAAGTCGTCTTATGGATCTGCCTGCTGTTTGCACCAGTTTACAATTATGTTTTGTCAAAATATGAGAGTACTACTTTAGATATGTGTGCTTTTTAAGATATTAAAATTTATGTGGATAATGTTTTTGAATGTGGAAATACCAATAACATAAATTATCTTATAAAGGAATTAAATAATTTGAATGGTTTGAAATGGTATATTGAAAAGGAATGGGATAATACTATTAAATATTTGGATTTAATTATTGTAAGAGATATCATTATGTTAAGTTTCAATTTAATAATTAAACCATTCCAAATAAAGGCATATACACATTGTAAATCAAAAGTATAAATTTTCCACAAGATAGCAAGTTTTAGACCATTTTTGGTATTATAATTAAAAAATTATGTCGTTGCCAAGATGATAACTTAAAAATATTGAGATATTTTCAGAGGAATTGCTTGAAGTTGGTTATAATAATCAACAGATTAACACAAAATGTAGCATTAAAGACACCTATAAAGGTGTGTTTAATATTACATTTTGTGTTACAAATAATGATAATAATTTAGTGAATACTTGTGAAAATGTCATACCTATAACTCAGAAAAGTAGTGTTGTGTATCATTTTTTTTGTGGATGTATGATATCATATATAGATAAATTGAGATGCAGTATTAAAAAAAATTAGAAGAGTATGAATTGTTATACAAGCATGTGAAAAGTAAAATTACTAATGGATTAATGATTACTTCAGTTTTCTTGGATCGTGAAAGAATATGTAAATAGAAATTTAAGTTTGATAATAAAAGTGTTAATATTTAACATGAAGAGAGAAACCATAATAAAAACAAAATTAAAGTGGCAATTTTAATAAATAGAAATAAAATAAATCTAGTTAATAGATAATCTGCGAATGATCAATTTCAGGATTTGAGTTAATGATATTTTTCCATTATGATAACAATCATGTTTTTAGCTTACAGTAGATATACTGGTAATTTTAAACTCCACTATTTATTTTGGTTAGATTATTTTTTAATTAAAGCTTCTATAACATATTTTGACTTTTCAATGTTGTTTTTGAAAAGATTAATATAAATTACTTGCTTTTAATTACTGTGTTGTTTAATTCCACTCTGATTATAAAACGGTTGGAAAGAAGATTAGATTTTTTAAAAGTTTTACAGGTTATACAGAGTCACTATAAAAATATAACAGAAAGCTAGACAGTGCAAATCCAGGTGCTCCAATTAGTTCACCAAGATAGTATTGGGATTTACCCAACAACAACTCAGCTTTTCTGTTGTTCATTAGTCTTAATTTATTATGTACTAGGTGATATGCCTCAAGTCTATCAAACTCTAGAAAAAATGGGGCTGACAGTATAATGCCAAATCAGGATTATACCTTCTCTAAAGAAGATAATAAGCCAGTCTACAGTTTAGAAGGATCTACTTTTCTAGAGAGTCAATGAGCTTGCTGAAGAATTCGTTTATAGATATATTGTTTTATCTATATGCAGAGAGACAGAAATAAAGGTAAGGAATTATATATAGATATATATATATATATAATTCCTTACCTTTACACTCTTTATATATATATATATATATATATATATATATATATATATATATAATATAAAGAGTGTGCCCTCACTTTCAGGAAATTTGTAATACTAATAAATTGGTCTAGCTCAAATAAATAATTATGTTCATCTAAAATGTATCTAATCAATAGTAAATATATTCTTCAATATAGTATGTCATTAAACTAGCTCAAATAAATAAATAATAATGTGGTTCAGTTTCATAAATTAATTAAACAAATATCTAATAAAAATCATGAGACTATGAAGTGAGTTTACAAGTGGAAAGACGAATACATTGAGCCAATATCCCATAGGATACTACCTCAATGGCATAAGAATACTATTCCTCCTATTATCTCAAACAATAAATCTAGTAGCATTCCTACTTCTTCAATAATAATTAATTAATTAAGATTATCTCAATAAATTAATCTTCATCTCTTTATCTAAATAATTTAGCACAAATAATCTCAGGTTCTTTTAAAATATTTCGAGGCAATTATAATTTCTGTAATTAAGCATGATAAGGGATTTAATATCATTCTCAAATACATCTGACTAACACTAATAATAAATAAATAAGTAAATAATAATAATAATAATAATAATAATAATAATAATAATAATAATAATAATAATAATAATAATAATAATAATAATAATAATAATAATAATAATAATAATAATAATAATAATAATAATAATAATAATAATAATAATAATAATAATAATAATATTCAATGTATAATTTAATCTCATCACTTTTCTCATTATAATACTGATCATGTGTAATAATAAATAATAATATGATATAATCTTTTATTATTCTTATGGCATCTTAAATAAATATGTGGTAAAATCTTATAATCTGAGAAAATGTGGCAACCAGTAATACAATAGTTCTGTGTAAATATTTTGTAATTATTCTATGACCATAATAACAATATGACAAATGAAGTTTCTTGAAGAAATCATATCAAGAAAAATATTATACGTCTTAAACAATAGTTTTATTTATGTTGTGCAAATATTATATTTAAAATTCAAATTATTTGTGATTATGTAACTGTGATGTGAAGAAATTGAGTCAACACCAAGATTTATAAACAAGTTTAGCAAATTTTATTAATAACTTCAACAATAACTTTATGTACATTATTTATAGTATTAATGAACTTTACATTATCACACTTTCTATACTTTCAAAAAAAAAGTATAAAGAAAAATAAGATATGGAACATTTTTTTAATGAAAAAATATCTCTTACTAAAATACTATTATAATGTATCTCTGTTACATGTACATTACATTGTTAATCTGAAAATACAAAACCAAAAAAATTAACCAGTTTAATGTTCATCTATCAATTTGTACTTAGTTATTTTTGAAATAATTTAACACATCATGTAGTTATTCCCAACTTAATAATGACATGAATAAATTGAATTAACAACATGGTGGTTTAATTATACTACTAATTGAATATTAATTTAATATCAGATAAAATATATGTGTTGCTGTATATCATTGCTACAGACTAACATTTATAAAATCTATAATTATCTGTATCATTTTAACACGAATCGGTTTTATCATATTACTTATCAAAAAATATGCATCATAAGTAAGTTTTAAAAATACTTAATAATTAATCAATATTTTTTATGAACCCACTTTAATTATCACTTATATATCTTTCTAAAAATAATCAATTTAGAATATAAAATATTTTATTATTCGCCTCCTTGTAAATTATATTCTGATAATCATCTGCATTCGTCTCTATCCTCGCTCCAAGCAAGACAACCTATCTTATCATTTTCAATAACAATTCCACACCTCCAAAATTATTCATTATATCCTGTTTTAAATACAATCCTATATGATGTAATACTAAAAATTTTGAACAGATGTGTAGGTATATGGAATAACTAAAGTTTTAATTCAGTAATACCCCTACTATATAGTCATCATGGTAACAGTGTATAAGAAAATGAGGTCTGAAAACTGTCTAATAACCTCCACCACAAAATATAATGTCCAAGCTATTTATTCAGCTCTATGGAATTTTTAACTTTAACACAAAGAATCACTACCATGGAAAATATACAAGCTATAGGGCTAAGTTATCTATACTTGCATAATCATCACCACCGATTACCCTTATTCCCATATAAATAAATCCCACATGCATTACCTTGGTTTCATTTAACTTACTCTCAAGCCACTACCTTTATAACTTCTTTAGAGACTTATAACTCTACATCGCTAAAATTCTTACTACTTTTCTACAACAATAAATAAATTCGCATAGAAATAACAACCTAACTACTCAATAAGAAAGATTATCTCTTTTCTTTTAGAACACTTGAATTAAAATATAAATAATTATTATAGTTCTAATGCTTCAATACTTTAATCATTTTAAAGTAAGTATCAAGTTCAGTTACGATAGAATCATACAGTTATATTCCCATTACGTTAAAATATATTTATCATATAAGATAAAAGTATGCATATTTTTTTAAAATAAATTAACTCCTATAAGCTATGTGTATGCATCGTGTTTTTTATACGTTCTCACATATCCACACAAAAAATGACACAATATTTTAATCATCTAAAATAGAATAAAAAATACATCATAAAATCATTAATCTTTTATAATTATTACCATAAGTGATCTTTCTACTGGTTGACAACTTAAATGATGTTTTCTGGTCCACAAACTAAATAAAACATTACATAGTATACCATTCATTTAATATTATCACACTTAAAATATTAAGTCTTTTTTAAAACTATTAAATATTTTTTATAAGAATCTAAGCACTATGTTAGTAAATAGTTTAATATTTTCATGTTCCTTTCCTACCTCTAACTTATGAATAAACATTAACACTAAAATTAGTAAAATAATTTGAAAAAAGATCATATTTATGACAAAAAGAAAAACTCCAGTGATAACTGTTCATTAAACAAAAAATGCTCTTTTTTTCCTCTCTTGGATATTTCAGCGATTGTTGATAAAACTTCTACTGACGTCAAAACCATGCATGATCTGTTGGTGCCACTTTTAAAAACAAAATGAATGACAATTTTTTCAAAAATAAAAATAAGGTAAGTCGACTTTTTAAAATATCCATATTAATTCCTTTATTACCCATGGATTTGATCTTAACAGTTTATAAAATAATAGTTCATAGTTCCCATTATTCAAATAAAAATAATAATTATTGAAAGTTCTTTTGATATTATATAACAAAATAATTTCAAAATTCTGCTACTTTTATTCAAATTCCCATGACGATTTATAATATTTTTGATACGGTAACACCAACTCAGTTATCCTCGATGCTTATTATGCATTTAAAACATTTCCATAAACAATTTTTGAAATCTTTTGTATGACCAGAATACACAACTTAATGATAAGTTATTTTTATTACCTATTTGAAAGATTTCTTTTCCATAAGATATGAAACGTTTTGATAACGGACTTGATTTTTCCATCTTTAATATTATTACCATATTTTTTAAAATATATTATTAAATATTTCTTCATAAAGAAACATTTCTGCATTTCAAAATAATTATTTTATCAGGTTAAAAGTTTTTTTTAAGAACTTTACCATTTATTTTCTTAGTTTCAGTTCTAAATAAGTCTTCCAAATAAAAGCATTTTTTATATTCTTTTACTTTTGATTTCTGGTGGCCTTTTTTAAACATTCCATGTGATGTCCGATTTGCTAATCTCCATAACAAATTAAGATTATTAATTACAATGGGAAAAATTATGTGCCGGATGAAAAATAATAATGTTGATATTTTTCACATAAATTAAATTTTAATAATGATCAATTCATGTTTAATGTGACGGTAGAATTAGGCTTAATAAATTGGCAGATAAGGAATTACTTAGTTTTTAGTACAGCATTTTTGTATTATATGATCTTATAATAACTTACTGTACCTTCTTGGAATTAGAAATTAATATAATTGACTATTACTGGTACTCCTAATCTTTAAACTGTAAATTACCAGAAATTAAGTTGTTTAATATAGCATACTTCATTAACAAAAGTAGTAGTAGTAGTAGTAGTAACAGTAGTAGTACATCAAAAATAATTGTGCACTGATTTTTATACCCGAACAAATTACTCCCTTGATTGGTTAACTAAACAATACTCTGCTAGCTTATTGACATCCCTCGCCAACAATGCAGAATTAAAATTAAAAATAATGATTTATCTAATATTTATTATTTATTATACTATTTAATTCCCAGTTAATTTTCATACTTTATTTACACCCACCAAACACCTCAAAATAACTTTTAAAATCATAGCTCGTTTAAAACGTAGTTATTCTTTAAAACAAAACAAAAATCTAATTTAACTTATTACATTCATTTTTAAAATAAATAAAAACACGACTTAATATTTATACTAGCTAATTTTATTTTTATCTCAAGGTAGTTCAAATATAATATTTTAAATTTTATATTAGAATTTTAAAACAGTTTTGCAACTTTACTAAAACAAACTCTGCAAGCATGTGTGTACCGATATCTATCTGTCACATGACTTACAGTCGGGATGAAACACATAATTTAGCTAAAAGTAAACTAAATAATTTAATTTTTTAAAATATATATTTTTTAACTAAAATAATATAATATAACAACTTTTAAAATAATAGTTCGATATTATAAAATCAAATATTCACTCTCTATCGCCATATTAATATTAACAAAGAAATATTTTCCATTCAATTATTAAATATTAATTTTTATTACTCAAATATATTATTTATTTAACTTCAAGATATTACTTTTAAACTTTACTTTAACCCTTTATTTACAAGTCTTATTAATGCAGTATTTATTATGTCCAGTTTTCCCAACCATACAATATTATAATTCATCTTTAGTTAACTGTTTTTAAAATATTAACAGAATATTATACAGTTTCAAACCCAGTGTAGGCTTTGACTGGTGATAAAATAATAATTTGAAATTATTACGAATTGGGAGATAAATATATTGCTATTTTATTATTGTTGAATAGCAATTGAAAAAAAAAATTAATTAATTAATTAAATTTGTAAATCTTGTAAAATGAATGACTATATTTAATTCTTAAGCATATTTTTGTAGTGAATTAAAAACAATCTTGCACATTATGGGTAGTTATTAAAGATGAAGCCAGGTGGAGTAATATTAATGATATTCACACTAAGTGTTATTGGTCCATTTGACACCACAATGCATTATAATACAAGCTATATATGATATAACAAAGTTGTAGGGGGTGATTAAGAAAAAGAGAATTAGAATCAACAGACTTCAACTCTAATCTTATAAAATAAGGAAGGAAAAAGTTAAAAAAATAAAAAAAAAATTGGAATCTACTTGAATAGGATTATAAAATATTGTTTATTTAAAAAGATGGACTAGAAAATCCTTAAGCCTTGTAATCATTTCAACACTATTTTTCCATTGATTTGATGGTTACTGAGTCATACTGAAAAGGGAAAATGTAAACCATGTGGATAATAATTTAGCACAATAGATATTACTTCAAACCAAGAACCATTCCAGAGAATGTAAGCTTTTGCTCTTAATTTGTTTATATTTTTAAATTTTCAGATTTAAAAATAATGCGTACATTATTTACATTTAAAAGAGAAAGCTGACAATGTTTGTTTTTCAGACTGCTTTTAAGCATAAAGCAGAAAATATGTTTGTTTATAAATTATCATCTCAATAAAATTAATTTGAAATGACTTTGAAGAAAGGTTTCAGAAGGTACGGTAATCAAACTCAAAAGCCATTTTAAATCATATACCTGTAATAAAGTTAAAAGAAGATTATTTGATTTTATTCCCTATTCTTCTTAAGAAAAAAAACTCATCTGCCAAATGATGGTTTTAGCGTGAATTTGCTTAGCTATTGAAAATGGAAAAATTACAGATTAATTAAAAATGCCAAGAATATCGTATTTATAATTGAATAAATTCTTTTTAATATCATTAATTACATTGTAATTTGCTGATAGAAATGAAATAAAATAAATATTTACTTTTAAAGTTTATTGTGAAACATGTGTCTTAATAATATTTAAAAAAATGTTCTAAAAATGCCCAAATTATTTAAAGTTGTTACAGACATTGCCATGGAGGGAAGACCAAAATCAACAAAGAATTTTAAAAAGTTGAACTTGTTAATTGTAATGAAACTCTAAAATCATTTTTTTACGGAAAATTATCTGGATTAAAATGTGGATAAAATGATTTTCATTATGCTACACTTGAAAGTGTTTAAATATTATTTTACTATGCTGACATTGATACATAAATCAAGAAATGATTTTAAAAGAATGTGTTTGTAGATTGTAATATACCTATTTCAGTGGTATTGCCTTTGGAAAACTGTTTAAATATAATCTCATTATGCTAGCATCGAACAGGATAATATATATATATATATATATATATATATATATATATATATATGCATTACTTAGGAATGTTTACTCATCATAATATCAATTTTCTTATCATTTTAGCTCACAAGGATGAAATAAACTTTGACTAATAGGATAAAATCTAGTGGGAGAAAATTGTTTTTTTTTTTTTTTGTTATTACTATGTTTAGTGTTATAATATTTATGTCATGTGTAATTTGGGGTTTATATATATATATATATATATATATATATATTGTGATATAAAATATATTTAGTAAAAAGATGTAAAGATGTATAGAAATATATACATTTATTCCACATGTATTTTTGCTATTTTCCCAATTAATGGAAAACATAATATTAAATATCAGTTATTTAGACAAAGAGAGAGAGAGATATTTACCTCTCGCATTTTAAAACAGATTTTAGAGTATTATTGAAAGAACGAACAAACAGACTAAATTTTGTCAAAGATGTACTATAATGAACCAATTGTTTTCTTATTTGAAAAAGGATTGATATAAGCCCAGTTTCATTTCTTAATTTTTCATACAAATGAACATGTCCACTTTGAATATAAATATAGGTTGAACTTCATTGTTTACATGCATACTGCTTGCTATAACAAAAGTATAATTGTTATATTAAAATAATTAATGCTCATTTGCCATATATTTTAGTTTGTCTATTAATACATTAATAGTTTCTGCATTGTGAAATGGAATATTTATGTTTCCACTTTTATTGTTAGTGTTATTTTATCTTGCTATGGTATTGATAAAGATTTGTGACAGCTTTTAGTTGATAAGTATATGCCACATATAATGGCATCAAATTGAATAATATTAATATTAATATTGAGCATGGGCTGACAGAGAATCACCATTGCTGATTACATGAGAGGATGATAGGGTCAAGGCTGAGTAATAATTAATGCTTAGTTAGCATAATTAATCCCAAAAGAGAGGATATCCATGGTTTGAATTCTATTTTCCCATGATGAGGCCAAGCCCACACTTGTATACTTATAGAGAGATATTAGAATTAGCCATATTATTATACAACTATCATATTGTTTTGTAGAGCCTCCCTTTATTGTTTGATCCTTCATGAGGTTATAGAATTAGTTTTCCACCGAGTATGGTGAATTTAGTATTTCAAAATCAAATAGCAAGAATAAGATAAAGTTAGATTGAGAGACACTCATCTATCTATACTGTTTGCCTAATTGGAATAGTATCTTATGATATTGTAGGATCTTCATCAGTTTATAGACAAACCAAACCAAAATCTACTAGTGATTGTAGAACTTCTAGATGAAAGATCAAGAGATGCACATGGTCAATGTGGATTTATTTTCATCAAGTAGTGATTTGTTAATGGATCGGTAAGATCATTTAACTATTCAATCATTAGGTTGTGGACATAGGTAATGTTTTAGTGTCATGTGTGCATTTGACTTATGATGTCTATTCATACTTTAATACAATAAATCTATTCATCTTGAATTATAATAACTTATTAATTGTGGTGCATATGATAATTACCCTTATCATATTCTGATAAATCAATTAGATATAATAGAATACCCTACTTTATAATTTTGAGTTTAGATTGTAAAATTGGCCTAGATCCCAAAGACTTAAACATATTTTTGTTCATAATTCTTAAATAAAGTTTAACTATCTTCTATAAGATAGAATAAGAATAGGAACACAACAAATAATAGTAATAGTGATAATATAAATGTCACTGCATTAATTTGTCATTGTTTACTATGTGTGTAAAGCTTTAATGGGGATACTCATTATTTTTCATTCCTGAGTTTATATAATGTATTGGTCTTATTTCAGACAATGTGTCTGAAATAAATTTGTAAATATTGTAAATAAATCGTGTTGTGTTTAAAAATGTATTTAGTTGCCTGTAGTCTCATTTCTAATTACCATACACACTATTATTGTTATTGCTATTGACATATCACAGGATTATATATGAAAATCATCATCAACCAATACAGTACAATTAACAATAGTTTGGTATATCATAATAATTTTGTTAAGCCCTATAATTTATGAGTACATCTAAGGCATCATCACTTAACAATAAAAATGGTATTAACCTAGAGTACATATTGTTTTAAGTGATATACTAAAAGATAAACCCTTAATATTGTTTTAATTGGTTTTGTTGAACCCGCAGAGCTATCATTCACTGAGCTTCATCACATGGTTTATAATTATTTGAGAAAAGGAATTTGGTAAGTTATTGTGTTTAGTTATTAAAAAGTTATTCCTATTTTTTACATTTTAAATTTCATAATACTTATTGAGTTTATAAAGTTTTTGTGAACTGCTAAATATAGTTGTTAATTTGAGTTTATATTAAGAGCTGTTTTGTGCATTATATTTGGGTAATGGCAAAATCCCTCTCACTGACCCAAGTATATCTTGTATAACAATCTTTGAGTTGTTTGAAACCTGAGAAGAATTAGTTGTTAAGTTTCAATATAGAATTTGGATTTGTAGTAAATTTTATAGCTAGTTATTTATTATAGTTAGACTTGAAATTAGATTACTTTCACTGTTTTATGAAAGTCAACCAAAGACTGAGGTGTAAATTACTTCTTTTGTCAGAAAATGTATAGCTTGTTTTAACTTTATGATAAATATTCTGGTTTTGTCAATCTTGGAATCCC
The DNA here is from genome assembly GCA_028023455.1 of Epiperipatus broadwayi. NCBI lineage: Eukaryota > Metazoa > Onychophora > Udeonychophora > Euonychophora > Peripatidae > Epiperipatus > Epiperipatus broadwayi. Next base: position 1,584,505 of record JAQFVV010000197.1, on the reverse strand, counting down.
TATTTTTATTTAGCTTATCTTCTTACCATTTAATGCAATATTAGTTTATCGTTTAAGATTTCAGTCTACATCATCAACATTGTTCTTCAATTTCATCTTGATCGATCTTTTATTTATTCATTCTCATTTGACATTAATTCATTATCATAATAATTTAATCATTCATTACCTTTTATTCTTTTATCATCTTAACTATTCATTAACTCTTATTCTTACATTACCTTAATCATTCATTATTCTCATACATCTTCATTCTTTTCTCTTCATTCTTAGACTAATTTCATTTTACTATTTAATTATTAAGTAATAATTTACTAAGGCTGTAACCTTTGAAATAAGCGTCTGAAAAATACGAAGGTAGGGACCTCTATAGGTCTTAAAACACAAGCTTACGCTATAGTTATTTATTGGTTTGACAAATATTAAATTTATTTCATCATATTTGGTTTGTTTGTTTGTTTGTTGTTTGGATTTTAAAGCTGGTTTGACCAGAAGTTATTATCTTTATTAATCACCTTGTTATCTTCTTTAGATCTATAGTTTCATGTTAGCTTTGTTCAATAAAGGAATCACCTCATTAGTTTAACATTTTTTTTCTTTATACTTATATTCTTGATTATTCGGGTAGTGAAATTTAAAAAGGGCGGATTTGGTGCCATGAAATGTGTGGCCAGATTCGTATATGATTCCAGTGTTCAAAGAGAAGGACACAAAGGTGGATTATATATATATATATAAATTATTAATCAATGTCTGTATTTCAATTATAATAAAATATATATAATTATTCAGACCAATTCAATAATTAATACAGTAAAAATATTTTAAAAACAAATATATAGTATTATTTAATATAAGTACTTTCAACTATCTAAGTAGTCATTATGAACTAAATTACGAATTTTTGTAAGACAATTTGAATCTATATGATAGTGACTACATAAATAGTTGAAAGTACTGCTATTAAATTATAGTTTATATTTGTTTTTAAAATATTTTTACTTCATTAATTATTGTATTGTTTTTAATATATATATATATATATATATACATAGTTGGTATGAAGATTTTCACGGGTTGCATAAATAAAAGACATATTTTGCAGGTTCATCTGTGTTAAAAAATTTAAATATTGATATACAATGAAGACAAAGTTTGATGAAAAACTCTTTTTTCTTGATGTTACTCACCTGAACACCAAATATTTTATCTTTTCCGATTTACAGAAAGAATACACACACAGACAGATATTTACATTTACATTCTTATCATCATCCAACTCAGATAGTTTCTGTAGCCAAAACTCTTTTAAATAGAGCAATTAACTTTTCAGATAAATCAAATCTGAAAGAAGAAATAAATCATATTAATAGTGTTTTATTAGCAAATGGTTATAATTGTAAATATATAAAAAATGTTTTATTTCAAACCCAAAATGGACAAAATAGAAAACAAAAAGATGATAAATCAGCTAATAGAATTTGTGTTCCATATGTAAAAGAAACTACAGACAGTATTGGATGTATATTAAAATGCTATAATATAGATACAGAATTTTCTACTCATCAAATGATCAGCAATATAATAACCAAGCCTAAGGATTCAATCTCTCTTGAATCTCATGGTGTTTATCAAATCTCATGTGAAAATTGTAAAGCTTCTTACATAGGTGTGAGTAATCATCATTGCATCAGTGTTAGGAGAGATGAGCATGCTAATGCAGTTAAACAACACTCATCATCAGCAGCACTCTCACTCCATACTATAGATTCAGATCATAAAATTGATTTTTTTCATACCAGGGTCATATCCAGATGTGATAATCTCTTCCAGTGCAAAATTAAGAAGCCATTGAGATACTTAAAAGGCCAGATTGTATCAATAAGCAAGATGATAATGCAAACTTTCTCCTATTTGGAAAGATTTAAAAAAAAAAAAAAAACATTTTTATTTTAACATTATTGCTATTGGTGGAACTTTAACAATTTTTCAAATCAATGATTGTAGTGCCTCTACAACTGTCCTTCTACCTTTTATCACCCAGTGGATGACTTATGTGATCAAGTTAAAATGTCAGTATATCAATATTTAAAATTTTAACATGAATAAACCCACAAAATATGTCTTTTATATATTTATAAAGTACATCTGGTGAGTTATTTTAAATTATTTCTTTAATGAATATATTTATATATATATACACCTGGGTCTCATTTTTTGCGGATTATTTTAATGTGATTTTGAAGTTATGCAATTCATGTTTCTTCTTAATATCCTTCATATTTCACTATATTTATTAGATATCAAGAAATTTAAATTATTAATAACTTATTTTCACTTGAAATACTTTTTTTTCCAAAAATATAACATTATATTAGCAGCTAACGTAAATATGGCCTGAAGCAGTATTTAAATTTTTAGCTTTTATGTAAATAACCTATTTATACTAATGAGTAAATAATAATAATAGATTTATACTTACATATAAAAATATTGCAATAATTATTCAAAAAATTTAAACTTTTAAAACATACTTTGTTATATATAAACAGAAATAAATAATCTTTTAGATTTTTAAAATAAAAAATGAAGATTTTATAAACTGAAAATAATCTTTCTAATGATAATGTATAATATTTTGTTTTGATTGCAATTTCATTTTTTTAAATATAGAAACAGAAAACCATTTACACAGCATAAGATAGAAAGTGGCACTAGTTGTACATCACATCACAAATAAAAATAAAGTGGCTAACAGGTTTCTCTGGGCATAATTGCTGAGAAATTCTTGATTTCATTTAAGGAGAAGCCACAATACATCACATCACATCGAATCTGATTTCTTACCAGTTTACAAATGAATGCTAGTGGTAATGATTAAAATATATATGAAAAATGTAAAATTAAATACTAAAAAAAGGAAAAAAAAGTTTGTCTTCTGTTAATATTTTTCAATTATTTGAAATTTTTTATTAGTCATACTTTAATTGCTTATTTTTTATGTGAATTTTAAAGTAATTCTTCCTTGTTGCTTTGCTTTTATGCTAATTCTGAAAATTACAGCATCTATCCCGCATTTTTCAAGGTAGGTCAAGTCTATTTTTGTGTGATTTTTTTTAATGCGAGTTTTCTGTGGAACCTATCTACCACATAAAACAAGACCCAGGTGTATATATATATTATAATAAAAATAATAATTTTAACGGTGACAAACTATTATAAATAATCCTTAAATCACCAGAAGTACTATTTTGTTTGTTTGTTTTTTTTACTTTATTGGCAATTGAGGTAGGTTTAAGAAATTAACTGAAAGTACTTCTTCAGATTTAAGGATTGTTTATAATAGTTTGATACCATTAAAATTATTATTTTTATTATAATTACAATTTCGTTTTATTTAACGGACATTTTATTTATATTATATTATATATATATATTTAACAAAGGAAAAAAAATCTCTCTAGATTGGGGAATAATAAAAAAAAAAAAACTTGCTTGAGCATTTTTTTTTAAAAAAAACATTTACTATTAATTAGGAATAACTGCTTAAAAATAAAAATAAAACATGTATGAAAAACTGTCAAAAAATTTATATTATTTCTTTAAAAAAATAAAATAAACTTTTTTTACTATTAGATAATGAATAAATTAATACCTTTGGTTTATTCTATTATATATACATATATATATATATATATATATATAACATCATGTGAAATTTAGAAATATATTTTAAACAACAATTGAACAGCCATCTAGCTGCCAATTTCAACAACTTTTTACATTAAGAGAGTGGACCACCTCTTAATGTATTTTGTATCTTTTTATGTACAATTATCTAGAACGATAACAACCACAGTGCTAATTTAAATCAGTTTCTTTATACTTAAATGTAAATTTATCTTTAAATAACTGATATTAAATCTATAGAGTGGAGATAAGAGGTGGTTCACTCTCTTATTTTAAAAAGTTGTTGAACTTGGCAGCTAATTGGCTGTTCAATTAATATTTAAAATAAAATTGGTAAATTTTACATGAAGTTATATTTAGTCATAATTAAAATATTATTTATCATTACATATATATATATATTTACATATAATGTGCATTTATGTATTATTAAAAATGATTTGAATTGTTTTTATATATCTATGACAATTTGAATATGTTAATTTTTAAATTATAATACAGACATCTTAGTGCACATATATTTATATACATTTTATGTTTTTGACATTGAATGAATTGTGTATTAAAAATATATAATATAGTTTATTCAGTTTATTTTTTTTATAAATGCCAGTGTGAGTGAATATTACCTGTGCACACACACATATATATATGGTAAATCAGTCATTAATTTTATATTATAAAATGAATTTTATTTTTATAGGTTTATAATTCAAATATGTTCATAAATTATTATAATGTATGCCTGTCTGCAGAAATATATGGGTTTTACATATAGTCATTGTGATGTGTTTGTAGAATCACAATGTGATAGCTAATTGCATTAATCACAATGAGAAGGCTTAATTTATATGTATATCTTAATACTACAGTCTTTAATTTTATTGTTATATTTCATTGTTAAAATCATTCCAGTGAATTTATTCAATCAAAAATAGGTTTAGAATATTATATGTTTGTATGATATCTCATGATCACAGTAACAATTATAGGGCTTTTTCCCACTGAGCTGGATTTGTGATAACAGACTGTTATATAAAAAGGGTTTATATTTAGTAGTACAGAGTCCCAGTTTATGATGATGCTTGATGGCACAAACGGTATATCTTTTAAAGTCTATGCACTATATATCATTTTAAATTTTCATTTAAAAATTAAGTTTATAGTTGTCCAGTACATTAAAGGTACTAAGTGGCCAGAGTATTAATGATGATCAGCATGTTTTAGTGTTCCAGCATTGTTTTTAATTGTTAAATTCATATGGATTACCACTTACATTTGTGCATCCAAATTATTGTTTAAATAATCTATCCCAAGCTGTCAAGGGCTAAGTAACTACTTTGGTCTCTAGTAGACCCAATTCAAATTTATCCACATGAATGACTTTTGATTTCAGTGTTGAATATACATGATGATCAATGATTAATATTAATTTTGTGATGTTGTTGATATACTTATAGTTAGTTTTGTGTTGATTTATCATGCACATTCCTTCTTTATTTTTAAATTTACATTCGTATCAAATGGAGTTGAAGATGATGAAGTCCTGGATTCTAACCTATTTGCCTATTCTTCGAGTCTCTGACCCTATGAACAAAAGTTCCAATGAATAAAACATAATTATTTTAATTTTAGGCCTGGAAAAATAATGGTAGAGTATAAGATCAAAAAGATGATGATAATCATGGTAAAGAGAAGCCCAGGGATTATATTTATTACAGTTATTTGTATTAATTCTAAACCATTAAGTAGAAGAAAATAATTCAAAACCAAGATTTACATGAAATTTATATTTAATAGAATATTAAGAAAATGCATATATATGTTACAAAAGTGTTTCACGTTTGGCATGACATTGTCTTTACAAAACGTGATTTGTTTTTATAAAATCCCTTTACATTAATTATTTAATGGATGTAATTTTATGGGGTGTATTATAGCTTCTGCTGTGTTAATATGCCAATTTAAAGATATTTACAGGTACAATTTTATGGATGCATAAAACAAATGTAAAAGATCATGACAGCTTTGGATAGTTAATGATATAAAGAGTACTTGCAATTTAACAAAAATTATTTTGTAAGCAGATGGGAATATACAATCTTAATCCTGTTTCTACAATATGAAAATCATTACGCACCTGGGTCTCATTTTATGTGGTAGATAGGTTCTACAGAAAACCTGCATTAAATAAATCACACAAAAATAGACCTAACATACCTTGAAAAATGGGGAATAAGGTCTGTAATTTTCAGAATTAGCATAAAAGCAAAGCAACAAAGAAAAAATACTTTAAAATTCACATTTAAAAAATAAGCAAATGAAGTATGACTAATAAAAAATTTCAAATATTTGAAAAAAAAATTACAAGACAAACTTTTTTTACTTTTTTTATTAACTACAATATTTAATTTTCCATTTTTCATACATATTTTAATCATTATCGATAGTGTTTGTTTGTAAACTGGAAAGAAATCAGATTCAATGTGATGTGATGTATTGTGGCTTCTCCATAAACGAAGTCAAGAATCTCTCAGCAATTATGCCCAGAGAAACCTGTTAGCCACTTTATTTTTATTCATGATATGATGTACAACTAGCACCATTTTCAGTCTGTGCTGTGTTAATGGTTTTCTGTATCTATATTTAAAAAATGAGATCGAAATCAAAACAAAAAGATTATACATTATCATTAGAAAGATTATTTTCCGTTTATAGAATCTTTTTTTTTTATTTTAAAAATCTAAAAGATTATTTATTTCTGTTATATATAACAAAATATATGTTTTAAAAGTTTAATTTTTTGGAATATTTATTGCAATATTATTGTGATATTTTTATATGTAAGTATAAATCTATTATTATTATTATTATTATTATTATTATTATTATTATTATTATTATTATTATTATTATTATTATTATTATTATTATTATTATTATTATTATTATTATTATTATTATTATTATTATTATTATTATTATTATTATTATTATTATTATTATTATTATTATTATTATTATTATTATTATTATTATTATTATTATTATTATTATTATTATTATTATTATTATTATTATTATTATTATTATTATTATTATTATTATTTACTCATTAGTATAAATAGGTTATTTACATAGAAGCTAAAATTCTAAATACAGCTTCAGGCCATATTCATGTTAGATGCTAATATAATGTTATATTTTTGAAGAAAAAAAGTATTTCAATTGAAAATAAGTTATTAATAATTTAATTTTTTTGATATCTAATAAATATAGTGAAATATGAAAGATATTAAGAAGAAACATGAAATGCATAACTTCAAAATCACATTAAAATAATCCACATAAAATGAGACCCAGGTGTATATGTTTTACTGGCATTGTTGGGGAAAGATGTCTTTGGAACATATACATAAGGAACCTACAATGTGCTACATTTACGATGATAAGTAAGTATACAATCATTAATACATATTGATTTACATCTATGGGAATCGATTTTAAATGAAAGCAGATTAAATCAATGTACTGAATAATTAACCTGATTGTGTATTTTACTAATGGGTCATTATGTCCAACACATCATTGCAACTAACTAAGGTTAGACAGGTAGTGATCAAACTAATGAGAAAAGTAATGGTACTAGCATACAATAAAAGAAATACTATCATGGCAGTTTTGGATATTTTATCATTTAAAAAAAATAATTGAAACTGACTCAGGGTTGGTATGTTCATGCATTTTGGTGGAACAATACCAAATAAAGAGGTTGGGTTTCAAAGCTCTATGTCATCTGTATGGTCAACCGTAGCACTATCAAATCCCCCATCACATGTTCCACAGAAAGTAGCATATAGTTCTGCTTACAAATGATACAGGGAAAGGTAAGTTGGCAGCTGCACACTTGTGAAGTTTCCACATGGCAAAGAAATGAAAAAGCTAAAATACTATAATAAAATAAATTGTATGCTAGCAACATTATTAGACATAATATAATCAATAGATATCATTTTAAAGCATGGAAATAGTCTAACCTGTGTGCAATGATCTGTTTTAATCATGAGTCATTTAATAAATTATAATGAATAATAACTCTTTTACTTAGAACATTAAATTAAAAAATTGAATGATTTCCATATACATATTACCTGATAGAATTAGCTCTCCAAGCAACAACAAGAAGGAATGGTACTAATTCTAAAGGTAGTGATCTTTTAAAAATGAAATTTTCAAGACAAATTCAGAGCAATAAATTGAGCAGCATTCATACACAGTAAAAGATTTTAACTAAAATCCAAGCATAATGGATGTAAAATAAAACCAAACTACTGACTGATATCTATTTAAAATGAACAAAACTTTATTGATAGAATTTAGATGAAGCTCTTGCTTTTTTCCAAATTAAACAATTAACCCTCCCTCCTTTTTAGACTTGTGAGTTTGGGTAGCATTGGCTTTTAATGAAAATACATTATACACATACATAAAACAAAATTACGTAAAATATTTAAAGGAGCTGCACCAAGCTATATAACATAATTAAGCATGAAAGGTCATAGTTATCATTACATTATACTAGGGGATTACAGAGAGAGAGAGAGAGAGAGAGAGTTTAAGAGTATACATAACAGAAACTTATAAACTATTATATAAATGAAATGTAAAATTTTTATTATATCTAGATACACAAATTACCTAAGAAATTTATATTAAAGGCAGCTCTACATGGAATGAGGTTATCTCCGAACTCTTGTGAACGCATGAAGATATATCTACTTCTTCTATTGCTTTCTGATTTGCAGTCAGGCACAGCACAGCAAGCTGCAGTCAGGTTCAGCAATCAAATGGTCATCTAGTGTGCTTGGTCTGATGAACAGAGCATCACAGTAGCAGGAGACAGACAGTTGCTGAGAGGTACAGAGAAAAGTGCTTGCTTTCCTCTACTCAAAGTTCATGTCATGAAACTAGTGCTGACTTCTTAAAGATGAATTATCCTTCAATTTCTCTGAAAAATTACTGATTGAAACATTCTAAAAGAATTTACTAACTGAATTTTGAATAATTTATCTTTTGTTCTGTATGCCATTTTATATCCTTTTCAAGCACACACACACACACACACAAACACCAAGAATGTGGTTTCACTTGCTAACAGCTAACCCTATAATCTTTTGATTTTAATTTAAAAAATCTTTTAGTAGATAAGGCTTGAAATACCATTTTAGATATTTTAAATTTTGGTACAGATTTACTAAAAAAATTAACAATAGTATTCCTCATAATTTTAATTAAATTTTATACTTTTAATTAGTGAAAATAATCTGAATAAAAATAAAGATCAGTTCAGCTTAGAAATGATGCCAAAAGTATTATGAGCCTTTCACATTTTTTTTTTGTTTTTAAATTCCAAAATTTCTAAAAAAATATATAGTTAAAATTATTTTAAAAATGTATAATTTTCAGTAATAATATTACTAAGATTACTGCTTCGTTTGTATATATGTACCAGGGACGCAACTGTTTTATTTTACTATATATATATATATATATATATATAGTAAAATATATACATCGATAATATTATTATATATATATATATATATATATATATATATATATATATTTATGACTTTCTTTTATTATTATACATACAGTGTGTGAGTGAAATGGCATTTATTCATAGTGAGATATGAATTACAGGCCCCGCAGGAAGTTACTATGGATGGCAAAGCATGAAACTCGATGTGGCTAACAATGGAACTGTGGAATACACCATACAATGACTTGAATATGACTCAGTAGTTGGATGATTTGAATACAATGTGTCAACCAATCTACAACAAGTCACATCCAAAATCCATGATTCGATGGCACATTTGGGTGTGTTAGTTGTTACCAAATCAGAAATGGCAAATAACAAAAAGAGGGCTACTGTCAGACCTAGGCCTTAGAATAGGATGCTACAGATGTCACAATGAAATGCCCAGTTCCAAGTCACATCTACTTTTAATATACTAACATATAATTTACTTGAAATATTTCAATGTGATCTAGACTAATGCATATTCATTACAATTCCCTTTTAGGCCCCAATACACTACAGAATTCAAACTCAGGGAGTTCTTGCAGTCAGCTCTCTTCAGGGGTGGACTTTCTCAATTATTAACCAAATGTGCCTATGTATAAGCATAAATATAGAAAAATACTGATTATGATCAATTATTTATAAGAGCAATACATAGTGATGATGATGATCATCAAACATCTAGTGGTATAAATACGCAGTGATGATCAAACAGAGATCAGATTAGTTTAAACAACGTAATACATTTATTAACAATATATATATGAAATATTTACAAACAAAAAAATAATAAAATAACTAAATATTTGGTTATCAAGAATGGTTTTCTATCATTTTGATGGCTTCACACAACAGAAAAAAAAATTTAAAGTACAGTATATACAAAATTATATTATATAATTCATTAAATATATATAAAAAACAAAAAAAAGAAAAGCAAAATGAGAGTTCACTAATTTTAAAACTACCCCATTAATGTAATTAAAGAATGACATTTTTAGGTTAGGGTAAGTATATTTATAACTATTTTTTATTTTTATATACATATGTAGCTCCACTCCCATTTATATATGTGTGTAAGTCATAGTAAAAATTAATGGTAGATATGAAAAAGACCATTTATTCCAGTGGGTTGATTTTGCACTCAGAAATAAAACAAAATTACAAGTAAATATAATTAAAACTTGTTAGTAAATAATATAGTTTTGTTGATCCTAAAGTTTGCCCTCAATGTTAAATATATAAAAACCTTACTTGATGTTGCCTTGATGGATCAGTGTTAAATTTCCAGAGGAATCTGTAAATTCACTTCTATTAAAAATAATACATATTAATTGACTATGATTCCTTTTTAAAAATACATTAACATATGACACATCTATTCACTGCTTCCACTTTTAAATTGCAGATGATCAAACTTGAAAAATGAATTTTGAATACACAATAAGAAAAAAATTACAATACATGAACTTTCAAATAGCAATAACAAAAACAAAACAAAAATCATGTGAATCAAAATATATACAACCTGAGGAAACAGGCATTCTGTCCACCATTAAATCTCAATCTCCATGACTAACATTCCTGTTCACCAACTCTGTTGATATCTATATATTTTATGCTGCTTAGTTAAAACAAACACATACCAATTAGATCTTCTGAACATATATAAATATGGAAGATCAATGTACACCAGTGTTTTATAAATAGACATATTGATGGAAAATTTTATAATTTCATAATGACATTGAAGATAGCTTTGGAATATCCTACAGTACTGCTCTCTTTTACCCTGAATACATTGTAAAAATTCCTTTATTATAAACTTTTATTTATGATGTGGCTTCAATATATATATATATATATATATATATATATATATATTGAAGCCACATCATAGATAGATTTATATATATATATATATATATATATATATATATATATATATATTAAACTAGCTTAAAGAAGTAGTTAATTTTTAGTAGTTTCAGATTTCTTTTCCATCATTTCTATAATAATGAATTCCTGTTTGTAGAATAAATTAAGTCATTAGTTCATTCCTGCTAATTATAATTTGAAGATTAACTTTCCAGCTTTCTTCTATCCAAAATAAAGGTTTTATATTATCTTGAAACTACAGATATTAAAATTTTAGTGTTTTTAGATGCTGAACATTTACCTTTTTAAAACAAAAAATGTTTTTACACTTCTGTCATTATCACAAGTGAAGAACACTGCATTGTTTTCCTCATGCTAGATAAAACCTATTGTTACAACTTAATGAAAAAAGGATATTATAAAACATTATTATTATTATAATTTTTATTTAATCTTCATTATTCCAAATTCAATCATTTAGTAACAATTTTGACCTCATATCTATTTTGACTTTTGTCATGTCTGTCTTATAAGTGAATTAATTATTACTTTAGTTAATATTAAATGAATAAAAGAAAAAAACATTTAATTCCTACAAATAGACGAACATATTAATTTATATGTATTTTTATATACATATATACTTTATGTATATAAAGAATTTGTTTGCTTTCTCACAATAGATAAAAAATAAGAATTAATTTCTCAAACATATTAGTTTATATATATATATATATATATATATATATAAAATATAATATATATATATATATATATATATATTACATGTGTATAAATAGGTATGTAGGATAAATTATCTGCCTACAACTTGGTTTGAATTCAAACACTGTGAAAGAAACTGAGACAGGTGTGAAGGTTGGCTGTAAGTCATCTCTTACAATATTTATATATGTATCATCAACCATTACCAATCCACTGAAAGATGAAGGTGTCTCCAAGTTCAATCCATCTTCTACAATATTTAACTTCTCTTCAACACATCACTTATTCACACACTCTTGTTTCATCCATCCATTTCACATATGGTCTATTTCTGTGTCTTTTACAATCTCTTGGAATCCTGTTTAAGATTTCAATTGTTCATCTATTATCATCTCTTCTAGAAATATGTCCATCCCAATTACACTTGTCTTTTAATTTTTTCAATGAGATCAGAAACACCTGTTTCTTTTCTTACCCGTATATTGCATTTTCAATCTTTCTTATTACTCCCAGCATGCATTTCTCCATACTTTTTGAGTGGTCTGAAGTCTCTGTATTTCTCATCTATTAAGTGTTGAAATCTCAGATCCATAAGTAAGAACAGGTAAAACACATTTATTAAAAACCTTTCTTTTTAAACACATAAACATATTTCCTTTATTATCAAGTTATCTCTACCAAAAGCACTCTAACCAAGTTTAATTCTATGATTAATTTCATCTAATATGTTTCCATCTGTATTAATAATCTGATCAAGATATTTGTAGCTGTTATCTTCTTCTAACTCATCATAATCAATCATTATTTTCATATTGTGAAAAAATCCATTAAACATTACTTTAACCTTTTTAACATTTATCTTTAGTCCTACTTTCCTACTTTCATAGTAATTTTATTGGTCAATTGTTGCTTTTTTCTTCCAGCTATCTTTGGTGCAGTTTAACAATGTATCCATTATTTTCATATTAATTTCATTCAAATCTGAATTAGGTTCAAAATCTACTAATACTTGAAACTGATTTGTAAGTTTTAATTTAAATTCATTAGAATGTTTCTGAAGATTAAGAATATCCACTGTAAATACTGTTTTTCTTAATGATTTTTGTCTCTCTAATTTTGCATTAACACGTATCTTACATCTTACTAATCGATGTTCACTTCCTGTGTTAAATTTGTTAAGAACATTACAATCTTAAAATGTATATTTTCTGTTAGTCAAAATATAATCCAATTCTGCTGAACCATCATTTGAATGCTTCTATGTCCATTTCCTTTTAATATTCTTCTCAAAAAAAGAATTCATAATGTAAAATGTTTCTTTTTCTGCAAACTCCACAAGTCTATTTCCTGTCTCATTTCAATTACCATAACCCAAATTATCTACATCACTTTCATCTTTCATTTGTTTACCAATTCTAGCATTAAAGTCTCTTATAACAATTTTAAAATGTTGTTTATTCCGATCAAAATCTTTTGAACGTCCATATAAACATCTTCTACTACTTCATCATGAGAAATTGTTGGGGCATAAACTTGAATTATCTGCATTTGGTATCTGCTATTAAGTTGTATAATTAATTTTGCCATCCTGTCCACTACACCATCAATCTCAACAATATTGTTCTTCCACTTTTTATTTATAATGAATCCTACTCCACCTATATTTCCAATATTTGTGCCTTTATAAAAGAGTACATGTCCATTTTTTAAATCAATTTTCTCTTCATCTTTTAATACTAACTTCACAATGTCCAGTAATGCCCCATTTAATATAAGACAGTTCTTTTAATTCTTGTAATCTTTCTTCACTTGAAAGTGACATGCAGTTATAAGTACCAAAATAATGAAATGTCATCAAATAGCAGTGTGGGTCCACATTAACTTTAATAAATGTGATTCAGATATATATATATATATATATATATATATATGAATCACATATATACTGTTAATATAAAATTATTTACATATATATATATATATATATATATATATACTGTAAATAATTTTGTATCTTTTTTTACTTTTATTTTTAATACTTTGTAATTATTTTTCTTCATATAATTACACAAAAGATTCAAGATGGAAGATGAAACCATGAACTGTCCAAGAGTAAATAAAGAGGTAGGAACTTTAGTTTGTTTCATGGTTTTAAAAGGAATTTTTAAATCAAAGTTAATGAAAGTAAAATTTAAAACAAAGCTAATTGGTTTTAAGTTAGCTGTTAACATTTTTATCAAACCTATTTCCAATCTGGAAATTGATTTGAATTTCTTTTTGGACAGTTATCTAGCAATTGCATCTCCAATAACAATAGAGAAAATATTTCTGTAGATTCAAGATTACATTTAAATTAAAAAGTTTAATTAAAAACATTCTTTAATTAACTCAAATCTGGTATAAATAGAGCTAAAAATCTATTGTGTTAGAGTTTGGTAAATAGTCATTAACCGACTTCATATCTGTTTGATTTTTGAAATGGGTTTTGAATAGAGGTCTAATCTGCCTTCCCCTCCATCTTCAGCCTGACTCTTCACAATGCAGAGATGTAGTACTTACTGATCAAGAGTGCCTGTGCCATTATAGAACTGCTGAGGCCAAGAAACACGTTTGTTAGTTTAAGTAGAATCTGTCTGCCACAAAAATCAAAGAATACCACCTTCCACAAAAGATTCATCCATAATTCATTCTATGGAATCATATTATAACAATCCCAAAGTTCTTATAATCATATTACCTGAATTCTACCTACTAACTCTTAAAATTTCATGTTTCTTTATGTTAAATCTCGTGTTAACTCACTAATCCATGAGCATGTTAAACTAATAATTATTTTCTTAGTATCTATTCTCCATAACCAAAATTAATCTTATTGTAAAATATTTTATCCAAGTCACGCTTCTTATTTTTCTTATAATTTAGTGCATTTATAATTTAATTTTAATGTTTTTTTTTTATATTTTGACTTAATTTTTATTTGTAAATGCCAATCAAACCCATCTTACAAACTTTTTCTATATCACACTGTGGAATAGAAAGAGGGTGGAAGGAATTAATGAGTTCTTATTATTTATCTCTAAATAGGTCTAAGATTGAGTTTCTCATTTCAAATGAATATGTGGTTTTAAAAAAATATTTTACCATAAATTTATACAAAATGTATAAATACTTTGCAATCTGGGGTGGATATTGATGTCCATTAATTTTATTGATTTCTTTATTGATCATCATCATCAAAAGGCTGACAACCTAATTCTATTTCGTTATTTGCACTTTTAAGTGCACGGATTTTAGTTTTTTATTTGTTTTATAGGTTAAACAAAATAATTGATTCAAGAAGGGGGAGCAATGCACGCTGCCTTAATTATAGTTTTAATTTCCAATAAATGACTTTATCTTACATGGGTCATTATTTTAACATATCAGTACATATTTTTAAACCAGTTAGGGCTTCACTTTAGTATTTAAATATAATGTCTTTATATTCTTATAATAGTGTTGCTAGCATATGTCAGACATTATTAATGAGCCATATAAGGGCTCTGATCTGATTCACATGTATCTCATTCTGGGAATATCTGATAATCTTTGTTTATCATTCTTCTTCTCAAAGTATATATCTATACACTGCTCAGATCTCTCTGTATCCCATTGCATAAGATTTCAAACCATCTGTCCTTTTCCAGTGATCTCATTAATAACAGGGGTATAAGCCTACTCCCTGGAACAAGCAGGTTAGGGTAGTAGAAGCTCTGTATGGCTTTGCCTTGATCTGGACCCATAGAAACTTTCTAACCATCTTTCCTTTTTCGGTACTGCTCAGACTGAAGCTGGCATACCATCTTAAAATCGAATAATCACATTTTCTCAGCTGAAGTTGCCATTTTCTCTTTCACTGACATGATGCTAGTACCACAATTTTTTATAATTTGTTTTCTAGCCTGTTTGACCAAATAAACCATAATGAAGTGTAGTAATGAAATGCTTTTCTCTTTAAATATTTTTCATTGGAGTTTTAGATACAACCTCTCATGAAGCTGCCCTCCCATTTATTGAAATAAGCCATTCTCGTATTTATAAAGTTTTGCAATATTGGATTGTTAAATGTTGAAAATGTGTAATAAGTAAATGGTTTTAGTATATTTATGGATCCTAAGGTATGCTTATTTAAATTGTTATAAATAAATGCTGTGAATGAAAATAAAGTTATGTATCAAATGCCAAGGGCATTCTACTAAAGTCATATAAACAGCAAAGCTCTATTATTACATATTTATGTGTTTTCTAACTGTATAAAACATCCACCAATCACCCAGATAAATCTATTTTTGTAACATTAAATAAACTCCAATTTCTAATTACACATTTAGTATTGCAATGCTGCACTAAATTGGTATCTGTTAAAATAAAATAATTGAATCAAGATTGTCAAATATTTGTAACCAAAGTAAAGTTTTAAATGCATGAAGTTGATTATTTATATATATATATATATATATATATATATATATAAATAATCAACACATTCCTATATATATATATATATATATATATATATATAGGGATGTGTGACTCTTAAAACTACATTAGATAGGGATAATGAATGGTCATAATTTTATACTGATAGGCTAAAAATAAATAGTTTATAAATTTAAATGGTAAAAATATAATAGTTATAATAATTAAGGATTAAAATATTAAATCAGTTTAATTAAAAAATTGTATACCTGTAACATGTGTGTGTATTTAATCTAATTGTGGACTTTAATTGTAAAGTTCACAGTTAATAATCATTCCTTATCATTTTCTAAGGAAATCTAAAAATACAAGAAATTAAGTCAAATTTGAATAGTTTATTATTAGCAGACAAAAATTAGTTCAAAATACTGGGTTTGCAGTTAGGCTGCAATATATATTTTGTTTCATTTTTTAATGGAAAAAGTAAAAGGGGGAGGGAAGGCTTTCTGGTATTTATTTTGAAAAGAGAGTTTTCTGTCTTTTGTTTTACCATGCATGTTGTATTACCAAGTAAATTATCAGAACCATTTAAATGATATAAATTTCACCAAGGAATTTAAGTAAAATTAATTGGCAATTAAATCTGTTGAATGTAGAATTAATTGGTGGTCGTCTGTTAAAATGCAGCAGTGAATTTGGCATGCTTTTTTTCTCAAAGAACAAAAGGCTAAAATTAACCAGAGACAAAAAGAAACAAGATTCAATTAATTAAGAAAAGAGAATGACCAGAATAAGAGTCAATACAAATTTATAGTAGGGGGAGCAGGAGGAGTGTAAAGAAAATGCAGAGTATATAAAATCTCTGTTTTAGCAGAAGGGGGCTAGTCTATTTGAAACTTTCTGCTTGCAAGTTTTTCTTTTATTGATGTTATAGAGAAACTTTGCGATAAAATTTGAAAGAAATATTTTTTCTTTTGGAAAAAAGAAATCATTTATTATTACTCTTTTGTCTCTTGACAAAAACTTTGCTAAATTTAACATTGTATTAGGAAAACACAATGTTTCCTGAATAAATTTTAAGTGGCCACACACATTTACATCTCTGGAAGTTAGTCAATGGTCATGATTGGATCAGCAAATGGTAAAAATTTAAAACCCAGAAGTTTGATAGCATATATATAAGCATTCAATTTGAATGTAAAAATGAATTTAAAGAGGGTAAAAGACAATAAGAAATGGACTTAAATCTCAGAAAATTTAAACAAAAGCTGTTTAACTGTAATCTACATAAAAGTAAAAATGACAAACTTGTTTCAGTGGTATAAAAATCATATATCTGATGGCATAAAAATCAAACCCCATCACAATAAATTTTTGTTACATAGACTCATGTGCTCATACAAACAAATTAAAAAGGAAAAGAAAAGGAAAAATGGAAACCAGGAACTTGATGAATACTTCCAAAGAACTCTATATAAGTATATTTTTTTATTCACTATTTATGTAGGACATTTAAATTACAAATATTTTTTTTTTTAAATTATTTCCTTATGTTTATCATGTATATCCATTTTAAAATTAACTCATGTTATAATTATAATTGTGTTATTTTGGGGGTAGAAATATTGATATCAGATGATTTTGTATGTTTTTATTTTACATGCTTTTGCTATCATTGTCATTTTGGGGGTAGGTGAAATTGATATCATATTGTTCTGATGTGCCTTATTTAAAATACTTTACAAACATTTTTTTTTAAAAAATGAGTGATATCATTATTAAGGAAATGTTTTGAATGAATTGTATCAGAAGTTATTGTCGAATGCTTCAACTTATAAAACTGTATGACTATTGACCTAAAACATCATCATTTTCTTATAAAAGTGCATGGAAATAGTTTTAAAATTTTAATATACATTTCTTATTATTTCTTATTGTTGTTATCATAAATTTAAGACCAGATACGAGCTGATTATTGCTTGGAAAACTTATTGGCTCATATTCCAGTGCACTAATTTGCAAGAATATTAAAGATATGAAAGTTTTACTTGTAGAAGTTGATATTTCAACCTATATGTAAGGTGGATAGACAAAAGTCTCCACCAAGCCAGTGAATTCTAGCTCACTAAGGTATTTATGCTAAATTATAAAGTATTTGAACACAGTGGAAGAGTTTTCCCATTTGATTAATCTCTACACCATAAGAAGGTTTCTTTATTAATGGCCAGAGGTAATAGGTATACCTAAGTCTTTTTGTATGACTAGCGATAAAAATCCTAGCATATCTCAACCTTAGTGAAAATGTTTTCTCTTATTTGGGTCACTGCCTGCCTCATGTTGATGTTGGATATTCCTTATGGGTGTATGAAAAATAGCCATTATAAGCACTATTTATAAATGTCGAATACAAGGTCGCAAACAATTTGATGTCAGGATGAATGCAGATAATGTATGTGCAATTGGTATACTTGAATATTGTTTTGTTGATCTAATTTAATGTATCAATTCGAGCCAAAATAATAAAGTTAATAAATGTAAAATTAAGGGTTAAATAAAACCTACGAATGTTTAAGTGTAAGCAATGCGTATATGAAATTATCTAATAAATATTTCCACAGCCAGCTGAGAACTTTGCTGGAAAGTAACATTATTAAAATATTATTATGTCATAAGAATATAAGTATAGAGTATGTGCACTATGATGATGATTGATCTAGATGCCAATTTATTTGCATTGAATTAGTCCCACCATTCATAAGGTATCTCTGTTGCAACGATTAGGACAAAAAGATGTTTGATCAGAATGATAGGATAAAATTAAGAAATTTGCGAAAGAATTTAATTCAAAATAGTTAAATAAAATTATAAAATTTAATTAGAGGAAGAATCTCTCAAAACAATCAGTAATTTAAAAAGCATTAAAGACAGGAAGAGATTTGGTATTTGCTGTATCTAAGATAAAATGAAAGCATAAATATAATATATATGTGAAGGTAAATATTATTTTTTTTACTTCATGGTAATCATGATTTCCTGATAATTAGGAAATTAATATTGATGTTTTAAACCTATTGATATTAACCATTGATTTAAGGATATTTATTTGTTTAGTTTTATTTGTATCATAATACGGTTATAAAACAGGGGAAATCCATGCAATTCATCATGTGTATATATATATATGTTTCTGTATTAAATTGTAGTCTGTCAATTAAATTTGTTATTTGTTTTAAATAAAATTTGCGTATGTATCAATGTTTTTGTGGGTTATTATTATCTAGACATCTCAATCCAATCATACATCAATATATTATTATTAATATTTGAATCTTCATTTTCGTAAATAAATATGCTGTAAAATTATTTAAAATGGTTAATTTCAAATACTTAGAATTACCAAATAATTTAATATAAGTGAAGTATAAATTGTGAATAGGGATAGTTATTGAGTGATCATGGATGCAGGGGGTGGGCATAAAATCCTTTCTCCATCCATTGTATTCAAACACCTCTCTAGACGCACTTCTTTATAATTTTGATATAATTGTGAATATGTTTATAATGTATTTCTAAAAGACTTAATAAGCTTAAATTATTCCGATCTTTAATGTAAATAGATATTACACTACATTAAAGACAGCCCAAGATCATCTTGGAGGTGATCAAGAGAGGAGTGTTTATCATCAATAATCTGTCGCAGATTATACGATTTCCACACCTAATTATTCTAAAAACCCTGAGTAGAGATTATAATGGGAGAAATGAGCTAAGCAAAAATGTAAAATTTATAGTAAAAGAGAAAATAGTGTAATAGACCTATGGATGTGAAGTTGATGGAGTAGTGGATTAGGAAAGTGGAGATGCATATAGAACTTTGTAATTAGAATAAAATTTTAATTGTAGCTTTAATGAAGGTGAATAGTTAGTGTGCTGAGTATAACCAACAATTTCTAGAAATATTAATATTATTAATTTTAATGCATTCTCGTTTCTCTTTGAATCGATTGATTATTTATTAACCCATTCATTAAATAGTATTACTGAAAGTTATTGAAGTGAGATTTAACCTTTATATTTTATTAAAGTTGCAATTTGGCACCCTGGCAATTAAAATTATAGATGTTCTGTACCATCATCACCATCCCATTAGTCTTTAAAAATAGTGTTAGCTGGGAATGGTAAAGCATCCATCGATCCATTCTTAAAATGTTACAATTGGCACATATTTAAATGCAATATAGATTTAAATATAGTACAATTAATCCATAACGTGGATGTATGACCATTTGAATAAAAATTCTCATTTGTTAGAATAAAGCTATAATTAGCTTAAATGGTCCAATAATATATGTGATATTGGTAAACTCTCCCAATCATTTTAGTTCTATTTTAAATGCAATGTGGATGACCGATCGAAAGATCACAAAATACGTTTTATGTCAATTTAATAAGTTTTTATAAAATTAACAAAGTAAAGCATAACTTTTCATTTGTTACAATTGACTTTTATTTAGTTACAATTGGTTTGTAACGCGGTCGCACAAAGGAGATTGGACTTTAGAAAATATTTAATTTATAACTAGGAAATTCATTTTACTTAGAATTGGCCCACAATGTGGACGCCCTATGAACATCTCAATCCACCTATAATACACCAACTTTTTTGTTATAATATATATTATAATGGAACCCACTGGGTACACCATACGATGATGTGAATATATCTCAGTAGTTGGATGACTTGAATACAATATGTCAAACAATCTACAACAAGTCATATCCTACATCCCTGATTTGATGGCACATTTGGGTGCATCAGAGGTTACAGAATAAGGAATGGCATATAACAAGGAGAGTACATCTCACTACTTAATATTAGAAGATAAATTTAATAACTTATTTGAATATTAAACATTATATTAAAAATTAGTATTTTTAATGGTTTATTCAACAAAATATTCAATATATTTTTAAAGTATACTGAGACCAGTCATCCCAACCATACAATATTAACTTTTTCAACTTTTATTTTACAATTCAATTATTTAGAATAGCTTTTAAATATTTTAACCATTTATAAATTCACATTAACAAAATTTAAGTCCCTATAAACATTATTATGACAATTATAGTACTTATATTTATCTTAATTTAATTTTTTTAAGAAATTAACTTTTTAGAACATTCTGCCCTAATGGAAAGGGCACTATATATATATATATATATATATATATATATATATATATATATATATATATATATATATATATATATATATATATATATATATATATATATATATATATATATATATATATATAAATTATTAATCAATGTCTGTATTCCAATTATAATAAAATATATATAACTATTCAAAACAATACAATAATTAATACAGTAACAATATTTTAAACAAATATATACCAATTTAATAGAAGTACTTTCAACTATCTATGTAGTCGTTGTCAACTAGACTCAAATTGTATTAGAAAAAACCGTTACAAATGTAAACAAAAGCAATACGTCATACATCAATTTTCCCACAATTCATTAATTTTTATATTGGCTGTCTGTCTATTTATCAACTGTTGCTTTTCACTTTTTATTAACATAGCCTCTTTAATTTTGCGTTTATTATTATTTCTTTCAATACACAGAATTTTAATTTTATTAAAATAAAAATCAAAACCATAATTACATGTTACATTATGATCAAAAAATACTGATGGTGATACATCATCATTTCTAACATTCTCTTGTCTTGATTTTTGCACTCGTTTATATAATAACAATTCAGTATTTAGATATTAAAATTACACGTAATAAAAATAAATTAGATTATTGTATGGTAATAAAAGATATTGAAAAAAGAGGATATATTCCTTGGTATTCAAATGTGCCAATTGCACATAAATTATCCAGTTTAAAATCATTTTTATTTAGGAATAATAAATTATGTAAATATAGTTCTGATAAAATAAGTAACATAAATGTATTTATTATGGATTTGTTAAATGTTGGATATGATCATAAATTAATTTATAATATTGTTACTAAGTTTAATAATAATAGAAATATTTTAGATGCTATAGATATTGATAAAATAAAATATACTTGGATATCAATACCATTTATTTGTAATGAACAGGTTAAATTTATAAAACAGATATATAAAAATATATGTCGAGTTGCATTTTATACTACTCCTAATTTAAATAGATTAATAAATAATTCAAAAAATAGGTGTGGTATTTTAAATCAAAGTTGTGCAATATATAAATGGCTATGTTTTTGTGGAAAGGCTTATATTGGGGAATCTCGATGTACATTAGAGAAAAGATCAAGGGAGCATTTGTTATTATATAAACGAGTGCAAAAATCAAGACAAGAGAATGTTAGAAATGATGATGTATCACCATCAGTATTTTTTGATCATAATGTAACATGTAATTATGGTTTTGATTTTGATTTTAATAAAATTAAAATTCTGTGTATTGAAAGAAATAATAATAAACGCAAAATTAAAGAGGCTATGTTAATAAAAAGTGAAAAGCAACAGTTGATAAATAGACAGACAGCCAATATAAAAATTAATGAATTGTGGGAAAATTGATGTATGACGTATTGCTTTTGTTTACATTTGTAACGGTTTTTTCTAATACAATTTGAGTCTAGTTGACAACGACTACATAGATAGTTGAAAGTACTTCTATTAAATTGGTATATATTTGTTTAAAATATTGTTACTGTATTAATTATTGTATTGTTTTGAATAGTTATATATATATATATATATATATATATATATAACATTCAACCCACTCTCCATGATGTTAAAATGTTTTAGCAACACCCTCTGTTAAAAAATATAAAGAATGAACTTTAATTTCAAACATGTAAACATAGCTGTTTGATGTTTATACTTTATATTTATGTTGAAATATCTTAACATTGTGAAGGGTAATTTGAGGGTTGTCTATCTATTTTCAGCTAACAGTATGCATTACAATATTTTCATTACATAAATATTTATTTATTTAGTCAATGAAATAAGTGCTGGGTATTGAATTGTTGTTTTAGATCTGGTGTCTGAAAGTTGTAGCTCCTCACTGAGGTGAGACATAAGCTTGAAACCCATTGGTCAGGCGTAAAAGTTTTTTGGATAGAGATTTTAAATATTTTCTTTTACCACACTTATCAATTAACACCTTGTTTGAGCTATTGGTATGCTCTCTGTATTAAATTTTTGTAAATACAAGCTCATAAAAGCAATGCCACTTTATATATGACTTACCTTATTGATAATTATAACTTTACCTTTATGAGTTTTGCTATGCTGAGGCTGTTAATATATGGTAGATCTAAATTTGGTTCAGTCCCATATAGTTATTTAAGTTAGAAAGCTGGAGTAAAAGACATTCTCATGTCCAAAAACTTCAGTCTCTACTTAAATATTATATCTGAAATAAGTCCTGGGTTTTGAGTTGATGTTTGTCATCTACTGTCTGAAAATTCTAGCTCCTTAATGACATGAGCCATAAGCTTGAAACCAATTCATCTGGGGATAAGAGCTATTCGAATAGAGATTTTAAATAGTTTCTCTTACTGTATCTATCAATTAAGATTTTGTTTGAGCTATTGGTACAGTTTTTTTGTATTATAAATAAATATATGTGTATATCATATTCAATGTTTGTATTACCTTGTAGCTGTAAAAATTTATGTTAGTGGTCCAAAAGGTTGTTAGTGGTATGCAATATCCCAAAGGTTGATGGGGACTGACTTAGACATTGTTGACTGCAATGTGCAGCTATGTTTTATTGTATGTTGGCTATATAGGGAGCTGGTTTATCTAATTTGTATAAAAATGATTATTGATCAATCTACCAGTACACTATAAAGGCATTAGAAATATGATGATGACATCATCAAA
This sequence comes from Epiperipatus broadwayi, assembly GCA_028023455.1. Taxonomy (NCBI): domain Eukaryota; kingdom Metazoa; phylum Onychophora; class Udeonychophora; order Euonychophora; family Peripatidae; genus Epiperipatus; species Epiperipatus broadwayi. The sequence continues at coordinate 1,560,236 of JAQFVV010000197.1, read as the reverse complement.
GCAATTATATGTTTTTCAGCTTTCTGCATGTAATACTATTGAGATCACAATTGGACAATTACAGCTTCTTTGGATTAGAAAAGTAAAACAATGGACAATATAAAATGTAAGTGATATTAATAATAAAATTAAACATGACTTTTGTAGGTGAGGTAGATATATTTAAATTTAAATATTATTTCCAAGTCAAGAAGTGCAGCATCAATTGTTTCTATTAGGTATATATGACAGAGAATAACATACCTTAGAAGTACAATTAGACATTTTACTGGAGTTGTTCAGAAAATGTTTTCTTATGAAAAAACTAAAGTAAAACATTTGAAATATCAAATAAATATAAAAATAAAGCAGCATACCCTATATTTGGAATATTTGTCATTCACAGATTGGTTTGTATAGGCTTCACAGAATTCATTTCTAGTTTTTTTTTACTTTTTTTTTTTTAGTTGATATAGCCATACTTATTTATGAGTTGATATTTATTTATTTTTAGTACTCAAAACATTATATAATAAAAGTAAAAGTATGAAGACAATTATTAGTCATTTCCTCGTTGACAATTTTCAGACATTTAATTTCAATATGTGTGAATTTAGTTACCCATTCCAATTTTCAGCATCAAGTCTCTTACATTTCAACATTTCTGATGTTTTTCTTTGACTCACACATCAACATAAAATATATGATAAAATGATTGTTTCTTTTCAGAAAATAATAAATTAGACTTCATTTGATAGATATTTTTGTTCACTACTGAAATGAATTTTAAATGTTCACATTTTGTTTCTGCAGATATTTAAACAATGAGGATGTAATCAAAGTAAAGACTTTACATTTCATTTCTATAAATATTATTTTCAATTTATAAAATCAACAAAATATTTTTTGTTGCTGATTATTTTTAAAAACATGAACAAATATTTCTTTATTTCTCATATATCTAACGAATTATGCTTTAAAAGGTGTAATTTTTTTAATTTTCTTGAGACCATATTAACATTAACCACTAATATAACATTATATTTTTGAAAATAAAGTATTTCAAGTCAAAATAAGTTATTAATAATTTATATTTTTTTGATATCTAATAAATATAGTGCAAATTATTTTTTAAAAATATTTAAAATCATAATAAATTTGCAAATAAAGATGTTTTTGTGTCATTGGAAACTGCAATGTCGTAAAACACTGAACATTTTTCAGCATTGGCAAGAGACAATAGACAAACATGTCAAGGTGGGGCTTATGTTTATTGTAAGAGTGGGAATTTTGAATTTCCTGCCTTTTAATGCATGATTTTTGGAAAAATATTTATTATAGTAAAATATACCATTGTAAATGAATTTTAATGTATAATAATTATGAAAAAATTCACTAGGGGGCGAATTGGCCAAAAGACAAAATAATTTGGGTCAACTGGTCATAAAGTTAACCACTATGCTGTTATTTTTAGTTAGATATCATTGCTAGTTTAACAGCCCATAATGTTAATTATCATTTTTGGACATAGCATGCACCATCTCTTTGTCAATTTTGGTTGCAATTTCTTCATTTTAAGCTTATTTTATAGGAAATTAAAAATTAAAAATTGTAGTTCTAAAAATGTCCACATATTCATTATATTTTGAAAAAAAATCAATTTTCTTTGTTGCCTATTGTTATATAGGCCAGTCTCTTTTCTCTGATTGGATGCCTGCAAAATCTGGAAATTGTGCTGTAGGCATTTCTAAATGACAAAGTCAGAACCCAACCAAAATGTTCTACGGGTTCATAATTGATTTTGAAGTAAATAAATATATTTATTGTAATTTTTTACATTCATAGATAACATTTTACATTACTTTATCAAAATATAAAGTTTGATTTGAAAAATTATAAATTTTACAAAAAAAATAAGCTTGGGAAAGTGATCATCTGTTCAAGACAAGTGGTTGAATGCTACCGAGTGTAATTTGCACATTAGGTGTATCTAAATGACAAAGACAGAAATCAAAATAAAATATTCTCTGCAATTGTAATTGATTTTGAAGTAAATAAATATATTTATCATAATTTTTACATTCATAAATAAGATTTTACATTACTTTATCGAAATATAAAGTATGATTTTGGTGAGCAAAGAAAAGCAGTCTGAAAATTCAAATTCAGGACATTAATAAGAAGTAAAAAGTAGACGGGTAAATATGAACTTTCTTTAACCGATTTTATTCTTTTACTTATTAAAAGTAAACCTTAATTTACTGGTCAAAGCAATTTTCTTTTTTGATATAGAAACATTAAAGACTTGTTTATCTATAGTTATTTGCAATATCTCACAACATAGCACAAACATAGTTTAAATCTTGAAACTTAAATTTTTCATTATTTTTTTTATATTTTTTGTATTATATATTGTAATGTTGAAATGTTTTTTTTAATTGTTCTTCAGTTGTTAATGATAATGAGCAACCTATAGATATATGCATTTATAATGTTTTTTTTATTTTTATTTTATCTTGTTGCATATTAAAAGTTAATATATGTATTTTATTTTTCTTTCGCTATAAGGTTGCAAAAGAAAAAAGATATTTTTATATATGTAATTTATGGGTATACATTTTAAACATATATGTTAACATTACCGAATGCGTGAATGTGTAACTGCTTATCCAAACACATCAAAGAATAGGTTATATATGATTAGTTTAAAATGGTAAATTGAAAAGTAGGGCATTACATTTGAATGGAAATGAAATAACATATACAAGTTTCACCTGAAATTTATTTTATGATATGATGAGTAAGAAAAGTCTTAAATAAGCATTTATAGAATATGTATTTTTTTTTAATATTGATTTAAGTCAGCTTATTTTGAGATATGAAGAAAAGTGACAAACCTATATATTAAGTTTATTTGCTTATACTTATATAAATTTTTATATTAATAAGCCATTTATTTAATTGTCGATTTGACTTTAAAGAAGGAAAGAAAGAGTAGTAGTGTTAATAAAATATAATTATATATCTTAATTGGTTTCCGAGTTATTATTAAGAATATTGTGTTTTTTTTTTGTCTTAATTCTATCATTTTAATTCATCATCATTGCTCGCAGTTATTAAGTATTACTATTCATATATATTGAGCAATCACTTGCAAATATTAAGCGTCCGCAAAATAATAGGTAAACTAGAATGATGATATTTAAGTATTTAAGGATTATGCTTGAGAATAACCAAATTTGATAATTATAGTTCAACATAGAAAGCTAAAATTGTGTTGTGTCCATGAATTTAGATCATCTTCATCAAAGATGGATATCATGTTATTAGTTTAAAATGTTTCAAATAATACTATATAAAAGTTATGATCGCCATCAATCATCATTAATAAATTATAGTCATTAAATTTAATATTTAGCGTAATGAATATGTTTTAGTAAATAGGGGTTTATAGAAAATTGAATATTATGCAAAGAGATTCATGATGATCAATCATCACCATTAGTATTATTAAATCCCAGTATGAAATAGGATAATTTTAATAGATGCCTATAAGTTAATAAAGATGAATTTATTGTTGTGAGTTTATTGATAAGCCATGGCTGGTATCATCATCACTATTATAATCATTATTATGATATCACTATTATTATCATTATTATGATATTATCATCATCATCATCATTATTACCTTTATTGTGATAAATAATTTAGTTAAATGGCCATCAATATCAATAATGGTCTTCACATGCTTGTTTGGAAGCCATTAATAGGATTATACATGTCTGTTCATCAATATCCGCTAATGAGCTAGCAATGTCTATAAGAATCTTTGATCTATAGTATAAACTTTGGTAATATTGGGATCCTGTAATTTTATCAATATAGATAAAATGTAAGAATGTCATTTTTGTTCAATAGTCATCCAAGTCATGTGTAATAAATATGTACTGAATGAGTTTGAACTCAAGTACACTATAAATAGATATTTATCTAGATTGAAAACAATCTAGTGGCGCTCATGGGAAAACACATGTACTTAGCTAAACTGAATAAAGAGTGATATCATCCCTTTCCAACTTCATAATATTAGTTTTATAAAATATATTTTTTTATAAGTTGTCATGAATAGCACCTGTGCGTGCATATGACCATGAATGGTCTTATATATTTGGAAAGAAGGATAGGAAGGATTCTTTGTTAGAAGAACCTGGCATTGGAGATAAGCATAAGGCACTCCAGGAATCTCATAGTGGGTACTTTTATTCAGTTGCTATATATTTAATATTATTTTTATTAGATGACAATGGCCAGTATGTTTTATTGTTCAGATGACTGCCCCAATATATAAATAAATACCAAGAATCTTTAATGCTGATATTTTCAAGTGGCACAGTGATTCTATAATTTCTTTATCTATGCTATGACGAATTAATATAGTTACAAATGGTACAGATTGGATAGGCATATATCTAATAATTAATAATTTCCCCTATCTAAATATTTATTAGGTTACAAATGTGACATATTAAAATAGTTACAAATTATAGTTACAAATACATATCTTTTATATTAATTTAATAATTACAAATACATATTTATATTAATTGATAAATATTGTTACAAATGGCAATTTATAAATATTGTTACAAATGTCGCACCAACTAGGGCTCGAAATAAGCCAAATAATGGCTTGAAATACCCCACATACATGAGATATGGGTAGTATATAGTGATGACAGATGTATAGTTTTAAAAAAAAAAAAAAGAATATTTTTTTTTCTGTGCAATTTTTTTTATTATTAGTGTATACAAATATTTTGGCCTGATGTTTAGATGATGATGATTACTGTTATTGCATTTTTGATGATGATAAATGAATACAGTCATTATAGAGCTTAGTTTCAATTTTTAAAATATAATGATATCACAACTTATAATGTGTTAAAGTTAATAACACTGTTTTTTTTTTATATATATTTTGCTTATCAATTAAATAAACATAGAAATATTAATAGCCTTGAAGTGTGGAATAATAATTTTGTTCATATTTGAAAAGTTTGTATTATAGAAAATTTATGATTTTGGAGGTTGGATTGGATATTTGATTGTTGGAGTTTGGTTGGTTGTGTTACGGTTGTGAGGATGGATGGAGAATTTTTGTCATTGCCTTGAGAATATGATGTATTCATGCCACTGGTGATTGATTTATCTCATTCACTGCTCCAACCCAGATTATAATATCAGTTGTTTTATCATGAAGCAGTTAACAGTAGGCCTGCCATGATTTCGCCTCTAAGACTCCAGAGAGAGCAAGGCATAATTTTTCTGATACATAATATTTCACCTCTAAGACTCCAGAGAGAGCAAGGCAGTATTTTGTTTTACTGATATATAATTGTTGCCTCTAAGACTTTAAAAATAAGCAAGGCAGTATTTGACAAATTAAAGCCCCTAAGACTTGGACGCAAGCAGGGCAATGCAACAATGTTTGCAATAAACTATTATGGGTTGTAGTAGCTTAGAGTGATTGAATTGGGGTGATCATCTGAGTGTTCATGGAGCATTGTGTGCTTTAAGTGCAGTGATTGAATTCTTTTGTCTATCTCATGATTGTGAATTGCTAATCATTCTTTTGGCTGTCAATATCTGTCAGATCTCTAGAAGGATAGATGAGTATATGAATGACTTGAGACATGAACTCTGTTATAAATCTAGCACATATGTTATATAAGTAATTTTTTTTTTTGCTTAGTGTATTAAAAAGGGCATAGAGAGAGTTAAGTTTTATAAAAGCATGAAAAACTAGATAAATAATGGCATAAAAAGGACACACATATGCAGAGATAGCTTTTTCTTAAATAAATGTTTTAAATAGTACTATGACCTCATACTTTATCAATCATATATAGGTAAAGGAAAAAGAATGATGATGGAGGTTAAGTTAATTAAAGGCACTTAAGATATAGATAGATTGATGGGGAGAATTATGGCTGAGAAAGAGTGGTTGAAAATTTTAAGGTATATGAGGATAGATAAAGGTGTTTGACTCTGGATGTATAGGAAATCAGGGAGCAGAACAATAAATCAGAACAGAATAAATCAGAATATATTAAATCAAACAGAAATAAGTAATATAAATATTTTATAAATTTATGATGGAGCCAGAAAAGGAATTAACCATTGAGGGAATGGAAGTAGAGAAGCAAAGCCTGCCAGAGTGGTTGCAAATTGTGATGGCACAATTGAAGGAAATGAATGAGGGCATGAAACAAGAAATAATTCAGAAATTTGATAATAAATTTGATCTACAATCTCAAGAGATAAATCAGAAATTTGATGAACAATCTCAAAGGTTTGATAATAAACTAGACCAACAAGCTCAGGAAATGAAGCTAGATATAAGTCAACAAACTCAAAAAATAGAAAACCTAGGAAGAAATATATGTAAGGCATGGACAGCCAGTCAAGAGAAATGGGATGTAAAGATATGTATGATAGAAGTCAAGAGTTGTGTGACTGTAGTCAAGCTATATGAAAATGATGAGGTAGCTGCTGTTCAAGAACAATGTAATCCCAAAGAGGATATATACAGTGAGATACATAACCTAGAAATAAAGGTAGCCACTGTACAGGAACAAATTGACCTCAGGAAAGATGTAGTCAGTAAAGCTAGTTTCTTAGAATTAAAGATAGCTGCTGATGTATATGCCCCAGTAAATGTAGCATACAAGTTTGAGACATTGGGAGCTACCAAAAGGATAGCTGAAAGTTATCATAGAGAAGAGGAGAGCTATGGCTATAAAGTCTCCAATATGAGAATGGGAACAAACCAGTTAGGCAGACAATTTCCCACAAAACCTGGCAAACCAAACAGGAATGCCTGGGAATATATATATGATAGTGGATGATGTGTACTCCCCAATGAGAGTGGCAGACCTATTGGATGCCCTGGGAGTTGCAGAAAGGAAAACAAAAGGTTATTCTAGGATGGAGGAGAGATATAGTTATAAGATCTCCACCATTAGGATTATAAACAACCAATTAGGCCGACACTATCCCATGAAACCTAGTAAACCAAACATAGGTAGGCCTGGGAATGATTCCGATCAACAAATGCAAAGTAGACCCGCAGAAGCATACCTTCAAAAAGTTCTATAATATATATGAAGGGCCATTCATGCTCAAGGAAAGAAAAGGGGAAAATGCATTTGTACTAGAATCGTCAGAAGGAGTAAAAGGCACATATAATGTACGTAGCCTAAAACCAATGGCACTCATGACCTAAGCAATTTTTTATATTCAAAATTTTTTTTTGTTTGGGGGTGAGGCAAATGTAGATATATATATATAGTATTCAATTATTAAAAAAAAAAAAATTTTTTTTTATTCTTTTATACATACAGAGATTTATATGTATAGATTTATTATTATGAATAAGCAGTTCTTTTTTGTGATTTATTATATAATATTTTTTTATTATTAAATAATATGTGTTAAATTTATTTAACTTTCATTTTGTTAAAATAGAGTAAATCAGAAAAGTGTGAAATAAGGCAATTAAAATTGTTAGATTAGGAGATAAAAAAAATGTACACGTGTGACACAATGAATACATCTGTACAAACACAAAGAAGCTTTTACACTTATTCCTGATGGCTATAGATTCCAGGTTTGTTGTTATCTGTATCTTAAGATTATTTTTACAAAAGAGGTGCTTTGATGTAGATAACGATAGCGATCAATTTTAAGTCTTTATTGATTGTGACCGACATCAAACTTGTGAAGCTTTGATTTTTTTTTTAAGATAAAGATTTCCAGATGTTTTTTTTTCTTTGGTTGAAATTCGTGATATAAATGATTAAAACAATTTTTTTAGTCAGTCAGTCTTAAATTTTTTTAAAGAGATGATCAGTTAGTCTTAAATTTCTTTAGAGAGATGATCAGTTAGTCATTAATTTTTTTTAGAGTGAGAGTCACTCAAATTATTATTATTATTTTGAGACTCAACTCAGTCGGTCCTTCCTTGTTATTATTCTTAAGCAGAAATGTAAGCTCGGATTTTTTTTTTAAAAGAGAGTGAACGCTTTAATTTTTTTTTCTCACTCTTTGAAAGTTGAAAAAAAAGAGCAAATGAAATGTGCGTTTATATAAAGCAATTTCCAGCAATATTAAAGGAGAGGAGAGAAATGGAACAAGATTGAATTTATTCGAAGTTAGTAATAATTATATAAAAATGATATTAATGTATTTGGTTATGCATAATACAATGCCTCTGCATTGCTAAACCATTTTTTCTGCTTCCTGGTTAATACAGAATGAGTCAAAATCGCTGATCTGTCTATGAAGTCATGTATCCAGTAATAACCAACAAAATGATGGATTTTGAAGCCAACCATACAAGCTATATGGAATGCTTTGTTTCTAGTTCCTGGCTTATTAAAAGCTCATTGCCTTCGAATGAATGGAGAAGAGGAAATAGGAAGAAAAGAAAATCTATAACAGCCATGTAGAACCAAGTTTGAAGCCATAAATCAAATTTTTTTGTTGATTTACCTCAATCATCTAAAGTGTCAACAGCAATTATTTTTTTTAAAGGAGAGAGACAAGCAAATCCACCAGTACCTACTTATTCAAAGTACTTATAATAACTTTTTTTAATGGTAGAAGGAAGCCAATCAACAGTGAATAATAATGGAATTGAAGAAACAAGCAAAGTCAATTGATTCAGCATTATCTTAAAAGTATCTGCAATAACTTTCTTTTTTGTTGTTGTTGTTGTTGGTGAGCAAAGAAAAGCAGTCTGAAAATTCAAATTCAGGACATTAATAAGAAGTAAAAAGTAGACGGGTAAATATGAACTTTCTTTAACCGATTTTATTCTTTTACTTATTAAAAGTAAACCTTAATTTACTGGTCAAAGCAATTTTCTTTTTTGATACAGAAACATTAAAGACTTGTTTATCTATAGTTATTTGCAATATCTCACAACATAGCACAAACATAGTTTAAATCTTGAAACTTAAATTTTTCATTATTTTTTTTATATTTTTTTATTATATATTGTAATGTTGAAATGTTTTTTTTTAATTGTTCTTCAGTTGTTAATGATAATGAGCAACCTATAGATATATGCATTTATAATGTTTTTTTTATTTTTATTTTATCTTGTTGCATATTAAAAGTTAATATATGTATTTTATTTTTCTTTCGCTATAAGGTTGCAAAAGAAAAAAGATATTTTTATATATGTAATTTATGGGTATACATTTTAAACATATATGTTAACATTACCGAATGCGTGAATGTGTAACTGCTTATCCAAACACATCAAAGAATAGGTTATATATGATTAGTTTAAAATGGTAAATTGAAAAGTAGGGCATTACATTTGAATGGAAATGAAATAACATATACAAGTTTCACCTGAAATTTATTTTATGATATGATGAGTAAGAAAAGTCTTAAATAAGCATTTATAGAATATGTATTTTTTTTTAATATTGATTTAAGTCAGCTTATTTTGAGATATCAAGAAAAGTGACAAACCTATATATTAAGTTTATTTGCTTATACTTATATAAATTTTTATATTAATAAGCCATTTATTTAATTGTCAATTTGACTTTAAAGAAGGAAAGAAAGAGTAGTAGTGTTAATAAAATATAATTATATATCTTAATTGGTTTCCGAGTTATTATTAAGAATATTGTGTTTTTTTTTTGTCTTAATTCTATCATTTTAATTCATCATCATTGCTCGCAGTTATTAAGTATTACCATTCATATATATTGAGCAATCACTTGCAAATATTAAGCGTCCGCAAAATAATAGGTAAACTAGAATGTTGATATTTAAGTATTTAAGGATTATGCTTGAGAATAACCAAATTTTGATAATTATAGTTCAACATAGAAAGCTAAAATTGTGTTGTGTCCATGAATTTAGATCATCTTCATCAAAGATGGATATCATGTTATTAGTTAAAAATGTTTCAAATAATACTATATAAAAGTTATGATCGCCATCAATCATCATTAATAAATTATAGTCATTAAATTTAATGTTTAGCGTAATGAATATGTTTTAGTAAATAGGGGTTTATAGAAAATTGAATATTATGCAAAGAGATTCATGATGATCAATCATCACCATTAGTATTATTAAATCCCAGTATGAAATAGGATAATTTTAATAGATGCCTATAAGTTTATAAAGATGAATTTATTGTTGTGAGTTTATTGATAAGCCATGGCTGGTATCATCATCACTATTATAATCATTATTATGATATCACTATTATTATCATTATTATGATATTATTATCATCATCATCATTATTACCTTTATTGTGATAAATAATTTAGTTAAATGGCCATCAATATCAATAATGGTCTTCACATGCTTGTTTGGAAGCCATTAATAGGATTATACATGTCTGTTCATCAATATCCGCTAATGAGCTAGCAATGTCTATAAGAATCTTTGATCTATAGTATAAACTTTGGTAATATTGGGATCCTGTAATTTTATCAATATAGATAAAATGTAAGAATGTCATTTTTGTTCAATAGTCATCCAAGTCATGTGTAATAAATATGTACTGAATGAGTTTGAACTCAAGTACACTATAAATAGATACTTATCTAGATTGAAAACAATCTAGTGGCGCTCATGGGAAAACACATGTACTTAGCTAAACTGAATAAAGAGTGATATCATCCCTTTCCAACTTCATAATATTAGTTTTATAAAATATATTTTTTTATAAGTTGTCATGAATAGCACCCGTGCGTGCATATGACCATGAATGGTCTTATATATTTGGAAAGAAGGATAGGAAGGATTCTTTGTTAGAAGAACCTGGCATTGGAGATAAGCATAAGGCACTCCAGGAATCTCATAGTGGGTACTTTTATTCAGTTGCTATATATTTAATATTATTTTTATTAGATGACAATGGCCAGTATGTTTTATTGTTCAGATGACTGCCCCAATATATAAATAAATACCAAGAATCTTTAATGCTGATATTTTCAAGTGGCACAGTGATTCTATAATTTCTTTATCTATGCTATGACGAATTAATATAGTTACAAATGGTACAGATTGGATAGGCATATATCTAATAATTAATAATTTCCCCTATCTAAATATTTATTAGGTTACAAATGTGACATATTAAAATAGTTACAGATTATAGTTACAAATACATATCTTTTATATTAATTTAATAATTACAAATACATATTGATATTAATTTATAAATATTGTTACAAATGGCAATTTATAAATATTGTTACAATATATATATATATATATATATATATATATATATATATATATATATATATATATATATATATATATATATATATATATATATATATCATGACAAAATCTAAACTAGAGTTTAGAAAAAGCCTGTACACACAGGAATATACTTAGCATATTCAACTAATCACACCTAAAACACAAAACATAGAATTATACTATCACTATGGATCAGAGCAAAAATAGTTTGTTCAGAAACCATTGATATAGAAAATGAGAAGATTTATGTAAATCAAACCTTCATGAAGAATGGTTATGATCTCTTGTCATTAATTAAACTTCAAATTTATAACACAAATAACTAACAGAGGAAAATACAATTCCTGTTACTATAATGCATTCATAATTATGAGAAATAACGACAGACTAAATTAATGTGCAACCAATATAATATCAGAATAGCGTTTTAAATCCCTATCACGCAGTAAGCAATTTTAATATTTCTATAAGGTCTAAATTTAAAAAGCTGATAAACAATAGCTGCATGTATGTAATATCATGTGAATATGGAAGGTTGACTAATGGTAACACCAATCTCTCTATTGAAAAGTTATTCAGACAGCACAAACTGATGATTAGAAAAATAAAAAAAAACATGTTCCTATTGTGATAATACATAATCTTTGGAAGTCACATATTAATCTTGTTATTAGGGAAAAAGGGAGAAATCAGGAGAAACCTTATCTATAAAAATTGTCAGTGACTATTTAGTTTGACAGAATAGTTTTCTTGTTTGGAGCTTTATGTAAAATTCAATATCCATGAATTGAAATATCCAGTTTGATCTCCATGAATTGAAATATCCAGTTTGATCTCCATGCTTGTAGTGATACTGGTTATGCAACACCACCTGAAGAAAATAATAAAATAATATTACTTAAAACCTTTATTATATAGTAATGTGTATTCTATCACTAACAGCTAATTGTATTCGAAAAGTTTAAATAAAGTTTAAAATATTTCTGAAGATATTGAATATTTCATAGTAGATGATGGAAAATAGTCCAACACATAATCATATTAACATTAAATTTTTTATTCTTTTCACAGTTTATCTTAAATAAAAATATAACTACACTTTTTTTTAAATTTCATGTAAGACTTTAACAAATAGTATAATATTGGCTTAATTTTATAAGCCCCTCTGTAAAACATATTTTAAATGAATTTATATACACCCGGGCCTCATTTTATGCGGATTTATTTAATGCGATATTGAAGTTATGTGATTCATGTTTCTTCTTAATATCTTTGTATGCAGTTTTCTTTTATGCGATAAAAATTATTAGATCAGAAGTAGAGCTCCGATAATGTGCTATTACTTTAAATATTATAAATTCCGCACACTCACGTCATATTTAAAGTAATAGCGCATTATCGTAGTTCGACTTCCATCTAATAATTTCAATATTTTCATTACATTATAATAGTACTGTAATAGATTTTATGCAATAAAGAAGTTCATAATTCACTTAAAATCAGGACTTCCCCATTTTATATACACACATTAAATTTTACAAGATTATAAAGTAAATCTGTTCAAACATTATTGATGAAAAATAGTATGTATGATGTTGTTTTTGCATTTTAAATCACATTCTATTTTTGCTTTTTTAAAAAAGAGTATGTAATCAATTAATTATTTAGTGTCCACAAGTAATAAATTTTACAAGACTATAATGTAAATCTGTTCAAACGTTATAGATGAAAAAGTTGTTTTTGCATTTTAAATCTCGTTCTATTTTTGTGTTTTATAAAAAGAGTATGTAATCAATTAATCATATTAGTGTCTGCAATTTTATTTTTAAAATGTGAGTAACAGCGATGGGCACAATTAAATTTGACAAGTAAAATTGATTTTTAATTGTAATTAACAATTTAAAAATTACGTAATGTGAACTGAAATTAAGGTAATGAAATTTGATTTTTAAACAAGGAATTGAAAATTAAAAAATTAAAGACAAAAATAATAATTTAATTTTTAATTGTTAGTTTTAATTAAATTTTGCCCAACTCTGATGAGTCAGTGTATTTTTATTATCATAAGTCTAAGTTCTTACTTTCATTTTAAACCTTTAGTTTACTCTAACGGAGAGAAAAAAAATACCCAAGAAAATGAATTTTTTTGGAAACAAATGGGAAGAATCAACAGTGATTGGAAACTGTTTTACTTGTATTTCCTCTTGACTTCGTTTAAGGAGTAGCTACAGTACCTCACATCACATCACATCACATCATGATGAATTTGATGTCTCAAATAGCGATAATAATAAAATACCATAGATGTATGAAAAAAATGTAAATTATGCATAAAAATATATTGTTTTGAATAAAATTAAATACTGTAGTTAATAAAAAAAGTAAAAAAAGTTTATCTTGTATCATTTTTTTTTAAATTTGAAATTTTTCATTAGTCATATTTTATTTTCAGTACTAGTCTTATAGCTAAAGATGCCGCTCGAACCCACATTTTCTATAATACAATTTTTTTGTTGTGCTACAGATTGCAGGCCAATATGTTGTGTCACAGTGCAGCATGTATGTCACATCACAGCAAATACATTTTCCAAATTCGCACAGTTTATAAAATGGTTATGGCTTGGCGAGTGGGTATGTTTTTTGAATTGGATGGAAATGTTGTTTTCATTGTATTTTTTTTTATTTTAAAGTATTGAAATGTTCAGATTTTGTAAAGTAATAATTATCAGACTTTTTACACCATATTGTATTGAAGTTTTAATTGGAAAAATGTTGACAAGATATATGTGTAAAGTGAGTTGCGTCAAGCAACGTTCTGTTCGTAACATTCCTCGAGACAAACAAGATTCTACCATGTGTATATTTTTGAAGTAAAAAAGAGCGTAACACAAAAATATCCAGTAAGAAAAGTACAATTATGCACAGTTTTTTTTTGTAAATTTCATAAAAAGCATATATTATAAACATGATTAATAAGAAGAAATTTTTGTTGTTGTTTAAAAAAGTTTTACTTTCTTTTTTTTCTCTGACTACGGTTATACTTTGTTGAATGTAGTTTACATTTATTGTTATCATTTATTTTATAGACGTTACTAAAAAAAATATTTACAAAAATATGATTTTGATATTTTTTATTTTAGCATTACAAACAACAGAACACTAAATGTAAACCTAACCCTAAATCTAACTCTAAAACTAACCCTAAACCTAACCCTAAAACTAATCCTAAACCTAACCTTAACAACTTTTACTTTATGTTGTCATTCTATTTGAAATAAAAAAAATAGCGGTAATATCTGTTTGTCTGTAAAAAAAAAAAAAAATTAAAACAAAGACTAAAAAAGTAAAACATAGCGATAACACAATAATATCTGTTTCTCTGTAGAAATAAAATGTAAAAGGAAGACTAATAAATTTTACTTTTTATTCCGATTATGAGCTTTTAAACAACAAGAAAAAAAAATTTGTAACCCCAGTAAAACAATCTCTGATAGAAAATTGATTTTTCTAATAAAGGAAACTAAAAAGCACAAATCAAATTGTAATTTGTTTATTTTATTTTACATTTATTACTATCATTTAATTTAGTTAATAAAAAATAATATTTAAAATTAAATAATATTTAAAAAAGATGATTTTCTTTTGTTTTTATTTTCGCATTACAAAAAAACACATCAAAATGATTATAATTAACAACCCGGGAATGATCATATTTTATAGTTTTAGCGTGAAAATGGCACCAACATCTTTATCTATAAGACAAGCACTTTATTTTCTTGTTTTTATGCTAATTTTAAAGTAATTTTACATTGTTGCTTTGCTTTTATGTGATTTTTGGAAAATTACAGTCCATATCCCCCATTTTTAAGGTAAATTAAGTCTATTTTTGTGCGATTTCTTTTGTGCATGTTTTCTGAGGAACCTATCTACCGCATAAAATGAGTTCCAGGTGTATTTATATATCTATAACGGTTTAAAATGTTATAGTTTTATGTATATTTACATACATGCTTATGCACACAATATGGGTTTCCCACAAACTAAGTGCAAACTAAAAGTATGTGTCTCATTGTAATAAAAATTTTACGACAAGAGTAATTAGATAAAATATTCTTATTTAAAATGTAAATATTGTTACGGTTTACTAAATATAAAATTGTCTTCTTTTGTTCAATGAAATGATAGAATTGCATCATAATCTGTAAATTGCGACCCAGGTCTCTCACTTCCGATGCACCAACTTCTTAAAAAACACCCTGAGACATAAATTGTTTGCTTATATATATAACTGCATAAACCTAAGCAAAATAAATATTCATTCAAAATAATTATATAAAAAAAGTCAAATATACACATTTTGTTAAATTTTTTATAAATAAAGGTTTTTCCTTTATTTTGTCTCATAATTTCTAAGTAAACGAATGATCTAGAAACCAGAAGAGTCTTCCATTTTTATTTTAATGTTCAATTTCTGAGTAGTGAATAAATAAGTAATACTAATGAATTACCAGGTATTTGGAGGGTTGTAAGGTATCTGAACGAATTGCATATATAATTATGTTCTTCTATTGGTGAACTAACTTTCTAAAAAGCAGTATTTCACATGAGTTCATTTTCTCCAGAGAAGTTGGAGAAGTTAAGACTATAATATATTCTAATGTTTTTCTTACAGTGAATAACAATCAAAATTTTAAGTATTCTGTTATGTTTTTATTTTTCATACTTGGAGTGAAAATTTGTTTATTGACTTCTCATAAATTATATAATTATTGGTATTATACTTGGAGTGAATATATTTATAAGTAAAATAAGTATTTTTTTAATCACAAAACAAATTCATTTAATTCAACGTAAAGCTTCATTTGCTATAAAAGAAATATTAACAATATTACGAATTAACTATAGCTTAATACTGCTCTCCATCGGGGAGGTCATATTCATAACACTAGATTAAGTCAGATTTTTAAGTTGCAAGTAAAAAAAAATATACTGTTAAAAATAATAAATCTATTATTTTTATTACTGTAAAAATAGCAAATTATTATAAAATATAATTTTAGATTATTTTATAAAAATCGTTTTAACATTGATTAATAACATGTCTTCTATATTAGGGTATCAACATTTTGTTCATACATGTATTAAAATATAATAAATTAATATTATATAAAATATAAATGAGATTACTTATTGAAATGAGCAAAAAGTTTAAACTTGGAGGTTAATTATTCCAAAGTACAAAATATAAAATGCGCTAAAACGCAAGAACACCCAAAGCTGAAGACAAAGAAATATTAATACAGATAGATACAAACTAAATATCTATATCTTCACATACAATATGAAATTACAACCATAAATACTACTCACTATTCATGTAAAATCTGGTTTCACTATACTCATTAATACATTTATTTTATGATTACATGATGAAACATTAGTACAAATATTTTGGTCACACGTCTATAATAAATCAGCTTTAATTAATTTTATAATATAATAAGAGCAAGAATATATATTGGCATTTTTAGATTTGTGCAAGTTTCTCTGGTGGCAAAATCAAAACTGCAGGTTACAAAAAACACTCCCACAGAAGAAAATATTTATTATAAACGTTTTGGACACACATCAATTTATCATCTTCAATTAATTTTATAATATAATAAGAACAAAAATATTAATTCGCATTTTTATATGTTGTTGTGGAAATATTCTACCCTGGCAAAATCAAAACTAGAGTTTACATAAAACACTCCACCCACCCACCCCGCACAGAAAAATATGTATTGCAAACAATTTGGGCACACAACAATAATATATCACCTTCAATTAATTTTGTATTAATAGAATGAGAAGGATAATAAAAACTGGCCCTTTTAGATTATGTTGTGGGAAGGTTTTTTCTGCAAAATCGAAACGGCAGTTTACATAGAACACTGTCACTCAGGAAAATATTTATCATAAATGTACAATAATGACAGAAACTCAAACATAAAGTTATACTACTGCAGCGCTTGAAAGCAAAGAGAATTGTTCAGATTCTGTTGATTTGAATAAAGATTAAACCTGCTTAAAACAAATTCTTATGAAAAAATAGAAAGGTAATCTTAAATAAATAAAATAAAGCATCAAAGCAAAAAAAAAAAAAAGGAAATACAAACTTATTAGTGAATCATGTATGCTACTACGAACAGCAGACAACTCTTAGAAAGGCTCCAATCAATATAACATTAGAGGGTTTTTTTCCAAAACCATTTCAAAATGCAACTTATGATTTGAATTAATAAGTCTTATCTATCTAATGTAACAAACAGCTAATGTATTTACTAAATGAATATCTGATGTACTGAAAAAAAACACAAATATGTTTGATAAAGAAGAAAAAGTACAAAAACCAAAATTTAAAAACTTTTGATATATAAAAATAGCAAATAATCTTGTATGGGAAATATAGGGTGATGATTTTTCGTAAAGTTTGCCACCACTCAATAATTTTGTCTTAAAAGAAATAGAGAAATCATGAATATTGCACAAATAAATATCTTAAATTATAATTGATTTTTGCTTTGACAGAATAACTTAGATGTATATGGCCATTGCTATAATAATCATAAATCTAAAGCTTTGAGGTTTGATTCGTAAGAAAATTGTCAATAATCAGACCAGCAATATCTGAATGAGAGAAGAGAATCATAATTTTCATAATTGTGTTATGTGCAGCTACTGTATTTAAAATTTTAAATAAGTTTTAATTAGTATTAGATGATAAAAATATATCATCATATAATTACTACTAAATACCATCATCACAAATTGTCTGGAAAGCACAGTTGAACTTAATTTAGCATAAACTTATTTTAACTTCAGATTTTCTCAAATATATTTTTCTTCAGGACTAAGTCTTTCAGTACACATGCACACACGAATGAATAAATAACTTTAAATACTTCATTTAGAAGAAGAATCTCTACAATCAATCGCAGAGTAGGCAAGATTGACAAAACTATGTTTGTTTTATTTAACTAAGAGCAGCTCAAAATCTATTTTCAGCTAAGAATTTACTATATAATTGACTATAAAACTAATATATAAAAAAATGTTAGCTTGCATGGCTACTGTCAGCTATAATTTTGTTTCACCTGGATTCAAGTCAAAATTATTATTTATTAAAACTTAGGCAGATGAAAATATATATTATAATCAATATATATATAATATGTGTATGTGTGTGTGTATTCATAGTCCGGTTATTTGA
The DNA here is from genome assembly GCA_028023455.1 of Epiperipatus broadwayi. NCBI lineage: Eukaryota > Metazoa > Onychophora > Udeonychophora > Euonychophora > Peripatidae > Epiperipatus > Epiperipatus broadwayi. The sequence continues at coordinate 1,541,689 of JAQFVV010000197.1, read as the reverse complement.
ATGTTAGCGTTAGTGTTATTTTTGTACTTAAATATACCACTATTTTCTCCCTATTGTACCGATCGGTTTTGTCTGTTCATATAACAAGATCTAGCATCTAAGTAAAAGTACCTGAATCCAATCATGTGCAAGAAACATAAGTCAGGAACACTCATAAACTCTGCGGTATTTGCCTATTTTCCAGATCTACCAACTTATGAGCAACAAACCGGATGATATTGATATAATTTATCTCTCTCAGCCAGCAAAGCAAAGTCAGCAACACAAAGCGAAGACACAAAAAAACTAATTTGAAATTATCTAATGGAATATTTTAGTAAAAAATATAACTTTGACCCATTTAAAGGTTGTGACCTTTCACATTATATATATATATATATATATATATATATATATATATATAGAGAGAGAGAGAGAGAGAGAGAGAGTATTAGCAGGAGATCATCTAGCAGCATATGAAATTACCAATTATCAAAAGAAACAATGATCTGCAAGTTTATGATATATATAAGATTTATTAATTTATATAAAATATGCGTAAATACATGGTTTATTATTTAATTGATCAGCATTGGCCTCTTGACGTACATATAATTTGATTGACATTTATACGGTAGCAGGTAAATCATATGAAATTTGTTTAAAACTTAGAAAATGACAGATTTGATTGATTCCTTTATTTGATTGCGGCTAGTTCATATGCCAATAATAAATAACTCTATTGATGAACAGTTGATTTAGTGATATGAGGAAATATCTTTGTGAGATACCAATCCACTCCGACAGAGAACAAAATATAGCACTTGATCGAATATTTAGAATGATAATTTTATGGCAAAAATATACTTTACAGGTATAAGTAAATTACTCTCAGTTTGTACTGAGTGAGATACATGTGTGGGATAGTTCGTTAACATATATATATATATATATATATAATGGAGTCGCAAAAAGACGTGCAAATGAAAATATTAATAAATATAATAAATAAGTCTGTTTAGTAGAATCATAATATTATGGTTTATGGACATTCATAGGTTTAAGTTATGGCAAGAACTTTAAGAGTGCGGTGTATGCATGGTGGCGAAATTAGGTGATTCAATCTCAGATCAGAAAATGTGCTTCCAATTTGAAGGACGAAGAATGGTGACCGAATTCTTTCTCCTACTTTGCCAGGTTTGATTCACAGAACAAAAGTGTCGGCGATTAATAACAATAAGCCAGATTTCCGTAGTGACCCTATGTTAATATCTCATATGATGAATAAGTTCCATGGGGGATTTGCCAGCCATGTTCTTGGACTTGGAATGAATATACGAGGTTTGGATTACTGAAAATCCTGAGGTATGAAGCACGAAGACACACATATGTGTATTTGGACATGGAGGCCTGTTTGCATGCAAAGCTTAAAACAAGAAACATATAATATTTTCAAAACTAAGGATGAATGATTGATAACCTATATATATTGGGAATGTCCAACATAATAATATGATTTAAATACTAAACAGTAATGGATTATTTGAACTTATTACTAAAATACATAATCATTGGAATAGAGATTCCTTTCACCCATTACTTTAATTTATCTATATACTCACCCACAATGTTAACGACTATGAAAATTCGATTATAAGTGCTTTATATTATAATAACTTAATTATATATATACATACAAATGGTGTGGTGGTTATTAATTTCAAAATAACAGTCTTAATTTCATATAGCAAAATTCAGTTTAAGATTAGCCTTATTATTTAAATTTAAAAAAAAAACATTTCTTAGAAAAACAGATTTTTGCTGTTTTTCTACAATAACATTATGAGATAATTAATTTGTTTTCCCCAAATTCGCAGGCTTCGCTAAGATAAAAGTGACACCACTTGTTTTAAGTAGTTAATCTAGTCACCTCTTAAAGTAGAGAAGAAATAAATTAAATAAAAAGAAAACGACTAACTGGCGAATTTGAGGAATTATTGGCATATTTAAATATATACAACCCAATAATGAAAATTATAACATATTATTGCTGCATGAAAGTGAAAGAAAACATTAGACTTATTTAATACAGGCTCAATGATAAAAGGAAATTAAAGAAAGTTATATAGAGTAATGTATCATTTTAACAAAAAATTAAATTTCTGGTCAAAGGACCAGCTAATAGAATTATATTTTAAATTATATACAGGGTTATTGGAAATAATTACTGAAGACTCAATTTAAAATTTAAACATTAGGCAGTGGCTAGAGTTCTTTACCTTTATAATATAGGTTAGTAGCAATCATTGGTGTTTCACTGTCCATTGAAATTGGTGAAGTAGATCTAGTTACATTTTGTCAGTCAGGCAGGTAGCATTTCATTACTTAGTCTTTAAGTACATTACAGTTTATGGGTGACAGGATCCAGGGTGATGAGTGTGGGAAAGATCATGTTGAATGGGGAGAAAAGTGAAAATTTCCACTACTCATGACACATTGAATTATTATCACAACAAGCATGGATTAGATTTACCATTTCTGCTTTATAATTATGAGTCTCCGCTCAGGATTCAAATCTAGCAATATTTATACTATTTTCTGCTTATCTTGGAAAGCACTTAATTGCTAGACCTGAGGCACTTTATGCACTTAGAAGATCTGGAATTTGCTGACGGGATGCACCTTTTGTTAATGTAAGTTTTAAAAACATAGCAATCCTATTATAATTTCTTGAAAGATTGTTTTAAAATATGATCTAAAATTTTAAAACAAATTTAAAGAGGATAAAATTTCCACTAATGGATTTTTACATTACTGTTATAAAATTATAACATTTTAATTTGGACTAATGGGTCTTCGGTCAATTGTCTTAATTGCATTCGAGAATATTCAATAGGATTGTGTCATTTGTTTTCTGACTGCCATGACTAAAATACATAATAAATGATAAATATAATTTTAAAATACATATTAATATAATACATTTGTTTTTATACATGTTTTAAAAGTAATCTTCCCTTACCTATAATATATACACATCCAATGTGCAAGCATAAGTATTAAAATAAAATAAAATATTTATTTATTAAAGGTAATTACATTAAGATATTTATATATATCTATGTCAGTAATTATTTTTATAGTTGAGCAAAAAAATGTATTAATAAATATGTATATGTGCTTAAGGATGGAATTTGAATATGGTTTGGCTGTGAGAGATTCTAAGTGGGCTGTGAAACTCGATCTGTGTATCAGGTCGACTGCTTCAATATATATATATATATATTGTGGCCATCTGAATGGGCATAAAGGTTTAATTTGTATCTTAAATAAATGGTTATATTATATGGAAAAAAAAATTAAATAGCCTTAGAATTTAATTTTTTTTTTCTGGAGATTGCTTAAAGCTTAAAAATGGATTGCTTATGCAGTTTATTGACCACTTGATAGGTATCTATTAGTATTATTGTGGTCAATGAGGTATTTAATGTAAGAAAAGGGGGTTGTTTATTACTGGAATTGATACATCTTGTTGGAAAGATGCAAAGTTATCCTGTGTTAGTATAATATTATTTGAATGGTTTCAAATATCCTTTATTCATTAATTCTTATCCTTTGTCAACAGTTAATAGCAGTTTCAATTATATTTAGTTAAGATGGTTCAATATTTAGGTTGTAGTACATGTGTATGCATGTATGACTCTGCATTATGTTTCATTTCATTTTCATCTTTAATAACCTACATTCACAATAAAAACATTTAAATTACAGTAGTTAACTTAAATAATTAGCAAATATATATATTTCTTTCCAATGATTAATAGATAGTTAAATCAATGAATTATTTTATAAATTGAATAAATTATTAATCATTTTTATTTGATAATTAATTAATATTCATTTTTCTTTCAAGTTTGTAAAAGCTATTTATTTTATTATTTGTATTTTTTTTTTTGTCTTCGTTTAGTTTTAAAAATCAAAATGATTTTTTTTGAAAAGATTTGTTTTTGCATATGTAATTAGTTAGTTAGGAAGATGCGTGGGAGTAACCTTTGGAAAAAGGCAAATGAACTTTGCTAAAGAGAGGTTTTTTTTTTTTTAAAAAAAAAAAAAAAAATCCAGTGTAAAATTTGCTCTTTGTAATGTAATTGTAGACAGTAAACAGTCATGTATTGTAAAAATTAAAGCCAGTTACTAAAGTCAAATTGACTTTGAAAAGACTTTAGAGTAAAACTTCCAAAGGAGCTTAAAAACTTTACTATGGAAAAAATTAATTAAAAAAATGCAATTCTAAGGTTTTAAAAAAGGTACGGTTTGATTAACTCTCTTTGATTTAAACATTTCTGAATTAATCCGTTTATAACTATTACTCTTTTAAAAGTGTATATTAATAATATCCAGTCTATATTATTTCATTTAATTGCCATTTTAAATAAGAATGGTTTACATAAATATTATTGTTGTATCATTAAGCAACATGTATATATATATATATATATATATATATATATATATATATATATATATATATATATATATATGGAAAACGGATGCAGAACTGTTCTATAGAATATATTCTAATTTCTCACTATTTTTTGTGTGGTGTTCTTTGTGAAGATTATACATAGACTTAAGGATATGTCTATTTTGATAGATCACACTATGTTTAAGTTAATCATAAGGAGATAACAGTATTCATTTATTTGATATTTCTGGAGCTAATATGTATTTTTAAATTAAGGAAATAAAATGTAAGCTACTTCTGTTTAGATTGAATAGAAGGACAGAAATATTGGTAATTTTTGTTCTCTTCAATAAGGATGGAATATAAAATAAAGCATTATTAATTATGGAATTACTAAGGACAATTTAAAGTATTATTAAATGCTATTCAAAAAAATACTAAGGATAATCGCTCGTATTTAATCCAGAACTGCACGGAGAATGTCTTATATTTTCAGTATAATAAAGAAGAAATTCACTGCTTGTGTATGATTTGGTACCTCAAATGGATATGCTATGAACACTGAAAGGTGCTGGGCATATTTAAGTTATGCTTATATTTTTTTAGTTATATTGCAGAAGTGCATTTTAGTTGAAATTCAGTTTGGAATGTGTCCCATATTGTTTTGTAAACCTGGAACCTAGCTTTGCAAGTGGACTTTCATTTTAAGTTATAAACTAATAACCTTTGTGTCTTTATTTTTTATTGCTTGTCATAATTAATGTATATGCTAGGTAGATAGGCTTTATTTATTATTATGTTATTTATAATTTGGGTATGTTGACCATCAAGAACGTTTCTAAAGCGTATTTAAGCCGGTAAAAATTGATTGTGTTTAAATAGATCTTATTGTTTTCTTATGAAGGTGAAAGAAATATTTTTTTAAATATATTATTAGAAAGGTTTACATTTATTTTGTATACTTTATTATCTCAAAGTGAAAATTTTATTCTTTGTTTAAATCAACAAACTTATAATAGAAATAGTTTGTTAGACATGAAAAAAAAAGTTCGTTCGTAATAATTATAAAAGTTAAATTTTAAAAAGTAACCTAAAGTTTATTAAATTCAAAGTTATGCCTTAATGCAATATTTAATTATCATGTTACCTGCTTAGTGTGTAATTTATAGTTAATATTATATATACTTTTTATTCGCGGGTGTGTGTTTGTTTTGCACAATTATAATATTTGTTTGATAAAGTATAGTTTGTGAATAAATTTATGCATAAATTTCATACCCTGTCGTATTCTACTGAGTTGAATGGATTTGTATATTATCTGGATGTATTTATCTGCCAGCGTGTATTTATAATGTTCGATATTTAGAGAAGCTATGAGAATAGAAAGAAATCTGATTGCGTTATAATGTTTGTAGGGATAAAAGATTTTGCTTATGTAGTATATGTTAATAATTTTCCATGAGTAGAGCCTAGTTTATTTTATATGCGTATGATTAATGATATTTTTTTTGAAGTGATGTTCATAGGACCCTGATGATGAGGAAATAAGTCCCCACCAATAGTGTATTTAGGAGTAGATGAGTTATTGTTGAAATATGATTAAATGATGTTTAGGAAGTTATGTGACGTTTTTCTTAGATTCTTGGTAATGAAGAATTGTAAAAGTGTTCAGTAAGAGTTATCTGCTCCTCATGTAGATTCCCCTTGTAAGGTATAGTATATAAAATCATGAAAATATAGGTTTGTGTTAATTAATATGTGGCTAGATAAATTGCTAGATTAACTCTTGATGTAGTATTAGTGTCATATTTTTATTGATGAATTACGGCATTGTTCGAAATAAAATAATTGTATGATATTTTTTCTTAATGAATGGAGAGTTTATAGAAAAGATTGTTTTACATTATTGCTGCTTGAACGTGCACACACACGCGTAATATAAATAATATCATGTATATAAAGTATAGAATTATTGAAATTAAAATGAGAAATAAATGCTTTTGAAATATACTACATTCATTTAATAGAAGTATAAAGTATTAAGATTAAAACGGGAAATAAATATTTTAAAATACAGTGTATTTATTTAAATAATGTTACAAATCATCATAATAAACATAATTTTGTGTTATAAAATGAAAGGTATGCATAATTGAAAGTGATTATTAGTCAATTAGAGAAAGTTGCTTTCCTGAAAGCCAAATATAAGTAATTTGATTTATTTGGTTAATCAAGAGTAATATCCTCTCAAAAGTATTTTTTGTGCTAATAATATAGCATGTTATTTATTTATTGTCATATAGATGAAACATGTAGGCAAAGCCTGTGTTCGAAGTCAGAATATTTAAACTTTGTTATTAATTTGCTTTGATAGTAGGGATAATCCCAAACTGATGCTAAAAAAATAAAAGTTATTTGATAATCTAAAAATATGTAAAACAAATAGTCCATTTGTAAATATTATGTTAAACCAAGTTTATTTGTTATAATAAATGATTTGTTTAGTTATTTAAAATCTTAAGAACTGTGTCTTGAGTTATTCTTGTGTACATTCGTATTTCCATTTCCACACCTCCACATTTCATAAATCTATTATAAAACAGATATATTGTTTTGGAGTTATAATATTAAATTTGCTAGTGTCTGACAATATTGTATTTCTTAATCCAAACATTATAAAGAGTATTTGCCACTTGATAAACATATTAGAAAGGTTGCCAGGTCAGTATATTTGTGAGATGATGATATGAGATTAAAATACCCGATCTCTGTCATTATCTTATTATTGAAACACAGTAAAATATTTAGTCAATTTGTTTCATTATATTTTATCATACTTTATAATTATAACTTATGGGCCATTATAGTTTATTTAATTCAACTGTGTTTGTTAAATTCCCTGAGATCTTATTGTTTATTTCTTGTTTGGCATTAAAGTAGATTTTTAGATTATAATATGCCAAGTCATAGAATTGTTAAGCGTATAATTATAGAAAACTGATATATGTTATACTTGGATGAAGGAAGAAATTAAGTTTAATTAAAGTATATTTTTAATAGACTGTACTAAGTAAACATTATGATTCTTTATTATCCAATTAATTAACAAAGGGATTTACATTATATTGAATATTTTATAATATTTGTTCTTTTATTCATTTATTATCATATATCTTATGAACTGCCTATAGCCTCCCACTGAGCTGAGCTGAACATAAATTTAAATATAGTCTCAGTAATAATTTTGTATTATATATTTTGTTATATTGTTCTATTCATTAATAGAACTGGCGCCTGGGCATTTCGTTCATGTAATGTATATGAGCGGGGTTGGGAGTGTAGGTTATAATATATATATATATATGTGTGTGTGTGTGTGTTTAAAAAAATATTTTTATTTTTTAAAATACTTTCATCTATTGTAATAATAGATAAAGTAATACAGAACATATTGCTTAAGCAGTGTTAACTTCTCTTCTTTAATTAACAAACTATCACAGATAATTTCCTAGTGACCTTTAATATGTCCACGCTAAGGTGATTATAAGGTCATTCTGTAATTGATTAGGATATTTTTCCAAAACCAATAATCAGCAGAATTTTCATGTACTTACTTATGAGGATCTTTCTAATTTCCACATTTTTAAAGAATTATCAAACTGGACTTATTTATGAAATTATTGTGCGAAAAGCTTCGATTTCCCGCAGTGTCTTTGTCCTTTGAATAAAATGGAGAAATCAGAGAGATCGTATTAGATTATTATACACAAATTTCAATTGCCTGTTGTTTTACCCAGTATATAAAATTGACGGATTTAAATATTGCTTAAGACTTCAAAGGAGTGCATCGATTGAAGAAGAGAGGACTTAAGTCTACTTGAAAAATATTTTATACTAACTTGTAGATTGTTATTAAAAAATGAATCTAATAAAGTATTATTAAAGTTTGCATTTTTCTTAAAATATTTAACAATTCAACTAAAAAATAAAAACAGTGCAACATACAATTATACTGAAAATTGTATTTGAAAATACCCTTCTACATCAAACTTTTTTAAAATTTTATTATTTTATGAACATACTAGGATGCTTTTAAAAGTTCAAGACAATATAGAAATTAAATCCTCCTTACTTGTTTTTACTTATTTTACCAATTATTGAGTTTCATTTAAGGGAAGTACATTAAGTCAAAGTTATACAAAGTGACTGGCTACATCGACTTATCCGTTTGTTGTTAAATACGTTGCCCATGCTAATTTAATTCAAAATGGATAAGGCGGGTGCCTTAAGTTCCTGCCTTCTTCTTTCTTCATTTTAACTGACTATTTTCAAGGTTACATCGTAATACAGACGTTTTCACTTTAAATATTGTTAGTCTCAAGATAAAAATGTGTTGCCTGTTCAATTGTAAGTTAATTTGAGTTTTACGGATTCCAGTTTACTACTAAAATACTTTCCATTACTCCTATGTCTATTATATTATGTTTGTCCAAAATATGCTGGATATTCTATTGAATAGTTAAGTATTCTATTAAAAGCTTAGGTAAGATATATAATATAAGAATGAAATGAATTATTTTTTCTACTTAGCCAAAAAATCCATGTAGTCTATAGAAATCTTAAACACTATTTCTATCTTTTTTTTTTGTTTCACACAATGACACTGATATCTAACCTTATTATATTATTATTAATAATAATGGGTAATATTTTGTATCATTAGAATTATCAAATTTAGTTTAATTTGAAAAACATTTTTTGTTTATGTTATTAAGTAATAATTTACTAAGGCTGTAACCTTAGAAATAAGCGTCTGAAAAATACGAAGGTAGGGACCTCTATAGGTCTTAAAACACATAATCAAAACAAACAGCGTTTTATGTTAATAAAATTAAATTTTAAAAACTAATAGACTATTGGTTATTTTTTAAATATCTCAATTTAAGAATGTTTTGAATAATTTATTGTTATATCGATTTAGTTTCCCAGTTTTCTATTATTTTAATTAATTTTTAATTGTTTGTTTTTGTTATTTATGAATTTGATGATGACAACAACCGCTCAAAACATTAGTAACAATAATAAGAAGAAAATTACATATAAATGGTTATTATTTTTTCGTTAGGTTTCATTATAATTTTTATAGATAATTATTATTTTTCTAGCTAATTATTTTATATAACTATATTATATTATGTGCAATATATATATAGTAGCATTTATCATAATAATAAAAAAAGCTTGTATAGAGTTATAGCATGCTCTTAAGTTTATATATATATATATACTGTTTGACTGACCATGAAGGTGAAAATGTTAGTGTTGTTAATAAAAGCTGCGTTATGTATTCGAATAAATATGAATGAAAAAATCAACATAAACGTCAAACAAATTTTCTAACTTTATTATTTTTAAAAATATATATATTTAACTCTTTCCCTAAAAAAAACGAAATAGATTTTTTAGAATCTAAATTTATTACGGAAACTTTCCTTTATTATTAAATACGAACAAATTATAGATTTATTCCTACGCGTATTGTTAGCAAGAACAAAATCATTCTAAATTGTTTTTAGAGATAAATTTATTTTAGAGAAAGATTAAAATTTTTTTTCAGTTTTTCATCCTATCGGCTGAAATTGTAATTATTTGTTTATATGTTAAATCGACCGTAATATTGGTAATGTTTTTGTTTTTTTTTGTACTATTTACATATACACGCGAAAATTGAATATATTGCACACATAATGTTGTATACCTTTCTTTAATGGTATTCCTTATAATTTTTATAATTAGACAATATGTTTTATTATTAATTTGTATATATATATATGCGTGGGAGGAAAAAATAAATTACATGAATGAATGAAAACCATAATATAATAAGCTTGACCCAAGGACTTTATATCATTAAATGAACACGTTATTTTTAATATCTTAGTTCTACTAAAAACTGCATAATCAAATAAAAATAAAAACTTTTCCCATTATATATATATAAATAATATTTACTAAGGCTATACGTCTGAAAAATGCGAAGGTAGGGACCTCTACAGGTTATAACCACAGCTTGTGGTTATAACCTGTAGAGGTCCTAGCTTATGGTTATAACCTGTAGAGATCCCTACCTTCGCATTTTTCAGACGTATATTCTTGAGGTTACAGCCTTAGTAAATATTATTTAATATAATAATGTGCGTTTAAAATAAATTTATAATTACAACTTTAAATTATATATAAATATAATTTTCAACTATTATCAAAATATTGTAGAATGAAGGTTTTCTAATAATAATCTAGCTTCTATGATACATTGCGTTTCTTGTCCACATTATATCAGCAAACTACTTTTCGTCATCCACCCATCTTGTTTGTTGTCTATTTCCAGATCTTTACTTTTTTTTTAAATGCAGTTTCACATTCCTATTATCCATCCATCATAATCTTTTCTAGAATTAAATTTAATACAGCTATATTTCAGTTTCTTAATTCTTTCAATGATGTCGATAATGTGTTGTTTTTTTTTTTTAATCCAAGTATTTAAGACGTTTTTGTAATCCCCAACATATATTTCTTCATACTTCATTGAATGGTTATTGTTAGAGACTCAGATGCTCAGGTTAGAAATGGTAAAAGACATCTTATTTAAAATCTTCCTTTTTAATGCATATTCATACTTCTAGGTTGATAGTAAATACTCCAAAAATTATAATTCTATTATTAATTACATTCATTATTTTCCCACAATTTACTACTCAATTATTATTTTTTTATCTTCTTATCATTATGTACTGTAAGCACTGCTGTTGCTTTTTTTTCAGAGTATGACAATAAGCATTCAGTTTATATCTTTATTATATAAAGCTTTGGTGTTTATAAATCCAAAACATAACAGCAAGTCGTATTCATTAATCCTATCTATAATTTCCTTCAATACCGGAATGCTGATACACTGTGCAAAAAGCATGTTAAATCTACAATGCTTTATTATTTATTTAACTTTTTTTATAAATTAGTTGTAACTGTCTTGGTAAATATTTTGGAACGATTTGATAAAGTAATGAACTCTCTGTGATTTAAAATAAATCTTTGCATTTTTTCTTAAATATCAATATTTCCGAACCATACGATAATTTTTTATCATTTAAATATTTAGCATGTAGCCAACAATTTTTCTATTTTTCACCTGATAATTCTAAAATTTCTCTGAAAATTTTCCATACTTTATAGATTTAATTGAATATCTTACAACATCTATATAATGCAAAAGGTGTTGTAATTTTAGATGTTTTTTTTTTTTTTTTTTGCTTTTGTTGTTATTGTTTATTATTACAAAATTCTTTGTACTTTTTGTACAGATTTCACGTTGCTTTTTTTAATAATAATTTCCTCTTAATGGCTTAAATCGCTTTTCTTCATCAAACCATTCTTTACTGTTTTCGAATTTTTATCTCTTCTATTGTTTTCTTGATAATTCATAGTTATACTTTCTAATAACATTATTAAAAAATTTTGATACTTATTGTACAGAACTCCAGATATACAACTTATTAGTAAATGAATATTAATATTTTTATATTTCTTTTTTATACATTATAAGTGCATCAGTTGTTATTTTAATTTTGAATTGCTGCTTGTTCATAATAACCATTTTTGCTTTAATTTTTAGTAAAATACTCGTTATTTTTTATTAATGTTAATTAAGCATGTCATATCTTCAAATTGAGTCACTAATTTAAAATAATTAACAAATTTAACTTTAAATATATTGAATTACTTGAAATGTTAGGGATGTCAAATATTAATTAATGCAACTTCAGTTAATAGATTTATCTCTAGTGCATTAGGTTGTATTTTACACATCATTCAAGCGGTGACCCGTATAATATTGAAATATATATTTCCTTTAATGCAATGTATAATCCAATTCTGCAGTTTCTTCAGTTAGGTATTATCATTTCCTTTTAACATTTTTATCAAAGAGACAATCCATAATGTGTATTTTCATGTATGAAAATTCTAAAAGTTTGGATTTTTATTCTTCTGTTTGCTGGTGCTTTGATCTTTCAATCGTTTCCAGTTCCTGCAATAAAGTCCGCTATGATAAAATATTGTTTGATGTGTTAGAAGGCATTTTGTTATCTATGTAAAAATCCATTAGCTATTCATCATAATGAGAACTTGGTAGGACATAAACATGAATTATTTTCTCTTGATATCTTTCATTGAGAGGAAATACTGGGTAGAGTTTTCCTGGAAATTTTTTGTTCCCGAAAAGAGATCAATATTCACGGAATCGTAAATTCCATAAAAATTTATAAAAAGGTAAATTATAAGAGAAAATTGTAAAGATTTTCTAAAAAAGTACAATAAAAACGTTTTAGAAAATCAAATTTAATTAAAAAATATATATACAGTAAATGCAAAAACAAACATGATGCAAATGCTAGACGATCCCTTACAACTTAATAGCTTATTTATACATTTGAAACATTTCGCTTGTTCGCCTCCTTTTTTATTTTATGAATTATGTCTATACATAATCTGAAATGAGTATTTCTTAATTGCTTAATAAATGTAGTCTATACAACAAAAAACAATAATAAATGTTTAAAATATTATTACCCACTATGGTACAAGATATTAGATATATCATTAGTGAAGAAGCTATTTATTTTATATTTAAATTTATGAGCCCGATGAATATTTTTATGTCTTTACAGGTATTTATTGTTTTTTCTTTATTGTTTATCATTTCTTTGAGAACTTCATTGTTAATTTTATGAATTAGTTTTATATTTTTATTATAATATTTAAACTGTTTATATATATATATTAGTATTTTTGGTTTTTCACTTTCAAAATGAAAAGAAAATAGCGAATCCGTTAGATGCATCATTGCCTAAATATAATTTAAGCTTATAGTACAACTTACCTTCATAAATACAAGGAAGTACAACCATTTGCAAAGCTAATTTCACTAACCTAACTTTTTTTTTCAGTTACAATAACATAACTGCAATTGAGAATCGGATCAGGAATTCACCTTAATAATTCATTAAAGAAATGCTGCCAACCTAAATTATATGTAACACTCACGCCTGATTTTACTATAGAGTAACAGCTCCGACAAAATGATTTGGAGAACTTTAGAAAGAAGCACAATAATCACACAAATGTGTTTTAGAATTAAACAGCTTAATTGCTTTGTAAAATAATATTTTATTTTTTATTAAGACGTTTATCTTTTGTTAAGACATATTGCCCTTCATATTAAAATTCATAAATTTTATAGGGGGTTTCAATTTCGCATATGGCCATATATATATACACACACAGGTTTTAATGTAGTTGTTTTTATTTTTTTTCCCAGAAACGAAAAAAAAAAAAACGCCCTTCCCTCCTCTCCAAAAAAAAAATTCCACCCAAGATGAATAATCATTTTGTTATTCTATCTGCTATGACATCAATTTCTATAATATTTTTGTTCCGTTTTTATTTATAATGAATCCTACTCATTTTGGACCTGGAATATTTATGCCTTTTACAGTAATTTAACTGTCTCTTTATTATTATTTTTCTAATTTTACAAAGTTCAATAATATTAAACTGTTCTTCAATTTCTTTAAACATCCTTCATTAGAAAACTGATTTGTATATTAGAAAAAAATCATTATTTACTTTTTGTTTTCGTCTGCAATTCAGAGTTTTTTAGTCAAATCTTTTTTTTTTTTTTTTTTGCAAATAAGGATAGTTTTGATAAATATTTTTCAAAGACAAGTAATATGTTTTACTCAAAATAATCTACAGTTATCAATAATCAAATAAAAAGGAATATCTATCACCTGCGATTTACGTTCTGCTTCCAGCCACCGATTTTGTGGAATGATTTTGCAGCTGAATTTAATTTTACCTGTATGATTGTACTAGATATCTTATAAAATTGTTGCGCATTTGAACTGAATCAACTATCAGCCAATTGAGGTGAAAAAAGATTATATATATTGGGATTAAGCTTAAAGCAATATGCAAATTAATTCAACACTCTGTCTATTTAAGGTGGTAAGAAGCCAATCTATGTTTGTTTAACACATGAGTACTTTTTAAAAAATAATAGTTGTAACAATATATATAAAAAATTTGTTCAGGGTACTGCCTTTATATCTTCAAAAATGGATCTATATCTTTGATTTAATAGCAAACTCCGTTCCACAGTGTATATATATATATATATATATATATATATATATATATATATATATATATATATATATATATATATATATATATATATATTAAAAGGTGTGAAGGTTGCCTTGACAGCAGTTAGAAATATTGGTTGCTATATTTACTGTGAATGTTTAGGTGTTTACTGGTTGGAAACTAATTATATATATATATATAACTGAATATTTTTAAATACAGTAACTAAATAATTAAAAAATATTTTATCCACTTAGGAGCACTTTCGATTATCCCAGTAATCTGTGTCAACTAAAGCTTCGAAATGCTAACTTTCCACAATTCCATGATCTTAACGTTTGCTGCTTGTCTGTTAATTAAGTCATGTTTATATTTGTATATTAGCATAGCTTTCTTTATTTTTCTTTTATTGTTATTTTTTTCAATTTGCAATCTTTTTACACTGTCAAAATTGAAGTCAAAACCATAAATACATGATTTATTGTGGTCATAAAAAACAGATACTGAAATATTATTATCTACAATGCAATTTTGTTTCAATTTCTGAATATGTTTTAATAATAGCAAGTGTTCTTTAGTTCTTTTATCCAATGTATATTTAGATTCACCTATATATCCATTGCCACACCTACATATCCATTTATAAATGAAACAATGTTTATTTATAAATGAGGTTTTATCTTTGGGGTTATTTATTAATTTGTTTAATGTAGGAGGTGTGTAAAATGCAATATCACATATAACTTCAAGTAAAGTTTATAAGGAAAATTTTGAAATATATAGGATTGATATCCAAATTTTTTATTAGCAGGAAAATCAGTATTATTATTAAAATTTTTATTTTTATATAATACAAAATATAAAAATAAAAAATTTAATAACAATATTGATTTTCCTGCTAATAAAAAATATGGATATCAATCCCATATATTTCACATTATCAAGTAAAGTTTATAAAAAAAATTTATAAAGATATATGTGACATTGCATTTTACACACTTCCTACATTAAACAAATTAATAAATAACTCCAAAGATAAAACCTCATTTATAAATAAAAATTGTGTCATTTATAAATAGATATGTAGGTGTGGCAATGTATATATATATAGGTGAATCTAAATGTACATTGGAAAAAAGAACTAAAGAACACTTGCTATTATTAAAGCATGTTCAGAAATCGAAACAAAATTGCATAGTAGATAATAATATTTCAGCATCTGTTTTTTACGACCATAATAAATCATGACTTTATGGGTTTGCCTTCAATTTTAACAGTGTAAATATATTGCAAATTGAAAAAAATAACAATAAAAGAAAAATAAAGGAAGCTATGCTAATATACAAATATAAACATGGCTTAATTAACAGGCAAGCAGCAATCGTTAAGATCACAGAATTGTGGGAAAGTTAGCATTTCAAAGCTTTAATTGACACAGATCACTGGGATAATTGAAAGCACTCCTAAGTGGATAAAATATTTTTTAATTATTTAGTTACTGTATTTACAAATATTCAGTTATATAATTATGTATATTGCGTTAAAAATACAGACATTGAATCATAATATTATATATATATATATATATATATATATATATATATATATATATATATATATATATATATATATATATATATATCATTGACCATTATCAATCCACTGCAGGATGAAAGTCTCTCCAAGTTCAATACATCTTCTCTGATCTTTAGTTTTCCTTTCCCCACAGCACCCATGCACACTTTCTTATTTCATCCATTCATCTAACATGTAGTCTCTCTGGGTCTTTTACAATCTCTTGGAATCCAATCTAAGATTTCAATTATCCATCTATCATCATCTCTTCTAGCAATATGTCCAGCCCAACTCCAATTTAGTCTTTTAATTTTTTCAATGAAGTCAGTAACACCTATTTGTTCTCTTACCCATACATTGGGTTTTCCATCTCTTCTTGTTACTCCCAACATGTATCTCTCCATACATCTTTGAGTGGTCTGAAGTCTTTCTATTTCTCTTCTTTTAAGTGTCCAAGTCTCAGATCCATAAGTAAAAACTGGTAAAACACATTTGTTAAAAATCTTTTCTTTTCAAACACATAGGCATATTTCTTTTTAATATCAAGTTATTTCTAACAAAAGCACTCCAACCAACTTTAATTCTATGATTAATTACATCCATTATGTTTCCATCTGTATTAATAATCTGACCAAGATATTTGTAATTGTTAACTTCTAACTCATCATAATCAATCTTTATGATCATATTTTGAGAAAATCTATTAAACATTACTTTAGTCTTTTTAACATTTATCTTTAGTTCTACTTTCCTACTTTCATCTGATAACTCCTGCAACATTTCCTGAATCTCTAAAGAATTATTTGCAAAAACAACTGCATCAACTGAAAAATATCAATGAATTAAATAATCTCCATTTACTTTCACTCCTTTAGCTTGCCATTTTAATCCACAAAATTCTTCTTGCAGCACTGCTGTAAAAAGTTTTGGAGATATGGAGTCATCCTGTCTTACATTCTTCTCAATGTTGACATACCCAGTATCATTTTATTTAATCTAATTGTTGCTGTGACATTTTTATAAATATTCTTTAAAATATGACAATATCCTGGATCTAGACCTTGATGATCCAATACTTTAACCACTAAAAAAAAATGTTTATAAAATCAAATGCCTTTTCATAATCTACAAATCCAAAACATAATGGCTCCTCATATTCATTTGTCCTTTCTATAACTTATCTCAATACCTGGATATTATCTACTGTACTAAAACCACTTTTAAATTCAGCTTGTTCTCTTGGTTGGTGGAAATCCAATGTTCTCTGTAGACGAATTGTAATTATAGTAGTAAACATTTTATATAAAACTGATAAAAGGCTGATAGGTCTGTAATTTCCAATATCTTCTATATCCACTTTCTTAAATATTAATATTAATAATGCATTCTTCCAATCATCTGGTACATATTTCTCATTTGGACATTTGGTATATAACTTTGTTAAAAAAAATATTTCTTCTCCTGTTTCATTCAATATATCAATTGTAATTCCATTATTACCGGGAGCCTTTCCTTTCTTCATATACGTAATTGCATGTCTCACTTCTTCATTTAAATTTCTGGACAATTCGGAAAATGTACTAGATATAGAACGTACTTGTTCTTTATAACTATATAATTATTGATAAAAGTCTTCTACCCATTTCATGATGTTATCTCTCTTTTTAATAATAATTCTATCTTTTTTTTTCTTATTGCAGATATAAATTTCCTATCAACACCAAAATGTTGTTTTACATTCTTGAAACTTTTATTTTTTTCTACAGCTTTCCTTTCTAGATCACAGTTATACTTTTTTATATCATTTTCTACTCTTTTCCGCACCATTTTTACAAAATTCGAGATATTCAATCCTTTTTAATGCATCATTTTGTATATCTTTATATTCCTTTTTTTCTTCATAAATTCTTTAGTCTCAGTAGAAATTTTATTGATCAATTGCTGCTTTTTTCTACCAGCTATCTTTGTTGCAGTTTTTAAAAGTGTATCAGTTATTTTCGTATTAAGTTCATTCAAATCTGAATCATGTTCAAAATCTACTAATAATTGAAAATGATTTGTAAGTTCTAATTTAAATTCATTAGAATGTTTCTGAAGATTGGAAATATCAACTGTAAATATTGCTTTTCTTAATAATTTTTGTCTCTAGTTTTGTAATAACGCATGTTACACCTTACTAATTAATGATCCCTTTCTGTGTTAAATTTATTAAGAACATTACAATCTTGAAATATGTATTTTCTGTTGATCAAAATATAATCCAATTCTGCTGTACCTTCATTTGGATGGTTTCATGTCCATTTCCTTTTAACATTTTACTCAAAAAAAGAATTCATACTATAAAATTTTTCTTTTTCTGCAAACTCCTCAAGTCTATGTCCTCTCTCATTTCTATTACCATAACCAAAATTACCTACAACACTTTCATCTTTCATTTGTTGTTGTATAACTAATCTTGCCACTCTGTCCGATTCACTATCAATCTCCACAATGTTATTCTTTAACTTTTTATTTATAATAAATCCTACTCCACTTGTATTTCCAATATTTATGCCTTTATAATAGAATACATGTCCACTTTTTAAATCAATTGTCTCTTCACATTTTCTTTTAACTTCACAAAGTCCAATAATGTCCCATTTAATATAAGAAAGTTCTTCTAACTCTTGCGATTTTCCTTCACTTGAAAGTGATCTGCAGTTGTAATTACCTAAATAAATAGTTGTCATCAAATGGCAGCCTGAGTCTGCAATCAGGGGATTCTTAGCACCCTCCACCTTCAGCACCAACCACTGCCTTGATTGGTGACTTTGCAGCCTCCTGGGAATATGGGCCATGATTTATTTTTGTCTGTCATAATTGTATGTATGTATTGGAAAAATATTTATCATTTACACAAACATTCATTCTGCCTTATCAAGCAACTGAAAAAAAAGACCATGGTATTTCTTGATCTTAAACTCAGAGATAAAAAGCCAATAAACTCACCACGCTGGCTAATGTGTGTTGGTGAACAGCCCATCCATGTTTATATACTATATAGATTATCACATAGTAATAACAGCTGCAACCAGAGGAACGTATGGAGTGGACATTTGGAATTTGCCCTATTTGGCTCCTTTAAGCCCTCCAAGAGGAATCAAAGGGTCTCTTTTCAATTAATAGCAAACTCATTATATATAGGAGTGATAAATCACACCTTAAAACATTATTAATAAAATTACCTATTTACAATATTGATATAAAGTTATACAATGCATTTTGAATTTTCACGTTATTTTTTATTGGGTGGATCATATACGTGATAATAAACTAAATAATTCAAATTTACAATATTACTTTATAATACCAATAATTCTGAGCTTCAACGCTTGTTAGAGAATTATTGGTATTATATATATTATTGTTATTATATAATTTATGAGGAGTCAATAAATAAATTTCCATTACACTAATATGAGTATTACTATATGTATTTTTATGCAAAAACATTTATAAAA
The DNA here is from genome assembly GCA_028023455.1 of Epiperipatus broadwayi. Taxonomy (NCBI): domain Eukaryota; kingdom Metazoa; phylum Onychophora; class Udeonychophora; order Euonychophora; family Peripatidae; genus Epiperipatus; species Epiperipatus broadwayi. Next base: position 1,521,967 of record JAQFVV010000197.1, on the reverse strand, counting down.
TAATTAAAAGTGTTTTTAAAAAATTTATTAATTAAATGTCAAAATTGAAATTTTTTTAAAATATTATTTGCCTATTTAATGATGCTAAAATCAGCCATTCAATTTATTTGTTTCCTTTGTGATATATATATATGCAACTATTTCAGATGCATATGCTAACTGAAATAAATAATCAAAGATCACCTCCAGTTTAACGTTAAGAAATGTTCAGCAACACCCTCTATGAAATAAACATGAAATAAACGTTCACGCCGCATCTCAAAACCGCTTTTTTATTAGCTGTTTTCAGATGCACACTCCTATTGATATATATACAGCACAGAGCGCACGGGAATACATATAATCAATTGACTAGATAAAATTTTATAATTATAACATTGATACCAGTCTTCTTTATATTCCCTATATCATGTAAAATGATTGATGAAACACTGATATCTCAGACACTGCTTAAACTGATAACAATTTTTACATTATATATATACTGCAAAGTAATTCGTTAGTGATTTCATGTGGTCTGTTGATCTAATCAAGAATGTTTACAGTAACGATTAGATAAGCTATACCTGTTGAATTGCTTACATATCTCACACGCACATTTATAATACAAACAAAATGTCTGTTAATTAAAAACTATTATAATAACAACAAAAATAATAAAATAACAGTCATTAATTATTATATACAGTCTTTCAATCCGCAGAAGTATTTTCGGTTAATTCCTTAACTCTCACAACTACTGTTAAATTTAATGGCAGTTGAGGAGAGTTAATGAATTTATCCAGTATAATAGTTAATTTCTGTTATATTTTTTTTATTGATATATATAATTTTTTTTATACATTCATTTAAAATTGTAAATGTTGTTATAGTAAATGACACACAGTCCCACTTTAGTATTCCAAAATAAAAATAAGAAAATGTTCACTATCTTATTCTGTTTTCGTTGACTATAAAATATATTCTCTTAAATAGTTAAAGCACCATTAGACAATGTAATTATTTACTACAAAATACTTATTAAAAAGATTTTTTTATACATTCAACAAAAGCAAAGATATTCCTTGTATTTAAACTTTGTAACAATTATTTTTAAAAAAATGTGTAAGTACAATGAATGACAATATAAATATATAGCATTCTCTACATACATTTAAAATAATAAATTGTGTTATAATAAATGACACATATTCACATTTAAGTACTTGAAAATAAGAATAAATTTTTGTTACAAAATTTTAAAAAGTGAAAGGGATTTCATTACTTTTTTAAATAAAAAAAGTTAATCTTGTTTAATAAGTATCTTACAATAAATAATTATTTTGATTAATTTTCACATTTTCATCTTAAACTATTCCGGAAAAATTTATTTATAGTGAAAGAGGACTTAATAAGAAAGTGAGACCATATTATTGTTATTTATATTGCATATATTAAGATGGGAATGTATATCATTTACTATAACAATATTTAAATAATATTTATTTTATAAAGCGCAGACGGTATTGAAATTAAACTATTTTAAGCATGTATATAAATTGATACGAAGATTTTCACGGGTTGCATATAGAAAAGACATATTTTGCGGTTCATCACTGTTAAAAAAATTAAATATTAATAGACCTGGACGTTTCCACTTGATCACACAAATCATCCATTGAGTGATAAAAGGTAGAAAGACGGTTGTAGAGGCGCTACAATCATTGATTTTAAAAAAAACGTTAAAGTTCCACCACCAGAAAAAATGTTAAAGTAAGGATGTTTTTTTTTTTTTTTAAATTATCCGAATAGGAAGAGGTTTGCATGTATCACCTCGCTTATTGATACAATCTGGCCTTTTAAGTACCTCAATGGCTTCTCTTATTTTGCACTGGTAGAGATTATCCCATTTATAACCTGAATCTATAGCATGGAGTGAGAGTGCTGATGACGATGAGTGTTGTTTAACTGCATTAGCATGTTCATCTCTCCTAACCCTGATGTGACGATTATTCATACCTAATTAAGAAACTTTACAATTTTTACATGAGATTTGATAAACACCATGAAATCCAAGATTGAATCCTTAGGCTTGGTTATTATATTGCTGATCTTTTGATGAGGGTAAAACGCTGTATTTATATTATAGCTTTTAATATAGTCCAATACTGTCTATAGTTTCTTTTACATATAGAACACAAATCTTAATAGCTGATTTATCATCTTTTTGTTTCCTATTTTGTCCATTTTGGGCTTGAAATAAGGCTTTTTTAAATAAATTTATAATTATAACTATTTGCTAATAAAACACTATTAATTTGATTTATTTCTTTTTTCAGATGTGACTTATCTGAAAGGTTAATTGCTGTACTTAAAAAAGTTTTGGCTATGAAAACTATCTACGTTGGGTGATGAAGAGAATGGAAATGTAATTATCTGTCCGTGTGTGTATTATTTCTGTGAATCGAAAAAGATAAATTATTTAGTGTCGTGGTGACTAGAACATTAAGAAAAAAAGTTTTCCATCAGACTCTGTGTCTATTGTAAATTTAATATGAGGATGCATATTTTTTAAATGTTGCCCAAAAGTGTCATCTGTGTACCTGAGCCAAATGAGAGGTTTTAAAGATGATGATTCTACAGCACTAGTCTCTTGAACACATATTTTGTGTACAATGGACAGCATTACAGACAAGTGTTTGGTACTCCTATGGGCTCACCTATGTCAGGAATAATAGTTGATTTATTCATGGAAAATATAGAAACTCATGCTTTAGAATCAATATATTTAAAACCTCTCATTTGGCTCAGATACATAGATGACACTTTTGACATATGGCAACATGGAAAAAATAAAAATAGATGATTTTGCCTTACATTTAAATAATATGCTTCCTCATATTAAATTTCCAATGGAAACAGAGTCTGGTGGAAAACTCCCTTTTCTTCATGTTCTAGTCACCAGGAGGAAATCAAATAGTTTATCTTTTTCGATTTACAGAAAAAATACACACATGGACAGATATTTACATTTACATTCCCATCATCATCCAACTTAGATAGTTTCCATAGCCAAAACTCTTTTAAATATAGCGAATTAACCTTTCAGATAATTCACATCTGAAAAAAGAAATAAATCACATTAATAGTGTTTTATTAGCAAATAGTTATAATTATAAATTTATTAAAAAAATCTTATTTCAAGCCCAAAATGGACAAAATACAAAACAAAAATATGATATAAATCAGCAATTAGGATTTGTATTCCATATGTAATAGGAACTACAGACAGTATTGAACATGTATTAAAATGCTATAATATAAATACAGCGTTTTCTCCTCATCAAAAGATTAGCAATATAATAACCAAGCCTAAGCATTCAATCTCTCTCGAATATAATTGTGTTTATCAAATCTCATTTGAAAATTGTAATGTTTCTTACATAGGTATGAGTAATCATCTTGCATCAGTGTTATAAGAGATGAACATGCTAATGAAGTCAAACAACACTCAGAAACATCAGCACTCTCACCCCACACTATAGATTCAGGTCACAAATTTTATTTTTTTTAGTACCAGGATCATATCCAGATGTGATAATCTCTATCAGTGCAAAATTAGAGAAGCCATTGAGGTACTTAAAAGGCCAGAATGTACCAATAAGTGAGATGATACATGCAAACTTTCTCCTATTTGGAAAGATTTTTTACAAAAAAATTCTTAATTTAACATATTTGCTATTGATGGAACTTTAACATTTTTTTTTTCAAATCAGTGGTTGTAGCGCCTCTACAACCATCTTTCTACCTTTTATCACCTAGTAGATGACTAGTGTGACTAAGTCGAAATGTGGGTATATTAATATTTAATTTTTTTAACACTTGGATGAACCTGCAAAATATGTCTTATATATATATATATATATATATATATATATATATATATATATATATATTATATATGGAATAATATTATTATTCGATGTCTATATTTTTTCAAAGCAATATAAGTAATTATATAATTGAATATTTGTAAATACAGTAATTAAATAATTAAAAATTTTATCCACTTAGGGGCACTTTCGAATATCCTAGTAATCTTTGTCAACTAAAATTTTGAAAGGCTAACCTTCTCACAATTTTGTGATCTTAACATTTGCTACCTGCCTGTTAATTAAGTCATGTTTATATTTATATATTAGCATACCTTCCTTTATTTTTCCTTTATTGTTTTTTTTTCAATTTGCAATATTTTTTACATTATTAAAATTGAAGTCAAAACCATAAATACATGACTTATTATGGTCGTAAAAAACAGATGCTGAAATATTATTTACTATACCATTTTGTTTCGATTTCTGAACCCGTTTTAATAATAGCAAGTGTTCTTTAGTTCTTTTTTCCAACGTACATCTCGATTCACCTATATATCCACTGCCACACCTAGATATCCTTTTATAAATGGCACAATTTTTATTTATAAATGATGTTTTATCTTTGCCATTATTTATTAATTTGTTTTATGTAGGATGTGTGTAAAATGCAATATCACATATACTTTTACAAGTTTTTCTTATTAAATTTACTTGATCATTTGAAATATATGATATTTATATCCATATTTTTTTGTTAGAATAAGTAATTTTAAACAAGGCAGTAATAATGTAGGTATCAATTTATAGACACACTAGATCACAAGTGAAAATATTATTTTATTTATTCTTATAAAATGAATATACAGATTGTTTATATTAGACAAGATATATAAATAACTCTGTTTTTTTTAAATATGTATGTGTTTACTTTGAATAATATTTTGAAAACCACGTTTGAAGAGTGTTATACTAAACAGACTTATTAGTAGAGGCTAAAATATTTAAATAATGAGTATAAAGAATTTATGAATACAGAAATAATAATTTAACAATCACACATAAAAAGATATATTGAAATTAATTCATTTATAAATTATTAGTAGTAAAATAACAATTTATGTCTAATCCTTACTAATTTATTATATTTTGATCTTTATTGCAACATTAGAAATAACAATATATATATATATATATATATATATATATATATATATATATATATATATATATATATATATATATATATATATATATTAAGAAAAGTGATTAAAGAAACCAACCATTATTTCTTTAAAGCTTATATTTTAATCCAAGTTATTAGTTAGAAAAGAACAAATGATGTATTGCTAGGGAATGAGAAAACATTGTGGGGATGCAACCAAGAGTTTCCGATATCATTATCATTTAAAATTAACAGCATTATTGCCATGCTAGCAAAAAGATCTATGAGTTGCTACAACCAATTAAAGAAATCTCAGCACATGAAAGATAGTTTATAAAAGAAGTCACTACTGTAAAGTTCCAAATGGTTACTGAATACCATCAGAATAAACTACCATCCTAATTAATGCAAAGGAACTTTTGGAAAGGCAAACATACCCTGATGTTTTCCAATATGAACTATAAGATTTTGAACTGTGAATAGACTCCACTGGATTATATCATGTTATGTTCTATATATTTTTTAATGTTATTTTGCTTGTTAAAATGATTTCATTTTTTTTTAAACAGAGACTTAATCCATCCTGTCAAGATTAGTCTATGAGGAAGGGGATTCAAAAATTATATTTTTATTCACTAATAAAATATAGGTGCATACTCCCGAGCTTGCTTACTGATAGACCTGAGGTAAGATGTTGTTCTTATATAATACTAAGTGCTCATATATTGACAATTACAATATTTGATGTTCAATGTTTGTGTTCAATTAATTTAATTATTAATTATATGTTATTTGAATGCAATACTAAACCCTTGAATGATTGGTCTGTTCTATCATAGATCTATATGACATCAGATTAGAAGGGGCTCAGAATCTAAAAGCAACTCTCACCAAATCACAAAATGTAGAAGGCATATTGGCAATTAATGGCCAAATGATGACAGGAATTTTAGTTAGCAAAGCGTTAATTGTTAATATATAGTTTTTTATATTGTCTTCAATGTAAATTTGAAATTATTAAATTAGAATGGTGAAAGACCAGACTTCTTAGGGATCAAAGATAAGAGTTAGTAAATATTTAATGAATACAAACTAATGATGATCATTCACATACAATCATTAAATGTTAACAAATACATCATTTTCGTTATAAAACAGTCATGCAAAGAAGCCATCGTCAAAATTAATTTATTAAACATTAAATATTAAATTAAATTGGTTGTATATCATTTGGTTTGTCTATTTTCCAATTAATCACTCCATACATATATCCAATGCAATGTCAGAAATGAAATAATCATATCTTAAAACAGAGAACATGTACATTCTTCTCGACATTTGCACTCTGTGGTATAATGAGGTTCAAGGAGAAATGAAGTAAAGGAATTTATACAAGTGTGAATTCCATGCCACTCAATCAATAATCATCATAAGACTTGCTTTGTCAAGTTTAATGCCCCTATCATGAAGATCAAATGGGCAACCATAGTTAAATATCTCTCATGGAGAAAAAGTTCATCCTGTTACATCTGGCTTAGCCAATCATTGGTGTTGTACAAAACCATCATGTTACATGTCACCAAACATTAGGGGCTTGAAATCATATTTTTATTTCATGATATGCTAATAATTCCAATATTTGATGAAAGGAAATTAAATAAATGAAAAACAATAATAAACAGATACCAATAAAATAGTCATATAATCAATCAAATAAACAAAATATAAAACGAGATATAAAGTAGCATGTAAAAATAATAATAATAATAATAATAATAATAATAATAATAATAATAATAATAATAATAATAATAATAATAATAATAATAATAATAATAATAATAATAATAATAATAATAATAATAATAATAACAATAATAATAATATGTAAATAAGCATTTATTTTATATAGCAAATGTTTACAATTGTATTACATTCAAATATCAGCCTTTCAAGCTAATTGTGCATATGCTTTTGTGAGTGTTAATAATAATAAATGAATACTTTTTCTCCAATACAAGATATAGTATTCATGCAGGAATAAAATGAATTCACCTAATCTGCAACTGAAATGCTTATATATAAGCAAATCTGAAGTACTGGCGACAAAATCATGAGGATGGAACACTCACTTTAAATTACTGTATATGATGTCTGAATGAATGACGTCGGTGAAATTGTCTAGAATTTACTAAACTGCATAAATACTATATCTTGTATTGGAGAGAAAGTATTCATTTATTATTATTAACACTCGCAAAAGCGTATGCACAATTAGCTTGAAAGGCTGATATTTGAATAATAATAATAATAATAATAATAATAATAATAATAATAATAATAATAATAATAATAATAATAATAATAATAATAATAATAATAATAATAATAATAATAATAATAATAATAATAATAATAATAATAATAATAATAATAATAATAATAATAATAATAATAATAATAATAATAATAATAATAATAATAATAATAAATAAATAAATAAACAAAATGATAATCAAATAAAAATTAAATTGTAACTCATATTAAATATATGACAGCAGGAAAATCTCTACAATGTCTACCAAATAACTTGCAATATATAGAAAGAATTAGTTTAAGATAAAATCGCATACAGCTATTTTACAAAACAAATATAATTAAATATGCTAGTAAAGAAGTTAAAAAGGAAATTGAAAGAGAAGAAATCCAGGTTGAATAGATGGAAAATCCTATTATGGATAGTTTAGAAACTTCTACTTTTGAAAATATAATAAAAGAAAATGTTGAAATGTCTGGTGGGGGGGGGCAGGGATTCTCTCAAAAATAATCCAACTTTGAGAAACACCAATGTGTATAGAAACCCAAAAGAAGGAAGGAACAGAGTCAAATGATTCTATTCTCACCCAGATGATGATAATGATGCAACAAATGTTTAATAAAATGAAAACACAGAGTGCTTATTTTTTTTATTAAGAGAAATTTATTATATGATACAAACTGATATACAAATTCATTATTACATGTCAATACAATGTAACATAAATTGATTTATCTTCTTACATTATGTTTTCAGATATGAATATCACAGTTTTAATGTGCCTACTTCTATGTATGTAGTGCTTCCCCTGTGGTCAATTCTGTAGATTTAGTGATCTTCTTTATTTGAAGTTTTTCCAAGTGGCATTTACTAAATAATCTGGAGCTATTAAATTGTCTCTTTGTTTGATTTTTTTATGATTTTCCTTAGTTCCATTACCTCTGGATCTACCAATTTTCCGATAGTGATTTTACATCATATGCACCATAATGCGAAGTACATAGAAATTATAAGCATTATTTCTGCATAAACACCTTATTTGATGCATCTTTTAATGGATATAAATTGTCCAAATGGATTGTTTATTTGTTTTATAATGAGTGTTCTATGGTAATTTGCAATGCATCTTATAAATGTATGATCAATGGACTCCTCATCCCTGCCACAAATCTGGCACATAGAGTCTAATTTCTTTATGTTTATTCAGTGTTACAAAAAGGATTTTATGGGAAGGGAGTCCAAGTTATATTTAATTATCAAGACTTGGTATTTTGGTTCAATGAACCAATAATGAGATTTATATATTAATTGTTGATGAGTGATGTCCAATTTTCCATCGATTGTCCATTTCTCTCCATTTAGTAATTTATGTAATGTCCAGTATTTTATTTTATTTGTGATTGGGTTTTTTAAGCCAATTATCTTATGTATATTTGTATATAGAGACTCAATTCACTTGTTTTTAGATGCTGGAAGCTGATCTATAGGGGTAATGTCTTCTGTGGGTGATAAGATTGGGTATTTGTCATATTAAATAGTGAGTTATAGTTGTTTTGTATGATTAGAGTTTTAATAGAGTGGAGTGAAAGGCCATTAAGTCTTCATGAGGTTTGCAATGTTTGGAGACTGATAGTGGATAACTTTGCTCTCCAAAACAATTTAGTACAAAATGCATTTACTTTTTGAATGAATTTTTTGGATGGGCATATCCCAGCCATAAATAGCGAGTTGAGTAGTGTGACTCTATCATGTAATGAGATATATAGACTAGTAAGTGAAGTGATTGTCCATTATATAGAGTTTAGTAGTGTTTCTTCAATTTGAAGCCTCATCAATCCATTTGATTTGTAAAAATGAAAACCTAGAATTTTTTGAGGATTAACCATGAAATTTGTTTTATTCTCTTTCTATTTACCAATTTCCATGTGGCTGATTTGGTTTTATTAAATTTCAGTGTGAAATTGTTGGTGTATTTGGATGGATTTCTTCTAAATTTGGGTATATATTTGCTGGAAGGAAGACAGACAAGTACATCATCCATATAACTGATGTGCCTTATCTCTCATCCAATGGCCAGAACACATAATCCCAGAAGTGATTTTTTGATCTCTGTCAGCAGTGGATTAACATACTCTATAAATAATAGTGCAATGAGTGGGGATCCCTGAGGGATTGAGATGAAATAATCAAACCCATGGATGTTTTTGCCATTTATTGTGATGAATACAGAACCTATTTGCTAGTAGGTTGGTGATTATTTTAAAGTAAACTATCAGCACCTCATATTCTTGGAGGATGTCTATCAGGATGTTTGGTCTGACAGAGTTGAATGCTGTCTCAATATTTAGTTGAATGGTGATCAGTTTGAACATTCTTCTGGCCCTAACATAATCTACAAGAAGTCTTATTTGACTGATGGCATTAATTGATGATTCCCCTTTTTTAGCATATTGGTCATTAGAAATAAAGTTGAAGATTTTGTTTTGTATTTGATAATTGATTAGCTACTCAATTATTTTTATTAATAAAAAAGATCATTGAAATGGGATTAGATTGTTTAGATCAGAGGCTCCCTCTCTCTTTTTTGAAAATGGAGCAAGGGATATCAGGTATAAGTTCTTTATTTCTCTATAATCCTCTGTAAGGTCATCAATCATGACCTTGATTATGGGTGCCAAGAATCTTGCCAAATGAAGAAGAACATATTTAGGTATTCCAAGTTCCCCTGGGTAAATCCTTTCTTGGAGACCCCTAATCTTAAACTGTATCTTCTCCAAAGTTATTTAATGAGAACTATATGGGTCAAGATATATAGCCTCAATGATGTCCCTGCTTTTTTTCGATTGAAGCCTTGCTTGAAAATGCTGCCAAATAGTATTTATCATCTCAGAGCCTATGAGTGTTTTGTCTTTTATTTTTAATAATTGTGGTATGGCTTTCTTATTCCTTGCCCCAGAGACCACCAGATGGTCTGACAGAAATCTCCAAGCCCATTTGATGGATAAATATTTAGCCAGAAATCTCTGTCAGTCTTTATATTGGCCCTTGAGGGCAAAGACACACTCAACAAATTCTGTATTTGAGGTGGATGGTGTGGTTGCTATAATTTCATTGTTTATTAAATCCAGATCTGCAAGTAAACTTATCAGACCTTTTTGGTTGAAGGTAATTTCATTGTTTATGTATTGAAGAATGGTGATGAAAAAGAACCAAGCCTCCTCCACTGGCATTCTCAGGATGCCAATTTTATTGAAGCAAATATATACTTCAGAGAAGAACTTTTTCAGAGATGTTTACTTTAGTAGCATTCTAATGGCTCTATCCATTCCATCAATAATTTCCTGCCTAGTGTCAACTTCCAGACCTATATTTAGAGCAAGGTGATCAAATAAAAAGACAGGCCAAAGTTTTCCACTGATGTTAAAGTGAAAACTCAGCAAGTAGTAAATAAGATCAATATGAGAGGTGATCTTTTTGGGTTAAAAGGAGAAGGCATTGTTCGGGAATAGGCTTCTCTACATGTAACCACTCTGTTGAGACAGTGGACATACTATTTATTGAATTTGTCATATGTTACATTGAAATCACCCATAATAATTATTGGGGATTTATTGGATGTGATAACTGAGTTTATGATGTTGATCACATTTCTAATTAAGTTTTGATCATTTTTCAAGTATAGGTAGATTAGATTGATTTGGAATTGATGATAGGTGAAATGCACAATTAAGCAGTATGAATTAAGATATAATGTTTTAAAGCTGGAAGGAGGGTATAATCTGGAATTGAATAGAATTACCACTGATCTTGCCACAGTCATTGAGGTTGAGCAATTGAAATAACTAAGATTTTGAAAGGTTCGATGAATTTTATGATCTGAATTGTTATGAATTTTAATTTTGGCCAATGCATATAATATTGTGTTTATGTTTAATTAACTGAGCTTTTATTGCATGAACTCTACTGAGTGTGTTAAGACCACAAACATTAATCTCAAAGAATTTCAGCTTCATTTAATTCACATTTTGTGACATACACTTTTATTGACCCAATAATCACTCATTAACCATTTTCTATTATATCATTGTGATTATATATTTTTCCTTTGTTCCATTCAAATGGATGTTCTGTCTATTGTTTGCTTTCCACAGTTGATGAGTCATCTGGCTGTGATTTATCTGACTGATTATAGAGATTGACCCTTCAATATAAGCTAATCTTTTTGTTTCCGATGATCTTGAGTTTTCTTCTCTTGGTCAGTCATTGTATGACAGCTGCTGGTCTCTGGAGTTGGATGGTGAATCTTTTTTCTTTGTTTTTGTTCTTCATCACTACTTTGACTCAAGTTTGATGGAGAGATCAAGTTTAAGCTATGCTTCATTCATTTTCTTGTCTTCTTCTTCTTCATTATTTTTTTCCATGGGGTAATTTTTATTTTAATCATCTCAGTTTGAAGGTTATCTTCCTCTTCATGATCTATAGAAGGCCATGTCGAATCAACTTCTAAATTGCTTTATGTCATAATGTTATTAGGGATGAAAAGTAGAAATAAACAGACAAAAATCCTAGTAGATATTTTTTATATTCACTGAAATAAAAATAATATATAAAGGGTTAAATAACTCTGGATTTAAAATAATATTTTATTATAAAATTAAATATTTAAAAAAAGATCTGATAAATAAAAATTAACATTTTATTCTGATTTTGAAAATTTAAAAATAAGCATGTTTTCTGATAATTATAAAAATGTCTATTTTTGAAATCTTTTAATTAATTGGTATCAAAGTAAAAACATGTATATAGATCACACTTTTGGTCAAATTCCAAAGGATTAAAGTTAATTGAAAACAGTTACTATGTTTTTATCACATGACCTAACCAAGGTTATAAAAAGGACTGATAAAAATATAAGTCAGTTTGGCTTTAATATTTTTGAGAAGCAGTTAGCAGAAGAGCTAACTGCACAGCTAGCTGAAAAATTGGCTAAAGTATTTTGTGAAGAGTTGGAAACTATAGCAAAGAATGGCAACAGTAAAGCTAACTGCAGAGATGGCTATTGCAATTATATAGATAACTGCCATGAGAATGTAAGAATGCAAGAAAGTAGCTGCTCTTCAGTTCAATAGTGGAGTTTAAATTCACATGGAGTAAAATGACTCACCTATTTATGTTGAAATTTATAACCTTAAAAGTGCTCTGGAAAACAACTTGCTAACATGAAGCTTACCAAATCCAAGTCTAAGTGGAACCAACTGCAGAGAGGAGAAAGCCAACCATACCTGAATTATGTACTTGTACCTGATGATGACAATTGCCTGGTTTGACCAAAAAACCAGCTTTCCCAAGAGAAACACCAACTGAATAAAAAAGTAGTTATACATATGCTGCTGTGTTTATATGCAGAGAAGCAGAGAAGAACTTTTATACAAAAGTGAGTTGTTTTTAAATAATTCATTTGATATACATTTTAAATCTATATATTTTTTTAAAATTTAAAAACATTTATAATTAGTTACAGGGTAATCTGATAAAAGTTTTCTAATCTCTCAAAAATTGACTATACTTTTTTAAAAGAATGAAAGAAAGCTGTAATATATCTTGATAACTGATTTTAAATTATATCTATATTTTATTTATACACCTGTATATGTATGAAATTTATGCATATTTTCCAAAGAAATTAATTATGAAAATATAATATTATTGCTGTTAAATTAAAATTTGATGCAAATGTCAGTATGTGCATACACACACATATATATGTAAATTTTTAAACATTAATAGTATTTTTTATATACCCAACTGAAAAGTTTAATCATATTTATTATTTTATATGACGATTGTAATAGAAGTCAATTGTATTGCATATTTATGTATGTGCATATATGTCAATGCTTGTCAAATAGGACATATATGCAAATTTTAATCATTTTTGTCATTATTAAATGTCAATTGAAATATATTAACTGTTTATTAGAAATCATATGTCTGTGCATACATATATGTAAATCAGTGTAACAATTTGAATTTTGAATAATAATTATGTAAATCGCAATGTGATCATTTGAAATTTTGTACAGAAATCAAAATCCGAAAGCTTATATGTGTGTAGTCTTATTTTTATAGACCTACAATTCTTTTTTTTGTTATTGTTGTTAATAAACTTATTCAATTGTAAAAATTATTCCAGTGACTTAATTGTAAATAGTTACAGAATATTATGTAAATCATCTCTTAGTCTCCATAACAGTAATAGAGCTTACATTCTCTGAACTAGATTCAAGCATAAGATGAAGATATAAATGGGGATGTATATTTAGTGCTTTGGGGCATCCTGAGATGATCAATCATCATCCTGGTTGGTGCAAAAAAGAATATTCTTTAAAGCCCATGCACTAAATTTTGTTTTAGTTTACTTTTGCTAAAAATTTAAATTTATAATTGGCCAGTACATTAATGATAGCAGAGCATTGATGACAATCAGCATGTTTTAATATTCCAGCATTGTTTAGATTTTTTGATTATTGTGTATTCTAATGGATGAGCACTAAGTTGATGCATCAGTAATGTTTAAATGATTGCCCAAGCTGGCAAAGGCTCAATAGTTAGCCTGGTCCCAAGATTGACTGTTGATTTATTGTACTGATTTATTTTAATTGTTAATCATTCATTATGATGAATGGTTTATTTTGATTAGTACTTATAAATACTTTTACTTTATAATGCTGGTTGATGATTAATTGTGCTTTTAGTTGCTCGGCTGATGTCTCAATCATCCCACAGTGATCTCTCTCATGCTCTCTCTTAGAATGAATAATATTTCTTACTTATATTTTTGTAAATTTCATTATTTGAAATTTGTGTACCTGGAGTGCTGATGTTTTACCATCATCCCAGGTATGACCATGATGATTTTCCATCACCCCAGATACAACATTCATCTTTCCACTGTGTAATATCCCATACCATTGCAATATATATATCAATCCTGCAAATGCAAGCATGCAAAACTCTCAAAAGAAAGAATTAATGATAATTTGTTTGTCTATTAATCCAGCATAAAACTCTATAAATATCAAAATGTTGTTAACAATGAAAATAAAAGCATCAACTTAAAACCCAGACATCAATAAGTAAAACATAAGACCACTAGTTATATAAAGCTTATATTTTTAATACAAGTTATAAGTGAAAAAAGAACAAATCATGCATGGCTAGGAAGTGAGAAAACATTGTGGGGATAAAACCAAGAGTTCCCAATATGATTATTGCTTAAAATTAACATCATGAAGACAATGCTAGCAAAAAGATCTACAATGCACTTACAACCAATTAAAGAAATTACCTACCAGAGGAAAGATAGTTTATAAAATGAATCATCATCATGAAGATCTAAATGGTGGCTGAATACTATCATATAAACTACCATTCAGTTAATGCAGAGAAAATTTTCGAAAGGCAAAGTTACCCAGATGTTTTTTAATATGAACTATATGATTTTGAATTGTGGCTAGACTACACTGGATTAATATCTCATATTATGTTGTATATTTTTTATTATTATTTTGCTTGTTAAATTGATTTCTTTTTTTTAAACAAAGAGTCAATCCATTCAATCATCGATTAATCTATGGGGAAGAGGAGTCTTCAATTATAATATTAATTTTTCATTTAATAATAAAATAAATATAGGTGCAGACTCATGAGCTCTCTTGCTAATAGAGCCAGTAATCTACTGACTTGAAAGGTGAGCCTTTGTTCTCATATAATGCTAGGATTCACACTTTGATAATTACAATATTTGATGTCCAATGTTTGTGTTCAATTAATTTCATTATTAATTATTTGTTATTCCAAATGCATGACTAAACCCTTGAACGATTAGTCTGTTCTGTCATAGATCTATATGACATCCAAATAGGAGGGTGAGCACCTAGAATCTAAAAGCAACTCTCCACAAATCATGAAATGTAGACAGACATATTGGAAATTAATGACCAAATGATGACAGGAATTATAGCTAGCAATGTGTTAATTATTAAAATATAGTTTTTATATTGTTTCCGATGTAAATTTCAAATTATTAAATTAGAATCATTAATGTCCATCCTTTGTATGGATCAAAGGTATAGGTTAGTAAATAGTTAATGAATTCAAAAGAAGAATGATCATGTCCATACAATTGTTAAATGTTAAACAAATACATCATTTTGTTATAAATTATTAATGAATAGAAGCCATCATCAAAATTAATTTATTAAAGTTTAAATATTAATAAAAAAATATTTGTTATTTGATTTGTCTATTTTCCCATTAATCACACCATGCACATATCCAATGCACATGTTAGATACAAAATAATCATATACTGAAACAGAGTATGTGTAGATTCTTCCTGAGTTTGAACTTTGTTTCATAATGAGGATCAAAAAGAAGTGAAGTAATGGAAGTTATACAAGTTGCATCCCACTCAATAAGTAATCATTATTAGACCACTTTATTAAATTTAGGTAAATCATCAGATAACGGACTTCCCTTATCATGTTGAATGCCATATCATGAAGACCAAATGGCAACATCAGTTAAATACACCACTAATGGTGAAACGGACCATCCCATTACATCTGGGGTGTAGCCAATTGTTGGGCTTGCAACACACTTAAATAGTACAATATCAGACCATCCCATTACAATATATATATATATATAAAGAATGGACACACTACAAAAGAATGAAAGTGCATGGTTTTACTTGATGGAAGGGGAGTTTATATATCTATTACTGTTGTTATTTCATATGCTCGCGATGATCGCCTTGAAGATTTTTTGAGCTATTATTAAAAAAAATATAATAAAATTTTAAAATACCAATTATACTCATGCACATTGATAAATTCAGCATATGGAAATATAACCTATTATTTTTATTTGGGTCCCCTATTGAAATATACATGTATAAAAAATAATGTTATTTTGCAATCTGTCTTTTTAAAAACTGAAATGTTTAAAATCTTTTCCAATGACATCATTTTTTTTTAAATA
The DNA here is from genome assembly GCA_028023455.1 of Epiperipatus broadwayi. NCBI lineage: Eukaryota > Metazoa > Onychophora > Udeonychophora > Euonychophora > Peripatidae > Epiperipatus > Epiperipatus broadwayi. The sequence goes on along the minus strand of JAQFVV010000197.1, from coordinate 1,505,589 downwards.
TTAAATCTTACTGCATATTTTTTGGTATTAAAAAGTAAAATGTATTTAAATTTATTATTTTGGTTTAATAATATGTTGCTGTTTCACTAAAAGTAAACATATATGTGTTTTGTTTTGTTTTTTTTTTTTGTTTTTTTTAAATTTAGATTAATTTTAAGTTTCAAAAAAGTTGATATTGCATTATTTTAAAAATAAAGGAAATGCATCGTAAATTGTTTTGTATTCTAAAATGTTGACAATGAGTCTTTTAAAAATATACACAACATTATTGTGATTCTTGCTAAATATAATGTACACATATAGTAAAATTGAAAGAGACATTGATTGGCAATTCCAATAATTAATAATCCCCATATGATAATGATCTAAAATCTAAATATATATATATATATATTTTAGTAATAAATATGTAGATGACGTAAGTTAAAGTTGTACTGATATAATACAATAAACCATTTACCATTGTATAATTTGGCATTGCACTTATGGGGCACTTTTTCAAATACCTGTTTACTGTTATTATATATATTGACATTGTGATTCATTGTATTTACACATATACAATCAGACAAAGCCCTATATAATAAAACTAAACATTAAAATTAAGACAAACGTTTACAAAATATCAATACATAAATAAATAAAAACTATAGCCAGATTTACTCTTTTCCTGAGTCGCATTTTGCAGCTACATATTTTATAGTTGTTTTGTATTTCATTGTCAAAATGATTGATGTATTGATTTTGGATTAAGGATAGAGATTAATTACCAGGGATATTACAACGTTGTATGAATACGTAAAAATATAAAGAATCTATTCAGGTGATTGATTACTGTTTATATGAGTGAAAAAATATGTGAGTTTAAACATTTGTTTGTTAAAAGTGCTGATGTTTATTCACCAAATTTTTATAGAAAATTTTAAAAATCACTTGTAAAAACACAAGTCAATGGGCCCACAAATATAACAATTTTAACTAATATATATATATATATATTGTATGAGAAAAATATTCTGAGAGGGGTTTTTTCAATTAGATATTAATGGTTATTTTGAAATGTTGAAAAAATGTATATTGTTAGAAGGCTACTTGTAACTTAGCGTTTTGCAATTAAAATAAATGAATTTGATGGTTTGTCGCGAATTTCTATTTCAGAAGACAATTTACATAACAAAATACTTTGATTGAAGTTTGTGAAGCGAAAGTAATATGATTAATTATAAGATTTTCATAAAATTTCTAACATGTTAAGAATTTGGACATAATGATTTCTATTATATCCAAATTAGTTGGATGTAGAAAATTTTTATTTTAAAGTGTTTAATAAGTCATCTATTGATAGATATAATAAGAAAATATTTTAAATATTTTAGCTTAAACATAAAAAAATGTATTAAAGAAAAAAATTAATTAATTGTCATTTAGGAATAATATAATATGAGGTACTATTACGTGAATTGTTTAGTCTCATTGAAATGTGACATTTAATGTAGACCCAAATAATCATACATTAATTTTTAATAGAAAATATTCTATCAATAAAATTAATCAATGTAAATTTATATATAAAGTATAAATCAAGTTAAAAAAAGCACAATTCATCAATCTAAACTACTATAAAAGAAATTATGCTACTATGAATAACGATAGATGTGCATTTGCAGAACGTTCATTCATTTCCAATGGAAGTTATTTTAACAATATTAGTGTCTTGAATGTGAAAAATAATTTGTGAAAAATATCTAAGAATCATATTATATAGATGAGACATACAACTTAATCCATGAACAATAGAATAGTGTGAATGTACTTTATAGAAATTTGACCATTCACATCAGAAACGTTAATATAGTCAGATTTTAATGAGACCTATTGTATTTTAGTTAAGACAATATATTATACCAAATCTTTTTAAGGCTATAAATTGAATACATGTATACTACCACGTTATAATAGTTAATGTATCTGTTTTACCCTTGAGTTTGGATTATAACTATATATAACTGGTAGAAATCATTATAGAATCAAATGGTTTTCGATAATCAACATATTGCACACATAAAGTCAACTCGTTATTCTGCTTTTAATTTCAACTTATTCTGTTAATCACTCTTGATAAGTTGTAATTATATTGGTAATGATTTGTATAAAGCAGTCAAAATACTTATAGATCTAGTAATATCTAATATATTGTTTATCATGTTTATTAAACATTAATATTTACTTTATTCTTCCAATCAACTAATACATATTTATCACGTACACATTAGGTGCATAGCTTTGCTAAACGATTTTAATTTTTTCCATCTATATTTTAAATATCAATAACAATTCCAACATCAGCTGAAAAATATCATAATGTATATATTTAATTGTATGCCTCAACCTTTTATTTAGAATACTTGATAATTTAGAAAATGTAGTATTTGTTGCTTTGTTTATTTTTTCTTTACTACTATATATTTTTATAGAACTCTTTCATCTCTCTTTTTAGCAATAATTACATTTTTTCTTTTTATTGCTGAAAAAACGTCTTTGTATTACTAAAATATTTTCATCAATTTTTATTCTATTTATAATTCTTATTACTAATTCACAATTATATTTTCTTATATCATTATTAACTATTTTATTATTCTCTGTCACAAAATCCATTTCATCCTTATAAATTATTTTGAAAAATCTTCATATTCTTTCTTTTCCTTTCACATTTTTGTTTCAGTAAAAGTTTATTGCTAAATTGCTTTTTTTTAAACAGCTAAGCCATCTTACAGTTGTTAACTCTATATCAGTTTTTTTATATTAATTTCACTCAAGCGTCAGCATCTTAACATTTAGTTAATATATTAAGATTACTTTTAAATTTAAATTTATTGGAGTATTTTTTGAAGGATATGAATATCATAATTTATTCTGTGTTTTTTAAATAGTTTTTTCCTGTTTTTAACTTTTCATTAATATGTACAATTCACTCACAAATCAATTCTCTTTTCCAAAAGAGATATATCTTAACATCAATACCCTCTTAAAATACACAATTTCAATTAGTTAAAGTACAATCAATGTTTTTATACCTTCATTTGTCCATGAGCATATTACCAAAGAAAGATTTATAACTTTAAATATATTTCTGCAAATTAGCTAAATCCCATGTCTCATTTCAATTCTATCTATTTTTATTTTTTTAACCATTTAATAATTATAGTATCAAAACGTTCTATTATTATTAAAATCTTCTAATTCTTCATGACAATGAAACCTTGGTAGGCATACATCTGGATTATGTTCATTTCATATCTTATATCAAATTGAATAACTAATCATGATATTTTCTTAAATATATTGTAGCCGGATCGCCATACAACCTCTTCTTTACCTCGGTTGTGACTATTTTCTGATGAGCATATTGTAGAAAGGAACCATCGATTGGCTTTCCCCAATACAGATGTCACCCCCCTTACAACAATATTTCCTGCTCTTCAGAGGATGTAGCACCATAGAGACTGGAAACACCTAGGAATTTATGTTTGGTTTCCCAAACGGTGCCACTAGTGTTCCATCTCACTACAAACTGACTTACCTAGGTCTAGTTACACTGGACATAGCTCAGGAGGCATGAGATTCTCATGAACAAGTGCAATGAATGACAAATAATGCAACAGAACAACTGGATTGGTTTAATATAACAATAAATTTATTTAATAACATTTGTTAATATCATCAGTTCTTCATAGTTATTTTGGACAATAAGCCCATAAAGTTTATCATTAGTTCAGTTTGGTTTTATATAACAATCAATTTATTTCATAACCTTTGTCAAGATCATCTGTTCTCCATAGTTATTTTGGACAATAAGCCCATAAAGTTTATCATTAGTTCAGTTTGGTTTTAGATAGTTCATCTTTTAGCAACTATTTTGGTATGCACATATTTTCTTAGGTTCCATTCATCAGTTACTCCTCATTGGTGATGTATTTATCTGTGGTGTCCTTTAATTTTTTTTAGTTGTGATTCAAATATTTTTCCTTGATCCATATACAGCTGTATTTTACTGACAAGCATTTGCAATTTCTTCTCCTATAGATGTGTATTATTTTTTTACGCATCTAATCCTTCCCAGTATAATCATGCTTTGTACATAACATTTATTATTCCACCAGCTAGAGACGTATTTCAATTATATAACATTTATATTTAATTCAGATTGAAATATGTTGCATATATAATTTATGCTAGTACAGACGTGTTTTGTTTACATTCAGTTGATATCTCAGTAATTTCTAAGGTATCTAAAATTTCTGAAATTTCCTTAACTGTATATCTATCAGTTACTATTAAAATCTGTTCAATATTACAAAGTGAATTATACTGTATTCTTCTAACAATTTGATTTTTTTGATAATGGGAAGGCAGTCAGAGTTTTGACTTAATATCATGACTACAAAAAAATGTCTTTACTAACATGACATATTTTTTGACTAATTTATTACCTAATGCTTTTTGTTTATGACTACCCCAGAAATTTGACATTATAGTTTACTTAAAATCTCCATACATATTAAACCATTCAATTAAATATTGCTACTAATCCTTAGCTGATGAATGAAAATGATTACTGGAAATGGCTAATGTTTCCTTTTCAGACAATGGACATAATGAAGACGATTCTTCCAGATTATTCAAAAACACTGTGGAGTTTCCCATATGATCTTCACTAAACAATTTAATCATCATAAATCTTAATTCTATAGAACTATTTGAATTAATATCTCCTTCTATTAACTCTTTTATCTGTGATGATTCTATTTCTTTCAGCTGATTTTAATTAACTGTACTATCACCTGAAATCTTTTTATTATGATCTATCATTTCATAATTATTTGAAATACTTATATTATCAGGATGATTATTTTAAATTCTCTCAATAGATTTCTCAGCTTTATTGCTATTACTTATAGAATTTCCTACATTGTAGCATATAAATTTAGCGACCTTTCGTACAAATTGATTGGACCTATCACCTGATCTATATAATTGTTCTGCTCTATTTTTGACTTGTCCCAATTCTGATTCAATACCTCCTTTAGTTCACAATTTTTGTCTAAAATAATATTTTGCTTTTCTACTTGTTTTTGATCTCTTTTTGCAATTTTTTAACAATGTCACCCATTTTAGATCTATACTTATGCTCCTCTGCCTTATTTATTTCTACACCATGTATTTATTTCCTCAGATAATACTTTTTCAACTTTTTTAATTTTATTTTATCATGGTTTATTTTCTATTTTACTACTTCAATTTATACAATAAAATTTACATGGGCATTAAATCTTTAATATCTCCCCAGATAATGTTATATTAGAAACATCTATTTTCTGGTTAATATTCTCCTTACTTATCTTACGCTGATATCCTGCCTCTTCTACCTGACTTTTAAATTCTGCTAATGGTGGCTATCAGTGAATTTCTACAATCTAAGGTCTAATATCTCTTGGTGTTTTTCATCAGATTGAATTAATTCTATTTTTAAAGACTCAGTAGCTTCCTCATTTTCTATTTAATCTTTTATTAAGATTTTCAAATCCATCCTTCAAGTCTCTTCTCTTATTGATTCAACTGACAGTCTATTTTTTTCTAATCTATTACCTATGAATTCAACAAATTGCTTAATTTCTTCTAATCTATTATCTATCAATTCAACATATTTATTTATCAATTTAACCGATAATTGATTAAGCTTTTACCCGAGTTGACCAATAAAATAATCTGCAATAAAGAGGATTTATGATACTTCTTAATATTTCTATAATAAAAAATATCACTAAATTCTAGAACTTATATATTATCACATTCTAAATATTTCACATATATATTCCTTTATATAATTATTACTTTACCTTTACTCTTTCTGTTGTCTTATGATTTAATTATAACACTGTAACTTATACTTTTTCTATGTTTATTATTAGTTATAAAATCAACATTTAATTTTTACATATTTATTATGATATGGCACATTATAATATTGTTTACAATAATATAAATAATTATCAGGTTTTCGTTACATTATACTTCTTCTAATTCAGACATTTATTCTGTAATTTGATTCCTAATAATCCATAAAAATCATTCATAACATCTTCTTTTTACATTCTTTTAGCATCCTATTTGTTCTATGTTCAATTTTTCTTGCAATAAATAGATTTATATTATCATCATTTGAACGTTTACTTAGCTATTACCATTGCTTTAGTATACAATCCCTTAATACAATGTATATACCAATGTGATATTCATGATTACAAGTATGGGATAGAGATACCTTATAAAATTCTATTAAATAACAATATCATGGATTATGTAATTTAGGGCCATATTTTCTTGTGACTACCTTAATTTCGACCTTCGCTCCTACTTTAAGTTCTTATAGATTTCCAAAAATGCTACTATCCATAGATCATAAATATTCTAACTTACTTTACACTATCATATTTAACATTTAATAACACATCTCAGGAGTGCCCAATAAAACTACGTTCCTGTATCACTAATTTTCATCTAACACTCTGTAAAAATAACTTAACATCACGTAAAAAATATTAATCATCATTTCTTAAAATAATATCCAAACTTATTTTTACCCTCTTCATATTTTCAACATGCCAAGAAGTTTAAAAAACAAAAACAAATAGTTCATGATATAATTTATCATAGATATAATAAATAAGTTACCTTTACCTTATTCAGATATTAATTATACAAACACTTATTGATCGTATTAAGATTATAATAAATATATTCAGCCCTATATCATAAAACTTTGTGTAAATACACACAATAATAAATATTAGACATAATCATTTTACCTGATTCCTGGCTTAACTAATTCCATACAATAAACTAAAATGATAAAAATTAAAAATCACGGGAATTTTGTCATAAAAGAGGTTACAAGGACGTTTTAGGTCAGATAGGTTTATAGGAGATAGTTTATTTGTAGTTACACAACTTATGGATATGAGTAGGAATTCAGGTCGATTGTTATATATCAGTTTTATAGATATAGAGAAGGGATATGGTATAGTGAATAGAAATAGATTATGGGTAAGGTTAGCAAATTTGGGAATGGATGAAGCTTTAGTAATTATTATTAAGAAATTATATGAAAATAATTACTATACTTACCAATTAGGGGATATAGGATCAGTTAAAGTTATAAATGGGGTGGGATTAAGGCAAGGATGCCCTATGTCACCTATTTTGTTTTTGTTGTATTTGAGTGAAATGGAGAAAGCAATAGAAAGGCTAGGAAGAGGGATAGAGATACCATTAATGGGCGGCAAGGGAGTATATATTTTGCCTGGTCTATTTTTTTGCAGATGATATTTTTTTGTGTGCAGAAAAAAGAGAAGATATGGAAATTATGCTGAGGATATGTGCAAGGGTGAGTAAAGAGATGGGGATTAAATTTAGTGAAGAAAAATAAAATATAACGATGGTTAATATTGGGGAAAGAGAAGATGTAGAATTTTTATTTATTGAGGGATATAAAGTTAAGTGTGTTGGATAGATATAGTTATTTGGTAATCATCTTAAGTAATCAGGAAAATTGCTTGGTTGAATGAGAAAAAAATTGGTAAATGAATCAAAGAAAAGAAAGGGTTTAGTAAAGAAATTAACAGTGTTTTCATATAATAAATATGATGTAGCGAGAATTGTATGGAAGAGATTTGTAGTAGCAGGGTTAATATATGGTAATGATATGTTATGTGTTAGTAAAAGGGTATTAGATTACTTAGAGAAAGTACAAAGAGAAGTATGAAGACATGCATTAGATGCAGAGGTATGGACAGAAAAGGAGGCAATTCAAGGAGAAATGGGTTGGGCAAAATTTTTATATGAGAGATGCAAAAACTAAAATGAAAATATGTGGTAGATTTCAGTTTATGGATAATAAAAGAATAGCCAAAATAATATTTAATTGGGTTATGTGTAAAGGGCAGGCAACAAGAGGGGTGAGAAAGGTAATATGGTATGCAAAGGATTTGGTTAAAGAAATTTATATCAGTATACTTGTATAAAAGGTGGGGTGATTGTGTTAGGAGGATTTTTGAGTGTTATAGTGGTAAGGAATGTGATAAAAGAATAGATGCATTAATAAAGAATAGGGAGTTGGAGACATGGAGAACTAGTATAGAGAGTAAAAGGAATTTAAATATATATATAGAATTAAACAGAACATTGGGTGCCAGTTAATTTATGATAATAATAAGGAAAGTAGCTTATTGTTTAAGGCTCAAATGGGATCTTTATCAACAAGAGAATATGCATGTAAATGGAAAAATATGGGTGATTTAGTCTGCAAATTGTGTAAGGAAGATATAGAAAATATTAGGCATCTGTTGATTGAATGTAAATGCTTGAAAGCAGAAAGGTACAAATAATGAAGTTATGGGAGAATAAATATGAACAAAGTGATTATACAGAAAGTCATTCATAGGTTTTTATGCTGGGTTTGGGAAAAGACAAGGGGGATTTAGATATAAAGGCTAAAGAGTTGACAAAGATTATGTTGTTCTGAAAGATTCCTGACTCCATTTAAGGAGTCATCATGGTGCATCACATCACATCACATAGAAGCAGAACTGGACTGAAACAAAGACAGGTTTCATCAAAGAGACTCTACATTGATCAATACAAGAATAAATACCAAGGACAAACTAAAATCAAGCTCAGGAAAAGTTCACAAAATAATTATCTAGACAAAATCATGACAATTAAAAGACAAAGCTTGGAAAAATAGGGGGAAAGTTACAGAATCCCAGCAGTATCCAGTTGAATCTGCTGGTGAGAGTAATAATGCAGAACAAACACTTCCAACATTTGCAGAAAAGTTAAAGAAGGATGCAAAGACTTCTGAATGTCAAGGTTTCAATACCCCATATGCCAATGGCTTTAAAATGGAGCAGGTGGTTACAGGCCTTGAGACAAAGCCAGAGCTAGTGGTCAAATGTCATGAAATCAATCTGTACAATGCAAAGTATGGGGAAACTAATCATGCTGGCTTCTCCCATGAGAATAAGTTTGAGAATGGCTTAATTCATTATAATGTTGAATCAAGTATGAACAACTTTGATCAGGATAGAAATAATTTAATTCCAGGAGACTTTCAATCAGTCATTGATGAATTTAATAATAGAATTTCACAGAAATTATTTAATTCCTTTCTTAGCTTCCAGGATCAGTATACTTTAACATTGAGCACAAGGAATAAAAAATGTGAACTTTTCATATTACCAATAAATGAGCTATTTGTCTTAATCAAGGACCTAAATATCATTGATTCAATAAGTAGGTTTTACTATCACCCTAACGAAAATATGTCACACTAGAATTTGAGAACATTTTAGCCAAAAAAAAATTCAAAAGATCTCAAATGTTTCTAGATGGAAAATATTTAGTGAAAATTTACCTGGAAAAACAAGATTGATAACAAGAATGGAGCAGAATTGTCAGGTGGTATTTAGAAAAGATGAAATGCAGTGACTATTAGTACGGTTTGACTCTATTCAATGATTCACTTTCCTAATAGAAAGAAAAGCAGGGATTCAGCTGCCATCCGATAAGGCAATATTTAAAATGAGGTTGACTAAAGGTATCAGTCCACTGGATATACCATCTGTTTTTGAGCAGAATAAAAGCCTGACATACATAGTAATTTGAGGAATTCAACCTTAGTGTTATGGATGTGGGGACACTGGCCATTTAATTAGGGCCTGTCCAAAAAGATTATGCACAGAATAAGGGAAAAGCCATAGTGGATTCCACAAATGTACAATAATATCAAACAATCCTTCACTAATAAATCAACAATTAGAACTGGAATTACAAGAATCTCATTTAAAAGATAACAAAGTGAAACCAAATAAACTACATTATAAGGAAAATCAAGAAACCTTGCACAGTAGATTGAAAGATGGGCCAAATGCAGGTCAAGCTAGAGATACATCCAATGAAATAAAGGAACAATCAGCACAGGCAGAACTGACCAGCTTCTGAAGAGTCTGAAGGCACATTAGAAGAAATTAATCAATTAAAAGAAGCTAACATGTTCATTAATACTAAACTAAGTGAGAATGGTTCAACTCAAATGGGTAAAATGACACAAGGTGGAAGTTTCAAAAGGAAAACTCAAAATGGCTCTGGCTCACAAACTGATTAGCCTAGTGTTGTGGGCTCAAACATTGAGTTGTGTGGTGAGCAAGAGGAGAAAACTGATGGTCTCTTGAGGAGAAAGAGAAAAAGGAAAAGAAGCCAGAAGAAGAAGCTGGTTCAACATGAGTCAGGGGATGATATGGAAACTGAATCAGAAGGTCATATAGTCAATGACATAGAGGTAATGGAACATGATATTTAGCTCATCCCATGATCTTCAAATGTATTGTTGTATCTAAAGTGACATGTCTTTTTTGGAAGTGGCACATATGTAGCGAGAGTGGGGTAGGGCAGGTAATCTCAGAAGAGGCAGATAATCCAGAGGAAGAAATTGATAACATAGAAGAGCAATGGAGCAATGAGCCTTGTAGTGACATGTCCAGATGCAGCCATGGTGAAGTAGGGCAGATTATCTCAGAAGAGTTTGATGATACAGTGGAAGAACTTGATAACATAGATGAGCTGTTGAGCGATGGGGCTTGTAGTGACAGTTTCGGAAGTGAGGAAGTAAATGGCTGTCGAAAGGAAATGCAGCAACAAACTGGTACTAGTCCTGTGTGTACTAATGAAATGGAAGAAATCACAGATGATGAAGAAATAAGCTCACGAGAGAAAAATTTTGATTTTGAAGAACACTCAGAACAGGAAATCGATGGAAATTCAGAAATGTTTTAAAGTATGAATTTCATGGATGTGGTTTATACAAAGATATGGCAACATGGATGAAGTTCTAAGGATAAGTGAATTAAAGGAATTGGCCATTCAAATACTCTTATTAATCAATGGAGAAGAGTAGGGTTATTGATTGTGGTATGATCTCAAGATTTCTTTAAACAACTGTATTTAATCTTGTAGTGGGTGATCAGTCACCTGCATTTTTTTCCTTAGTAAAAAAAATCTCGTAATAAAAAAATAAGATTAAAATTACCTTAATCATAATATTTTATGATTATTCTTGATGACAATCTAGTAGTTATACCTTGTTTTACATTATAGAATCTTAATCAAGAACAAAAAAAATTGATTTTTCTTTTCTTTTTTTATATACTCCAAAATTCTAAAGTATTTAAATCTAAAAATAATACCATATGAGCAAATAAATATGAGTACTTAATACTGTCTCAAAAACTATAGTTCATATACTAAAGTAATAAAAAGAAAACGTTGTTTTCAACTTTGTGAACTGAATAAAATCATATTTTCCAGAGGATATCTTGTTGCTATCACAAGAGAACCAACTGTTGCATGAAACAATTCAACTTCCTTTCTTCCCATTCTCTTCCCTGTGCCCAGTTCTCCATTATTTATAGTATAAATGAAAACATGATGAAAACTTCATATAAAAGTTATTTCTTAATAATAAGAAAAATTTCTTGTATAAAAGTTCATACTTCCTTATATCACTGATAAAAAATTCCTTCACATTTAATAAATATATATTTTAATGTTTAATAAAGATATTTATTATATATTTTTAAAATTTTTCTTTTTTTTCTGTGTACTTTAAAATATTTTCTAGTAGAATTCTAAAGATCTCAGATGTCACTTCTGAATAATTCATATTTAACAAGATAATACATTGATAACAATTAGACAAAATTGCAGTTAATAGATAAACTTTTAATAAAAATTAATTTGCACTATATCTTTCTTCTTTTAGGCAATTATCATTCTAATAAAGTCACTGATAAATTCATATCTGGTAATGTCAATAGTATTACTAAATAGAAGTAATTATATTTATCATTACTAATATTTAGAGTTAGTAGAAAATGTTTTCTATCATTGTCCACATGATAATTAATAAAAAATAAATTTCTTACATCTACTTTGCATTTTCTTTAGGCAAAACGATTTGATAATCTGCAGGGTTTCTTATGAAAATACGTTTTTATCTACTTGAATGATGTTGTGTTCTTTTTATTACTATAAGTTTATAGTCAGCTCCTGTAATATACCAATGAAAATAATTTAACTTCTTATTCCATAATGAACTTGTTATACAAATTTCTTAAGATATAGTCTATGCCTTTAAATTTATAATTGTTTTTAAAGGTTAAAATAATAAGTTTTCAATAAATTTATATTTAAAATTTTATAACAAAAGGAATACAGTTTAATTAATCTTAAAATTTTCTTGATTTTTTTCCAAAAATTTTACAATACCTGATTGATTAATTACTTCCAGACATCTGGCACAAAATGATTATTAATGATTTTTTACACTTTTAAAATGATTTTATTGCCAACATTATTAAACCGATATTTTCTTAGTTTTTTAAATGTATCTTTTAATTATAAAACTTTTTATTTAAAATCAAATTTGATATTTAAATTTGAGAAATAAAATTTATAATTTTCACTATTATTATAACTACTGATTTTAGAAACTTTTTAATGAAATTGGTACAATTAAAATATTACATTTGTGATTTAAACAATTAATAAATTAAACTGAGAACCAGGAAGTAAATATATTTTTAATATTAAATGATTGTGTGTGTGCACAACTATTATCACACCTCAGTTTTTATTTATTTCATCATTAATTAAATGATTTTACAACAATAAATAAGTAAGAAATTTTAATTTAGTTATTAATAGTTATAAAAATATTAAGTTTTAATAATTATAACTACTGATTCACAATATCTAGAATTCAAAAGCACAGAAATGATAATGATTTCTTTTCTAATGGCAATAAGAGCGCCCCCTCTTTTTGTAATAACTTCATGACATCTACCTGCATGAAAAAAACTCTATATCTATAATCCAAAAACATATTATCATAAATTTGATCATTAAGCAAAGTTTCTGTGAAAAAGATAAAATCGTAATCTTCTGAACCAAAAAAAAAATTATTTGATTCAATTTAATTCTCATTTCTTTAATTTTGGTATAAAAACAAGAATAAACACTCATACAATTAAAAAAAAACCTTTATTTATAAATAATATTGATAAATAAGTCAAGAAATATTAATTTATGGGCCAAATCACCATACAAAAATGAAAGTGAACAACAAAAATACCAAGAATATTACTACTACTGCTACTATTACTACCACTACTACTACCAATACTTCTACCACCACCACTACTACTACTACTACCACTGCTACTACCACTGCTACTACTACTACTATCACTACTACTATCACTACTTCTACTACTACCACTATTTCTACCACTACTACTACCATTCACACTACCACTGCTACTACCACTGCTACTACCACTACTACTACCACAACTACTACCACTACTACTACTACTACTACTACTACCTCTACTACTCCTACTACTACTACTACTACTACTACTACTACTACTACTACTACTACTACTACTACTACTACTACTACTACTATTATTACTTCTTCTTTTTTCTTAAAGCAATATAGTTCAAAATCATAAATATGTTCTTCAACATAGAATCGCATTCACTTTTCAATCAAAAAACAATATCAACATTCTCCTCATAATATTATAAATATGGGCATACCATTTTTAAACCACATCTCCTTAAAAAGTAAATGCCAACTACTGGGTCTCTTTCATTAGAGGATGTCTTCAATTATGATCCAAATAATTAATATATTTGACTATGCCATAATTAATTCTGAGAAATTTAATAGGATCTATCACTAAACTATACTCTCCCTAATACATATTTGTTTATACTAAACTTTCATGGATAAAATTTTTTGTCTCACATAAAAAAATACAAATATAGGATATATAAATATATAATATCAATATAATAGTCTACCTTTCAATATATCTTATAATGATGCTATATATTATTTACGGAAAGAACAATAAATAAATTTTACCAATAATAATATGTGTATACATATAAATGGTTCCCACACCAAATAATGCATATAAATTACAACAACAAAATAATATTAAATGATATCTAATCTATTTTATATTGATAAAACAAAAACGAAAATCAATTGTGTACATATTAATTCAAAAGAATAATCATCACATCAATTACTGTTTAATATATCTCTTTCTTTTTTTTTAAATTGACAGTTATTTTAACTGCCTTTATTTATCCTGACATGCATTGAATCAATATGTAAAACGATGATGAAAGTGTGAATTCCAAAACCATTTCAAGTTGATTTTCTCAAAGGGTCCTGCTATCTTGGTTAAGCTGAGATGGACCAATGGAAAATGACATAATTATTTCAGGTGTTTAGATAAGCCTAAAGTGTATTTCCAGGATATGAATAGCTATTTATTTCCCTATTGATTTCTCTCCAAAGATATGCCTGTTGACAATTTCTTTTTTTTTCCTACAGATAGCTTATCTTGAAGGATTAAGCAGTAGTATCCAATTTCCCAGATCATAAATTTCCCTCTACTCTAATAAAATTGGCTCAAATAAAGTTTTGCAATTTCATTAGATAAAGGAAAAATGAATAAATTTATGGCAGCAAAATTTATTTTTCTTGCAATGGTGAATGTGAGTAATAGTCCTCAGTTCTATGGCATCGAACTTACCTGACTTTAATGTCATTGTTATCCTAAATATCAATCTTAAACGAACATCTTAATATTTTACATTGGATAATATATGTATATAAATGTTCTATGTTCACATGTCAGTTTGCACTATATAATGTAATCACATTTTAATATTTTTAGATATTAATAATTTAAAGATATATATTTTCAAACAAATATTTTTAAATATAAATTAAGATTTTTACAATGATTTATATAATTTCATTGTTTGCTCTATATATTATACCTCCATTGCCAAATTTCAGAATCATGAATAAACCTATATACCACAAAAGGTGAATAAAAATTGTACCAAAATCAAACAAAGATTGTAAACAAAAAAAATGTCCGCAATATTTTATTGCTCCAAATTTAAAAAAAAAAGAAATGCAATTTTTTAAATGGCCATATATATATATATATATATATATATTATAGTATTCAATCATTTAAAAAAAAAAAATTTTTATTCTTTTATACATACAGAGATTTATATGTATAGATTTATTATTATGAATAAGCAGTTCTTTTTGTGATTTATTATATAATATTTTTTATTATTAAATAATATGTGTTAAATTTATTTAACTTTCATTTTGTTAAAAGAGAGTAAATCAGAAAAGTGTGAAATAAAGCAATTAAGATTGTAAGATAAGGAGATAAAAAAAATGTACACGTGTGACACAATGAATACATCTGTACAAACACAAAGATGCTTTTACACTTATTCCTGATGGCTATAGATGGCCAGCTTTGTTGTTATCTGTATCTTAAGATTATTTTTACAAAAGAGGTGCTTTGATGTAGATAACGATAGCGATCAATTATAAGTGGTCATTGATTGTGACCGTCAAACTTGTGAAGCTTTGATTTTTTTTTAAGATAAAGATTTCCAGATGTTTTTTTTTTCTTTGGTTGAAATTCGCGATATAAATGATTGAAACAATTTTTTTAATCAGTCAGTCATAATTTTTTTTAAAGAGATGAGCAGTTAGTCAAATTTTTTTAGAGTGAGAGTCACTCAAATTATGATTATTATTTTGAGACTCAACTCAGTCGGTCCTTCCTTGTTATTATTCTTCAGCAGAAATGTAAGCTCTGATGATTTTTTTTTTAAAAGAGAGTGAACGCTTTAATGTTTTTTTTCTCACTCTTTGAAAGTTGAAAAAAAAAGAGCAAATGAAATGTGCGTTGATATAAAGCAATTTCCAGCAGTGGGAAAGAAGAGGATAGAAATGGAACAAGATTGAATTTATTATAAGCTAGTAATAATTATAAAAATGATATTAACATATTTGGTTATGCATAAGACTATGCCTCTGCATTGCTAAACCATTTTTTCTGCTTCCTGGTTAATACAGAAAGAGTCAAAATCGCTGATCTGTCTATGAAGTCATGTATCCAGTAATAACCAACAAAATGATAGATTTTTAAGCCAACCACACAAGCTATATGGAATGCTTTATTTCTAGTTCCTGGCTTATTAAAAGCTCACTACCTTCCAATGAATGGAGAAGAGGAAATAGAAGAAAAAGAAAATTTATAACATCCATGTAGAACCAAGTTTGAAGCCATAAATCAAATTTTTGTTGATTTACCTCAATCATCTAAAGTGTCGACAGCAATTATTTTTTTAAAGAAGAGAAACAAGCAAATCCACCGGTACCTACTTATTCAAAGTACTTATAATAACTTTTTTTAAATGGTAGAAGGAAGCCAATCAACAGTGAATAATAATGGAATTGAAGAAACAAGAAAGTCAATTGATTCAGCATTATCTTAAAAGTATCTGCAATAACTTTCTTTTTTTTTGTTGTTGTTGTTGGTGAGCAAAGAAAAGCAGTCTAAAATTCAAATTCAGGACATTAATAAGAAGTAAAAAGTAGACGGGTAAATATGAACTTTCTTTAACCGATTTTATTCTTTTGCTTATTAAAAGTAAACCTTAATTTACTGGTCAAAGCAATTTTCTTTTTTGATACAGAAACATTAAAGACTTGTTTATCTATAGTTATTTGCAATATCTCACAACATAGCACAAACATAGTTTAAATCTTTAAACTTAAATTTTTCATTATTTTTTTTTGTTTTTTTTTATTATATATTGTAATGTTGAAATGTTGTTTTTTTTTTAATTGTTCTTCAGATGTTAATAATAATGAACAACCTATAGATATATGCATTTATAATGTTTTTTATTTTTATTTTATCTTGTTGCATATTAAAAAAATTGATATATGTAATTTATTTTCTTTCGCTATAAGGTTGCAAAAGAAAAAGATATTTTATATATGTAATTTATGGGTATACATTTTAAACATATATGTTAACATTACCGAATGCGTGAATGTGTAAATGCTTATCCACACACATCAAAGAATAGGTTATATATGATTAGTTTAAAATAGTAAATTAAAAAGTAGGGCATTACATTTGAATGGAAATGAAATAACATATACAAGTTTCACCTGAAATTTATTTTATGATATGATGAGTAAGAAAAGTCTTAAATAAGCATTTATGGAATATGTATTTTTTTTTAATATTGATTTAAGTCAGCTTATTTTGAGATATCAAAAAGTGACAAACCTATATATTAAGTTTATTTGCTTATACTTATATAAATTTTTATATTAATAAGCCATTTATTTAATTGTCGATTTGACTTTAAAGAAGGAAAGAAAGAGTAGTAGTGTTAATAAAATATAATTATATATCTTAATTGGTTTCCGAGTTATTATTAAGAATATTGTGTTTTTTTTTTTTGTCTTAATTCTATCATTTTAATTCATCATCATTGCTCGCAGTTATTAAGTATTACCATTCGTATATATTGAGCAATCACTTGCAAATATTAAGCGTCCGCAAAATAATAGGTAAACTAGAATGTTGATATTTAAGTATTTAAGGATTATGCTTGAGAATAACCAAATTTTGATAATTATAGTTCAACATAGAAAGCTAAAATTGTGTTGTGTCCATGAATTTAGATCATCCTCATCAAAGATGGATATCATGTTATTAGTTAAAAATGTTTCAAATAATACTATATAAAAGTTATGATCGCCATCAATCATCATTAATAAATTGTAATCATTAAATTTAATGTTTAGCGTAATGAATATATTTTAGTAAATAGGGGTTTATAGAAAATTGAATATTATGCAAAGAGATTCATGATGATCAATCATCACCATTAGTATTATTAAATCCCAGTATGAAATAGGATAATTTTAATAGATGCCTATAAGTTTATAAAGATGAATTTATTGTTGTGAGTTTATTGATAAGCCATGGCTGGTATCATCATCACTATTATAATCATTATTATGACATCACTATTATAATCATTATTGTGATATCACTATTATTATCATTATTATGATATTATCATCATCATCATCATTATTACCTTTATTGTGATAAATAATTTAGTTAAATGGCCATCAATATCAATAATGGTCTTCACATGCTTGTTTGGAAGCCATTAATAGGATTATACATGTCTGTTCATCAATATACGCTAATGAGCTAGCAATGTCTATAAGAATCTTTGATCTATAGTATAAACTTTGGTAATATTGGGATCTTGTAATTTTATCAATATAGATAAAATGTAAGAATGTCATTTTTGTTCAATAGTCATCCAAGTCATGTGTAATAAATATGTACTGAATGAGTTTGAACTCAAGTACACTATAAATAGATACTTATCTAGATTGAAAACAATCTAGTGGCGCTCATGGGAAAACACATGTACTTAGTTAAACTGAATAAAGAGTGATATCATCCCTTTCCAACTTCATAATATTAGTTTTATAAAATATATTTTTTTTATAAGTTGTCATGAATAGCACCCGTGTGTGCATATGACCATGAATGGTCTTATATATTTGGAAAGAAGGATAGGAAGGATTCTTTGTTAGAAGAACCTAGTATTGGAGATAAGCATAAGGCACTCCAGGAATCTCACAGTGGGTACTTTTATTCAGTTGCTATATTTAATATTATTTTTATTAGATGACAATGGCCAGTATGTTTTATTGTTCGGATGACTGCCCCAATATATAAATAAATACCAAGAATCTTTAATGCTGATATTTTCAAGTGGCACAGTGATTCTATAATTTCTTTATCTATACTATGGTGAATTAATATAGTTACAAATGGTACATATTGGATAGGCATATATCTAATAATTAATAATTTCCCCTATCTAAATATTTATTATAGTTACAAATACATAATTTATATTAATATATATATATATATCAAAATAATAAATCATTATCTTTCACCAATAAAAAATTCAAATTTTATATAATAGAAAGAAGGAATCTTTTTTCTTTAGATATATATATCTTCTTTTTTTGAAAAAATATGAAATGATAATCGATCATAAAATGGATCTTTTGCAATATATGTATATATATATGTTGATATGAAGATTTTCACATTTTGCATATATAAAAGACATATTTTGGTGGATGAACCTGCAAAATATGTCTTATATATATATATATAATGCAAAATCATAAACAATACACTACTATAAAAAATCCAAAATTTTTAGCAAAATCCTTACACAGCCATGGTTTCATCTACTGCAAATATACTATGTCAAGTGTAAATAAAATTAAAGGAACATATATATATATATATATATATGTTGTATATATATATATATGTATATATATATATATATATATATATATATATATATATATATATATATACACACACACAAACAACCCAATCTTCCCATTATTCATTTCAAATACCACCTTCCCTTAATATCAAAAGATGTCTTCATAAGATTAATAACATCAGATTCAAAAAGTTTTACCAAGTCTTCTTTATTCTTTTTTTTAATTCATTTTGTCATAAAAAAAATAACCAATGCATTGTTAAATAATATTCTATGACCTGTATTTAATTCATGAATATATAAAGCTGAGTTAAGATATCTATGTTTAACTCTACTTATATGAACTTTATTTTTTTTATTATGGCTAAACTCAGTCTGACCTACATAAAACTTATAACAACTACACAGAAACTTATAAACAATACCAGGAATAGATCTAATATCAATAGACTGCTTTGAACCAGTAAGTAATGAATTCAAATCAGATCATTTCTTACATGCAACCTTCATTCCTCCTAATAAATGACTATTCAAAATTCTTACAATTAAAATCATGGCTATAAACAGTATTATTAAATAGAACATTTCTAATAAAAACATGAATTGAATACAGGTCATAGAATATTATTTAACAACGTATCAGTTATTTTTATTAAAAAATAAATTAAAAGAAAGAATAAAGAAGACTTTGATGATAAAACTTCTTGAATCTGAGGCTATCAATCTTACAAAGGCATATTTTGATATGAAGGGAAGGTGGTGTTTGAAATAAATAATGGGAAGGTTTGCTTATATATATATATATATTCATACTTATATGATGTAGATGAAAAAATATTTTTGGTTACGAACCACGTATTATTTAGCATTACGATCCGATATTTTACGAAATAGTAACCGCCATTATCAAGGTTAAATTTTGAAGAAAAACTTTCAAAAGTTAACCTTGATAATGGTGGTTGCTAGTCCGTCAAAATATCACATTATAATGCAAAATAATACACGGTTCACACCCAAAAATATTTATACATATATATATTTGTTCCTTTAGTTTGATTTTCACTTGACAAGGTCTATTTGAAATAGATGAGGCCATGGTCACATAAGTATTTTGGTAAAAATTTTGGATTTTATCTAGTATTGTATTGTTTTATGGTTTTGAATTTTATTTATTACTAGTAGAGTGTTAGACAGTTTCGGTATATATATATATATATATATATATATATATATATTTCAGGTTCATCCATGTTAAAAAATTTATATATTAATACACTGACACTTTGACTTGATCACACAAGTCATCTACTAGGTAACAAAAACGCAGATAAACCTGCAAAATATGTCTTTTTTATATGAAACCTGTGAAAATTTTTGTATTAGTATATATATATATATTGTAACGGGATGGGGCGGGTGAGATATAGAAAGAATGAAATCTGTGGTGATGGAAAATCATCATCACTCCCAGTCCATTTTAATATGAAATATCAATAATTTATAAAGTTATCTATAAGTAAATATTTGAAGATATAAGAGTGTGAGATTAAAAAATCTCTGAACATTGAGAGATCAGCCAGCTAACTCAGAAGAGTAACTATAATAATTAATCATCAACCAGTATTATAAATTAAAAAGTAAGTATAAATAAATACTCAAGAGAAATAAACATTCATCATTATCATTGATGATGGGGAATAAACAAATCAGTACAATAAATCAACAGTCCATCTTGTGGTTGGATTAAAAATGGATCTTCTTTAGACCAGGCTAACTATTGAACCTTTGCCAGCTTGGGCAACTATTTAACCATAACTTGGATGCACCAGCTTAGTGCCCATCCACTAAAATACACAATAATCATAAATCAAAACAATAATGCTGTGACATTTAAAGCATGCTGATCATCGTCAATGCTCTGGCCACTTGTACTGGCCAACTATAAACTTAGTTTTTTAACAAGACTAAACAAAAAATATATAGTGCATGGGCTTTAAAGAATATCCTCTTTTGTGCCAACCAGGATGATGATTGATCATCTCTGGATGCCCCAAAGTACTAAATAAACATCCCCATTTATCTGTGTCCAAAATATAGCTCAGAGAATACAAGATCTATTACTGTATGTGAATGAGAGATGATGGAATACAATTTTAACAATTAAATAAGTTTATTAATAACAATAAAAATAAAGTTAAGGTATTATAAGGGTTCTGATTTTGAAAAGTATACATAATTAAAGTTATTATATTGATTTATAATATTTTTTATAAATTTCTATAAACACACACACACACACACACACATATATATATATATATATATATATATATATATATATATATATATATATATATATATATATATATATATATCCGTACACAGACGGGCATTTTATAACATATGATGAATACATTTCAATTAATATAAAATAATTATATAAAAAAATGATTAATCTTTACATGTATAAGTGCACAGACGTGCGATTTAGGTATATACAATTAATATTCAATAACAAAAGGCTTAAATTTGCACATATGTCCTATTTGACAAGCATTGACATATATGTGTACACATAAATATACAGTAAAATTGACTTATATTACAATCTTATAAAAAAAAAAACTATAACTGTTTAAAATTTTCCATATATGTCTGTGCATGGATTCGCACACTGACAAAAAGTTGCATATTTTAATTTGTTACAATAATATTATATTGTTTTTTTAAAATTAATTCATTTGAAAAACATATACATTTCACACATTATATGTGCATATAAACAAAATATATAATTCAAAATTTAATTTCAGTTCATAAGTTTTTTTTTTCAAACTAAATATAGTCAACTTTTGTTTTTCAGCTACTTATTGATTAATTATCAGTGTTTTTAGATCAATTTAAAAGATTTGCTTTTACGATTTCAATTCAAATAAAATTATGCTTGCATTTAAATTATATATTCTTTTTTTTTAATGAATATGAAAATTATTTCTTAGCAAAATATATATAGTAAATCATCTCCCTTTTAGACATTTGACTCGAGCAAATTTTACTTTAAGTTACGAAGTTAAAATGTCTTTTATAAGAATATTTAAAAAATACATCTCAATGTATACACAAGTGATGTATTTATCTGTGGTTTCCTGCTTGCGTAGATGAACAGTAGCATCAGTACACCAATTTCTTCAAGCTTTCTCTTGGTAAGCTTGGTTTCTAGCCCATCAGAAAAAATATAATTCTGGGCTTGTTGTCATCATCAGGAAAAAGTCAATAATTCTGGTAATTTGTTGGCATACCATGAGATTTATTTTGTAGTCCAAGCAGTTGTCAAGCTGTCTTCTAGAACATATTTAAGCAGCTAGTTGATGCATTTGAAGTGACCCTGGCTTCATGAATCAAAACTGTAGTAAACTATAAGGCAGCTAGCTACTGAACTGTCCTTAGATTTTCATAGGAGCTTTATATAACTCTGCTAGCTATTTTGTCTTCATTTTTAGGCTATTGATTCAGAAGTGACCCAGATTCAAAATCAACACTCCTGTGAAGGAAAATAGTAGCCACTCCTGCCTTCAGCAACATTAGTTCATGATAGCTTTTCTGCCAACTCTCTGCTACAGCCAACAACATACTGCTCTCTTCAAAATCATTCTCCAGACTTTGCAGTTGGCCTAGTTGGTCACTGCTTAAAATATTAAAAACTCTTCTGACCAACTCTTACAAAACTGCAAGCAGAACTGTTTTTTTTCAAAATCACTATCCAGACTGACTGATATTTTTTATCAACCCTTTTTATAAAATCATCTGAGGTGTTATAACAACACCTTGATTAAAAATAGAATTTTATTTTTATCTCTCTAATCCCTTGGAATCTATATACATGTTTTTACTTAGGGGATTTTCAATAGATAAAAAATATGTTAAATTAATAAAAAAAATTCCAAAAATAAGTATGTATGGTGTTTTTACATCTCAAAATCAGAATAATAATAATAATAATAATAATAATAATAATAATAATAATAATAATAATAATAATAATAATAATAATAATAATAATAATAATACAATATTTATATTTATTCAGACCTTTTAATAGTTTAATTTGTAAAACAATATTTTAAATCAGAGTTATTATTTATTTATTTCTATTTCAGTACATGTAGAAAATATCTACTATAATTTTTGTCTGTGTTTATTTCTACTTTCCTTTTATTTTACATATATATATATGCACATTCACCATATTAGTGTATGCTATGTAAGCCAACTGGTTACATTGCCCTGGTCTGAGAGAAAAGGAAAATGGAAATGAAACACCTATCTAACAATATTTTAATTACATGCATAATCAAAACAAAGCTCATATCTAAAACTATGTATTAATCAATTTTTTAGAGATCTGACAGACATCTGACAGTTAACAGAATGAATAGGGATTTGCAATTTTGAGATAGATAAAGAATTCTGCCATTGGACTGTAAGTACACAATGCACCATGAACACCAAGAGTGATACCTCAAATAAGACACTATAAGGTACTATAACCTATGATAAAGATGATGCAAAATTATTGCAAAGCCCTCTTTCATGGAGGGTCTGGAAAATATAAAACTATGCCCTGATTCTATTGAGTCTTATGGGCTGTGAAATACAAACTATGCCTTGCTCCTTTTCTTGGAGACTTAGAGGCTGGAATCATGGCAGGACTATGTTAACTGCCTTATCACAAACAATATGAAATATAAAAAATAGGTTGGAGCAAATAGTGGAGATACAACACCCTCAGAGTTGCATGAAAACATTGCATCCCTGAGCCAATGACAAAAATCTTCATCCATCATCAAAACAGAAAATACAGCTAAACAAACTTCAACAATCAAATACCAAGTCCAACCTCCAAAATCTTCAATTTTCTATTTAACTCTAAACATGAATCTCTCCAAACATACATGAAAATTATTATTTTATATTCATCATCAATACTCTTGTCACATATTTCACAGTAACTTTTAAAATTAATTCTGCATAAAATGCATATTTTTTTCTTTCTCAGTTGGGGTTTGAGATCATGTTGATAATTTTGAAGTGATTATCACCAGTATGTGATCATCATCAGCCCCACATTCACGCCATTTGTAACAGGATGTGGCAGGTGAGATATAGATAGAAATCTGTGGTGATGGAAAATCATCATCACTCCCAGTCCATTTTAATATGAAATATCAATAATTTATAAAGTTATCTATAAGTAAATATTTAAAGATATAAGAGTATGAGATTAAAAAATCTCTGAACATTGAGAGATCAACCAGCTAACTCAGAAGAGCAACTATAATAATTAATCATCAACCAGCATTATAAATTTAAAAGTAAGTATAAATAAATATACAAGAGAAATAACCATCCATCATTATCATTGATGATGGGAATAAACAAATCAGTACAATAAATCAACAGTCCATCTTGTGGCTGCATTAAAAATGGGTCTTCTTTAGACCAGGCTAACAATTGAGACTTTGCCAGCTTGGGCAATTATTTAACCATAACTTGGATGCACCAGCTTAGTGTCCATCCATTAAAATACACAATAAGCATAAATTGAAACAATAATGCTGGGACATTTAAAACATGCTGATCATCATCAATGCTCTGGCCATTTGTATTGGCCAACTATAAACTTAATTTTTTTTAACAAGACAAAACAAAAATAAAATATAGTGCATGGGCTTTAAAGAATATCCTCTTTTTCACCAACCAGGATGATGATTGATCATCTCTGGATGGCCCAAAGCACTAAATAAACATCCCCATTTATCTGTGTCCGAAATCTAGCTCAGCAAACACAAGATCTATTACTGTATGTGAACAAGAGATAATGGAATACACTTTTAACAATTAAATAAGTTTATTAATAACAATAAAAATAAAGTTAAGGTATTATAAGGGTTCTGATTTTGAAAAGTATACATAATTAAAGTTATTATATTGATTTACAATATTTTTTTATAAATTTCTATAAGCACATATATATATATATATATATATATATATATATATATATATATATATATATATATATATATATATATATATATATATATATATATATTGTACCCTTACTTCTCGATGTATAATATAATTTGAAATACGACTAGCTCAATTGAATTATAATGCTTAGTTAAAATTTGCATGTTATCTTTAATATACTTTTATATTATCATATTCCAATTGAATTTATTATCAATTATCAAAATCAATATAATTCTATAATATGTACTAATTAAATAAATATTTTATTAAATCATGAGACTGTGAAGTAAAGTTACAAAGTAATAAGTAGATTTACATTGAGTCAATATCTTCCAAACATATTATCTCAATGGCATAAGAATACTATCACCTCCTTATTAACTTACTACTACTTCTATAGCATTCTTATGGCTTTTAACAAAATAAACTATCTTTAATAATAATAAAATAAATAAATCTTAACTTTTAATTTTTAAAATATAATTAAATAATCTCAGGTTCTTCTAATTATCTTAAAGTAATGATAACTCATGTAAATAAGTATGATATGGGATTTTACATCAACCTAAATACACCTAACTTATTTTAATAATAATAATAATACTAATCTTAGAGTATAACCTAATCTTCTCTATTTCTGTTATATCAATAATCATTAAATAAATAATCATATGTATATCTTTTATTTTCATATAGCATCTTAATTTTGGAATAGATCAAAATCTTATAATTCAATAATCTGTGGCAATAAATAATATTGTACTCTTATATTATGCATTATAATTACTCTATGACCATTGTAATATGATGTAATAATGTCAATCAATTCTCATAAAATGATAATCAGGAATATATTGTATTTATTTCTAAAATAATATTAATAAATTCACATGGTGCAAATATTATGTTTCTTCAAATTATCTGCTGTCAAATGCTGTGGTGTAAAATAATGAACTCGACACACTTTTAAAACAAATTAAACAAATTTATTTACATTAACTTCAACTAAGAATTTATTTACAATATTTACAGTTCTAAATTATGAAAACAAAGAAAATAAAATAAGAAAATAATAATACAATATGTTTACACTGTTATTAATTCATACTCCTAACAAGTAATTATACATTCTTTAAAAATGCTGTACTAATAACATTGAAGTATGTTTTCAAAACTTAGACTTTAAATAAATATCAGTGAACTTCAATTATTACACAGAAAAATTTATGTAAATAATATTTATGTAGCATATGTAAACAATTAAACTTTAATAATTAAATCGCTACATCAATTAAGTATTATTATTATTCATTTCATCATGTATTAGCATGTGTTCACTTTATTATTAGTACTACTTTAATATCATAATATAGAAATCAATGTATTTTTGTAATGTAATAACAAAGAATTGATTACAATTTTATATTTCACTTAATGCAATTTATGCTACATGTTTTACTAAATATGCATTACATATATGTACTGTTAAATAATAATATTTAAATTATTCATTAATTTCAAATTCATAAAGTATTATATTAGATATATTCTATGATTCTTTTCTATGTAAAATTATTACTTTACTTTATGTGTTATTCTACTCCTTCTTAATAACTTTCTATCTACAAAACATCCTCTAAACTTATTTAAACTTTCCGGAAAAACAATCATCAACTTTAAATAAATACTAACTATCCAAAACTATTTACACTTCCTCATCTATATTCGATAAATTTTCAAATCAAATATAAACTTCTATATAAAACTTAACTTAATTTATCCAATAAAATAAAAATAAAATATAGACTTTTAAAATCTCTTCCTAACTTGCAATAAAATAATTATTTATGAATAACAAATATAATTCTAATACTATAACATAAACAAAATATCAAAATTTATCAACGAAAGAATCATATAATTATTTCTAAGCTTCTTATGTAATGTGCATCGTATTTATTTCATAAATTCAAATTATGCATATTTAAATAAAACTGTCACTACCAATATAATGTGTGTGTATTTTTAAAATAATCATACATTCATTCAAAATAACATATCATTCAGTTGATCTAAAGAAAAACATATTAAATACATTAAAATTATTATTATTATACAATTTTTACCATCAATAATGATTTAATGTACAATCCATCTTCCAATATTCTTCAGAATTACAGCTTCATAAAATAATTCACATTTACACTCACGATCATTCTTTAACATATTACGTTTTATATTAATTATAAAATAAACTTATGCAATTAATTATTATATTACTTTAGTTATTATTTTAAGAAATGTACCTATCTTATTTTTAATAGATTAATATTATTTAACTTTTATATTAAATAAATAAACAAAATTCATATTACATAATTCCAGCGATGTTTCCTTTTCACCATAAAGTTCTTTAATCGTAGGCACATATTCACTAGAACACCATTTCCTGTTTCCGGTCCACCACGTATTTTTTAAAAGTTTATGAAAAACGAAAACGTTCTTTTTTAAAAAAATAAGTTCCCACAAGAAAATAAAATAAAATTAAAATAGTTTATAGGATCCTGGTTTAGTTTTTTTTTAAAATATTATTCAAAAGTTATTATTTTAATTTAGTCTATAGTTTATAAAAATTTATATTTAATTATTTTTAAATTAACTTGGACGTCCACATATTACTTGCACATTCCATAACCAAAATATCCAGGTAAGAATAAACTTCTTTATCTATAAACGACCAGCGTTTAAATTATTTTAATATAATAATTTTATTATATTAAGACTTTTAGTTAATATATTTCAATTTATTTGCCTTTTAAAATTATTAACATTCAGTCTTTTAAACATAAAGACTTAGCAAGGCAAGTATTTATAAAAACTACTTTTATTTCTAATATCTTTCCTTAAGATATATTTAAATTTATATCTTACAAAATACTTTCTTTATAAAGAAGTACTTTATTCTTTAAAGTATTCAATTTTCTAATAGTCAATAGCAATTAGCTTTTAAAATTATATACTATCCAAAATATTACTTTTCTCCATCTCGTAATTATCCGAACTAATCCAGCGTTTGTCATATTTCTAAGGTAAAGTTTCCGATATATTTTCACTATATATGATGTTCCCATGACCATTTGCCTGTAAATTGAGCTTGATATAGAGACGATCGATAGGGAAAATTAAATTAACACTGCATGTCTATCATTTAAAACTTTTATAACTTATTTACAAGACACTCTTATAATTTTGAAAAATGATTTTAAAAGCGTCTATAAAAATTTACGTAGCTATTTTAATAACACAATTATCTTGAAAATCAATCACGAATTCCTCTCCTAACAATTGAACTGAGCTTTTATACCGGAAGAAACTTCCCATTTGATTGGTAGATTAAACAATCAACTTTGCTGGCTTATTTACATATTTACCAACAATACGAAATTAAAAATAAATAATGACTTATTTAATATTTAATATTTATTACATTATTAAATTTCTAAAATAATCTTTATCATTTATTTAAATCCATAAAATATTTTTTAAAAATATTTTTACCTACTTGATTCTAATTTTACCTTTTATAAGATTACTTTTAAATAAACGAAGTATTTTTTATACGTCATATTTTTAAAAACAATATTTTAAAATCAGATTTAATATTTCACATTGAATATCTTTATTTTTATCTCGTGATAACTCACGTATTATTTATAAATTTTATAACATGACCTTAAAATAGTTTTGCAACTTTATTAGATAACTTCCAAGCATGTGTGCGTATTTAACTAACATCTGTTTTTTTACAATAAAAGAAACGCTTCTCATAATCTAAAAATAACTAACAATTGCATTTTTTTAAATAAATATTTTTTAAATAAATAAGATATTATAATAGATTTTTTAAAATAATTATTCGATATTATTAAAATCAAATATTAATCTTCTATTTAAGTACTTACAATAATTAAAATATTTATATTCTTTTATAATATTATTTTATCAACAATAAATATATGTATTTAATTTTAATTGTCTTTTAAACACTTTTAGCTTTAAATACCTATTTATTAAATCTATTAATGCAGTATTGATTATGGCCATTTTTCCCAACCATATATTATAATCATCATCATTTAAAATGTCTCTCTCAATATCAGCACAATTTCACATATCAAATACTCATAGATTGCTTTAATTAAACCTTTTGAAATATTACCATAAGCAAAATTAACATCACATATTCAAATATATCTTAAATTCAAAATTTTTAATAGATTAGCACAAAATTAGATGGTGACCCATACAAAAGGGCACAATATATATATATATATATATATGTATATATATATATATATATATATATATATATTTATATATATATATATATATATATATATATATCTGTACACATACAGGCATTTTATAACATATGATGAATACATTTCAATTAATATAAAATAATTATATAAAAAATAATTAATCTTTACATGTATAAGTGCACCGATGTGCGATTTAGGTATATACAATTAATATTCAATAACGAAAGGCTTAAATTTGCACATATGTCCTATTTGACAAGCATTGACATATATGTGCACACATAAATATACAGTAAAATTGACTTATGTTTCAATCTTATACATAAAAAAATACTATAACTGTTTATAATTTTCCATATATGTGTGTGCATGTATTCGCACACTGACAAAAAGTTGCATATTTTAATTTGTTACAATAATATATTTTTTTTATAATTAATTCATTTGGAAAACATATACATTTCACACATTATACGTGCATATAAACAAAATATATAATTCAAAATTTAATTTCAGTTCATAAGTTCTTCTTTTTTTTTTCAAACTAAATATAGTCAACTTTTGTTTGACAGGTACTTATTGATTAATTATCAGCATTTTTAGATCAATTTAAAAGATTTGCTTTTACGATTTTAATTCAACAAAATTATGCTTGCATTTAAATTATATATTCGTTTTTTAATGAATATGAAAATTATTTCTTAGCAAAATATATATAGAAAATCTTCCCACTTTTAGACATTTGACTTGAGCAAATTTTACTTTAAGTTATGAAGTTAAAATGTCTTTTATAAGAATATTTAAAAAATACAATTCACTGTATACACACACGATGTATTTATCTGTGGTTTCCTGCTTGCATAGATGAACAATAGCATCAGTACATGAATTTCTTCAAGCTTTTTCTTGGTAAGCTTGGTTTCTAGCCCATCAGAAAAAATATAATTTCGGGCTTGTTGTCATCATCAGGTAAAAGTACATAATTCTGGTAATTTGTTGGCATACCATGAGATTTATTTTGTAGTCCAAGCAATTGTCAAGCTATCTTCTAGAACATATTTATGCAGCTAGTTGATGCATTTGAAGTGACCCTGGCTTCATGAATCAAAATTGCAGTAAACCATAAGGCAGCTAGCTACTGGACTGCCCTTAGATCTTCATAGGAGCTATTTTGTCCTCATTTTTTAGGCTATTGATTCAGAAGTGACCCAGCTTCAAAACCAATACTCCTGTGAAGGAAAATAGTAGTAGCTCCTGCCTTCAGCAACAACTCTATGCTACAGCCAACAACATACTGGTCTCTTCAAAATCATTCTCCAGACTTTGCAGTTGGCCTAGTTGGTCACTGGTTAAACTATTAAAAACTCTTCTGACCAAC
This sequence comes from Epiperipatus broadwayi, assembly GCA_028023455.1. Classification (NCBI taxonomy): domain Eukaryota; kingdom Metazoa; phylum Onychophora; class Udeonychophora; order Euonychophora; family Peripatidae; genus Epiperipatus; species Epiperipatus broadwayi. The sequence continues at coordinate 1,474,470 of JAQFVV010000197.1, read as the reverse complement.
TCTTACAAAACTGCAAGCAGAACTGTTCTTTTCAAAATCACTATCCAGACTGGCTGATATTTTTTTCAACCCTTTTTATAAAATCATCTGAGGTGTTATAACAACACCTTGACTAAAAACAGAATTTTATTTTTATCTCTCTAATTCCTTGGAATCTTTATACATGCTTTTACTTAGGGGATTTTCAATAGATAAAAAAAAAATTTAATTAATAAAAAAATTCCAAAAATAAGTATGGTGTTTTTACATCTCAAAATCAGAATAATAATAATAATAATAATAATAATAATAATAATAATAATAATAATAATAATAATAATAATAATAATAATAATAATAATAATAATAATAATAATAATAATAATAATAATAATAATAATAATAATAATAATAATAATAATAATAATATGATATTTATATTTATTCAGACCTTTTAAAAGTTTAATTTATAAAACAATATTTTAAATCAGAGTTATTATTTATTTATTTCTATTTCAGTAAATGTAGAAAATATCTACTATAATTTTTTGTCTGTGTTTATTTCTACTTTTCCTTTATTTTACGTATATATGCACATACACTATATTCGGGTATGCTATGTAAGCCAACTCGTTACAATATATATATATATATATATCTTTTCACTAGATGGAGCTTACCAATAGCTCTAATCAAGCTTCATTTTATAAGTGCCTAAAGAGAAAGAATTCAAAATGTCTATCAGAAAGTCCCTATCTCCAGATCAATAGTTTCCGAACTTATGGCTCACCTCAGTAGAGCACTGGAACTCTAGAAATTAGATCTAAAATACCAACTCAAAACTCAGCACTTATAAAACACATTACTATCAATTTGAAAACCTGAACTTTTCAGACATGTAAATGTCTTCAAATCCAGCCTTATAAACCAGATAGCTATATTGCTCTGAATTCAGCTGTTTCACCATATAGTAATAGCCTCTGCAATACAGCAACACAAAAGACTTCATGTGAATACTTATAACAATTAATAAAACAAGTCATAAATTTTGTAACTTGCTTTTAAGCTTGTATTTAAATGTTTACTAGAGGAAGCTTACTAATAGCTCTATTCAAGCTTTATTCAAGTGGTTAAAGTATATCAATTTTCTGAGAATAGTAGTTTTTATTTTCATAAAATATGTAGTTAGCAACATAGTATTAAGCTACCAGCCAATAGTTCATCACATTAAGGACTTTAAAACAAAGTGCTCTGTCAGTGATTGGTTTGATTCCTTTAATGAGTTTTCATATACATAAACATGTGTTTTCTTGCATCTGTGTGACTGATTGAAAAATAATCAACACTTAGGAATAAAAATGTGCTTTTAGGATATATATATATATATATATATATATATATATATATATATATATATATATATATATATATATATATATATATATATATATATATATATATATATATTAAAAATGATTGTGATTAATTAATAATCCAATTTTATAATAAATAATATTTTAACCTATTAAAATTTTATATTTAGTATTCTTTCTTATTAGTAGTATTTGCTGCTGCTATTATTATTATTATTATTATTATTATTATTAGTAGTAGTAGTAGTAGTAGTAGTAGTAGTAGTAGTAGTAGTAGTAGTAGTAGTAGTAGTAGTAGTAAGAGTAGTAATAAACATCTCATGATCACCATTTCTTATACTTGCTTATAACTGTTATTAAAACAGGCTAAACTCTATATGTATCGCCACTCCCTACAAACCAGAGTAATCACTGGATGCTAGAAGACTTGTGCATAAAATCCCCATCTAGTTCCTACTCATCCAATATCCCCAGACTAGTTTCTGGCTTATGGCCTTCATCAGTTCTCTCAGATTCAAGGCTCCTTACTGATGAAGGCCACAAGCCAGAAACTAGTTTGGAGATATTGTATGGGTAGGCACTAGATGGGGATTATATCCACAAGCCTTCTGGCCTCCATGGATTACTATGACTTGCATGGAGTGGCAATATGTATGGAGAGTTTTGCCTGTTTTGAGAGTAGTAATAGTAATACTAGCAATTGTAGTCATAGTTGTAGTTCTAGTAGTAGTAGTAGTTAGCAGTAGCAGTTGCAACAGCTGTAGCAGTAGTAGTAGTAGTAGTAGCAATAGCAGTAGCAGAAACAGTTGTGGGAGTGTTGGTAATATTTGTTATATTTATCATTGTAATTGTTACTGTTTCAGAGTGCCATGATAGAGGATTCTACTAACTCAACTTTAAACAAGTCAACCTATCTTCAAAATAAATTTGATTTTTATGACTATTTTGATCTTACCATTTCTTTTATAATACTGCTTTTAGTAGTAATCGGTAATTTAAGTATTTTGATTTCTTTAATAATTTTTCACCAACTGAGAACTATACCACATATTTTTATAGGTAATTTAGCATTAACTGACTTTATATTAGGAGGTTTTGGATCAACTTCTTTTCTCTATCATATAATATTAAAAATATCTAATATGGATCAAGGATGTGATATCATTTTTGGGATGAGGTTCACGAGTGGCACTGTCATGTTTCTTACATTTGCTCAAATTGCTTTAAATAGATATGTTATTCTTTGTCACTCTTCAGAAACCTACAAACGCTTTTACACTAAAAGAAATACATTTGTAATAATTTTAAGCCTATGGGCAGTAACGTTAGTTATTACAAATTTTATGTTATTTTCCAGATTTTTCCATTTTGAATTTAGTTTGCAATTTAGAGATTGTTTTATAGTTTTTAATAGAAAAGGTAAAATACTTTTTATTTCTCATGCAGCCTGGGTGTATATTATTAATATGCCCATTATGTGTTTCAGTTATTTTAAAATGTATAATGTAATAAAAATATCTCAATTAAACTTGAAAAATATGACTACTTCTACAGCAGTTGAGAAAAGATTTACAGAAAACATTCGAATAACAAAAATTATGTTTTTTATTTTTATGTGTTTTGTAATATGTTATATTCCAATTCTGTTTGTAATGGTTTTTAATATTATGCACCCTTTATCTTTTAGAATTACCAGAACTGCTATATTGATTTCAAATTGCCACCAAATTATTAATCCCCTTATTTGTTTTTTTTCTAATAAATTATTTCGCACTGCCTATTATAAAATTGCTACTTGCCATTGTACAAATCTAAACTTATAGCTAAAAAACATATCCTGAGAGTGTTTTTATTTGTTCATATTAGTAATATTGTCAGAAATAACTAAAATATAAATTTAAAATATGGTCTATGCAATAGAATAGCTATAAAAAGTAAGTTATCCAGTAAGCACACCCTCTCCCTAATTTTAAAATATTTTTATCCCTGATTTATATTAAAATGTATATTTACTGTATAAAGTAAGTTAGCAAATTCATCCATTTGAAAATTTATTTTGCTTTTGCATAATTGCTAACTACATATTTAGCATATTATTGGTTTTATTTCATTTACAAGACTACATATTTTAACTAATTTATAAGCTAACTATAATCAAAATATGTTGTTGTTGGAAAAATATCATTTAAATAAAATAATCAATAGTTTTTATCGTAAAAAAATAATCAATAGTCACAAATTTAAACATCCATATTTTTATGTCATTACTATTATTTTGATAATATACAGTTTCATATAAACAGGTGTAATGTAAAAAAATCAAAATGTACGTGTTTATTTCAAATAAATCGTATTATTCAAAAAAAAAAAAACATATTAAATATTATTATTTTTATATAATTAAACAAACCTCATATTTGTATTTAACTGAAATCATTCACGCAATAGATTCTTGAATGTTTGAATCAACCATAGCTTGATATTAAAAACTAGATGGGTATATGACAAATATTATTGAATACTATTATAATAAAAAATAAAGTCCCAGTCATTAATAGATGTATCTTTGTCAAGATATTTTAATGAGTGACAACTCATATTTTATATTCATTTACAAATAGTCTGCTTGTTCATAACTAGGTTCCTGGGATATGTTATATTTACAAAGTTTGAATAATATACCTTCACCCTAATATATTTAATATTTTATAAACTATTACCCAATTGCATTCAATGTCAGAAATATATTTATGTATATGACAGATTGGTGAAAGAAATTATTTCCTGTCATGTGGTCTTCTCTACATTCAACCTCTTTAACAAAATAAAATCTCAAAATAATTATTGAAGGACACTATAACATATGTAGATAATAGTTCTTTTTTGTTTTTAATTTAGCAATACTGAAAGTAGAAAATAGACTTTCATAGCTGTTTCTAGATGTCTTTGTGCAGTTTGTATGAAGTATAAATAAAGTATATAAGTACTAAAGTAATATGTTAGCATGAATTGTCTTATATAGTATAATTAAAGAAATTAACACTTAGGCTTTTTCAAATCACTGTTTACCTTTTAAAAGGTTGGTATTGTTTATTTTAAGATAATAGTTAATAAGTTTTAAATTATACAATATTTTAAAATTTAAAACGATTGTAGTTATAACTAACTTACCGTTATTTATTAACTTAGTAATATTGATGTTATTATTGACATGACCACATTTCCCATGCTTACACAATTTGTTAAAACAGTAACAAAATTTTTCAAACAGTAATACCACCCACTGTATGTCTTAATAATCAAGAAATGCAAAAAGGTATATGCATAGAAACCAAAACAAGTAGACACTGAACTGGGTTCAGACTTATATGACTATAGAACAAATGAGCTTGTGTTAAAACCAAAACATTGTTTTATTATTGGGCTTATAACTTTATAGTTTACTAAATATGTAAAAGATATCTTCTGGAGTGTTCTACTAGATTCTAAGATATAGGTGCAGTCTTTTAATTCCAAGACACCCCACTGATGTAAGCTACATGCTAGAAAATAATGTAAGGATATTGGATGAGTATGTATTAGATAAGGATTTTATGCATAAACTTTCTTGCAGCAAATAAAATTCTAAGGCTTGCACTGAGTGAGAGTTTGCTAGTAGTATTAGTACTACAACTAGTAGTTGTTATATCAGTAGTAGTAATATTATTATTATTATTATTATTATTATTATTATTATTATTATTATTATAAAAACAATATTATTAGAAAATTAGGTTTCAATTCTACGCTTCGAAATGCACATTATTTTTTAATAACATTTCTGCTCATTTTACTTCACTTATTATCCATAGTACATTTATCTTCCAATGAATTATATTATTGCGGTAATCCAAAAAAATAAGTAAAAACTTTTCTCTTTCTTAAATTTTTTATAGAATATAAAATGCAGTGTTTGTAGCCAAATAATATATATATATATATTATACAGGGTTGTACAAACTTGCTTGAATTTATTTAATTTTCTCGGTGATTATTCAATACCTGATTATTACAGGATTTTACGCAATTTACCATACCACGTATTTCACATTTTTTTATATTTCTTCTATGTTTTCAATGGTACATACCAGTATAAATGGATAGTGATTTTCAATATAAACAAATCGCGCCCTCATTCAACTTAATCAACAGTATTTAGAAGATACGATTATATTTTACCGGTCCAATCAAACCCCGATAATATTTTATATTCAATTTTTATTCCTGCAATAACAAATGTATATCTAAAAAAATTGCAATAGCTTTTCTTTTTTTACTTTATACAGGAAGCAGTGTCAGTGAAAAATACACCCTTAAGAACCTTGTTCCAAAGTTAATTGATTCAGGATTCTTTTTTTTTCCTTTTTATTTTGTTGGTCTTTACCTTTATACAGATAGCAAAGTAAGTAAGTGTTCTAAACAATATATATATATTCTGCAGAAAGGAGTTTGCTATTAACTGAAAAAAGATCATTTGATCCCTCTTGGAGACCTTAAAGGAACCGAGCAGGGCAAATTCCTAATGTCCACTACATACGTTCTTGTCATTGCAGCTGTTATTACTATGTGATTATTCAAATAGTATACTAACATGGAGGGGCTGCTCACTAACATGCATTAGCCAGAATAGTTAGTTCATTGACTATTACCTCTAAGTTCAAGATCAAGAAACATCATGGTCTTTCTTCTCAGTTGCCGGATAAGGCAGAATGGATGTATGTGTAAATGATAAATATTTTTCCAATAAATATATACAATCATGACAGGCAAAAATAAATCATGGCCCTTATTCCCATAAGACTGTAAAGTCACCAACCAATGCAGCATTTGGTGGTTTGAAGGTAGAGGGTGCTAAGAATCCCCTGATTGTGAACCCAGGCTGACATTTGATGATGGCTTTTTATTTAGGTATGTACAACTGCAGATCACTTTCAAGTGAAGGATGATTTCAAGAATTAGAAGAAGAACTGTCTTATATTAAATGGGACATTATTGGACTTTGTGAAGTTAGACAAAAAGGTGAAGAGACAATTGATTTAAAAAGAGGACATATGCTCTACTATAAAGATACAAATATTGAAAATACAAGTGGAGTAGGATTTACTTTAAATAAAAAGTGGAAGAACAACAGTGTAGAGATTGATGGTGTATCGGAGATATTGTCAAGATTAGTTATACAACTTAATAACAGATACCAAATGCAGATAATATAGATTTATGCCCCAACAAGTTCTCATAGTGATGAAGTAGTAGAAGATTTTTATATGGATGTACAAAATGATTTTGATCAGAGTAAACAATATTTTAAAATTGTTATTGGAGACTTTAATGCTAGAATTGGTAAACAAATAAAAGATGAAAGTGCTGTATGTAATTTTGGTTATGGTAATATAAATGAGAGAGGACATAGATTTGTGGAGTTTGCAGAAAAAGAAAAACTTTATATTATGAATTCTTGTTTTGAGAAAAATGTTAAAAGGAAGTGGACATGGAAGCATCCAAATGAAGGTACTGAGGAACTGGATTATATTTTGGCTAACAGAAAATACATATTTTATGATTGTAATGTTCTTTGACAGCAAAATACTATTGAAATATTGGAAAGTGAGGGTAAAATAAAGTGTAGAATGAGAAACGTTTTGGCAGAATTGAATTCATTGGGATGTAGAGATATTCTGATGCTGGTAGATGATCAAATAAAATGCAAAATTAAAAGTGCTTTTACCAAATCAAATTCATTTGGAGATAAAGATATTCTGATGTTTATGTATGAGAAAATCAAAATGGAATGCCTTCATAGACATGAATTAGTTTAATTGTAGTAATATATGGATTGATGATCAGATTCCCTGTAAAATAAAGAGGTATCTTATAGAGGTTAATTCATTGCAATTATTTGACTATGTTATAGCTATGTGTTTAAATAAAAAGATTCGATGTAAAATGAAAAACCTTTTTGGATTGTCTTTAGTGGAATTGTTTAATAACATTATAACTGTGTCATTTAACCACAAAATTAACTGTAAAATAAGACAAGTATTTGTTAGTTATCTTATTCTAAAGTACTCATTAGTGAATAAGATAAGAAAGGAAAGACCTTGAGGAACTTACAATGCACAAAGTTTAAAACTTGTCCCACTTAAAAAGTAAATAAAATAAAATGTGATTAGTAATAGTCAATTTACCTTATATAATATAAAATTAATTATTTACATAAAATTGATCAGCATGTAGTTTGAATTCGGAAAGTTTTTGCTTTATGGAGGGGGGATATGTAGCCTTTGGGTTTGACCCAAAGCTCCATTAAATTTTTAAGCTAAATTATTTATTACAGTGTTTAGTAAAACTTTCCTCATCAAGGGTATTGTAGGGCATTATATAGCTTTCTATCCAGTCCTAAGTTCAAATCAGAACAAAAGTCCGTAAATAAAAATTTATTCATAAAGTTTATAAAACAGAGGATTTTATTTTAGTGACAATTTAATAAAGTAATATTAAACCAGAAATCGTAATTGAGAAATGTATTTGTTACCCATATTTATAAATGATTTTTTAATAATAGTTTGGAGATTGAAAAAAGAAGAATGGGAGATTAGAATTGTACAAAGTCTACTTCGTGAGAATGAACAGCAAACAATCGTAATTTTTTATAACAGTAAATTATAATGCGCGATAATTTAATAAAAGTAAATTTGTCCAAGAAAACATCAAGAATCAATCAAAGTATTTAGTAATCGGTTCAAATAGAATTTTATGTGTGTGGAGAAGTGTATAGTATAAAATTTATCATAAATTTTAATTATAGAATTAATTACTAATCAGGGAAAATAATGTATGATATCAGTAGAAAGCTCTTTTAAAGAAGTGTTATTTTATATCACTAACTCATTCATAGCAGCCAATTCCCATTCAAAATTATAGGTTTAAAATCAGGCTGCTTTGTATTTTTTTTTATTAAAAACTTTCATTTTATTCTTTCAGAGAGATTTACACGGTGTCGGGGGAGGGGGGAATGTTAACAAAACCCATGTGATAATTGTACAAAGTATGAATAAATAATTTATAAACAATTGTAATCAAACAGTTAAAAATTAGATATGATTAGTTTGGCAAGTCAATCATTCAGAAATTTAAAGGGAGGATCCAGACAATATAAAAACCCAATCCATCCTTTAGGATGGGGCTTTTATTCATCATCTGACTAGCTAGAAGAACCGCATCAGGTTAAATTAGCAATTTTCATTATCAAGTTTTAAGTTTTATATTGCTATTTTTGTTTTTCTGTTCCTGAATGAAAAACTTTGTCAAATTATTAATAATATTGTGAAATGACCATTCGAGTAGATTTTATATTAGGTACGCACTTGTTTCTCTGGAAGTTGACCATCAACCTGAACATATTCCATACAAACATAAGCAATCTTTTCAGCAATCGGCAAACAATGAATTATAAACCGCAGAGAGAATTTTTCTCAGGAAAAATCTAGGAAACACTGTATTTTATGAATTTTTATTTCAAACCTGAATTTATTTAAACTGACGGATCTAATTATTTGTATTATACAAAATTCAGAGAGAAGATAATTTTGATTTTGTTAAAAACAAAAGTGGAACTGACTAATGCTGATATATGTTAAATCCCATTTAAAATACTTATGGTATCTTTGTAACTTCAAGTAATTATTTGTCAATGCAAAATAAATGACTCATAAAAGAGAAGCAAAAATAATTATTAACCAAAGAAAGATATTAACAACCTAGGATAAATTAAATGAATACTATGATAATACATGGATTAATAGACTTCTTGCAGGGAAGCGATATTATGTATTAACAGAAAAGCTGGTTATTTTCAATTATAAAATATAATCTTATACAAAGAACCCTAAATGAATAAAGAGTTTATATGAAATGTAAAAATTATTTCATCCATTACACGGATTACCAACACCTAAAATGATTTCCTAAAATAAATACCTGGATTAATGCTTTTCGCAATTAAAATCAACGGAATTTGTGCTAAAACTTCAAATGGAAATAATACCTCGAGGATTAATTCACAAAATTTGTAACAGAGTTTTCCAACAGATTATAAAAATACAATATGTGTCCACATGGACCAAACCAAATAAATTAAACAAAACACCAACTAAAATGAGATTTGCAGGAAAATGTAAGAAAGATCCGAAGGTCGATGAAGTATAATTTTATTACTTGTTATTATTTTCTAGGCATAAATTTAAATAAAAATAAGTTAATCATATACTTCAGTACGAATTTCACTTACATGAAAGTTTTTATTAGTTATTATACCATTTTCTTTTGAGTTATGCCTTATCCAAATCTTGATTTAATGCTTTACCGTTAATAAAAAAAGGGGGGAGATATAAGTAAGAACGTTTGTTATATGGACTGTTTTAAGAGATCATGCATTATTAAATATTTATGCTTATAGACATTTTATTTAAGGATAGAATAGATGTTGTGATAAAAGACCATAACTATATTATAAAAGTGCAGAAAGGTGATACAGATGATATGCATTTCTTATTTATTATTGTTATTATAGTAAAAGTTAAATTACGTTAGATGATGTAAGCAAATTGATGCCTGGATGATTATTGGCTCATGTATTACTGCAATATTTTACCGGGGGAAGTGTAAGTTTAAAATCTTATATGTGTACAAATTAATATAAGATCCTTGTATACGTGGTTGGTTAACAAATCGCCATCTAACTAGTGCTGTTGTAGTTTAGCTCCCTCACTTAAATGTTTAATCCAATTTTATGAAGTATTTAAATGCAGGGAATGAGTTTCCCACTTAGACAATTCTATACCGTAAGATGATTCCTTTATTGATGGCCACATATGTTAGGCTACCCATGTATTCCTGTATGACTAGCGATAAATTCCTAACATATCTCAACCTAAAGAAAAAGATATGTTTCTCTTTTTCGGATCTTTGTCTACCCTCATGTTAATGCTGACTTTGTTTCCTTATGGGTGTACGTATTTAGAGCACAGAAAAGTATTAGTTATAAAGATTGTCTACAGGGTCGTAAAACTAATTTGATGTTTCTTAATGAGTGCGGATTACATGTACGATTTATTGTACAAAGATATTGCATTGTTTAAATGCATTATTTTACTAATAAGAGCCAAGAATATTAATCTAGTTAAATATTGAACTTAGAGTTTAAAACACAAGGAGTAACTTTAATAAGCAGCGCATGTCTAAAGTTATCTACAACCAGCTGAGAACGGTCACTGGGACGGTAAACCAACTAGGATATTATTATTATTGTTGTTAGGACATTAGTATGTGATTGTATGCATGTAAATAAAAGATCTAACTAAGCACCGATTCTTAAACACTTGAATAGTAGTAATTTGATGCACAAGAGAATAAATCATATATAAAATATCTCCAATTTAAAGCATAGAGTTAAAGCATATTATGTGGAAAGAATTAATATAATTTATTAGCTCCTTATTACATGGAGAATTATCTTCATAAGTAATATGTCTAATCATAAAACCAATTATTTATTTGAGCTTATAAAATATAGGGAGAAAGTTAATTTCTTATATTTTATTATTAAAAATTTTGTTAAAGCAAATAGTATAATCATTTATTTTTATTCCATGGCAAGTGTAAACCCCACTCAGTAAGAGTTAAATAATACTAATTTTATAACGTAGCGAAATGTTAACCCCATTCAGTAAGAATTAAATAATATTAATTTTATAACGTAGTGAAATCAGCTATTTATTTTGTGATTTTTTTTTTATATACGGTTGAAGAACAGGGGAGCGCCATGCGAAACGTGTAAATAATGTAGATATATTTTTAAGTTGATATTGGTTAATAAAATTGTTGTTTTAAAATAAACTTCTGTCTACATCTCATTGTTTTGTGGTCTACTAAATTCTGGAAATCCCAATTATGCATCAATACACTATCACTTAAATTTGAAGTACAACTTACTTTGTTAAATCATATCAGGTAAAATTTATTTAAAAGAATATTCTATGAAGTTATTAAACCTTGCATAATTCAAATCATAATTTCATGATGTTATTAAAATCATTCAGCAGATTTAGATTAAAGATTTATGATAGGTGGTAGGTTTATTGTATGATAGAAAGAGCAGTGGGTGGACATAAAATCCTTTATCCTTCCGCTGTATTCAAATATCTTCCCAGGTAAACTTTTTAATAATTTTTCTTTAATTAGGAAAGTGTTTATAATATATTATTTTCGTAATTTATATTTAAAAACTTAATTTTAATTATTGGAATTGTAGTGTAAGTGGACATTGGCTATGTTAGATTCAGCCAACTATGAAGGTAATTACTGGGGGAGTATTTATTTATCACCCATAATTGGTAGCAAATTGGATAAACTTCCAGACCTAACTACTCTAAAGCCATGAGGAGAGATTATCAGTGGGGAAAGAGAGATAGCAAGATGGAAAATTTTAGGATGAAGTGAAATTGTAGTACAGATATCCAATGAACGCGAGTGTGATAGAAGGATCAGGAGGGTGGTTATTAGTATTATTTATAAAACGCTATCAGTGTTTTATTCGTTCAATAATTAGTCATTAACCCATTCATTAGATATTATTATAAAATATTAAATAGTCTATTGATCAATACTGATTATCATAAGCAAATTTCATTAAGGTTGCAATTTGGCACCCTGGCAATTATTAATATCGTATGTTTCATCGTCATCGATACTGAGGCAGGTCACATGAGAGATGGTGGCAGTTGTCCTCTTAGGTTATAATATATATATATATATATATATATATATATATATATATATTGAAGTGGAAACTGAGATATATATATATATATTGAAGTGGAAACTGAGATTCAGATTGCGCTTCACAGCCCACCTCAAATCTTCTGCTACCAAGCCAAATTCAAACTTTATTTTGCATATACATTCCACTCACTAACATATTTTTGTTCCTTTTCTTGATATATAAACTACCATACTTCTTAACGAAGATATATGCATAAATATCTGAATTTAAATACACCCACAAAAAATGAAAATTAATAAATATAGTATTTTAAAAAGGGAATACGTATATGCAATAGAGGAATAATTGTAACAAACTTAAATCAAAATATATTATATTTTCTGTATTTTTTATTTTTTAAAGTTATAGTAATTATTTAGTAATTGTGGCTCAGATGTATACAGCTATTGTAGTGACAAACGTACTGAGCAAATATTTACTAGAAAAAGTTTGTTATATGTCAATCTATAAAATTTTGTCTTTTAAATTATTTTTTGTTTGCAATTAAATTATACTTTTCTTTTTAAATCCAATATGGAAGATGCAATTGTACTTAGTCAAAAATAATTAAAGGTGAGAAACTTAATCTTGTTTAATATTCTAAAATAACTTTAATTAAAAGTTTCTCTAAAATTAAAATTAGAAACTAAACTAATTGATTTAGTTTTGTCACAAACATTTGTTATCAAATTAATTTTGGTTTGAATACTTATCTAACAATGGCATCTTCCGGCACAATGGGTAAAGCTTATGTAGAATTTCTTTTAAAAATTAGATTAGAGAATGATTAGCAGTGACCAATCAAGAAAGCATTCCACAAATACTAGGGCATAGTATAAAATGGGCTAATTTTGACAACAGAAAAAAACTAAAACAGTCAATGAAAACAGTTGCCTAATAATTCCACCTTCGTTTAATTTCAATGTGTCATGAGTAAACCCACTTCACCATTCTCGCCATTTGAAATGGCCCTCTCTGAAATCTGCACCCAGAATCCTGATACTCATACATTATAACTATATGCCTGTTTGTTGAATAATGAACTTACTACCTGCCTGAATAACTATGCTCATCAAACTAGATCTAGTTCTCCGAAGGAAATCTGAACATCACCAAAAGAACAGCCAAGTTTGTACAGAGATAATAATTTCAAGTACTTCTAGACTCTTAAATTTACCTTGAATAATTTCAAATCTCACCTATCTCTTTCTTTAAACACTTTGTAAAGCCTTCCTTGTAAAATTTAATATTAATTATGAATTAATCAATTTGTAAATTCTTACCTTGTTAGTCAAATGTACTTTGTTCTCTCTATATAACTTAGTAGTAATCTCTCCTACATTAAACCTCTCCTGAACAATTATTATTTTTTTATTTCATGTCTGTGTGGCAATATTTTTATTTTCATTATTATATTTTATATTTTCGTATGCTCAATTATATGTCGATAATTTTCCCCAGAATCGCAAATATCTACACTATCTCTTTTAAAACCCCTTTCTTACTTTTCAGAGAGTGATTAATATAGTTTTTAATAAAATAAAAAAAAAACAAATTTGTTATTCTTATTATAGTGGACACCCTCAATTCTGGGAAAGTAAAGTAAAAAATTTTCGAAAAACAGAGCAAAAATCTGTTTTCTTAGAAATGTTTTTTTATATTAATTAAATAATAGCGCCAACTTCTAAAAACTTTAAATATACTTATATGAATTAAATCAATATTATTTTCTTGAAATCATTAACCACCACCTACTTTATATATATCTAATAATATGTAAGGGATTTATGAAAACACTTCAAACAACAGATTTGTATTAGTTATACATTGTGGGAAGCTTTATGTGTAATTCATAGTAATAAAAATTGGGGTAATCATCTAGTTCTATGAGCTATTATATTAGCTTAAATTTTACTTATCTCATATCCACATAGTAAATCAAATCTTACCGGTACGCTGGGTCTTTATCAAAAAAGATAGATAATAATTCTTATTTCTTAGTTTTAAGTTTGTATATTTATATTAATTCAAGCGTTACGTTTATACTGGACTTTAGTTTTATATATTTGTGCTTCATTTCCTGGACATATCGGAAAACCTGTGTCACGTCTGTTTTTACTTCCAATACCAAGAATAAGGTTTGTAAACCCCTTGGGACTTCTTTAGCACTAGATATTATTGCATAGGGTTCTCTCTGGCAAAAGTCCATCCTATGGCAATTCAATAATATCTTGCTATTTTACTAAAATAATTATGTTTTCAGTATATTTTATGAAAATAATTTATATGTACAACAAATAATTAAAAAAACATTCTAAAACATGTATTTTCATTTTGAAATGCAAAACAAAGAAGTTGGAGTGGTGAAATTTATAGGCACTCTTCCATTGTTTATGATGAGAACCAACCAATCAGCACAGAGAAGGCAGCATCTTATGGTACTTTTTAAGCTTTAAAATAAGCCTAAATATGATACGGTAATGTAAAAATTGCCGGAATTAGAGCAAGTTAAAGCCGTGTACAAATTTACTTGAAATATCTTTTAAACAGGTTAAAAGAAGTTATTTTACATTTAAAGTTGCTTGTATATAGGAGTTTACACATGACCATGTTATATATAGAATGATATTGTTAAAAGCTATAATGATTCTTAATTTTAACCTTAAATGAATCATAAACAAAAGCACTCCTGGGAACATCTGTTTTAACATAGCTTGATGAGGTAATTTAAGTTGCTTCTGGCAATAATATTTTTCCAAAAGTGTATAATTCTATTAAACAAAATTACTGAACTGAAACTATTAAAGTTATTAAGAATTTTAAATGGTTACGTTTAAAGAAAAACATCCTATTAAAAAAATAACAGAAAGATTTCAGTGTATTGAGTTATAAAATTTCTGACGGTGCTAAGTGATTCTCAAGAAGGAAATAGTCTTGTTGACAGCCAGGTGTTTTAAGCTTGAATTGTATAACTATGACATGCTTCTTGCTGTAATTGTTATTCTATAATTTTGAGAAGTGGTTGTCTACCAGAATCCATGCCAGTTTTCATGCTGACATTTCTGTCTAGGAAAATATAGGTTTGCCATTCTCAGATAATGAGATGGCAATTTCTGATTCCCTTTACATGCCTAATGGTGTGATCCTCATCACAGAAAGGGGAAAACTTCCAGCAGCCTACTACAAGAAGAAGAAGGCACCTTAATCAAGTCTGTCTAGTTGAGGAGAGTGCCACTATGCCCACCATCTAATGTTCCTGCTGCAGAGCTCTATTATTAGTCTTTAAATCTGTATTTTTAATATTAATGTAGCTTAATTACTAAAAATGAACTTTCAATCTTATTTCTTAAAATCTGTTAAATTATATCATTTATAAAGTAACTATGTAAAATTTGCCTGAATTCATCTATATCAGGTAAAGTAAGTTATTCTTTTAATCTTGTAAACTTGCCTGAATTCACCTTTATAAAGTAAAATAATTTATAAATAACTGCAGTCAGTTATGTCTTAAATTTTCTCAAAACTTCGGCCATGCCTAGAATTATTGTTTTAGCTATTTTATATAAATTTATTATATATGTTATAATATGCCCATCTTTCGCTATAGTGAATACAAATTGTTAACTAACTTTCAACGGAGATAATTGAAATTTCCACTTTAAATATTTTACGAATGCTACTTTGCATATTAAATCGCTGTTTCGAAATATTATATTGACAGATAATAACCAATCGCTACAAGCTCGTTATTATCATGATTTTATATATGTTATAATTGCATTATATTTTGTGAGGGTTTGCTTCGTCAATTACTTAAATTTATACACTATAGAGACTGACTTTTGATATCTGTTAGTTAGAAGTGATATGCTAGCTAGAGATGATATTAAAGTATATTTGTTAACGTTTATTAATGCCCATCAAATATACTTTCCCTCCTTAATTACGATTATATATACATATGCTGATTCAGTATTTTAACTTAGGTTATAATTTAATTTAAGCCCTTTTAGTTAGCATAATTATAATGCTAGTTCACGACTGGGTTGTGTTCCTTTGGCAGATAAAAGCTATCTGTTTTCAGGCGCAATTAATTAATTATATGTGTACATATTGGTATTTTGTATGTGTGTTGCGAGAGTGTCTTTATAAATTACACATTTGTATGTTTACGTTTTGCTGCACCTTTTTAATGGGTTGACAGTGACTGACTGCCCCATTCTTTAATTCGGGTATGGCTATCTTTATTAGTACTAGAACATGACGATCCAGACCAAGTTTATAAAACTTATCCGAGTCCCTGATCTTATTTGTTCATATATTAATTGCAGCAAACTGTTTGGTCTCAGAGCATTAAGCATTTGATGCTGAAGCTCTTGAATGATTACTCACTCGCACCGCAGATTTATTTATTAGTATTTTATGTAGCGCCATATTATATATACGAATCTAAAAGTAACCAGTTCTTTTGCTCATTATTAATTAATTATTCAGCATTAGACTGAAACTCAAATCTTGTTTACCACGTTGAATATGCATTATCTTGAGCTTATTTATTCGCTCACACTGTTAGTATATATAACAGCCATCTTAGAGCTGTATGTAGTCATCATCTTGGCTACACTATTATCTTGTATCATTAGCAAACAATGTACAATAAGATGCGCATATCAAATGATTATAGGCATGATTTATTAACCACACATTCATCTATTTTAATATGTTAAAATGAGATAGCTGTATTGATAATAGTCACACTCATGATGTAAACGAATGCGTGTGTTGATCACACATATTTAACATTAGATAATGCTTGTCACTTTTTTTTACTTAATTTTATGTTATTGTTTTAATAAACCTATTTAAAATATAAAACTTGATTCATATCTTTTTGTTCATAGTTTTGTTTCAATACAATTCATGTTATTTTGTTCCATATTCCTTAATGAATTTACATCTATAATATATCTTGTTTTAGTTAAAATTAATTAGTATGATAATAAATATATTTCAACCCATTGAGTTATGTGAGCCAGCGCCAGAGTCTCATATTTCTCCCTGTTCACAGCCGGCTTGCAGATTAAATTAAAACTCGTGCGTAACCTCAGAAATGTCATTCATAAGGTGTTAAATCATGAAGTACTAACAAATGAGTTAAAGTCGGATTCAAGATCCACCGAGATTCACCATCTCATTTCGGTCAACTTTGGTATACTTTGCCTGGGCTCTGGATTTTGTTACGTGAATGTACAAATCTGACTATATATATATATATTAAAAACATAAAGCTAAACTGGTCAATAAATAATCAAAATTACCCCAAATTCACAACTGAACAAGACTAGCAAAGAAAAGTTCGGAAGTCTGTTTATAGCAGTGAAACTATTGTTAGTGTTTTGTAGGATAATTTCTTAGCTAGTCCGGTTGAATTTGTAAATTTGGTGTAATTTTAATTATACATTTATATATATAATTTGCTTACCTGAAGATTTGCGGTATTGATATTTGTCTTATAGTTAGATTATGCATGATTTTCATCATATATATATATATCATCATCATCAACAACCATTCTCAATCTACCACAACATGAAGGTCTCTCAAAGTTCAAACCATCTTCTCCTATCTTTATCTTCTCTTCTCCACATCATACATGCACAATTTCTTATTTCATCTATCCACCTCACATATGGTCTCTTTCTGGGTCTTTTACAATCTCTTGGAATCCAGTTTAAGATTTCAATTGTCCATCTATTATCATTTCTTCTAGCAATATGTCCAGCCCAACTCCATTTCAGTCTTTTAATTTTTTTCAATGAAGTCAATAACACCTGTTTGTTCTCTTGCCCATATATTGAGTTTTCTATCTCTTCTTGTTATTCCTAACATGCATCTCTCCATACTTCTTTGAGTGATCTGAAGTCTGTGAATTTTTCTTCTATTAAGTGTCCAAGTCTCAGATCTATAAGTAAGAATTAGTAAAACACATTTATTAAAAATCTTTCTTTTCAAACACATAGGCATATTTCATTTTAATATCAAGCTATTTCTATCAAAAACCATCCAATCAAGTTTAATTCTATGATTAATTTCATCCATTATGTTTCCATGTGTATTAATAATCTGACCAAGATATTTGTAGCTGTTAACTTCTTCTAACTCATCATAATCAATCTTTATTTTCATATTTTGAGAAGATCCATTTAACATTACTTTAGTCTTTTTAACATTTATCTTTATTTATACTTTCATCTGATAACTCTAAAGCATTATTTACAAAAAAAACTACATCATCTGAATAATCTAACTAACTTAATTAATCTCCATTTATTTTCATTCCATTAGATTCCCATTTTAATTCACAAAATACTTCTTGCAGCACTGCTGTAAACCGTTTTGGAGATATAGACTCACCCTGTCTTACACCCTTCTCCATGTTGACTTTCCTAGTATCATTATGTAATGTAATTGTTGCTGTTGCATTTTTATAAATATTTTTTTAAAAATATGACAATATCCTGGATCTATACCTTGATGATCCAATGCTTTAATCACTGACAAAATATTTATAGAATCAAATGCCTTTTCATAATCTACAAATCCAAACCATAATGGCAACTCATATTCATTTGTCCTTTCTATAATTTCTCTCAATATCTGGACATGATTTACTGTATTAAAACCACTTTTAAATCCATCTTGTTCTCTTCATTGCTGGAAATCCAATGTTCAATGTAAACGAGTTGTAATTATCATGGTAAAAAATTGGTATAAAACTGATAAAAGGCTGATAGGTCTGTAATTTCTAATAACTTCTGTATCACCTTTTTTAAATATTAATATTAATACTGCATTCTTCCAATCACCTGGGACATCTTTATCAATTAGAAATTTGGTATATAACTTTGCTAAAATATTTCTATATCTTCAAATGCTACTTTTAATATATCAATTATAATTTTATCATTACATGGAGTTTTTCCTTTCGGTCTAAATTTAATTGTATGTCTCACTTCTTCATTTAAAATTCTGGGCAATTCGGAAAATATAATAGATATAGGAGGTACTTGTTCTTTACTACTATATAATTCGTGATAGAAGTCTTCTACCCATTTCATGATGCAATCTCTCTTTTTAGTAATAGTTCCATCTTTTTTATATTGCAGATATGTTTCCTACCAATACCAAAATGTTGTTTTACACACTTGAGACTTTTATTCTTTTCTACATCTTTCTTGCTAGTTCACAGTTATACTTTCTTATATCATTTTCAACTCTTTTCCGCACCATTTTACAGAATTCGAGGTATTCAATCATTTTAATGCATTATTTTTTATATCTTTGTATTCATTCTTTTCTTCATAAATTTCTCTAGTCTCAGTAGAAATTTCATTGTTCAATTGCTGTTTTTTTCTACCAGTTATCTTTGTTGCAGTTTTTAAAGGTATATCAGTTATTTTCATATTAATTTCATTCAAATTTGAATCATGTTCAAAATCTACTAATACTTGAAACCGATTTATAAGTTCTAATTTAAATTCATTAGAGTGTTTCTGAATATTAAGACTATCAACAGTAACTATTGTTTTTCTTAATAATTTTTGTCTCTCTAGTTTTGCATTAACACGTGTCTTACTATTCGATTATCACTTCCTGTATTAAATTTATTAAGAACATTACAATCTTGAAATATGTATTTTATGTTAGTCAAAATATAATCCAGTTCTGATGTACCTTCGTTTGGATGCTACCATGTACATTTAATTTTAACATTTTCCTGGACAAAAATAATTTATAATATAAAGTTTTTCTTTTTCTGCAAACTCCACAAGTCTATGACCTCTCTCATTTCCATTACCATAACCAAAATTACTTACAGCAGTTTCATCTTTCATTTGTTTTCCAATTGTATCATTAAAGTATCCCATAACAATTTTAAAATGTTGTTTACTCTGATCAAAAGCCTTTTGTACGTCCATATAAAAATCTTCTACTACTTCATCACTATGAGATCTTGTTGGGGCATAAACATGAATCATCTGCATTTGGTATCTACTATTAAGTTGTATAACTAAACTTGCCACTTTGTCCAATACTCCATCAATCTCCACAATGTTGTTCTTCCACTTTTTATTTATAATGAATTCTACTCCACTTGTATTTCCAATATTTGTGTCTTTATAGTAGAGTATGTGCCCACTTTTTAAATCAATTGTTTATTCACCTTTTTTTTTAATTTCACAAAGTCCAATAATGTCCCATTTAATATAAGGCAGTTCTTCTTCTAATTCTTGCAATATTCCTTTACTTGAAAGTTATTTGCAGTTGTAAGTACCTAAATAAAAAGTCATCATCAAATGTTAGTCTGGGTCCACAATCAGTGGATTCTTAGCACTCTCTGCCTTTGATCACCAACCGCTACTTTGGTTGGTGACTTTACACCCTCCTGTTAATAAGGGTCATGATTTATTTTTGTACCTCATTATTTTATTTTTCAAAATATATTTATATTTTGTAAGAACACACGAATTAGTACAGAACATACTATTTAATAACTCTTCATGTGACAGTCTATCATAAGAAAAATTACCCTAATGCGGATGGGATGCCAAACCGAATACAAGGTATAGCTAGGATATTTTTGCAAAAGCAAAAATCAATATAATTTTGAAAAATATGTGAGGATCTTTTTATTTTTTTAATTATTTTAAGGCTAAGAAAAATCAAGTTAGTTTGTTACAGTGTAAGTAGCGTCTTTAAATGTGAAGACATCTCTCATTAATTTGCCCTTACGGATAAAATGGAAGAAATCAGAGAGATACTCATGGATAAGTATATAAAAAATTCTTTTAACTGTTATTTTAAACTGAATAACCTAATTAGTAATGCATCTTATTATGTTTTATATTGACAAATTTAAAAGTAGAGTTACTTTTATATAGAGTCATTGATTAAGCGACTTGCTTGAAAATGATAGAAATTAACTTAACTTCATATGTATTCTGTACTAGCTTGTGTGTTGTTATTAAAAGTTGAATCCAAAAACAAATTAATGTTTTGAATTTTTCTAAATATATTTAACAATTCAGCTAGGAAATGAAAATATTGTAATACAGTTACATATTAACCAACCAAGAGAACAAGCTGGATTTAAAAGTGGGTTTGATTTTGACACAAAGGATCATATTCAAATATTAAATGAAGTTTTAAAAAGATGTATATATGAGTGCAATTATGTTTTGTATTTGCAAAATGTGATAAGGCATTTCATTTTATAAGCTCTTCGATAGTAGTTAAATCTTTGGATCATTAAGGTGCAGATCCATTTATTGTCATATTCTCAAGAATATTTATAAAAAACGGAATAGCTACAATTATATTATATAATTAACATTAAGAAAGATGTATGACAGTATGGTGTGGTGTCCAAAACTTTTACAGCAGTTTTGCAACAAGTATTTTCAGGATTAAATTGGAAAGCTAAGGGAATGCCAGGAAACAAAGATTATTTTTACATCTAGATTTTGCAGTTCCCCTTTATACAAATAGTGTTTTATAGCTTCAGTAAATGTCACAATAGTTATCAGATGAAAGTAAAAAAGGTAGGATAAAAGGAAATTTTAAAAAAGGCCAAAATAATGTTCTCAAAACAAGAAACTAAAAGATTGATAATAATTACTTGGAGGAAGTTAACAAGTACAAATACCTTGATAAGATTATAATTACAGATGGAAACATAGTTGAAGAAATCAACAACAGAATAAAACGTTGTTGGAATGCTTTTGTTAGAAATAACTTAATATTAAAAGAAAATATGTCTATGAGTTTGAAAAATGATTTTGTAATAATTATTTTTACCAGTTTATACTTAAGGATCTGAGTCCTGAAGACTTAAAAGAAAAGTAATACAGAGACCCGAGATCACTCAAAAAAGTATGGACATGCATATTATTAGTAATAAAAAGAGATAAAAAATGAAATACATGGCTGAGAGAATAAACAGTTGTTACTGACATTATTATAGAATTAAGAATCTGAAGTGGAGTTGGGATTAACATATTTCTAAAATATATAATAATGGTTAGGTAGTTGAAATAATGAATAGGATTCAGAGATGTTGCAATATATTTAGAGAGAGACCACATGTGAGATAGATGGATAAAATAATGAAGGTTGTGAGGCCGATGTGTGCAAGAAAAAATAAATATCAGAGCAAATAAACATAGAAAGACTTTCATCTTGCAGTGAACCGAAAATGGATGAAAATTATATATATATATATATTGTGCCAATATTGATATAGGCACATATAATTTTATCTAAAATTATATTATTAAATAATCTTTCATAAAAGAAAAGCGTAAAAATTAAATGTCGAAGAGTTTATCAAATAGTTTTCTATCGTTAGTTTTTGAAATAAGAGCTGCAGTTAATCAATCAGAAGGGGAGAGGGGTGTTTTGTTAGAGAAATTAAACTAAGAGTTTTCTTATTAGTATTCGTAAAATATAAATAATTTAAAGTTTGAAAAAAAAAAAAGAAAAACAAATCTCTTCTCATTCAAGTTTAATTAAAGAAAATGTTAAAATTAATATATGTGCGTATATATGTGCGAGTGTCAACAATGGAATAAATGTTATGAAAGTTAAAGAAGATTATCATTAAAAAACACGGCAATGGCTATTAGATATTAATTAAAATAAAACCACCACGATTTATTGCATGGCTATGGCTAATTAAGCAATCTTTCAAAACACGTTTATCAAATGATTATCACTGGGATTCGAAAACATATATTGCCGGGAGATATTGCAAAGACAACACGTCGCAGGTATAAATAGACTTTTTTATCGGACAGTGGAGTTCACAAAGTTACTGAGTGAGTGCAGTTCAGATATAGTAGTTCAGTTCAGATATAGATTGAGTCAGTTCACAAATTAATTGAGCCAGTTAAGAAACAAAATGCAGTGCTGAGAAGATTTTGGGAATTCACGCCTCTCTACCCTGAAGCCCGATAAAAAACAGCAAAATCTGCCCGTGAAATAATGTCAACGTAACAACTTAGAAATCTCCGTCAATGTCTGATTGTCTCCAATAATAATAATCTGGAAGAATAGCGAAACTCATTAAGGAAAAGTCCCAGCCGGCTGGAAATCTTCGTAATGGAAATATTGTCACCGAAAGCAACAGAAGGAAACAAAAGTCTACATTCAAAAGCCTAGGTAAAAAAAAAAAATATTTCATATTCTTATTAGCCATTGCATTAATTCGTACGAATCTTTCAAGAGTCTAATTATATGAACTCTATATCATACATACATGAACTATTGATGTGTGTGATTAAATTTCAAATGCTATGTAGTCCTTTATTATCATTATTATGTATGTACATGAGTTAATATGTGCGTGATCATTATATAAATATTTATTAGTTAAATTAGAGTGTTCTGTTATTAAATCTATAGGAATATTTAAACTAGTTTAGATTGTTAATTTAAAAATATGCGTGTGTTTGTTAGAATTATAAAATGTTTAAATTTAGTAAATAAATGCTAGTTAATAAATTGTCTTTAAAATTAAACTTTATTTGTTGGTCAATTCTTTTTAGCAAATTCTTTTATCAATTCTTTTACAATTCTTTTATTAACTCTTTCACCAGTAATTATGTATAATTTTGTAGTGATTATAAATAGCTGAGCTAGTCGTGGATATTTAGGCGTTGAGTTAGTGGCCATTGTCCAAAGTGCGTTGTTTATTCAATAATCTGAATAGACAGCTGGCGCCCGTGTTTATACACAAACAAAAAAGTGCTTTGAACGTGGTGTTGAATTCAACAGCCGAGAAGAAGTTATGTCCTGGAAATGTAACGCTAGTTATATATATTTTATAGCTATCGTTTGGGCATACATATTCTCCGAATATGTTCTTCTCTGCCTAAGAGGCTGGTGTTTCGAGCCCACATAGACAAACCCGGTTCAAATGGCTATACCCAACGTGGGCCGAACTTGTCATAAATGACAGTATTTAAATACTTTATTTCTTGTTTAAAAATTTTATACAAAAGTAAAAATCTAATTCGTATGTGAAAGTGTTTTAATTTAAAAAAAAAAAAAGAATTGACCAAAAACTTTTTTTTTCTTTAAATGAAAAGAGATTTTGACATTTATGCTATCAAATCAGAGTCAATTAGGTGTTATGGGCGGAGTTAAAGCATTAGATCGGGTAGAGAAAAGGGCAAAAAAAAGGGTGGAGTTAGCGTGTATTTCCGTTTTAGTAGGAAATAAATAAATAAGTCGTATATTAAATTTAGTGAAATAAAATACTGTTTAAAAATGGAAAAAGACAAAGAAATGTCTGAGATGCGAATGTTGATGAATGTGATACAAGAATTCAGGCAAAGTCAGCAAGAACTCATTGCGGAACTAAGAGAAATTAGGCAAAATCAGCAAGAATGCATTGCGGAACTAAAAGAAATGAGACACGAGAGAACAGGAAAAGTAGAGAAAAACCAAGAAGTTATAGAGTTAGATTTAATTAAAGAAAGACAGGAAGTTGATGGGATAAAAGATGTAAAAATTGAATTAGAACTAGATAGTGTTAAAATAGAGAAGACTGAAATAGAAATTAAAGCAGAACAGGATAGTGCTAAGACAGAGGAAAATATAGATCTAGAAATAGAAGAGAGACATAAGTTCAAGGTAGAAAATAGCGTAGAAAAGTTTTTACAAAAAGTTAAAAAAGTTAAAGTAAAAGTTCGTGTTTGTTTTAAACGTAGATTTAAAATAAAAAGAAAGTGTAGAAAACAATATTCATGATTAGGAATAATACGGAGGTCTGTGAAGCTTAAAAGTTTTCTAATTTACAAGGCAGAAAATAAAACGGAAAGAGAAAGAGATAAAATAGATTTTAATCGTGAGATAGAAGTAAGATTATGGAGTATAATTTATGTTAGTGAGTTAGTAGAAAGAAAAAAGGAACTGCCTGACATAGTTTAAAAGTTAGTAATTGGGTGGAATAGTAAAGGAAATAAACAAAAAGGACCGGAAATGGACAATGAGCACGAATATGATTTTTCTAATGTAAATAAATCTGGGAAGTAACTGAAATAAGTTAAATGTTTGAAAGTAATAATAATAACGTAGGATTCGCAAAATACAAGATTTGGTTTTTCTTTCCACACACATATTAATTAAGAGAAAATGTTCGTAAATAAATAAGTACGTCAAATAGTTAAAATAAAATCGATAAAATAAAATAGTTTTGAATATACGTAAGTTAATAATAAAGAAGTTAAGTAAATGATTTAAAATATGATACCGTAATATAAAATATGTAAACTGATGTCCGTGATAAGTTAGAATAGTATTATAAGATTAGTGTAAATAAATATGTAAGATAATGTTCGTAATAGTTCAGAATAATATAAATAAATATGTTAACCTTTTAACCGCTAATTAAATCATTGGTTGTGTGAGGTAAAAATCAAAGCTTTTAATTGGCCAACTCACAAACTGAAGACAAAGCCTATTGTTAAAACATATTCGCCTATAATATTAAATTCAACTCAGATACGTTTATAAAAAGTATATTATTAATTTTTCAGGTTGTGAAGAGAACGAAAGTTCTTTCAAAAATAAGTTGCTATTTATTTATTCTAAAATATTCAATATCGGCAACATAAAAGCTATAATATAAACAAAAAGATCGCTTTTATGTTATAGAAAAGTAAATATTCTTTTTCAATATTTGTACTAAAATCTTCAATTTTCGAAAATAATTTTGTTTTTTTATTATTCTCTCTGAAAATACTTTTTAATTTCCATAAATATAATTTTATAATAATTTAAATTGTATTCGAAATGAAAATCTCAGCGTTTTTCTTTATTTTCTTTGATCGGCAGTTTCTTTGTTCTTTCCAGCAATCAGAATGTCTTTTTCATCTGGGATGTAAGAACCAATCACAAATAATGTTCCTTCTTTGTTTAGGTTTAAATACGTTTTTTTTAATATCTTACAGTACTTTAAAAACGAATGAAACGTGTAAGTGTTTTTTAAAAATGGGAGTTAGAGTGATGTCAGATGTGCGAGGCTTAAAAAGTTTTGGTTAAGTAATCTTCATGTGTATTTAAAAATAATATTGAAAGGTTAAAATAATATAGGTGAAAGTCAATCTAAGTTGTATTAGGAAAGTATCAGGGTTTGAAATTAAAAGGATGAGGGTAGTATAGAAATGTTATAGTTAAGGATAAGTTTAAAGCTGTAGGCTGGGTAAATGTTAGTACCCATAACGGATTGGCCGGGATCATTCCTCTTCTAAAATGCGCACTGGGGACAACCAGAGTAAGCCGCAAGTCACTTTTCAGGGGAGAATCCCCATACCTCGTACCTCATTTTCCAAAGTGTAAGTCGGAAATGGACAGTTGACAAATCCTGCTATTCACAGCAACCTCTTCTTATTCTAAGTCCGATCAAGAAAATCGGCAATCTTTTTCCAAAGCGTAAGTCAGAAATGGACAGTTGAAATTCCTGCCATTCGCAGCGACCTTTTATATAGTCAATATCCGATCAAGAGAATCGGCAGCCGAAGCTTCGTTTGTTAAAAGATCCCAGTGCCACAAAATTAGTTTGTCCTCGTGGTCACTATCCAGGACTTGAACATTGTAAACAATGTTACCATCATAGAAAGAAGTAAAGTATCAATTGAGATTGCCCTTAGTATGAAAAGCAAAAGATTAAAAAAAGGCAAACTTAGAAAATAATAAATTAAGGTTTAAAGTTGTCAGAGATAAAATGGTCAAAAATGATGCATTTTGCTCTCAAAGGGAGGACGGTGTAATGTGCCAATATTGATATAGGCACATATAATTTTATCTAAAATTATATTATTAAATAATCTTTCATAAAAGAAAAGTGTAAAAATTAAATGTCAAAGAGTTCATCAAATAGTTTTCTATCATTAGTTTTTGAAATAAGAGCTGCAGTTAATCAATCAGAAGGGGAGAGGGGTGTTTTGTTAGAGAAATTAAACTAAGAGTTTTCTTATTAGTATTAGTAAAATATAAATAATTTAAAGTTTGAAAAAAAAAAAAGAAAAACAAATCTCTTCTCATTCAAGTTTAATTAAAGAAAATGTTAAAACTAATATATGTGCGTATATATATGCGAGTGTCAACAATGGAATAAATGTTACGAAAGTTAAAGAAGATTATCATTAAAAAATACAGCAATGGCTATTAGATATTAATTAAAATAAAACCAACATGATTTATTGCATGGCTATGGCTTATTAAGCAATCTTTCAAAACACGTTTATCAAATGATTATCACTGGGATTCGAAAACATATATTACCGGGAGATATTACAATGACAACACGTCGCAGGTATAAATAGACTTTTTTATCAGACAGTGGAGTTCACAAAGTTACTGAGTGAGTGCAGTTCAGATATAGTAGTTCAGTTCAGATATAGATTGAGTCAGTTCACAAATTAATTGAGCCAGTTAAGAAACAAATGCAGTGCTTAGAAGATTTTGGGAATTCACGCCTCTCTACTCTGAAGCCCGATAAAAAACAGCAAAATCTGCCCGTGAAATAATGTCAACGTAACAACTTAGAAATCTCTGTCAATGTCTGATTGTCTCCAATAATAATAATCTGGAAGAATAGCGAAACTCATCAAGGAAAAGTCCCAGCCAGCTGGAAATCTTCATAATGGAAATATTGTCACCGAAAGCAACAGAAGGAAACAAAAGTCTACATTCAAAAGCCTAGGTAAAAAAAAAAATATTTCATATTCTTATTATAATAGCCATTGCATTAATTCGTACAAATCTTTCAAGAGTCTAATTATATGAACTCTATATCATACATACATGAACTATTGATGTGTGTGATTAAATTTCAAATGCTATGTAGTCCTTTATTATCATTATTATGTGTGTACATGAGTTAATATGTGCGTGATCATTATATAAATATTTATTAGTTAAATTAGAGTGTTCTGTTATTAAATCTATAGGAATATTTAAACTAGTTTAGATTGTTAATTTAAAAATATGCGTGTGTTTGTTAGAATTATAAAATGTTTAAATTTAGTAAATAAATGCTAGTTAATAAATTGTCTTTAAAATTAAACTTTATTTGTTGGTCAATTCTTTTTAGCAAATTCTTTTATCAATTCTTTTACAATTCTTTTATTAACTCTTTCACCAGTAATTATGTATACTTTTATAGTGATTATAAATAGCTGAGCTAGTCATGGATATTTAGGCGTTGAGTTAGTGGCCATTGTCCAAAGTGTGTTGTTTATTCAATAATCTGAATAGACAGCTGGCGCCCATGTTTATACACAAACAAAAAAGTGCTTTGAACGTGGTGTTGAATTCAACAGCCGAGAAGAAGTTATGTCCTGGAAATGTAACGCTAGTTATATATATTTTATAGCTATCGTTTGGGCATACATATTCTCCGAATATGTTCTTCTCTGCCTAAGAGGCCGGTGTTTCGAGCCCACATAGACGAACCCGGTTCAAATGGCTATACCCAACATGGGCCGAACTTGTCATAAATGACAGTATTTAAATACTTTGTTTCTTGTTTAAAAATTTTATACAAAAGTAAAAATCTAAAAGCTAAATTACGTATGGGAAAGTGTTTTAATTTAAAAAAAAAAAAAGAATTGACCAAAAACTTTTTTTTTCTTTAAATGAAAAGAGATTTTGACATTTATGCTATCAAATCAGAGTCAATTAGATGTTATGGGCGAAGTTAAAGCATTAGATTGGGTAGAGAAAAGGGCAAAAAAAGGGTGGAGTTAGCGTGTATTTCCATTTTAGTAGGAAATAAATAAATAAGTCGTATATTAAATTTAGTGAAATAAAATACTGTTTAAAAATGGAAAAAGACAAAGAAATGTCTGAGATGCGAATGTTGATGAATGTGATACAAGAATTCAGGCAAAGTCAGCAAGAACTCATTGCGGAACTAAGAGAAATTAGGCAAAATCAGCAAGAATGCATTGCGGAACTAAGAGAAATGAGACACGAGAGAACAGGAAAAGTAGAGAAGAACCAAGAAGTTATAGAGTTAGATTTAATTAAAGAAAGTCAGGAAGTTGATGGGATAAAAGATGTAAAAATTGAATTAGAACTAGATAGCATGTTAAAATAGAGAAGACTGAAATAGAAATAGAGAGGATAGAAGAAGAGGAAAATATAGATCAAGAAATAGAAGAGAGACATAAGTTCAAGGTAGTAAATAGCGTAGAAAAGTTTTTACAAAAAGTTAAAAAGGTTAAAGTAAAAGTTCGTGTTCGCTTTAAACGTAGATTTAAAATAAAAAGAAAGCGTAGAAAACAATATTCATGATTAGGAATAATACGGAGGTCTGTGAAGCTTAAAAGTTTTCTAATTTACAAGGCAGAAAATAAAACGGAAAGAGAAAGAGATAAAATAGATTTTAATCGTGAGATAGAAGTAAGAATATGGAGTATAATTTATGTTAGTGAGTTAGTAGAAAGAAAAAAGGAACCGCCTGACATAGTTTAAAAGTTAGTAATCGGGCGGAATAGTAAAGGAAATAAACAAAAAGGACCGGAAATGGACAATGAGCACGAATATGATTTTTCTAATGTAAATAAATCTGGGAAGTAACTGAAATAAGTTAAATGTTTGAAAGTAATAATAATAACGTAGGCTTCGCAAAATACAAGATTTGGTTTTTCTTTCCACACACATATTAATTAAGAGAAAATGTTCGTAAATAAATAAGTAGGTCAAATAGTTAAAATAAAATCGATAAAATAAAATAGTTTTGAATATACGTAAGTTAATAATAAAGAAGTTAAGTAAATGATTTAAAATATGATACCGTAATATAAAATATGTAAACTGATGTCCGTGATAAGTTAGAATAGTATTATAAGATTAGTGTAAATAAATATGTAAGATAATGTTCGTAATAGTTCAGAATAATATAAATAAATATGTTAAAGTAATGTTCATGTGTATTTAAAAATAATATTGAAAGGTTAAAATAATATAAGTGAAAGTCAATCTAAGTTGTATTAGGAAAGTATCAGGGTTCGAAATTAAAGGAGGAGGGTAGTATAGAAATGTTATAGTTAAGGATAAGTTTAAAGCTGTAGGCTGGGTAAATGTTAGTACCCGTAACGGATTGGCCGGGATCATTCCTCTTCTAAAATGTGCACTGGGGACAACCAGAGTAAGCCGCAAGTCACTTTTCAGGGGAGAATCCCCATACCTCATACCTCGTTTTCCAAAGCATAAGTTGGAAATGGACAGTTGACAAATCCTGCCATTCGCAGTGACCTCTTCTTATTCCAAGTCCGATCAAGAAAATCGGCAATATTTTTCCAAAGCGTAAGTTGGAAATGGACAGTTGAAATTCCTGCCATTCGCAGTGACCTTTTTTATAGTCAAAGTCCGATCAAGAGAATCGGCAGCCGAAGCTTCGTTTATAAAAAGATCCCAGTGCCACAAAATTAGTTTGTCCTCGTGGTCACTATCCAGGACTTGAACATTGTAAACAATGTTGCCAGCATAGAAAGAAGTAAAGTATCAATTGAGATTGCCCTTAGTATGAAAAGCAAAAGATTAAAAAAAAGGCAAACTTAGAAAATAATAAATTAAGGTTTAAAGTTGTCAGAGATAAAATGGTCAAAAATGACGCATTTTGCTCTCAAAGGGAGGACAGTGTAATGTGCCAATATTGATATAGGCACATATAATTTTATCTAAAATTATATTATTAAATAATCTTTCATAAAAGAAAAGTGTAAAAATTAAATGTCGAAGAGTTTATCAAATAGTTTTCTGTCGTTAGTTTTTGAAATAAGAGCTGCAGTTAATCAATCAGAAGGGGAGAGGGGTGTTTTGTTAGAGAAATTAAACTAAGAGTATTCTTATTAGTATTTGTAAAATATAAATAATTTAAAGTTTGAAAAAAAAAAAAGAAAACAAATCTCTTCTCATTCAAGTTTAATTAAAGAAAATGTTAAAACTAATAAATGTGCATATATATGTGCGAGTGTCAACAATGGAATAAATGTTATGAAAGTTAAAGAAGATTATCATTAAAAAACACGGCAATGGCTATTAGATATTAATTAAAATAAAACCAACACGATTTATTGCATGGCTATGGCTAATTAAGCAATATTTCAAAACATGTTTATCAAATGATTATCACTGGGATTCGAAAACATATATTGCCGGGAGATATTACAATGACAACACGTCACAGGTATAAATAGACTTTTTTATCGGACAGTGGAGTTCACAAAGTTACTGAGTGAGTGCAGTTCAGATATAGTAGTTCAGTTCAGATATAGATTGAGTCAGTTCACAAATTAATTGAGCCAGTTAAGAAACAAAATGCAGTGCTGAGAAGATTTTGGGAATTCACCCCTCTCTACCCTGAAGCCCGATAAAAAACAGCAAAATCTGCCCGTGAAATAATATCAACATAACAACTTAGAAATCTCCATCAATGTCTGATTGTCTCCAATAATAATAATCTGGAAGAATAGCGAAACTCATCAAGGAAAAGTCCCAGCCAGCTGGAAATCTTCGTAATGGAAATATTGTCACTGAAAGCAACAGAAGGAAACAAAAGTCTATATTCAAAAGCCTAGGTAAAAAAAAAATATTTCGTATTCTTATTATAATAGCCATTGCATTAATTCATACGAATCTTTCAAGAGTCTAATTATATGAACTCTATATCATACATACATGAACTATTGATGTGTGTGATTAAATTTCAAATGCTATGTAGTCCTTTATTATCATTATTATGTGTGTACATGAGTTAATATGTGCGTGATCATTATATAAATATTTATTAGTTAAATTAGAGTGTTCTGTTATTAAATCTGTAGGAATATTTAAACTAGTTTAGAATGTTAATTTAAAAATATGCGTGTGTTTGTTAGAATTATAAAATGTTTAAATTTAGTAAATAAATGCTAGTTAATAAATTGTCTTTAAAATTAAACTTTATTTGTCGGTCAATTCTTTTTACCAAATTCTTTTATCAATTCTTTTACAATTCTTTTATTAACTCTTTCACCCGTAATTATGTATAATTTTATAGTGATTATAAATAGCTGAGCTAGTCGTGGATATTTAGGCGTTGAGTTAGTGGCCATTGTCCAAAGTGCGTTATTTATTCAATAATCTGAATAGACAGCTAGCACCCGTGTTTATACACAAACAAAAAAGTGCTTTGAACGTGGTGTTGAATTCAACAGCCGAGAAGAAGTTATGTCCTGGAAATGTAATGCTAGTTATATATATTTTATAGCTATCGTTTGGGCATACATATTCTCCGAATATTTTCTTCTCTGCCTAAGAGGCTGGTGTTTCGAGCCCACATAGATGAACCCGGTTCAATATATATATATATATGTGTGTGTGTTAAAACGAAGATTTGCATGGGTTAAATATATAAAATACATATTTTGTGGGTTCATCCATGTTAAAAACTTTTAATATTAATTTACTGATGTTTCGACTTGGTCACACAAGTCACCAAGTCGAAACGTCAGTAAATTAATATTAAAAGTTTTTAACAAGGATGAACCCACAACATATATATATATGTGTGTGTGTGTGTATCGTAACCTTCTATAGCTAGCAATCATCATTCAATCTGTCTCACATACTACTATATTGTATCCTGCAACCTCCAATTAACTAATCGACCTACACGTTTGAAATAAATCCAACTATGTAACCTTCCCTTAGCTGCTGGAATCATATACGAATCCGGCCACACATCTTATGTCACCAAATCCGCCCCTTGTAACCTACACTATCCGAATCATCACGAATATATGCCTAAAAAGAAATGTTAAACTAAAGAGATGGTTTCTTTATTGAACTAAGCTTGCATGAAACTATAAACTTATAGAAGATTACAAGGTGATTAATGAAGAGAATAACTTCTGGTCAAATTAGCTTTAAAATCCACAAACAAACAAACAAATAAAATGTTATGAAATAAATTTTATATTCATCAAACCACTAAATAAATAATAATTAGATCGATGGAATGAATATGTAATTAAAATTATAAATTAAGTAATAAATAAAATAGGATATATATGACTAAATGGATGGTGTAAATAAGTAATAATTAAATAATAAAATGAAATGAGTCTGAGAATGAAGAGAAAAGAATGAATATGTATAAGAATAATGAATGATTAAGATGATGGTAGAATAAGTGTTAATGAATGATTAATATGATAATGTAATAAGAGCTAGTGAATGGTGAATTAATTACGATAATGAATTAGGATGAAAGAAAAATGAAGAAATAAAGAAAGTTTGAAATGATAGATGAGAAGAATGATGATGATGGAAAATGATGTCTAGAACTCTAAACTGATATTGAATTAAATGATAATAAGGTAACTAAATAAAATAGGGATTCCAAGCTTAACAAAACCAGAATATTCATCATAAAGTCAAAACAAGCTATACATTTTAAGACAAAAGAAGCAATTTATACCTTAAAGTTTGGTTGACTTTCATAAAACAGCGAGTATAACGTAACTCAAATCCCATTACAATAAACAACTAGATATAAAAATTTCAAGAAAGGTCATTCATGACATAGATATAAAATTTACCATAAATTCAAATTCCACATTGCAAATTAATAACTTATTCTTCTCAGGGTTCAAAAAACTTAAAGATTGTTATACTAGATATACTTGGGTCAGTGAGGGGGATTTTGTCACTACCCAAATATAATGCACAAAGAAGCTCTTAATACAAAATCGAATTAACAAACAATATTTAGTAATTCCAAAGAAACTTTATAAACTCCATAACTATTATAAACCTTAAGCTTCAAGAAATAGGAATAACTTTTTAATACCTAAACACAATAACTTACCAACTTCCTTTTCTCAAATAATTATAAACAATGTGATCAAGATCAGTGAATGATAAATCTGCTGGTTCAAATAAACTGATTAACCAATATTAAAGTGTTTATATTTTAGTATACCATTTAAAATTATATGCACACTAGGTTAATAGTATTTTGATTAAGCGATGATGCCTTAGATGTACTCATAAATTATAGGGCTTAACAAAATTATTCTGGTATATTAACACATGGTTAAGTATACTATATTGATTAGATGATTTCAATATAATCATATGATATGCCGATAGCAATAACAAAAATAATGTGTGTGGTGATTAGCAATAAGACTACAGATAACTAAATAAATTTTAACACAACAAGATTTATTTACACTATTTACAAATTTATTTCAGACTCATTGCATAAAATAAGACAGACATTATATCAAATCAGGTATGGAAAATAATTTGTATCCCATTGACTATACACATAGTATATAAGACAAACTAATACAGTGATATTTATAGTATCGTTATCATTATTGGCTATGTTTCTATTATTATTCTATCTTATAGAATAGGAAGGTTAAACTTTATTTAAACTAAATTAGGACTCAAATTATAAAACAAAAGTGTGTTTAAATCTTTGGGATATGTGCCAATTTAAAATTTAAAATTCAAAGTTATAAATTAGTGTATTAAACTGTATCTATTTTATTTATCAGAATATGATAAGGACAATTATCATATTCTGCACAATTAACAATTCTTATTATTTACTATGAAGAGATTCATTGTATTAATGTGGGGACAGACATCAGAAGTCAAATGCATACATGACACCAAAACACTGCTTATGTCCACAACATAACCATTCTAATAGTTAATCTATCTTACCAATCCATCTGCAAATCACTGCTTGATGAAAATAAATCAACATTGTCCATGTGTATCTCTTGCTCTTTCATATAGAAGTTTTACAATCACTAATAAGTTTTGGTTGGTTTGTTTATAAACTGATGAAGATCCTACAACATCATAAAGACACTATTCTAATTAGCCAAACACTATAGATAGACCAGTGTCCCTGAATTTAACTTTATTTTATCCATGCTATTTAATTTTAAAATACTAAAACTTCACCATACGTGGTGGAAAACTAACTACATAACATCATGAGGGATCAAACAATAAAGGGAGGCTCTACAAAACAACATGATAGTTGTATAATAATATGGCCAATTCTAATACCTTTTCATAGGTATAAATGTGTTGACTAACCTCATCACAGGGAAATAGAATTCAGACGATGGATATCATCCTCTCTTGGGATTAATTATGCTAACTAAGCATTAACTATTGATCACCCTCAACAACATCATCATCTCATGTAATCAGAAATTGGGACAATTCTTCATCTGCCCATGCCCAATATCAATAATACTATATTTGATGCCATTACATGTGGCACATACTTGTCAGCTGAAAGCCACCATGACTCCTTATCAATACAATAGCAAATAAAATAATTCTAACAATAAAAGTAGAAACATAAATATTCCATTTCACAGTGCAGAAACTATCAGTGTATTAAACAAACCCACATGTAAGTCAAATGCCCATTAACTATTTTTAAAAATAATAATAATACCTTTGGTTATAACAAGCCATACACACGTAGACAATGAATATTAGCCTACATTTTATATTTAAATTGGACATGTTCATTCATAGGCAAAATTTATGAAATGCAAAATGCTTATATCAATTATTTCATATAATAAAGTGATTGTGTCATTATAGTATATCTTTGACAAATTTAGTCTGTTTGTTTACCCTTCAATAAAATATTAAAATCTGTTTTAAAGGTGTGGAAATATATATATATCTCTTTCTAGATAAACGATATTTAATATTATATTTTCCCTCAACTGGGAAAATAAAAATATATACTGTATATATCTTTATACATCTATTTGTCTTTAACTAAATATATTTTCATAGCACAATATATAATAATAATAATAATAATAATAATAATAATAATAATAATAATAATAATAATAATAATAATAATAATAATAATAATAATAATAATAATAATAATAATAATAATAATAATAATAATAATAATAATAATAATAATAATAATAATAATAATAATAATAATAATAATAATAATAATAATAATAATAATAATAATAATAATAATAATAATAATAATAATAATAAAATCTCTGAATAATACATTACAAACAGTATATTACAATAATAAACCTAGGCAATAAAAAATAAATGCACATTTTCTCCCATTAGATTTCATCCACCTCAGTTCAAAGTTTGTTCCATCATTATGAACTAAATGATGAGGAAACTGATATCATGAGCAAAAGTTCATAAGTAATGCATATATATATATATATGATTATTATATTAGATTCTAGTATAGTGAAATAAAATTCAAATACTTCTAAGTGTAGCACAATTAAAAATATGTTTGCCCACATTTTCTGTAGATAATTTTCCTTAAATAAATTTATAGGTTTATTATGATCTACAAAACAAACTTTTTAAAATCATTTATTGATTTATTTATTTTGTTCTTCCATCTATGGTGATATCTGTAATAACTTTAAATGATCTTGGCAATATTAAAACATTTTAAAATATTTTTAATTCGCATGTTATACAATAAAGATTAAAAAGTAAATATTTATTTTATTTCATTTCTATCAGCAAATTACGATGTGTTTAATAATACTAAGAAGAATTTAGTCAATTGTGAGCAATTGTAAATATAATATTCTTGGTATTATTTTTGTAATCTGTAACTTTTCCATTTTTAATAACTATGCAAATTGGCACTAAAGCAAACTTTGCAGATGTGTTTTCTTTCTTAATAAAAATAGGGAATAAGTTCACCCATTTTTCTTTTAAATTGATTGAACTTTGTCTGACTTAAAATGAATTTTTAATTTGTCTACTTCATATTTTCACACTTTTCTTCTAATTTATTTCGAATTATATTTTATGAAGATTATAATTTATAAGCAAATGTATTTATCTTCTTTCTTATAAAGAGCACAAAACAAAACATTTTCTCTTTTTCTTTTCAATCTAAATGATTTACATGTCATTTTTAAATATGAAAATTGGTTAATATAAATAAATAAAAGTAATTGCTTACACTTTCTAAAATTATTCTTAGTTTGACGTAGTATTTGTTGAGTCAAATAAGAATCCATATGGCTGTTATTTTGTTTTCTCCAGTATGCATATCAGGAATTATAAAATCGATGGAAAATAGTGATGAATGAATACAAGGTTTTTAAGGTTTCTTATTCCATATTTTTAAATACACATTATCCTGTAATCTTATTCAATTCAATCCATAGGGTTATTACTTTTCAGCTTTTTCTTCTTTTTTTATTTTATAGGTGTAGGAATTAAAGACCTTTTATTCCAATTTTTTTTTCTTAATAGCTCCCCCCCTACAAACTTTTTTATATTATTTATACCTTATATTATATTGCATTGTGGTACTAAATGGACCAATAATTGAACAGTGTGAATAAATTAATATTTCTTCCCCTAGTGATGACTACCTAGAATGTTTTATATCAATTCAAATTGCAATACAATATATTTGAAGATTCTTTACAAAATTTAGAAGAATTATAAAGTGATTTTCTTTTCTCTTAATTACTGTTTAATAATAATAATGAAGTGCTAAATATTTTCATACTTCCAAATTGGATTAATACTATTAAAATATTATTTTAAATATAACTGCCACAAGACCTTATGATAAAAATGTTTATGAAATTAATATCCACTCTATCAGATTTTCTAGAGTGTCTCAAACAGTCCATGTCTTCATCATTCTCAGGATAATTATTGGTAAGCTTTTACTTAATTGGAAAATTATAATCCAATAAGCATTTCAACCTATAACTGATTTTTACACACTGATTTTCAATATATTAATAAATTATTATTAATTAAAATTTAAAATTTTACATACTGGATTACTTGAATAAACCTTAATATCATTGAGCCAAACCATATGGCTACAATATATATATATATATATATATATATATATATATAGCCATATATGTATATATATATATATATATATATATATATATATATATTGTTACTAATATCCTAACATCCTTGTAATACCTATTACACACCATATTGAAGCACAAAAATTGACAAACCATTACTTACGACACACAATTTAAACCCCAATGCAATCACACTGTAAATAAATGTTTAAAGTTAATTATCAAACAGACATGATAACTAATATTTGACCATCATCACTATTAAAAGTGTTTTGACTCAAAGACACCGTAACAATGCATAATAAACAAGGTTGGATAAAGGAACGCAGTCAATTAATAGCCAATATTAAAGTATATATATATTGTATATTACATATAATATTTTTTCATAACGGGTATTATACTTTTGTGTATATATATTCAATAGATGGCATTTTACCAAAAACACTGACCAAGCATTTGTTTACATAAATGACCAAAGAGTCAAAATTAACTATCTCTTTCATTTTAGCCCACCTTCAGATCAGCTGATTTCAAACTGATTTGCTCTCATCAGTGAAGGACAGAGCCAAGAAACTATATCTAAACACTGACTCTCAAGTGTTTATGCACAAAGTTTCTATCAGTTTGCAAGCATGAAATTTTTCAGACTGATAAAGTTTTCAAACTCAGCCAAACAAGCTAGATAGCTATATGGGCTGATCTCAGTTCAGTTTCTCCATATAGTCAAAGCCTCTGCAATCTATATCATTGCAGAAACCTTTAAAGCTAGATTTATGAAAAACAAAAACAAGTTTTAATCATGTTAAAAAACCTGCTGTCACTTGTATTTATGATCAATAGATGACATTTTACCAAAAACACCGACCAAGCGTTTGTTTACATAAACGACCAAAGAGTCAGAATTAACTACGCTTTGTGCATAAACACTTGAGAGTCAGTGTTTAGATCTAGTTTCTTGGCTCTGTCCTTCGCTAATGAGAGCAAATCCACTTGAAATCAGCTGATCTGAAGGTGGGCTAAAATGAAAGAGATAGTTAATGCTGATTCTTTGGTCGTTTATGTAAACAAACGCTTGGTTGGTGTTTTTGGTAAACTGCCATCTATTGATCATAAATACAAGTGACAGCAGGTTTTTTAACGTGATTAAAACTTGTTTTTGTTTTTCATATATATATAAATAACTTATTTATTTTTATATATATATATATATATATATATATATATAATTAAAAATAAATAAGTTATTTATTGAATACATCAAAATGAAACAAAAACTAAATCCTTTTTCCTAGAGGCATGTGTAAATATGTGAAGTTAGGTCATTCTATGTATAGTATCCAATCTTCAAAGAAACAGTCTATAAGATATCTTTGAACCAAGGAAAAATGTCAACAATGGATTGAAATGAGGATCAAGAATTTGCTTTTCATTGAACAATGAGCTTTTTCTCCAAAAGAGATAAAATTTCTTATCTGCTGAAGAACATACAAATTTTTACATAAAGGATTTGAATTTAAAATTGAAGAGAGACATCAACCAATTTTGAGTGGCAAAGCTATTAAAAGTCAATATTTAAATATCTGAGAATAAACGTGGTGAATTAAAGTTAACCAGATAAGGAATTTGAAATAAAAATTGGTAATTCTCAGTTATAGATTGCAATTTCTAAATTACAGGGTGTACAATAATATAAATATTGACATTACTCCACTCAAAACAAATTATTAAAGCAAAATATAATTAATGATAAAAACAAATATGCATTGCTAAGTGCATAAGCGACATCGGGGAAAGAAGGTCGTCGTCCATGGAGCTATAACTTGTCAGGATTGGGATGGAATTGACCTATTTCTACACACCTATATTAAGAAACATGATCTCAATTAGTAATGAATGGATTCTATAACTCTCCGCTTCAAAGCAAAAATTTCAAGGCTATCAAGGATAACTTACCTGATGGATGTTTTAGAACACTACTACTGTCCATATTTGAAATGGATTAATATGGATTACTGTAACAATTCACAAGGACAGATTTTCTTATAAACTTCTAATTCAAATTAAAGTTGACATCATTCATTTTAATTATTTGTATATTTGATTTTTTTCCCTTATTATAATGGCAAAAAAATAATACTAGTGTTGGTATGTAACATAATGAAGAAATATTTTATTTTTATCGTATGTAAAATAAAATATAATTTATGGTGGGCGCTTGATTGTGTATAAACACGATTATCATGAAAAGGAAATGGTAAGATGTTGTCTAATACATATTTAGTACAAACATTTATATTCTTGCTGCACATACATGTTTCTTTGTTTACATTAATAATTGTGTTAAACGTTTTCAGTATATTTGATTAACTATCGATATCATAAATGTTTTTTTTCTTGTCTACATCATGATTATGGCACACAATTAGGGGAATCCTAAATCAACACAATGAAAGATAGGAATGTCAGATACCAAAGTTGGCTAAAGCAAATGAGTTAAGAGTTTCAAGTAACTGTTTTAGAAAGTAAAGATGATTATGGCAATCCTGCACATGATTCATATCGTATTTACGTTAATAGGGACAATGAAAGGCTATTCTGTGTGAGATCAGTGTTTGGGATAATTTTTGGAACCAATTATAAACAAAGAATAACCATAAACATCTAAGTAAATGTTTTATAACTTTGTTTTGAATTTTCTTTGTTAAAATATCAATCGATGTAGATGATCTATGTTTTTTTCTATAGTCAACTTCCAATTAGTCATATCTGCTCACATATCTTACCATATAGTTATGAATATTTTATTTATTTACATATAAGTTCACATCCACGCCTATTATTTAACACATGCACATGTTTACACTTATCTGTATTTTAAATAATACTAATATAACCAAAATTATATGATCCCCCAGGGTCTCCATGGGTTCGAAACTCGGGATAATGGAAATAAAATGCAACATGGATAAGGTGAGTTAGGTATAGAGTTTAGTTGGTTCTTAACCTCTCCTCTCCTAGAAATGAATAATACGTGCGTGCTATGTATATGAACAAATAACAAAGATATACCCTCGTATTTATTATGATGACCACACTAATCTATTTACTTACCAGGAAAAGCCCGTCCCGTTACAAATGGCGCTACCAATCACGGGTCACGAAAAACGTATATTAGTGTCACACATGGTTATACATATAAAATATATCCAATTGTTGTTTAATTTAATTTTATATTAATACACAATTTTATATTTTAATCATAAAACAATAAAGTATAAAGACATTTATATTTTTTCTTGATATGTCAGGTTAAACTTAAATATAGACATTTACTAAGAATTTAAAACACAAACAAAACATATAATCAACAACTTCGGTGAAATAGAAAGATTATATAGTAAAAGAAAAAGAATAGTAAATGTGATAACGAGGATGAATATTTTCACAATGTACAATATAATAAGAAATCGTTATTATAGATCAAAAGTTAAAATAATTAATAGAAATATAAGATATTTTAAAATAAAGTATTAGAAAATTCATGATTACTAGAAGCCAAATTAAAATGTTGCGATTAGAAACAAGTAGTGAAAAAGAAAACGAACTTGAAATACAAGGTAATATGTATGGTCAGAGAATAAATAGAGGATAATATGTTAGAGGGTATAGAAAAAGAATAAGACCTAGGTTATCTGGGGTGGATTCAGTATTGAATGTCCATGTCTCCCAATCCATTAAAATTCCAGATAAGGCAAGGGAAGTGAAAACAAATAATGATGATACAATAAATGCTCACCCACACCGATAAAAAATGTCCACTAAGATAGATAATATGAGAGAAGATCACAAATAAATGAGGAAATATATGAAACAGATAAACAACAAATGTCAGCAGATATAAAAGTTTTATATAAAAAGGCAGATAAAGAACTACAACAAATGAGGGCAGATATGAAAGCAGATCAGCAGCAAATGTATGCCAAGATAGAAAATATATATGAAAAGATGGATAATATTTCAACAGATATGAAAGAATATTAACAACAAATAGTACATAGTATACAAGGGGACATATTAAAAAAATTTGATAATTTAAAAATTGAGCTGAATACTGAAATGACTCAATTGCAGACTAACTTTACTAACAAGATACAAGTTGAAAAAAATTGAAGAGAAAATTGAAGGCAAAATAAATACTATGGTCTTCAAAATAAAACAGACAGATGATAATTTCAAACATAAATTGGAATTAAATCTAGAAGAACCTGAAGTTAATCCCAGTTTAATCAAAGAATCAGTAAAAAGATTTTGTGATAAAAATACCTATAATAAGTGAAATTGATAAATGTCTGGAATCACCCATTATATTGGCATTTATCACAAAAATAAT
Source organism: Epiperipatus broadwayi (assembly GCA_028023455.1). Classification (NCBI taxonomy): domain Eukaryota; kingdom Metazoa; phylum Onychophora; class Udeonychophora; order Euonychophora; family Peripatidae; genus Epiperipatus; species Epiperipatus broadwayi. Next base: position 1,431,894 of record JAQFVV010000197.1, on the reverse strand, counting down.
GTTAGGCATAATGTTCATAAAGTAATTGGCAGCTATCATGATAGAATATTTCCATATCATGCTAATTCTTTCAGATGAGAAATATCACAACTATGTTAAAGTTTGTGAAATTGTAAAGGAAGCAGTCGTGCTTAATTATCTGAAGTGTAAATTAAGAGATTCGAAAGTGTTTTATAATGGAAGAGACGATCGAAATCAAAAGATTAATAAAAAATTATTTAAAATTAAAATATCAACCAGTAAAAATCCAAATGGTACAATGTTTCATTAACTGTGTAATGCCTATGAGGACCCATACACATTTATTAAGTATACAAATATAAATGCTTAATAAGCTTATAATAAAAATGGACCTAAAGTATTACGTCCCAGTATATGGAAACCAAATTAGGAGAAACAGAATAATCCCAATTTTTTTAGATATAAGTACATAATTTTAAGACTAAATCAAAATACACAAAATGTGAATTTGAATTCATGTAACGACTCATTATGATTATGGATAAACAGATTGAAGGATAAAAATGTAAAAGATGAGAACCCACATCATAAAACTTGTCATAAAGCATATTCGAGAAATAAAACTTTTAGAAATAATTTAGAACTTTATTTCTGGAAACCATAATGATTTATACCATTGTCATGGAAATGGTAACTGATTGCTTTAACAAGTTGTTTATTTATATATTAATGGCAGATATCACCTTTAACTGAGATCGAAAAATCCTGTAAGACTCTAAACTAAAAAGTAGGAATGGTACCTTTAAATAGACTTATAATTAAATAAGGCATAGGTTACCTAAACAAAATTTAGATGCATCTAAAAAGATTTTCCACCATAGAATATTTTGGTATATCATTATATAAAATAACAAATATGACTGACCATAAGTAACTTAGACATCATAACACCAAGTATATTAATAAAGACATATTGTGCAAAAGTATTCCTGAGAGAAGAATAAAAGCAAGTTATCCAAATCGTAGTATTACATGATGGGCATATAATTGTATATAAAATATAAGCCAAGATTTATTTGCAAAAGGAAAACATTTTAGGGGGGGGGGGGAAATAATCAAAACCAACATACAACTTACTCCATATATATTATATAAAGTCATGCCTATACTCATAAAAACACCTAGCGACTTAGAGAAGGATAGAATGGAGGCATATAACAAAATGTTACTAATAAGTGAAAATTGTGGTAAATTTAATGAAAAAGCTATCTTACTTAAGTTGTAGAAAGAACAAAGAGTTCTTTATAAACCAAATATGAATATATATTTATTTCATAGAAATACTGAACATACAGATATTTGATAACAAAACTAAGAACCTTTATACCTAATTAATATTTGATATAATCTATCAACATGATTAAAACTAGTACTGAGGAACATAGATAATTTAATAAACCTTAACTGCTCAACAACAATAAAAAGCATGGACCTATCCTAACCTAACCTAAAATAGTCGAAAGTTAAACAATTAAAAATATAATACATCTCTAATAATTTTACTGGGGTAATATGTTATGGATACCCTAACATTCTTGCAATAACTATTACACACCATGTGGCCCAATATAAATTCAAGACCCATGATATTAGTGTCCTTTACTAATTACTAGATTAGTAAATATTAAAACACAAAAATTGACAAATCATTAATGCCGAAACACATTGTAAATTCCAACGTAATTATACAATAAATAAATGTTTAAACTAAATTATCAAACAGGCATGAAGACTAACCTTTGTCCATCATCACTGTTAAGTGTGTTTTTGATTCAAACACAACACAGCAATGCACGATAAACAAGATCTGATAAAAGAACGCAATCAAGAATTAAAAAACTAATATTAAAGTTATATATATATATTTTTTTTTTATTTTTTTTTTTTTTTTTGGTAACACATTACTTATAGTAATATTCATTAAAAAGAACGTCAACAATGGGTTGAAGTGATGATCACGAATTTGCTTTTAGTTGAACAAAGAGCTTCTCCAAAAAAGATAAAATTTCTTATCTGCCAAAGAATTTACAAATTTTTATATAAAGGATTCGAATTTAAAATTCTAAAGAAACATCAACCAATTTTGAGTGGAAATAATATTAAAATTCAATATTTGAATATCCAAGACAGCTAGAGAATTAACGTTAACTAGATTTGGAATTCAAAATTAAAATCTTTGCAACAAGTATTTGAACTTCCAAAATGGCGGTAAGTCTCAGTTATAGATAGCAATATCTACATTCAAGAGTATGCAATAATAAACAAAATTTTGATATTACTCCACTCAAGACAAATCATTAAAGCAAAATATAATTAATGATAAAAACAAATATGCATTACTAAGTGCAAAAGTGACATCAGGAAAAGAAATTTCTCGACCATGGAGCTATAAATTGTCAGGATCAGGATGGAATTGACCTTTTACACCACCCTTATGTTATTATAGGAAACGTCAACGAATTTGTTATGAATGGATTCTAATATACTCTCCACTTCAAAAAAAAAATTGCAAGACTATCAAGGATAACTAATTTGATGGATGTTCTAGAACACTTATGAGCTACTATCTTTACTTGAAATGAATTAACATGGATTACTGGCCAATTCACTAGGACATATTTTCTTATAAACTTCAAAATCAAGTTCAAATTGATGTCATTCGTTTATTTGTATATATATATTACTTTAATATAGGGGCAAAAAGAGATAATATCAGTGTCGGTTTGAAACATAATGAAGAAATATTTTTTCTTTAACGTATGCAAAATAAAATATAATTTATGTTAAGCGCTTAATTGCGTTTTAACACGATCATCATTAATGAGTAAAGGTAAGACATCACCTAATACGTATTTAATACAAACATTTATATACTTGAAACTCATAAATGTTTCTTTGTTTGTTTGTATTAATAATTGTGTTAAACGTTTTCAGTATATTCAATTAACAATCTATATCGTAAATGGTTTTCCTTGTCTACATCATGATTATTGCACATTACAGGGGAATCCCAAACTAACACAAAGACAGATAGGAATCTCAGATATTAAAGTTGGTCAAAATAAATAAATTAAGATTTTCTAGTAACAGATTTAGGAAGTAAAAGTGACTATGGCAGTCCTGTATATGATACAAATCTTATTTATGTTAATATGGACATCATATGGGTATTCTTTGTGGGATCAGGGTTTGAGATAATTTTTGGAACCAATTATAAAGAAAAAATAACCATAAACGTCTAATTAAATATTTTATAACTTTGTTTTGAATTTTCTTTGTTAAAATATCAATCGCTGTAAATACACTTATTAAATTTATTCAAATATTAAATCTTGGTATGTTTTTCTATAGTCAACTTTCAATCAGTCATATCTGCTCACATATCATATAGTTGTGGATATTTTATTTATTTACATATAAGTTCACATCCACTCCTTTTATTAAACACATATACATGTTTACAACTATCTATATCTCAAGTTATACTAATGTAACCTAAATTACATGATTATCCAGAATCTGCATTGGTTTTCAAGCTCGGGATAACGGAAATGAAATGTGACATTGATGAGATGATTTAGCTGTATGGTTAATATTTAGTAGCTTTTTAATATCTCCTCTCCTACGAATGTAATCAATGTATGTGTTGTATGTATAGGACCAAATAAAAAAGATATTCTCTGTTTTTCATTATGATAAACTCACCAATCTATTTACATACCAGGAAAAGTCCGGTATATATATATAATTACTTCTCTATAAAACTGCTTTAATATTTCAACTAGCAGACTTGTTTTCATCAGAAAGCAAAATGGCTATTTCCAGAATTTAAGCGCTAAAATGTTACAGACAGTCAAGTATCAGATAACAAAATAAATTCCTATAGGTTAAAAATGTTTAAAAACTTTGTATATATATATATTTACAAAACTTTGTATAAAAAATACTAAAAAAAATTATTTCACAAAAAACTTATTTTAAAAAACTACAACCATACATACATTATTATTATATATTAAAATGTATCAAAAAACAATAAAAATATACTATTATATATGTACTCACCAAAAAAACTGTATATATATATATATATGTGTGTGTGTGTGTGTGTGTATTTTACTATATACATATATATCTTATACATATATATATATATATTATACTAATTCCACTTCGTGCTAGTCCACCTATCAAATAATCATCTAAGAAACAAAAAAAACAAATATCTGGAAAACCAGGTAATTCAAAGATGTGATAGTACCTATATTCATATTCATCCCATGAGGATGTAATGCCTTAAATTTAAAAATAAAAAAACTCTCCTTCTGTTTTTTTTTCTCTCATGGAAGAAAAATTGTCTTCCAATATAACCACTCTTAAATAATCAATCGGGTGATCAGGTAAATTTAAATGTTTAGAAACTGGTCTATCTTCATTTTTATGTAAAACATCAAATCTATGGTTGGTCATTCTAATATGTATACTGTTTGCTGACTCACCTATGTAACGACTCAAGATCTATTACATTCTATTAAATATGCCAAGTTTATACTTTTACAATTGACATAGCTGGGGATATATCATTTAAAACCATGAACGGTATCTCCCTGAACCATCTTTGTAACAATAATATGTTTGCATGTAAGACATCTCTTATCCTCACATGAAAAACATCCCTTTCCTGACACAAATTAATGCCAAAAACTGTGGATAGGGAAAAACAGATCTCAGATAATCTGTGGAATTTAATATATTAAAATGTTTCCATAATACTTCTATTGCATACATTTCTTAAATTTATATAATTTAATGAATACATTAGAATGTTTAAATCTTCAAAACAATATATAAATTTAATCCTCTTTACATATTTTTGGTTATTTTATCAATTACTAAGTTTGTTTTAAACAAAGTATAACAAATTTATACACAGTGATTGCCTACAGTAGATTAATTTGCTTGTAGTTAAATATTTCCCCTTACTAATCTAATTCATTACATATAAACAAGACAATGAGTTGTTTGCCTATCTTTTTTCTTCATTTTATCTCAGTATCTTTAAGGTTGCATAGTAAGAAACCTTTTTATATCTTGTTAAGAAATGATAATAAAGTGTTTTGGGTACTATATTTTGAATTAGTTTGAGCTTTATAGATTCCAATTTATTAATAATATATCTCCATTACTTCCTTGTCTATTATATAATATTTTTCCAAAAAACTAGATATGCTTTTGAATCATTGGGCATTCTATTAAATACCTAGGTAAAATATATAATATAAAAATGAAAAAAATATTATTATTATTTTACTTTGCCATAAAATCCACGTTTCTACAGAAATGTAAAATATTTTATCTATCTTCTTAATTTCACGCGATGAAAGTAATATCTAATGTAATTATAAAATTATTTTTATATCTTTAGTATTTCGTATCCCTAGAATTATTAAATTTAGTTTAATTTGATAAACATTTTTGTTTACATTTTTGGAGACTTAATAGTAAATATTAATCAAAACCAATGTATCATTTTATCATAGTAATTAAAATAAAAAAACATATTTAAATGCGAAATATTTTAATTTTAAATTAAATTAAATAACTAATAGTCTATTGATTATTTCTTAAATATATCAATTTAAGGAAGGTTTGGTAGTTTATTATTATATTGATTCTGTTTCCCCATTCTCTATTATTTTAATCAATTTTTATTTATTTTTTGTTTATTTTTGAAGATAACAACTGTTCAAAACATTAATAACTCTAATAAAAAAGTAATTGTATGTTAAGGTAATTATTTTTTTTCTATTAGGCTTTTTTATAATTTCCATTTTTATAGATAATTATTATTTTTTTATCTAATTATTTTAAATAATTATAATTTATCACGTGTAATATATATATATATATTGGTGATTGATAATTAAAGTTGTTTAATTAGTCTAATTAGTAAATACTAATTATGTATTATAATAAATCTTAATGAAAGAATCAAAATTAATGTCCAATGCAATTTCCTAACCTTGTTTTTTTTTTTAATATATTCACTGTTTTTGTAAATAAACGAAAAAGTAGATTTTATAGTATTTGAATTTATTTCAAAATCCTTCCATTATTATTAAATATGAATAAATATAATTTTTAGCAAGACCCATCATATTTAAAGTCTGTTTTCAGAGATAAATTTGTTTTAGAGAAACATTAAATGTTTCAGATCCCCCCCCCCCCATCTCCTACAGTTGTAATTATTTGTATATAAAAAACTCGATCATAATATTTACAATATTATTATCTTATTTTCAATATGCATACGCAAGATAATTAACTGCATTGCTTATGTAAAATTATATAACTTTGATTAATGGTTTCGGTTGTAAATTTTCATAATTAAATATATATATAATAGTTGGGCCCAGTGCACATCGCTAAATGAAAATTCGAATATAATATCAAATAACTCTCCCAAACGTGTTTTTTTTTTTTTAGTAATGCTGATAAACATAACTTTGGTGGAGTGATTTCATATTGCACACACACGTACACACATACGCATATATATCTGAAATTAATCCAAATTTCTATGATCCAACAACCACCCTTATATTTTACACCATCCATCCATATTTCATAATGTCTCATTCTAGGACTTGAATTTGTTTTTGAATTCCAGTTTAATTCTTCTACTATCCATCTATCATCATCTCTTCCAGCTATAAAAGTCCAATGCAGCTCCAATTCATTATCTTATTTTTTCAATAATGACATAACTGACTGTATATATCTTCATATTTTACTAAGTCATCTGAAGTTTTTTTTATATATGTTTCTTTATATTTAGTGTACAAGTCTCAGATATTTAGGTAAGAACTGGTAGACATCCTATTAAAAAACCTTGTAAATGCATATTCATTGTACCTTTTAATATTATTTATATAAAAATTTCTTCTTCCAAGTGGAATTCTATTATGAATATCATTCATTATGCTTACACCTATGTTAATAATCTGATCAAACTATTAAAATATTTTAATGTCCTTATCATTATGTAATATAATCACTACTTTTGTATTTTAATGAGTATTCTTAGGAGTACTAATAAATATTTTACGATAATTTATTGTTAATGTTAAGTTTGTCTGTTACAAATTCAAAATGTCATAATTCATATTCATGGATCCTACCTATAACTTTTTTCAGTACATGGATGTTGATACACTGTCCTAAATACGTTTAATTCCCTCTTGATCTTTTACTTGGTTAAGGTAATAAATCATAGTAATTGTCTAGATAAATGTTTTGTATATGAACACTGTAATTTTAAATATATATATATTTGATTTTTTTTTAAATATTAATATTACTACTGCATTTTTCGAATCATACGATAAATTATTATTATTATTATTATTATTATTATTATTATTATTATTATTATTATTATTATTATTATTATTATTATTATTATTATTATTATTATTATTATTATTATTATTATTATTATTATTATTATTATTATTATTATTATTATTATTATTATTATTATTATTATTATTATTATTATTATTATTATTATTTGGTCTCATGGTAAGCATGCTCTTGATGCCTTTTTTATTTTTTAAACACTTTTCACAACAATATCAGATTCACTATGAAAATAGAAAATAATAACCAATTTCCTTTTTTAGATGTTTTAATTGAAAGAAAAGAAGATGGTGTTTTATCCCATGATATATATATATATAAAAAACCAATACACACTGGGAGCTATCTACATTTTTCTTCCCATCAACATCCGGCACAACTATTTTCAGTGGCAAAGACATTGTTAGATAGAACAAAGACACTTTGCGATGAGAGTCATTTTCTGCAAGACATTTCTGCTACTAATAAAATGCTTCTTGATAATGGTTTTAATTAGAACATTGTTAATAGGGCTTATTCATATAAAAAGAAAAAAAATTGATACATCAAAAATTAAGACAATTTTGTCATATATAAAAGGAGAAACTGACAAAATTGGTAATATTCTAAAGAAAAATAATATTCACACAGTTTACACTACCTTTATAAGATAATAATAATGAAATATTTCCACTTCCTAAAGACAAAATTTCTTTGGAAGCCATGATGTATATGAAATTCCATGTAGAGTCTGTTCACATTCATATATTGGACAGACTAATCGTACAATAAATATTAAAAAGAAAGAACACATTCTGACAGTCAGAGAAAAATCCAATTCATCAGCTATTTATTCTCATATAAAATTGATTAATCATGATATTAATTTAGATAAAACAAATATTCTAGCGAAAAATTGAAACAATATGACCAGAGATTGGTAAGAGAAGCTATAGAAATATTTAAAAGACCCAAGAGCATAAATGAAAGGAGTGAATCAAAGAAGAAAATGATAAAAATAACGATTTTAAATGGCACACACATTCCTATGATTTAAGAAAAAGGACGTCAGCTATTGAGTTATTTTACTACACAGAATATCCCGAAAATAATAATAATATGAAGACATATATAAATATATTTAAAACTGACAATACAATATTATTATATAAATTCTAATATTGTATAATATAAAAATTAATGTCTGTACTTTTTAATTATATATATATATATATATATATATATATTGAATATTTGTAAATACAGTAACTAAATAATAATTAAAAATTTTCTATCCACTTAGGAGTGCTTTCGATTATCCCAGTAATCTGCGTCAACTAAAATACAGACATCGAATTATATATATATATAATTAAAAAGTGCAGACATTAACTTATTTATTATACAATATTAGAATTAATTATATATATATATATTGAAATACCTTTTATTAAATATATCATACATAATTTTAAAAAAAATAGTAAACATATAAAGATATGAAAAGGTTTAAAAAAAATGTTCTGCTAACCTTCCTTTATTTTAACTTTATTATTTAAAAATAATTCAAATTTTATTTTCTAATATATATATATATATATATATATGTGTGTGTGTGTGTGTAAAAAATATAATTAATATACAGAAGGGGTGGCAATGTCTCTAGACATCAACCATGAAGCTGATATGACCATTGACAAATTATAGTGATAAATTCAGAGCTGATTTGAATATAAAAAATAATAAAAAATAAAAATTCAAAATTACTCTCCTTTAAAAATAGTTAAATTTAAAATAACACTTATTATTATTATTATCTATCTAGAAAATAAGCTGAGAATAATTAAATTATTTTTATGTACCTCTAGAGCTAAATATCTTAAAATATTTAATTGTTGTTTTCCCAAGGAAAAACAAAAGTAACTTGTCCTGCTGAAACAAAGATTTTAATGAATGTATTTTAAAACAAAAATGTTGTGAAATTTTTAAAACACTTTGTATTGTAATTTAGTAATCATAATTTAACTTTTACTTTATTCCCAATTCCTATTCACCAAGTGAATTAAAGTTTTAATTTTGGATTGGTCACTTATAGAATCAGCAATAAAAATATATTTAATCTTTTAAAATTATATTCATTTTAGTTTTGTTTCTAAAAAGCAAGTTAATAATTTGTCAGATTATTAAAATAAATGTAAGTTTTTCAAAAATAAATTTCTATTTCTAATTGGTAAAAATAATCTCTAGTGGACAACATAAAACATACTTTTTCTAACCTATTACAAAATGCAGCCTACATCATTGATTTCTTTCTCAATTTACTTTCATCTAAATGTAAATAATTTTTACTAATATCTAAACTATTCTTCTAAAATAATTACATTTTCACACATATTTTATGAAACTAATAATAAATATTTAACAAAAAATATTCTAAAACATACATTTTTATTTTGAAAATCAAAACAAAAAACTTAGAACTGTCAATATTGTTGGCAAGTGCTCCTTTTGTAGAGAATGTAAACCAACCAATAAGCACCTTGGAAAGCCTTTATAGACAAGAGAGCCATGGCTATAGGCATTTCTTTTGTTTTTATGTGTGCACACTATATTTTTATTAATAGAAAATCTGTTTTTTTTTTTGGTTTTATAAATGTAGTAAGGTTTTTTTCTCAATTTTCCCTCTGAGTAGAATCAAAAATTGCTATCTTTGATTTCTGAAAATAGTTAACAAACTCTTAGTTATTTTTAAAGAAATAACCTAATGAATTGGAGGTTAATCCATGAATAAAAATTACTTGATAGATTAATATAATTTTATCAAAATGTATATTTATTTATTTTTTTATAATGAAATGGATGTTTAATGTACTATCATGCCATTTTTGTTTGTTAATTAGATATTAAATAATAGTGTTCAAAAATATCATTTCTAGTCATAATTACTTTATTTTATTCCTGTTTTATGAAGTCCAGTGTGTGTGACCTTATATCATGACATCTTATATTCTAAGATTTAGCTTTTTTGATGATCCAAATAAAACTAGTTCTTTATAAGTAGGGGAAGCCCATGAATTGCTTAAGATTATAACTAATTTATTTATTGATTTCCCACTTACTCACAATAATAAATCATAAAGTTATTGCTTCCTGAACTACGTTTGTGTAACTGCTATAATGGGATAATGGGTTTATATTTAATGTATGGACATCCAGATGATCATTATGATTCCTGGGTTGGGATGAAGAGGATATTCTTCAAGGTCGATGCACTACATTTTATTTAGTTTGGTCTCTATTAGAAATTATGTTTATATTTGTTCAGTACATTAAAGTTACTATATGGACAGAGCATTGATGATGATCCGCATGTTTTAATATCGCAGTATTATTATTTTTGTCTGTATTCTTATAGATTAGCACTTAAGTTTGTGCATCCAAACTATGGGTTAAATAATTTCCCAAGCTGGCAAAGGCTCAATAGTTAATGTGGTCTACAGAAGACCCATTTTCAATCCAGTCACCAGATCGGATCTAGATTTATATTTGTTTATTGTTCTAATCCAACCACAAGATGGTCTGCTGATTGGTTTAGTTTAATCAATCATTCATAATTATGAATGATTATACTTTTGGGTAGTGCTGGTGAACTTGTAGTTAGCTGTGCTGATCTCTCAGAATGATTTATTATGATCATCCCGTTTAAAATTAAATTTTATTTTTTATTTTTTAACTTGAAGATCAAAATATAATTTCTCAGATCTCACATGGTTTAAATCCCAATTTTCTGTAGAGTTACAAATAATTAACCAATTTAAAGCAGTTGATGTTCATGTACTGGTAACCATTACTCCAGGTACAACCCCATATTTCCCTGTAGACTTACAATTGGTGACTCAACTGTCGGTATGATGAAGATCCAGTTCTGATAATCAGTAACAACATAACTTGAATCTCAGAAGTACACATGAAAAACAAAAGTCACTATTTTAATGCAAAATTAATTTAAACTTATTGCTGTGAAATGTGACAAAAGTATAAGAGGCTGATTGTTATAACTCAACTATAAATTACAAAATAGAAATATTAATGTTTATTTAAGAAGTTCATATTTAAAGTTGAACAGATAATCAAGGCATAATTTTGGAGATTGGATTCAGATTTTGACTGTTGAAATTTGTTTAGATGTAATTTCAGTTTTGGTGATGGATGGAGTGTTTTGTTATTGGCTTGACGATGCAGTGATTTTTATGCAAATCAATGAAGTGTTCTTTCTCATGCATTGCTCCAACTCTCTTTCTGATTTTCATATTTTTATTGTTTATTCATGAACCAGTTAACATTGTCCTACCATGATCCTCAGTCTCTAAGCCTCCAAGAAAGGGAGACAGGTATAGTTTATATTTTCCAGCCTCTATGACTCAAAGGAACAGGGCTTTGCAAAGATTTTGCATTTTTATTTCATAGCAAGGGTTGTAGTAGCTATAGTGCCTAAACAGAGATGACCTTTGGGTGTTCATGCTGCATTGTCTACATATAGGCCAGCGAATGAATTCTGTATCTATCCCAAAATTGTAAGTTTCTATGCATTATTTTGCGGTTAGATTCTCTTCAGATCTCTAAAAAGGGTTTTGATAAATGATTCTTAACATGAACTTCTGTTTGTATACACATATGTACCTATAACAAAAAATTGCAAAACCTATATGAAAGTCCATTTCAAATAGTAAAGCAGTATGGTAATATTTCTTTTGTACTGTCAGAGGGAGGACAAGAAAGGGAGACATATTATGCTCAGTCATTAAGACGTTTTTCAGAAAAGGTATATTATGTCATATTACTCCAAGCATTCTAGTTTGGCCTTTAGGGTTGATGGTTGATTGTGATATTCTTATAGGCATAGGGATGCAGTGTGTTCATGATGCTCCAATGTTTTATCTCTGCACTGCACTTACCTAAGGTTTATTTTTTGAAAAGACCCCTTAGAGAAACTGGGCTTTCAAAATTCCCTACCCAGCACTGAACTGTATCATGGGTGTGGAGCATATATGACTCATAAAGTAAATGAGCAAGGTATTACACATGGAATGTATGATGGCCTAATTCAAAATAAGTGCACCTATTTTGAGGGCAATAAGGAAATGATCTAGGACTTTGTCAGTAGTCAAGGAATAATGAGGATGCACACCAGTGACAATAATACTAAATAGAGTTGCCTTAAACAAGAGAGAGCTTAAGCTATAATTTCCAAAATATATATGTCAGTGAGGTAAAATATTTAAGAGAGACAGACTAATACAACCATCTCTTTTTAAATAAGATAGCAAAAACAATAAGAAAGAATACATTCTACAATTACTTAAAATGTAAGTATTACTTATGTAATCAATGTGCATTTAAATGAATTTATAAATACAACTTTAAAATGCTGAAAGAAATAAGCATTTGTAAATAAAAAGATAGAGAGACTAAAGTGTTAATTTCCAAGCAAAATACTATAATTAATAGTTGTGAAAGATGATAAATAATAATGCTAAATATAGCTTTTAGAAATATGCATTTTCTTATACTGCAATGGCATAATAATATACCTCTTGTAAATCAATTATTTACATGAAAAAGGAACACATACTATTTAAAAATATGCAAATATCATACACTGATATTCTGAGAATTTTATCAAAATATTATTACTAAACTAACATATAACTTGTAAACAAAAATTATACCTATTATTCAAACATGAACCTTTATCATTTTAAAAAAATTAATGAAAAGTCATTTTTCTTTTGTTTTTATACCATCAACCATTATACAAGAACCTTCTATTCAGTGGAAAAGATTTGCAGTCAGCAAAGATGTTCAGCACAAACATAATTTAATTAAAATATATAAGCTTCACGGTTATTCTTATGTAAAATTTGTAATAAATTATGTTTGCAAACTATAAGTATGGCCATTTATAAAGCAGATTTCCATGAATTAAGCAGCAAATATTTATTAAACTGCAATAAAATGTTTTCATATTTAATTTAAGTATTTCAATTTCAATATTTCAAAACATTTAATTCATGAATGACAAAATAGTATTCAGCAGGGTAAATATTTTTTAAATGTTACATCTTTTAAAATACAGCAGTGGTTCACATATCAACACTAAAGGAATTAGAGAAAATATGCAGGCTTTTCCAAAATAATTACACAGGAAAAATTCATTTAAATAATTAATATATATCACTTGTAAGAATATTTAATGATTCCTTTTATAAAGTAAGTATTTATTTAAATACATCAAAACATTTGGTAAAGATTTTAACTATGACCATTTTTTTACTTCCCTAAACCAAGAAATAGTTTTTTTTTTCCTTAGAGTTGCAAGTAGTCATAATAAATTACAGTTCCTTTATACTGTTATAAAGTAATGATCAACATTTTGTTGTATTAACAACATAAATAACTATCTCTTTGTTAATTTACTATATTTACATTAAATATTTTATTTATTTCTTGTAGAATATAATATAAACTAGAAATATACTCATCATAATAAAAAATAATTTTATTACATAAAATTCAATGTTCTTTACATGAGGTAAATGATATGTAATGAGTACTTTTAGAAAAACTATGATGAAGTTATTTAACAATTTTAATAACATTATTGCTTTTGCTGCTAAGAGTTTGAAATATTTTACAGCAAACTTAAATATAAAATGAACACTGAAATCAATGATAGTCTGCAAGACGTAATAGTGATAACAATAATAGATTTCAAATTTTCCTAGTGCACAAAGTTTAATATTAATATGTTAAATATTATAATAAGTGATTAATTTTACCAATAAAGCTATCTGAAATGAAGATTATTGCTCTTGATATTTAAATTTAAATATTGTATTTAGATAATTCTGATTCACCCTAACATACTTTAAACTACGAAAATAAAACTTTAAATAAAATTATACTTTTAAATTGAAACAGAAGTTGTTGTTTTTTTTAAAAAAAAAAAACTATTTAAATGTAGTGTGAAGAGAGTTGTCAATTTTTTCTATTTATACCAATTGTCAGAACACCCCTTTGAAACACTAATTATGACATTTAAACCTATGCCCCCTTCCATTTCTTGGTTCAAACTCATGTTATTGTAAATCTAAGGAAGGTACTTAACCAAAAATTTAATTAACTCATATTACATTTTTTAAAATAAATCAATTATCCTGTTTAGACAAATAAACGTAAAATTATTTCCTATCACAATAATTATTTGAAACTTAAATATTAGAATAAAAAAAGTATTACACAAATGATATTTACATTGTTTTAAAAATAGAGATATTACCCATAATGTTTAACACATTTATTTACTATTAATTTTATTTTAGACAAATTTCTCTGAATATAATTTTATATTTTCTTTTTTAAATTAGACATTTAATATGTACACAAAATGTTAAAATTAAACACTACATTTATTCATGCATGCAGGCATTCATTTGTTTATTATTTAAAAGTCCAGTCCTTAATTATTATTGACTTTAGTAAACTGCTTGTAAGTATATACATTTAAAATACTTAAATATAATATTTTGGTTATGATTAAGATTAGGTTAATGGATTACAAATTCAATTTAACTTTCTAAAATATTTTAGCACTTAAATTATGACTAAATCAACACTATTAAATGTTAAAATATATTACTTATCATTTTAATTTATCAGCTACTAAAATTTTAAATACTTTGGGTATGAATATCACTTATTCAAGACCAAAATATTATAAGTTAAGGTGCCAAAATTATTTTATAGTTATATAATTCGCAAGTATACTGATATAGTAAATTTTATATAAAATGTAATACATTTATAAGGGACTAACTAAATCGATTTACTATAAAATGTTAATTAGAAACAATGTTTTTAGTTTTTTTGGCATAAAACATGCCCTGACATTTATCTTCAGGTAAGGCTAAAGGACAGATAATAATCATCCATCTGCAATAATATAATATAATTAACAAAATGAAATAAATGACAAAGGAATGAAAGATATAGAAGGTTAAAGAATTAATGAAAAGCAACTAATAATTAATTATTATAAATGAATGATAAATAAGTCTAAACAATATGAAAATAAAAATAAGAATTTATTAAAATAATGAATGATTACTTTTATAATGAAATATAAGTCAATAAAGGAGGAATAGATTACGATGATAACATAAAATAAAATGCTGACAGAGGTAAAAGGAAATATAGACAAGAATGAATTATTATAGAAATTATGATGACAATGAATATGATTTGAAGTATTCATTCGATAGTGCAAAAGCATTAGATTCCAAATTTAAATAATCAAGGAATGGATTTAAATCTAAGATTGTATATTAATCAATAAAAATAATAACATGAAGAGAATCAGGTAATGTTTTACAAGATGAATGAAGAACTAAAATTTAACAAGTAAATAAATTTCAAATTATTCATCAATTATTTATCAGGGTTCACGTGAATTTTAGAATTAAATAATTTATAACATATATCTGGATCAGCAAGAGGTATTTTAGTGCTATTCAGCTACGGAAAACTTAAAATAAATCAGTCAAAAAGGAATTACTAAAAAATATTATGTCTAACTCATTTTACTAATGATAATAATGATAGAACTTAATTTTATTATAACTTAACAGATCTATAATGGTAATGTAAATAGAACAATCGTATTAATAATCAGATAATCTATAAGAAAATACTATGTAATATTTTGATCATAATCATAATAATATGATTAAAACAATAATAGCATCATCCAAGAATAATTTAACATTCACATCCTTGATAAGCATGACCAAGTTTAATGAATGATTATGTCCCGTAAATTATTAAAATATTATACTTTTCAAATCAAATATTTTATTTTGAAGCTATTACTTCAATAATAGCCTCCATGGATAATACGAACAATATTTATTATCAATCATCAGTGTGATATTATGTACCTAAAATGTAAATGATAATAAAATTTTATTAATACGATACTGAATAATAATAAATAAATAAAAACTAATTCTTTTAAATAGTGACGATGACGTCGATGATGACAATAACAATAAAGTTGATAGTACCTGGCAATAGCAATAAGGTGACCATCAACTTACTAAATTCAGATCAACTTTATTCACAGCTAATATTTAAACACATGCACACACACACATATATATATATATACGTGTGTGTGTTTATATATATAATTGTATATACAATAAAAAATCTGTATTCTAATGGATCTAAAATTAACAAAAGAAGGTTTACTTAGGCCTGATCAAAACCAAAATCACAATACATCATTGTATTTTAAAAGCTTTATTATTTACATTTACTATCTCATTCTACACTTTCATTTCTTATTACAATTTACACACTGTATATGTCATGTATAAATTTAGTACCCTATACAAGCTTAAACACACTTGCACATATAATGTAATATATAAGGTATTCTAACTTAGACTTTCACATGACCCTCAACTCTCCATGGCATCTCATATCCTGACCCATCTGATCATACACATCTTGAAAAGATAAATAATCACCAATATATGTATTTCATGCTAAACCAGCAATCATCAGTTGGTCCAGATTACTAACTTCACATATATATACAATCAGTGTTCAGCTTTATATTAAGATAGCCAATCTTCATACTTTAATGGACAGACTTCAAACTATTCCAACCCAGAACTCTTCAGCTATCCATTTCATTGAAATTCTGATGATGAAACGTTCAAATCCCATGTTAGAGCCAACGTTGTCAGCTTACCCATGTTGACATTAGTTATTGTGATGCCTCATGTACCAGAGAATAATCCATTTATATACATATGTGAGGAATGGGCAGATCTTTTAATGCACTATGTTTCAATATGTAATTTAATACAGTGTACAGACTTACACACAGCTGCACATATAATGTAATATATAAGGAATTCAAGCTCAGACTTTCACATGACCCTCAACTCTCTATGCCATCTCATATCGCTGACACACCTGATCACACACATATTGAAAAGTTAAATATACAGTGTATTCAATTACATATTGAAACATAAAGCATTAAAAGTCTGCCCATCCCTCACATATGTATGTAAATGGATTATTCTCTGGTACATAATGGGTCAGAATGACTAATGTCAATAGGAGTAAGCTGACAACCTAGGCACTAACATGGTCTTTGAATGTTCCATTATCAGATTTTCAATGAAATCTATTGTTGAAAAGTTGTGGATTGGAGTAGTTTGAAGTTTTTCCATTAAAATATGAACATTGGCTAACTTAATATAAAGCTGAGCACTGATTATATATGTGTTGAAATAGTAATCTGGACCAAGTGTTGATTTCTGGTTTAGCATGAAATACATATATTGGTGATTATTTGTCTTTTCAACATGTGTGTGACAAGGTGGGTCAGCAATATGAGATGGAATGAAGAGTTGAAGGTCATGTGAAAGTCTGAGTTGGAATCCCTTATGTATAGGTTTATTATATTTTATACCAAAATAAAATATGAAAGCGATGATTATAAGGTTACAATTTAACTAATGATAGGCTATTTATTTATTGGTAAGCTGACAACATTTAACACAAGACAATATTCAAATGATTAATATTTCTGAATATATCAAGTGTTATGTCTACATCATCATGTTTGAAAGATTATGCAATTTCCTAACATTAGTAACTTTGGAGGTTAGACTGGTAATGTTTTTTACTCTCCCTAAAATTAACACAGTAATATTATAAATTTATAATTCGTTCCTCATATCCTACAATGAAACTTTTATATAATGTGGTTTTGAATTTTAATCTATTCGCAACTTAACTAAGAAAAGTAAACACTAAGTATAGCATGTACGTTTTATATCACCTTGAGTCAATAATAAACTACCAAAATAATATACTATTACAGATTAATACTTAACATTAACACTATCATGTTCAATACATTCAACCGTTTACTGTCAACACAATTCTAATCTGTCATATTTTACTCAGCATGCTTTTTTCGCTACAAGCTGTTAGACAATCAAGACTGATGAGATGAAGTTTGATGATGCAGGCAATATATACAAAATACGATTGTGATGAGCCAAGATAGATAAGTAATTAACCTAGACCATGATCATTGCATTGACTACAGAGGGATTGATGTCCAGATGTTAGTATTTGAAACACCGATAAGGATATACAGAGGAAGAGCCAGTTAATCCATTATTTGAAAATATATAAAATTATTGGTAAATCAGTATAAGCCTTAATTAATTCAATGTCCATGGGCATCTATGTAATTCATTCATGATAATGACCTAACACTTCCCCATAGTGTCAAGAGATTTACATCCTAATATGAGATGACCTGGATGTAAAACTAATAAGCATAACAACATATCAGGTCCTGATCAGCCAACACGGGCAGCAATGAAAATTCTCAAATGAACACTTTACATTACAAGTGTAAAGACCAAACACATGAAACTAATTATAGATTAATAAATAGAAATTAAAATAGCGATTATTGGCTCAAAAGTAATTCATAATGAATTACAATTATTAGTAATATATTACTTATAACACAATATATCATAAAATATTTAATATGCCCAAATTCAATAACTATAAAAGTTTTGCCTTTTCGTGATCTTTATCAACTGCAGTTTTACTAATTATAAAAAAGTGACAATAAAGTTTATAGATAACCTCAACTATTTACCTATCATGTGATCAGATTTATCTTAATTATATACTTTTAAATACATGGCACCTGGATCCTTTATTTTATTAGCAAGTCGACAGCTTAGCAGCTATTAATACTAAATACACACAAGATTATAATGAAATACATAATAGTAAAAATAAATATCAAGCAAGATTTTTTCATACGTCTTCAGTAAAGAAAAAGAAACTTGAATTTCACACTTTTATATGCAAATGTATTCTTGAGGCCTTTACAATTTTCTTTGCATCAAAACTAATACCATAAACACTTTAGTAATTATTATTACTTTTTTTTCTCCATAAATACAAGATTAAATTATTTCTTCCTTCCTGTGGATATACCAATTGAATCTCAGAAAATTGTCAACATCCGTTTTCAACATCAGATATTTGACCCGCATTGAAAACTATCTTCTAAGTAATCGTCAATTTATTTTTATCATTTATCATAAATTTTGTAAATAATTATTTTGAATATATTTTAACCAAATCAAAGATATTGAATACTCCACATATACAGTGATTAATCATATATCACCATTTATAGAGGAATTATTAAATTCATTTAAACTAATTACGATTTTTCTTTAAAAAAAAAATAGAAAAAAACGAAAACATTGAAGATTAACATTCGTTTAAAGAACTATTGCGTATACAGTTATATAATTCCGAGTTGTAATTTAAATATTCTGTAAATAATATTTTGGACGTTTACTTTTATAACATTAGTATTATAATGAATTACCAATCTTCAATTAAAGTCAAGTTAAAGATAATATTGGCAGATAATGTTATTTTATTTAAGATCTGCGGCAATTCCACAACAATTAAGTAAAAATCATATCCAGTTTTCATATAAATTCACGTAATTTATAACTTTTCATATTAATAATTTATGTAAAAGTAATTTCCATTAACTTTAACATTAATAGTCCATTCATTATAAGTAGAACGCAGACTTACATGAGTCAGTATTACAAATTTAGACACAATTAATAATTTTATTTATTTCCTTTGCATTTAATACATTAAATAGAAATCAATATCAGATATACTTACTTTAAAATAGCATTCCGTTTTAATAAAGGTGTTGTTACAAGTTTACAAAAAATTATTTAGCAATTAAAATTATATGAATTTTAATATAATCCACAAATAACTTTCTCTAGTATGAAAAGTTCAAAAATTTATTTCTCAACTTCAAAATTACGATGCCAACAGTTTTTATTTATTTTACGTTATTTATAATTTGCATAATTATAAAATAATTTAGTAACATTAATTCTTACAAATTCTTCAACTGCTTGTAGTGATACTTAATCTTGGTAGCTATTTTTTCTTGCTGCAACTTTGGTCTTATTAATGAATTTAAGCTATTCAACAGCAGTCTGTGGGCATGGTGCTTCTCTTTGTGGCTTAGGACTATTGAATTTTGACTCCATGTTTTACAAAGTTATTGCAATAAGCACTTTATGCATTTTTCATAGAAAATAATAAGATTTAAATATATTTACAAAGGTTTAAAATGATGGATAGGTACTCCAAATAGACAGAAAAAATCTCTCTATTAACATGAGTTTGTCCATATGTTGACTTGCATAAATTCTCCTATCTAGGTTTGTGCAGGTTAAATCTCCACATTTTAACCTTGAACGTAATTAATTTAATTCCAAGTTATTAATAAATTAAAATGCATCATATATATATATATATATATATATATATATATATATATATATATTATCAACCATTATCAATCCACTGCAGGATGAAGGTCTCTCCAAGTTTAATTCATCTTCTCCGATCTTAGCTTCTCTTCTCCACATCATACCTGCACACTATCTTATTTCATCCATCCATCTAACAGTCTCTTTCTGAGTTTTTACAATTTCTTGGAATCCAGTTTAATATTTCATTTGTCCATCTATTATCATCGTTTCTAGCAATATGTCCAGCCGAATTCCACTTCAGTCTTATAATTTTTTTAATCAGGTCAGTAACACCTGTTGGTTCTCTTACACATATATTGTGTTTTTGATCTCTTCTTGTTACTTCCAACATGCATCTCTCCATACTTCTTTGAGGGGTCTGAAGTCTCTGTATTGTTCTCCTATTAAGAGTTCATGTCTCAGATTCGTGAGTAAAAACTGGTAAAACACATTTATTAAAAACCTTCCTTTTCAAACACATAAGCATATTTCATTTTAGTATCAAGTTACTGTTACCAAATGCACTCCAACTAAGTTTAATTCTATGATTAATTTCATACATTATGTTCCCATCTGTATTAATAATCTGACCGAGGTATTTGTAACTGTTAACTTCTTCTAACTCGTCACAATCATTCTTTATTTTCAAATTTTGAGAAAATTTATTAAACATTACTTTAGTCTTTTTAACATTTATCTTTAGTCCTACTTTTCTACTGTCATCTGATAACTCCTACAACATTTCTTGTAACTCTAAAGCATTATTTGCAAAAACAACTACATTATCTGCAAAATCTAAATGATTTAAATAATCATCATTTACTTTCACTTCTTTAACTTCCCATTTTAATCCAAAAAATAATTCTTGCAGCACTAACATAAAAACTTTTGGAAATACAGAGTCACCCTGTTCTACACCTTCTCAATGATGACTTTCTTAGTATCATTATGTAATCTAATTGTGGCTGTTGAATTTTTATAAATATTCTTTAAAATATGACAATATCCTGGATATATACCTTGATGATCCAATGCTTTAATCACTGAAGAAATGTTTATACAATCAAATGCCTTTTTATAATCTACAAATCCAAAGCATAATGGCAATTCATATTTATTTGTCTTTTTTATAATTTCTCTCAACACCTGGATATGATCTACTGTACTAAAACCACTTTTAAATCTACCTTGTTTTTTTTTTTTTTTGGTTGGTGGAAATCCAATGTTCTCTGTAGACGAGTTGTAATTATCTTGGTAAAAATTTTGTATGAAAGTAATAAAATGCTGATAGGTCTGTAATTTCTAATATCTTCTTTATTACCTTTCTTAATTATTAATATTAATACTGCATTCTTCAATCATCTGGTACATCTTTATCATTTAGACATTTGGTATATAACTTTGCTAAAAAAAATTATATTTCTTCACCTGCTTCTTTTAATATATCATTTATAATTCCATCATTACCTGGAGCCTTTTCTTTCTTCATACATTTAATTGCATGTTTCACTTCTTCCTTTAAAATTCTGGGCAATTCGAAAGATGTAGTAGATATAGAAGGTACTTGTTTTTTATTACTATATAATTCTTGATAAAAGACTTCTATCCGTTTCATGATGTCAACTCTCTTTTTAGTAATAATTCCATACTTTTATTCTTATTGCAAGTATAAATTTTCTACCAATATCAAAATGTTTTTTGATACCCTTGAGACTTTTATTCTCTTCTACAGATTTTCTTACTAGTTAACAGATATACTTTTTCTTATATCATATTCAACTCTTTTCCGCACCATTTTACAAAATTCGAGATATTCAATCCTTTTTAATTCATCACTTTTGTACATCTTCATATTACTTCTTTTCTTTATAAATTCTCTAGTCTCAGTAAAAATTTTATTAGTTAATGGCTGCCTTCATCTACCAGCTATTTTTGTTGCAGTTTTTAAAAATATATCAGTATTTTTATATTAATTTTATTCAAATCTTAATCATGTTCAAAATCTATTAATAATTGAAACCGATTTGTAATTGTAAGTTATAATTTAAATTTATTAGAATGTTTCTGAAGATTAGGAATATCAACTGTAAATATTGTTTTTCTTAATAATTTTTGTCTCTCTAGTTTTGCATTAACACATATCTTACATCTTACTAATCGATGATCACTTCCTGTGTTAAATTTATTAAGATCATTATAATCTTGAAATATGCATTTTCTGTTAGTCAAAATATAATCCAATTCTGCTGTATCTTCATTTGGATGCTTCCATGTCCATTTTCCTTTAACATTTTTCTCCAAAAAGAATTCATAATATAAAGTTTTTATTTTTCTGCAAACTCCACAAGTCTATGTCCTCTCTCATTTTTATTACCATAACCAAAATTACCTACAGCACTTTCATCTTTCATTTGTTTACCAATTCTAGCATTAAAATCTCCCATAACAATTTTAAAATGTTGTTCACTCTGATCAAAAGCCTTTTGTACATCGATATAAAAATCTTCTATTACTTCATCACTATGAGAACTTTTTGGGAAATAAACCTGAATTATCTGTATTTTGTATCTGATATTAAGTTGTATAACTAATCTTGCGATTCTGCTCAATATACCATCAATCTCCACAATGTTGTTCTTCCACTTTTTATTTATAATGAATCCTATTCTCCTTGTATTTCTAATACTTGTATCTTTATAATAGAGTACATATCCACTTTTTAAATCAATTGACTTTTCACCTTTTCTTCTAACTTCACGAAATCCAATAATGTCCCATTTAATATAAGACAGTTCTTCTAATTTTTGCAATCTTCCTTCACTTAAAAGTGATCTTCAATTGTAAGTACCTAAATAAAAAGTTGTCATCAAATGGCAGCCTGGATCTACAATCTGGGGATTCTTAGCACCCACCACCTTTGACCTCCATCTGCTGCCTTGGTTGATGACGTTACAGCCTTTTGAGAATAAGTTTATGAGTTATTTTTGTCTGTCATAATTGTATATATTGGAAAAATATTTATCATTTACAGAAACATTCATTCTGTCTTATCAGGCAACTGAAAAGAAAGGCCATGATGATTATTGATCTTAAACTCAGAGGTTAAAAGCCAATAAACTCACCGTGCTGGATAATGCTTGTTGGAAAGCAGCCCATCCATGTTCATATACTATATAAATAATCACATAGTAATAACAGCTACAATGATAAGAATGTATAGAGTGGACATTAGGAATTTTCCCTGCTTCGTTTCCTTAAGGCCTCCATGACGAATCAAAAGGTGTCCTTTCAGTTAATAGCAAACTCCTTTGTTTGGTTTCAAATAATTCTAGTCTTGAGCTTTCTTTTAAACTATTACTTAACAGTAAAATATTAAAATAATTGTATTGTTTAATTTAAAATATTAAACTATTTTACATTATATGAATATTTTAATTATAAATGTTAACTAACTTTATCTGTCAAGCGTATGTAATCACACCCACACACACACCCACACACAACTTGGCAGAGAATCGAAATATTAGTTAAACAATCTGATTATTTATTGACTTAGAGAAATAAACTATTAAGTTTCCTTATCCTTTGCCAATAGAAATTAGTAAATATCAGAAAACACCACCGATTAAAACAACTTATTTTAATAATTAATATTACTGTTTCAAGCAATTTAAAATTTTCTTTCAGTCATTGTTAAAACATGACTTGATTAATATCAAGCCTGACAATAAGGTTACAGTATATATATAATGAAAATGACCCCAGCTTCACAATTCAACCAGGCTGGCCAAAAAATAAGCTCTAAAACAACCATTTGCTTCACTGCTACAATCAGACTTCACAAGTGTCAACAACTACAAACTAACAATTTGTTTAATGTAAATATTACCCACAATTCCACTTACCTTCCATATACTCTTAATAATAAAAGGACTTAAATTAGTTAATTTCTTCAGAATCAAATTTCTATTAACAAAGATTCTTTAATTCTTATTTTTATTTAATTTCACTCAAAGAAGTGAACCTTAGCTTCATCAATTGTCAAGGCTTTACAAAGCAGAAGTAAGATATTTATTTCAAATCTACTTTTATGTATCTTTATTCTTTTATTTAAGGTCAAACTACTCTGACCTATATATATTGTAATGCTACTGAACAGAACTCATTAAAATTGTGTTTACAATTATTAAAAAATATAAATTCCTTATAAAACAATGTAAAGTTAAAAATTGATAATAAATAATAAAAATATGACAGTTTAAAATATAAGACTTTTACATAAAATAAAAAATATCTCTCTTTTCATTAAATTTAAAGAAAAACGTATTTTCCTGTTATTTGAAAGAAATAAAATATATGTTTATGAAAAATATAATAAAATGTGGGCATGTTGATAAAATGATAGATGAAAATTTAAAAAATTAAAACACAGACTCAGCAATGGTTACTAATAAAAAAATCCACAAAACAACAAATTAGAAATAGCTACCAACTGAAAACAGAATTAAACTCTTATCAAAAAAATGTAATCAAAAACAGTGGATGAATTCCAACAACAGATATAGCTGGCAGATATAAAAACTAATTAACAAAGTGATAATAGGTCATCATATAAATAGAAACAATCAATTCTTCAATAAGTTCAGTCTATCAGTTCTTCAATCAGTTCAGTCAATCAATCAGTGAGTTGTTACAATCAGTCTATCATGTATCCAGAAACTGTTTTCCAGGACAATGCAGTGCTAACAGCCAGTAAGAATGTGGCCTTGCTCCAGCCTGAGTCTGATGGAACCAGTGGCCTGCCTGATAAAAGTGATGCCTGCCTAACAACTTGAAAATCACCAGGGATATCTAACTGTCTTAAGGAATAGAGCCACAAAATATTAAGCATAGGAACCTCCACAAAACCTCAAATCCAACCTGTTAGAAAATTATCAAATGAAGCAGCAACAAGCAAGAAGTCAATGTCCAAAATCCTTTTCTTATTTCATTTCTGATAATATTGTAGCCATTGCTAACCTTGAAGCCTCCCAGAGTCAATTAATAAATGAAATCTGTAACTGCATAAATAAATTATTAATGTGCATGTTTTGAAAGCTTATAATTATTTTAATGCTGAATCATATTGCTTGTGTCTATCTTACTATAATACATTTGTGCCTGAGATTATTATAAATCATTGTTTATATTTAATTAAAAAAATTTAGAAGTAGTTAAAAAGTTATAATAATAAGTACTTATTTAAAAATAAATTATCTTTAAACTTAATGCTTGTCGAACAATTATTTTACCACTAATTAAAGTAGTAATGCATTCTAGTCATTTTTATTGAGCTAGTTAGGATATCTTAGGTGCTAAATTAGTTTTCCAATCATTCAAAGTGCATCATTTATCTTTGGGTAACTGACTGGTGCCTGGAGTTTACTCTGAAACAAAAAAGTGCTTTGAATGATAGGTGTTTAATTCTGCTGCCAAAAAGATCTGCCTCCTTCAAACATCGTCATAGTTATATATATTTAAATATAGCTCTGATTTGGGCACAAGTATCTTCTGGATATTATTCTTCTCTGCCTAAGGGGCTGTGGTGGTGCAATATTTAAATTGCCTTTGGTGTAGATCAAATATATTAAGAATAAATAATAGTATCATATTTTTATATCAAAGTAAAAGTTTTACAAAATTGTTTCACAAGTTATATATATATATATATATATATATATATATATATATATATATATATATATATATATATTAAGCAATTAAACCATCCCACATGATTAAGATTTCCAGTACAACCCTCTGTGAACTAATATATAAATACAATAGAGTTCGTATTTCAAAATAGCCAGGTCAAAATGGTGTACTGGAAATCTTAATCATGTAGGATGGTTTAATTGCTTAATATTTGTATATTTATTTCAGTATAGCGTTATACACTGGAATTATTATATATATATATATATATATATATATATATTACTGCATATATATATATATATATATATATACTACTGCAGGAATAGACTTTCTATAAAAAAAATTATTTATATTATTTAATAAATTATTGAATGTGATATCCCTTTTCCCTGCATTTTTTATCCAAACAAATTACTATTTTACCTACAATTTTATAAGAAGACAAATTAAATGGCAAACAAATAAAATCATATTTTTCTTTATTTTTACATTATTACAAATATTATTACTGTTAAATAAAATACTTTTAACAAATTTATCTGAGTAGTGGTAGTGGACGCTCAAATAATCTTTATAAAATTGATCTTTTTTGAAATAAAACTACTCTATTAGAATAATTTAATCTCTTATTTATATAACAATATTTTTTAAAGTCTCTATTTTATGCAATGCACTATGCGATATGATTTACTATGGCTTCTCCATTATTGGAGTCAGGAATCACTCAGCCACTATGCCCAGATAAACCTATTAGCCATCATGCCTTTGTTTTTCCATCCCCTATCCTAAGTTTTCTGCTATTCTTCTCTAATGTGCTTTATTCCACTTTATTCCATTTCCATAACATCATCTTTGCCCACTCCATGATTTTTATATCTAGATGGCCCTTATCTTTCTCCAAATACAGCATAAAAACAAATAACAATTTTAGGATAATCATTTTACTTTATATTTATTCCCACACTACTTCATTATTTGTACCCTTTCTTTATGTAAGCATTTATATTTAATTAACAGATGCCTAACACATTCCACTCCTTCCTTATATAACTTGCAGACTATGTAATCCACATTTCTCGATTAATGTGAGTATTCTTTTTTTTGCAAATGATCTTGTTCAAGCCTTCTATAATAAACTAATTTCCTTGTTATTATTTTAAATTAATTCATACCCAATATTCTGTTTAATCAATATATATTTAAACTTTTTTACTCTCCATACTAGTTCTCCATCTCTCCAATTCCCTAATTTTATTAATGCAATGCATCTATTCTTGTATTCCTTTCTTTGCTACTATAACACTCAACACATCTTCTAACACAAGCATCTCATATTTTATACACAAATACTGACATAAAGATAATTCAAATATTATGCATAACATATTGCTTTGTAATCAGTCTTGTTGCCTGTCCTTTACTCATAATTTAATTAAATACTATTTTGACTATTTTCTTATTATTCATAAATTGCAATCTACCAACCATTTTCATTTTGTCCTTCAATTGCCTTCTTTGCCCTCTGTACATTTGATGCATGTTTTTCTACTTCTCTTTGTATTTTTTCTATGTATTCTAAACCCTCTTTACTAACACATACATCATTGCCATAAGTTAATCCTGCTACTACCACTCCCATTCAATTCTTATTCATCATATTTATTATAAGAAAGAACTATTAATTTCTTCATCAGTCCTTTTCTTTTCTTTTCCCATTCAATTGTTAATTACATTTAGAAACTGTCCTGTTTTAGATCCGATTCATGTTTATTATATTTACTAAACATAATTGCATTATCTCTTGGTCAATTTTGGTCGCATGTTTTTTATTTTATGCTTATTTTATAATAAATTCGGAATTTAAAATTTTAGTTTTAAAAAATCTGCATTTTGCAATACATTTTGAAAATAAATCAATTTTTATTGCCATGTATCGGTATATAGCCCAGTCTTTTTTCTCTGGTTGGACAGCTGTCAACTTTGGCCATTATTTGTCAGGTGTTTCTAAATGTCAAAGTCAGACATTAAAATAAAATGTTTTATGCATTCGTAATTGATTTTAAACTTAAATAAATATATTTATATCTATCTACTTTTTACATTCATAATTAATACTTTACATTAATTTACCTAAATATAAAGTTTGATTTGAAAAATTTTTAATTTTACAAGGAAAGATCTTCAAGACAAGTGAATAACTTTGACCGCTCTTGACAGCAATTTGCATATCAATTACATTAGTTGATAGGATTATATTTTATAAATATTTATGGATTTTATGAATACTTTTACAAGATATTGATTAGTAATGCGTCTAGATTTAGATTTTGATTTTAAATATTTAATTTTAGACTAAGAAAATACAACAGAAATGAATAATTAGATATCTTAATTTATAAGAAATGAAAAAAAAAATTATTGTAATGATCAGTTTGAATATAATTCTTTTGTTTTACTGCTGGCTATTTTTCGAATGTTTTTATTATATTTTTCTTCAGTTATTAACATTATTTTTAATTTTTGATGCATTTAACCAATTTGCTTCTAAAATTATTCAATTTTTATAAACTGAATTGAAACAATTCTGTTTAATTTAGATTAATATTTTATGAATAGAAACAGATTAGAAATGGAATTGACTCGTAAAATTTCTCAGATTATTACATAATGGACCAATACAATAATTAGCCAGATTTTATCCTAGTTGACGAAATCAGCTAAAGGATTTTAACAAAAATTTTCCACACTCATTCAAGTAATTTTTCTGATTACTTAATATGATTCCTAAATATTTATATATATTAATTACATATAACTTTATATCCTCCAATAAAATATCTTTCTCTTCTCTTTCCTCAGCATTTATCATCATTATTTTTGATTTTTTCTTCACTAAATTTAATCTTCATCTATTTACCCATCCTTGATATGGTTTCAGAATAACTTTCATATCCTCCCTACTATCTATGCACAAAAAGATATTAAGAGCAAATAAAAAAACTTAATAATATATCCATTCCCTAGCTATCTATTAATAGTATATCCACCTGATTACTTAGTATTTCTATCACTCTCTCCATTTCTTTCAAACATAACAAAAATAAAATAGGTGATATAGGGCATCCTTGCCTTAGTCCCATTCCACTTATTCTATATTTCTCATTGATATGTTTAGTAATTATTTTCATACATTCTCTTAATAAGATCCACTAAAGCTCCATTCATTTCCAAATTTACTAAAGTTATCCATAATCTATTTCTATTTAGTCTATCATATTCCTTCTCTATATCTATAAAGACAATATATAACACTCTACAATTATTCCTACTCTTATCTATAAATCATGTGACTATAAATAAATTATGTCTCATATATCTATCTGATATAAAACATCTTGCATTTTCCCCTCTATATGATTTTTTTCATCCATTTTGCTGCCTTTACAACCACCATATAGGCAAAAATTTTATATAACACGGCCATTAGCATTATCCGCTATTCATCTATAATTGTTTAACTTTCATAGAACCTTGCCGTTTTCTTTAAATAATGACTTTATTCATGTATTATTCCAGCCATCTGGAAATTCTTCTGTGCCATCTTATTAAACAATGGTAATAGATTTAATGTTGCTCTATTTTTCAAATTCATCTCCAACTCTGCTGCCATCCATCAAAACCTGTTGCCTTTTCATTTTTTTTTTAATTTCTTCTCTGTCTCATTCAACTGTTTTTTCTATAAAACTAATATTTCTTTTACTATATACTTATATGTTTGTTATTAATTTGTTCTTCACATATAACATCTTTCTTATATCCATTACACACTTATTTAAAATTGTTCTAATTCTTCTCCGGAGATACACTCTTTTTCCTCTTCATTTAATAATACTATTTCTCTCTCCCCTACTTTGCTTCTTTTAATATAATTTTATTGTTTTACTCCCTACTATTTAATTTTATCGTCTCTCTCTATAATTTTATCTTTTAGCCTACTTTTTTAAAATAGTTTTCTCATTTACAATTAACATTTTTTTTTCACTTTCTTTGTTTTTCATAGCCCGTTTATATTCTCTGCATGTTTTTTCTATCTTTTACACTTTTACTGATTCTCACTTTTCGATTACTTTCATTCTTCTGAATATTCTCACCTAAAACCATATTTGCCATTTTTTTTCCAATTCACCCCACCAGTCCTTATATTCATTTCCAGCAAACTCTTTCATAATTTCTTCTACTTTTTATTTATATTCTTCTAATGTATTCTTGTTATTAACTCTCTATCCACATCTTTCACTATCTTTACTATTTTTATTATTGTAATAGTAATAATCAGCCATTAAGCTAATGCGCATGCTAACTATACATGAATTCTCACACTTCCAAACACAAGGTAAAGTCTTTGTGAAAAGATAGAATGAATCGATCTATTCTTTCAACCCAAACGTTTGTGTATGGGCAAATCTTAAGCATTTGGGAATGAGAGCATGAAGATGTTAAGCGGTCACTTTAAATTAGTTTTACTAAGACTGAATGAATAACTCTGGCGAAATTTTCTAGAAGTTACACACATGTTCATTAGCATAATGGCTGATTATTACTATTACACTTTATACAAAAAATATAGCGCTATATAAAATAAAAATCTCATTTACTTTTATTATTATTTTTCAT
Organism: Epiperipatus broadwayi; assembly: GCA_028023455.1. Taxonomy (NCBI): domain Eukaryota; kingdom Metazoa; phylum Onychophora; class Udeonychophora; order Euonychophora; family Peripatidae; genus Epiperipatus; species Epiperipatus broadwayi. The sequence goes on along the minus strand of JAQFVV010000197.1, from coordinate 1,400,623 downwards.
CACATTAATAACCATTTCTATTATAAAGAAATTATGATCACTATTACATACTCTGTTTTCATTATCAAATACTTTAATTTTTTATACTTTATTCATTCCCTCTTTCTCTATAAATACATAATCTATTATGTGAACTAAATTATTTTTAGACAACATGTATTGCCATCATAAATATTTGATAAAAAACTTTCAAAAGCTGTCCGTTCTTGTTATCCATGTGGTCAATTTCTTCAATTTACCCATTCATATCCCATATATACATTATCGCCTTTCCCCATAGTTCCACAATATTATAGTTTGACTATCACCAGTGGTCAAATCCACTATAGCTACCTTTCATTCTTATCTTCATAATCTTATCTCAAACGACAAATATTTTTGACACTTAATATTTTTTGATATAACTCTTATACCACCATCTTTTTCAATTTTTTTATTTATACTCTGCCATATCCAATCTCCTAGTGTAAGTTCTTCTCCTCATAGATATGTTTCTGCTACTTTCAATACCGCAAGTCCTTTATTTTTAACTGCTTCAATTCCTTTCTTACTATTCTTTTAAATAAGCATTTATTTTTATAGTGCTATTCTTTATAAATTGTAATGCATTAAAGTATTCATTTATTATTAAGACTCGTAAAAAGTGCAAACACAATAGCTTGAAAAGGCTGATCTTGAATGTAGTACTATTCTTTTATAAATTACTTTGACTCTTTCTTCTCTATTACATTTGTAATTTGCTTGCTTATCATTAGTTTTACAGATCCATTCATTCTCCAGGTATACATTTATATCTAATTCAGCTTCATATTGTTAACTTTTGATATTCCAACGATTCTTAACCTTCCGGTTAATAATACTGTAATTTAAAACTCTGCTCCTTTTTATATGTTTCCCGAACTATATATTTCATAAATCATACCCCATAATAATTCACTTCCTTGTTTTGCTAAATGCAGTCCATCTTTACTATATAATCCCTCTCACTAATAAATAAAATCTCACACATACACAAACATAACATTATTTCTCTGATAATTTTTTCAAACTCTAATTTGTAGAACATGTCCTACCTAACATATACATATTGTTGAATCTTAGTAGTAATCCTACTACTCCTGCTCTTCATTTTAACATTATTCAAATTACTAATCAATTATTTGTACTCATTCATTATTCTCTCTGATGGCTCTGACAAATTATTTGTCCCCACCAAAAAACAAGCATGTCTACTCACTTGTTTTTTTTAACTTAGCTGCAATATGCCTAATTCTAGCTCCAGGCAAACATACTCTTATATTCCTATTTCTATTTTCCCTTGCAATTACATCACCATATCCTCTGATTAGCAAGTTCACTATTAAAACTATCTCAGTCTACTTTTTCTACTTCATCCATAATATTGTATTCCACCTTCTGGGCTTCATTATCATTTCTATTTATTAATTCCTTATTCTTCTCACTCTTCATCTCTAATTCTCTGGCTTACCTATTTTTTGCCTAACTATCTCCATCGCACTACTTATTTGTCCCCGGTATCTCTTGTCATTCCACTAAACATTACTTTATTCTAACTTCCTTAACTACATTGTCCTCCATTTCTCCTGACATTTTTTTAAATATATACACTTAGAAACTGATTTTTCACCTCTTGTCGTTGATATGAAATATATAGCTCCAACTAGTGGTGATACTGTACACTCCTGGTATGCAATAATTTTACTTTAATATTGAAATATATTATTCTATGATTCTTCATGAGGCAATAATAGAAAGCCTATTATTTATAGAGGTAACCATACATTTAGCAGCCATAAATTCAGCATCCATAAAAGTTACTATTCTTCCACCCAAAGTGAGGTTCACAACACATCACATTAAAATCATATTTTTTAATTTTTATTAATGGGTCAAGTAACACAACTAAACAATCCACAATAATAAGAGACATAATCTCAAGCTAGTAATAGTTAGATATTTATTTACTGACCCCCATTAATAGTAACAGTTTGAAATATAATTGAACATATTAGACACATGACCAAAAATAAAAAATAAATTCATACTAAATTTGACTATACTACTGAGTCATGTTAAAGAATTACTGCAATAAATAACAAATCTGAAACATATAGATTTGATAGTTAATGTTTATTTTGAAGTTGTTTTTGTGATTGCATAGAATTTTTTTTTATAAATTTAATAACTTGGTATCTAATGTACTACAAATTTTAAAGTTGTTCTCTATTAAATATGTGAAACTAAAAATATATATTTAATTGCAAGTAATTTAAATTAATTAATTTAAAATTTATTAGTTAGGAAATGTGAAATGCTTTGTAACAGTAACTGTGTTTATAAAGTTTATATCAGTCAAACAAACTATACAATAGTTAATTTATATTTCATTTACTAATTTATTTGTTTACGAGTTTCAATTATAAATTTGGAAATTGTATTTCTTTGACGTGGGAAAATTGCATTGTATTATAGTAAATAGCGCACTTAAAATTTGTGGATTTTCTACAGTGTTTTTTTTTTTTTTTGCTGAATTGTCTTATTGTAAATATATATTTATTATGGTTAAGCCTTGTTTAGAGTATCAATATTATTTTATTCACATATAATTTATCCAGAAATATAACATTATTTTAATTCATGACACAATTACATTTTGTTTTAGTTAGTTAGATTGCATTTACATAAATTAAAGATAATAAATTACTTAGTTATAATAAGATATACATGTTGAGAATATATCTAAGAAACAAAATATGTATCCACTTTCGTTAAATTTTGGTGATCATCATAATTAAATTGCAATTATTTAAAAAAGTATGTTCTTGCAATTTACTGTATTTGCTTCATTTATGTTTATTAACTGATTATCATAAACAAATGAAGTAAACATTAATTCTTATTAAGAGTCAACACATAAATACGTATACAAGGCATCAACCTTAACACTATGCGCCTTGGGTACTTAATTTTACTAGGACAGGGACCTCTACAAATTTTAACACAAGATTACGACTTTATAAAGATAAGAGAGGCGTTCAATATAGCTATAGAATAAAATTTTTCTTAAAAAAAAAAAAAAAACTTACTTTCTAATTATACAGGCAAATCTAAAGCATTTCGATTTGAGTGTGTGAAGTTAGGAAGTTCTTCACTAATTAAGTCCACCACTTCGTTAAGGTTAACGCCTTATATACACGTATTTACAAATGAAGTAATTAAATCATTTGCTTAAATATCTAAGAAAACAGGTTTAAGTTATTAATAGATTATTTTGAGTAACCATAAAATCCTTTATTTACTCTTGGTATTCGAAGAATAGTCTGGAAGATTACTATAGCATTTTAAATTAAGAGTTTTTATGCATTTTATTTTATTAAAATATTTTTTATTAAAATCTACTATTGTTATTATTTAAAGTTGTAATTATAAATTTATTTAAACGCACAATGATTACGTATGTAATATTTATTGAGGCTGTAGCCTTCAAGAACATGCGTATAAAAATGCGATAGTAGAGACTTCTACAGGTCTTTAAACCACAAGCTTACTCTCTTTGGAATAAGTGTATGTCTCCTCATATTTTTCACTAGGATACCATTCATTTGCCTAACAACATACAAATGATATAAAAGATTGTGAAATTTAATACTAAGAATAAGTGTAATGAACCCTGAGATCATTATATTATAATTCAATGATAAGAAAAAAATTATATTTTATGTAAAAGAAACTATTATAAAAAGAAAAATAAAGTAGCACAAATAGATAAATAAAATTTAAGAACATGCTTATTCTTTATGTAAAATCTTGAACTGTGGATCTGATTATGGCAATAATATATTGTAATAGTTGTAAGGTGTAAGATTATATATTAAATGGAAATAATAAAAAAACATATTTTATTATGAGAAGAAGAATGTATTATAACCGAACTACAACCCTCTTGGTATATATTTAATATTAATTGCTTCTATAATTTAATTATGAGCTGAGATTGTACAATCCTCTTAATTTTAATGTTAGTGATTATTAACATATTTATAATATTTTGGTTATTATTAGTTTAACCCATGTAGCTGTTATTATTACTGGCTACATTTTACTACTAGAGAACCCTGAGTTTATCCTAGTCTAATAGGATATGAGTATTTTTGGCTAGATGCTAAATTTCTTCTTTAATAGGCATATTTTTATAGGAATTTTAAATTAAAGTATATATAAGATGATATTTTTCTGATTCCAAACAAATCTTTCCAGGGTGTTTTCTTGACATCGGTTTAAGACTTTATTTTTAATCATCCACTTCATGCTTAATGATTAGAGATTTTATTAGATTATAATTAATATTTTTATACTTGATTTTATTGTTACCAGTGTAATATATTATCTACAGCACCATGATTATATGGTCAGACCACATCATGATCCACAAGTTTTAGAAACCCAGCATTTTTAAATTAGATACTTTAGCATGTGAGAGCTTGAATAGAACTGTTTTTATATTATCCTAAAATGATTACTCACATTTTTATATTTAATATCTTTCAGATCCAAATACTATAGATTACTATTGATTATTAATGTAATTGTTATAATTACTTGCTTTATTGTATGCAGATTCTCCAATACTCTTTTTGTATTTGTTAATGAGATGATCATGCTATTCATTAAAGATGGTGAATATCCCCATAATATCCCTCCAATCATTCTGTTACAACACACAGTTTCGATCCCATAGTTGCTATTGCTATAATGCACTTTCCATAGTAACATTTAGTGATCATTTTATGGCTTCTATTTCCAGTGTTTCTCTATATTTTATATTTAATAAGAGTAGACACAAACTATCACAGAACAGATTACTACTGATTTCAGTCTCTTACTTTATATAATATATTAATAAATAATATTGCCTATAAATATTGCAGACAATTGAAGAATTGTAACTATTTTATTTTGAAGACAAAAATCTTTGGTAATTATTTGATTATCCAAAAATATCATTTTATGAAATGGGAAAGTCTCTTATTATAAAAAAAATTTAAAAGTTTTTCAAAAACTGAGGCCTTATTTCTCATCCAATAAAGACATGTGTCCACTTTTTTTTTCTAATCATATAGGTTTATCTTATACTCTGAATACAATCCCTTGCAATAACATTTGGAATCAATATAAACACATTGTATTTAGAAATAATCTTTCAATCGTTGTTTAATTTATTTTTCTAATTTATCTAACGTTTTTTAAGAGTAATTTTCTTGAAAAGTTGACAATTATTACATAGGGTTGTAATACAGTTTTATTATGGGAACTCGCGTGACATAATACATTTTATTAATGAATTGTGACTCAGTTTGAAGAAAGAGTTCCTACTGCAGATTTCTGGATATCCATATATAAATAAAACAGCTATCAAAAGATTGCACTAACAATAAGTCAAAACATACTGTTACTACTGAAGGCACAAATAATTTTATATTTGGATGATCAATCAAACATCAATAATTTAAGAATTGTGTTGTAGAATATAGAATTCTACCATATTTACAAATGTACTTGTTTTTTTTTCAATCCAATATTAAACCCTGCATTATTTGATCTTTCTTGGATACTTTGTACATCAAATTTAACAGCCATTGATATATGTAAACGTTGACAAATAAAAAATAAAGTCTACCCATGAAGGCAATATTGAAAGACGTGCTAGATAGAGCGACTACTGAATTTATCTTCCAACTAAATCTCTACGAGTTTCCTTTGTGATATTTTATTAATATAGAATAATAAAACTATGGTAAGAATCCATTAATTTTTTCTCACATCCAATCTAGCATTTTATATAGTTGAGGTTCAAGTGTTTCAGGCATCTGGCTCACTGAAGAATAGCATTTGTATTTGCAAAAATTATATCGTTAGCCAGAATAGTATTATGCTAATAACGTGGGGTTTTTTGATATTATAGACTTTCAGAACAATAATATGTGAATATTTGTATGTTTGTGATTATTTAAAAAAAAAATACATATGAATATATAATTACTTTCTGTGCATATATAAATAAATTGTTCAAAACACCTCCAACCCTTATGATATTCCAGCAACTCCGGCTGAAAATAAAAATAAAACATGACGGTCAGATAGATCACATATTCGGACTTTATATTCATTCACAGAGCGCGTGGTTGAAATATTATAACGTTTGATCGGATGATTTGAACAATTTTTTATTTAATTTTCAGCTAGCGTTGTGCTCTGTGAGATTTTCACACGCACACACTCATATATATATATATCATTGATTACAATTAATTAATAAATAAATATTATAATAAATAACATTTTAATCTGTTAAAATTAAATATTTAGTATCCTTCACTATTATTATTATTATTATTATTATTATTATTATTATTATTATTATTATTATTATTATTATTATTATTATTATTATTATTATTATTATTATTATTATTATTATTATTATTATTATTATTATTATTATTATTATTATTATTATTATTATTATTATTATTATTATTATTATTATTATTATTATTATTATGAATAGTAGCTGAACAAATAATAATAATAGTCATAGTAGTACATTATATGATAATTGTTACTGTTTCAGACTGTTATGATAGAAGCCATTACTACCTCAACTTTAAACAAGTCAACCTATTTTCAAAATGAATTTGATTTCTATGACTATTTTGATCTTACCGTTTCTTTTATAATATTAATTTTAGCAGTGATCAGCAATTCGAGTATTTTGATTTCGTTAATGGTGTTCCCCAAGTTAAGAAGTATACCACATATTTTTATAGGAAACCTAGCCTTAACTGATTTCATAACAGGACTTGGATCATCTTCGTTTGTGTACCATGCGACATTAAAATTTTCTGATATAGCCCATAATTGTAATCTCATTTTTTGGATGTGGATTACAAGTGGCACGGTGATGTTTCTTACATTTTGTCAAATCGCTTTAAATAGATATATTATTCTTTGCCATTCTTCTGAAACATATAAACGTTTTTACACTAAAAAAAACACATTTGTAATAATATTAAGTCTATGGACTATAACGTTAATTATTACGAGTTCTACGTTATTTTCAAGATTTTTTCACTTCGAATTCAATTTTCTTCTAAGGGAATGTTTTGTAGTTTTAAACAAAAATGGCACCGTGTTTTTTATTGGTTATGCCTTCTGGTTGTATTTCACTAATGCTCCCATTATGTGCTTTAGTTATTATAAAATTTATAAAGTTATAAAAAACTCTCAATTAAACTTGAAAAATATGGCTAATTCTACTGCAGTTAATAAACGGTTTACAGAAAACATTCGAATAACAAAAATTATGTTTTTTATTTTTGTGTGCTTTGTAATATGTTATCTGCCAATTGTGTTTGTAATTGTTTGTAACAGTATGCACCTTTTACTTTTTGCATTTTCTAGAACAGCTATGCTTATTACGAATTTCCATCCAATTATTAGCCCACTTGTTTGTTTTTTTACTAATAAAATGTTTCGCACTGCCTATTATAAAATTGCTACTTGTCATTGTGCAAATCTAAATTAAATTACAAAAATGTTTCTGAGAGTCTATTTTATTATGGAAGACTCCAGAAGCCGCATCCTTTCCTCAATTTTAAAACATTAAGATAATAAAATACTTATTTACTACGTAAAATATGTTAATAAATTCATCCATTTTTATTTTTGTTTATGCCTTTTCATAATTCTTAAGTACATCTCTAACCAATTTTGCATTCGGTTTCACTGGCTCAATACGTATTTTAATTAATTACAGGCTATCTACAATCAAAAAATAAATTGTTTTTTTTAAAGCTATCATTTCCAGAAAAATACTAAAATAGTTCCACGCAGGTAGTGGCAGCAAAATTAAATAGCTACGCATATTTTTTACTATTATTTTTATTTGTGTAATATACTGGTTTTATTATAGAACAAAGTATTGTATCTTTTCTCTATGGCACAATGCTATAAGAAAAGTTAAACTACATGTTGTTTTTTTTAAATAATCATTATTATTCAGAAGAAATTAAAAGTAAATGGTGATATTTTTCTTATATAATTGTTCGGTCATCTTTCATATTTAGTTTTACTGCACATTAACATTGTTATGTCAGTGAGTATAAGATAAACATTTCTAAATAATATAAAAATATAAAATAAATGTCCATTCTTTAATAGAAAGTGTGTGATTTGTCAAAAGCGAGCAGTCAGCTTCATTTAGCTATTCTAATAAATTAAAATTCATTTTCTAGATTAATCTGGAAATAGTAAGTTTGATTATAAATAGATTCAGGGAAGGCATTTTATTTTCAAACATTGAAAACTTTATAATACTTATTCAGTGTCAACTGTTAACATTATTTACATTCAATGATAGAAAATATATTAATTTTTCTTACAGATTCATAACATAAAAAATATGTCATGTAATATCATTGCCTCTGCATTCTACGACTATAACAAAATAAACGATTAAAATAATTATTAAAGGATGCTATAACAAATATTGATGACATTCTTTACATTTTGCAATACTGAAAATAATAAATAGACTTTCACTATTTTCTCTAGATGTTTTATTATCTTGCGTTGTTGTAAACTATGTTAAGGTTAACGTTTATATTTTAAAGCTGAAGTATACAGGAACTAAGGTAACTTTTTAACATACTTTATTTTAAGCATAATTAATGAAACAGCAATTTCTTCCTTCCATTTTTTTTACTTTTTAGAAAAGTAGTACTGGTTATATTAAGATAATGGTTACTAGCTTTTAAATTATACAACACTTTGAAATTTAGTTATTATTGTTGTTGTTGTTGTAGTAGTAGTAGTAGTAGTAGTAGTAGTAGTAGTAGTAGTAGTAGTAGTAGTAGTAGTAGTAGTAGTAGTGACGGTAGTGGGTCATTGTAGTGGTCATGGTCATTGTCGTAGTAGCTGTAGTAGTAATAGTAGCAGTAATAGCAGTTGCAGTAGCGGTAGCATCAGTAGAAGAATAGTAGTAGAAATAGTAGCAATAGTAATAGTAGTATCAGAATAGCAGTATTTGTATTATTATTATTATTAATAGTAGTAGTAGTAGTAGTAGTAGTAGTAGTAGTAGTAGTATTTTATAAAGGTAATATCCTGATATACTTTGGCTTCAACCCTAGTTATTAAAAGTAATTACTTTTAATGACTTCTTTGTTAGCTTTACTTCATTGATTAGAAAAAATACATTACTTTCACATGATGTATAATGTGTAAAACAAAAAGAAGTGAAACTATTTGTCTTTCTTAACATTTTTTATAGAATCTTATGTGCGGAGATGGTACCCACGTAATAAAATGAATTGTACAATAGAAAACATGCACACATAAACACGCATATATATATATATATATATATATATATATATATATATATATACATATATATATATATATATATATATATATATATATATATATAATGTAGCCATGTACCTCATCTCAGTATTAAGAATAAATATCTAATATGATGATAACAATTGACAGCATGTAAATTTTAAAACCGTGGTGAATAAAAGGTCAAATACAACACTTTATAAATAACCTAAAGTCTTGGCATTTATCCTTAAGCAAATATTTCTGTAAAAAATAGAAAGAAAATGTGAATTGAGGTAAAAATTAATTCTGAAAAGAGAGAGAGAAACAATCTTATAAAAATTATCCTAAATAAAGTTAGTTACTAACTTTAATTTTTTTAAAAAAGCAGTGATATTTTTAATTGAATAAGTTGGTAGTCAGAAAGGGAAAATAATAATAATGTTTTTATCATTGTTTTGTATCATTTTCTCTATTTGTCACTAATTATAATGGATCATAACATTTTTTAATTTCTGTTTTTATCAAAAATCATATTATGATATTTGTTGAAAGGGATATTTTTTTTCTAATTAAGCTATTTATTGAAAAACACCATTTTGAGTTTGATGGGGGAGAGGTAATTAATCTGATAGATATAAAAAGCATGTGAGTACCATATCAAGTCAGTGTATTTCGTAAGCATAATATGGTTAGTGTTCACTAAATGATTTTTCTTATTGGGAAAACCAATTGGCATACATACATCAAAGTCAGAAAAATGTTATAATTAAAATATTCAATGATTTCGCAATATATATAAGCTAAATTTTAAATTCATGGCTTGCTGAGAAAACTTGAACAATCATCCCAGATTCCATTGGTCTGCATGATCCATGGAAGAAAATACAAAGGTCTAGCCTACATAACCTAGCATGAAGAAAAAGAAAATTTAATTACATTATCGCCAACTCTACTATACATAACTGCCTAAGTGTGCCTTTCAAGAGGAGATAGAAGAATAAGAACCAGCCAAACTAATGTCAAACTATAAACTAATTTAAAAAGAATTGTTGCCATCTATTTTATTAAACTTGTTGAAATTCGCAATTTTCCTAAAAGTATGTGGATAAAAAATTTTGTGATCATAAAATGTGTAGGAAAACTGGCAAATGAAGAACTCACTTCAAACATTAGGAATTAAATGAAAAAAAAAAATTCAGATATATATATATGTCACTCTCAGTCTTTGCCTTAAAACTGAATATCAAGTTTTGTAATGGTATAGTACTAAAAAAAATCAATAATTTAATTTTTCTTATATAAATACAATGTTTTAGCAAAATCCTTTATTTGTACAATACACACACCTATATTTCGACTGTCCTGCAGTCTTCTTCAGAGCTATGATATAATGAACAAAATAAAATATATAACTATATAAATAATACCATAAAAATGTAAACAATAAAAAACTAAATCAACATAAATATATAAAAAACTAATTAATAAAACTGAAATAAATAATCAAACCCAAATAAAATAATCTAGTTAATATAGAATAAAATATATAAATATAATAAATATATTATTTATTTTTATTATTATTAGCAAATTCCTAATTAATTCTATTCTTTATAGATTTAAACATTATGGTTAATAACTAATATTCCTTTAATTTTAAATCCTATAATATCTATTATTTTTTACTCATTCTTTTGTTAAAAATAATATTTTATATTTATTATTATTTTTTAATATAAAAAACCTATAAATATTATAATCTTTGAACTAACCCAGTTCACTTTAATCTTTTGTCTATGAATTATTATTTAAAGTAAATAGATATATATTCCTACAACTCTTTTATATATATATAATCCCAGTGCATAACACTATACTGAAATAAATATACACATATTAAGCAATTAAATCACCCTACATGGTTAAGAAATCCAGTACTGCCCTCTGTGAACTATATATATATTATAAACTTTAACTTTTATTATTATTATATAATTATCATAAATTTATATTATACTGTTTTATATATAAATATTATGCTGTTTTTTTTTCTAATATGTAACATCTATAAATATGCCCTTGTTTGTACTCCTATTTAACTTAACCATTTCTTACAACCCATAATTCATTTATAAACATTTCTTTCTTTATATCTGGCATATGTTGTTTTAATCGTGTTTTTTATAGATTTTTTGATTTATTCCACATATTTGTTATCAATTCCATTATCTAGATATTGTTTGCATTTTATCACATATACTCCATTGATTATTTCTTTATTATCTTTATTATATGATATGTATTTGTTACCTCTCAAATTGAATAACTTTTCTTTGTTTTTTATTAACTAATTTTGTAGTAATTATTCTTTTGTATTTCTTATCAATCTTCTTTATAATTTTATTAAACTTATTTACTATAATATCATTATTTGTTTTATACCTATATATCGATTTTTACCTATCTTTTTTCATTCATTCTTTTCATTTTTATTTATCTTATACTCTATTTTTTAGTACTTTTTTAAATTATATGTACAGGAAAATCACTCATTTTTTACTATTTGATTACTACATCTTTTTGTTTATTATAGTCTTCTTTCCTTGAACAAGACATAGCATCCCTATAATTCTTGAATATATACAACTAATTTTATATTTCCTATCAATGTTGGAAAACCAACTTGTAGTTTTGTTAGCAATATTGTTCTTCTTATAAATATTTTTCTGAATATACCATTTTTATCTATCATTTTCTTTTGAAACATATTAAGCAAAGAGAATGATTACTAATGTGAGAAGCTATAACTGCAATTTTAAGCAATATTTATATGAATGATTTTGATAGAAATATGACAGTAAATAAAAATGCTCATTTGTTTTTAACAGGTATGTAGATGATTATTTGATGATTTTTAATAAAAGCCAAAAACAAATAAGCTGATTTATTAATGATATTAATAAAATGGAAGAGAATATAAAGTTTACAGTTGAGAAGAAAAAATAATGAAATTGCATATTTATATATAAGGTTTCAAAATAAATTGATAGATAAAAATGGTGTATTCAGAGAAATATTTATAAGAAGAGCAAGTTGGTTTTTCTACATTGATAGGAAATATAGAATTAGTTGTACATATTCAAGAATATACAGCACTGGTTGTATTGTTCAATGAAAGAACAATATATTAAACAAAAAGTTTTAATAATCAATGCCTTAAAAATGAGTGGTTTCCCTGTTCATATAAATGAAAGAAGTATTGAAAAAATAGAGTATAAGATAAATAAAAATTAAAAGAGTGAAAGAAAAAAGAAATGTCACAATACATATATAGAAAGGAAAACAAATAATAATATTATAGTGAATAATTTTAACAAAATTATAAAAAAGATTAATAAAAAATGCAAAAGAATAATTACTACAAAAATAGTTATTAAAAAGAGAAAATCTGTTAAATTTGATTGATAACAAATACATAGAATATAATAAATACAATAAAGAAATAATTAATGGAGAATATGTGATAAAATGCAAACAATGTCTAGATTATGGGTTTGATAACAAATATGTTGGAGAAACAAAAAAATCTATAAAAACAAGATTAAGGCAGCATATGTCAGATAATAAATCACTGATATATATATATATATATATGTGTGTGTGTGTGTGTGTGTGTGTGTGTGAAAGAAACAGATACCAATTTACACAAAGTTCAATAAAAATGAAGTTACATACAGAAAATATTAAGGAAAGGTAAATAAAAGAAGCAATAATAAAAAGAAAGATACAACCAAAATTTAACAGGGATTCTGCAATTAGAATGAGATTGGTGTAAATATAGTTATTAAATAGGATATATGGAGGTAAATATATAAAGAGAAAATTGTTTATACATGAATTATTAGTTGTAAAAACTGGTTAAGTTAAATAGGAGTATAAATTTGGGTATATTTCTAGATATTACACATTAGAAAAAAACTTAGCAAAATATTTATATATAAAGCAGTATAATATAAATTTATGAGAATTATATAATAATAAAAGGTAAAGTGAATAAAATAAATAAATAAAGAGTTGTAGGGAATATATATATATAGTTTACATAATATGTAATAGAGGGAGCTAGGGTATAAAATATTTTTTTGAAAAGAAAACGTTTTTTAACCTTTTAACTGTTTGACTCGTTCTTAATCGAGGCAATTTTTGATACATATTCGTTTTAATCGAGTAAATTTGACATCGCTGTAAATTGCTTAGTTTTTGGACTACGTTTACGGTTTTAACGTCATTTTTTGAACGCAAAAGTTAATATCTGTCTATTGAATTATTTTTAAAAATCAATTAATTGATGAAGTCAAAAATTCTTTATTGGTGTGTGAAAAAGAAATGGAAAAGCTCGTTCTCATCATCTTTTCTTGAATCTTATTGGTGTTAAAATTTTTATATGGTGAAAAATTAAAAATTTCGACGTTTGTTTTATTTTGAAAATGATAAACGAATGTTTTAGAGCATTTAAAAATATTTTTTGATGAAATACAAATAAAATACAAATTATTTTCATATAATATGTCAAAAATAAATATTATTTTACAAAAATAGTTACGATTTTAGCAAGAATTATTTATTTATTGCAAAGTCGGGAAAAAATCATAACTGAAATTATGATTGGTTCTTTTATGTCAACGTAAAAATATTTTTAAAATTAAAAATCAAAATTTATTTTTGAACAAACTTTCGTTTATTTTTATAATGTGAGAAATTACTAATATACTTTTTAAAAACGAAACTAAAGTGAATATATTTAAAAAAACGGTCAATAACTTTTGAAAAATTGATACATTATTTTGTGCATCGGCTAATTAAAAGCTTTGAGTGATAAAATATTTTTTTGAAAAGAAAACGTTTTTTAAGAGATTAAAGTTAACTGGGTATTATTGATGATTGGGTAGGGATCAGCAATCACAAAATCACCTCCTTATTTAAATTCCTTAAATTAGAACCCAAATTTCTTACCTTCTTAATTAAGGTAACACTTCAAGAGATATTTAAAAATATTGATCCAATATGCCCAGTCTGCAAGACTCAAGAGGATACTTTTGACCATATTATTAAATTGTGCCCTCGGCTTGTAGGCATTAGGTTGCTAATATCGCAAAGTTCGAGCATTGACTTTTACACAATTCTATCATTGAAAGACTCCTTACAAAGTAGACAATCTCCTTTCATTAGACTTTCATTGTTTTTAGTTCATACAATCTGGAGTGTCCGTTGCAAACTAATCTTCACCTTCCCACCTCCAAATCAGGACGTCATATTTATTGATCACCTTAATAAGTTAAAAAGTAAAGACCTTATCCTGTCTTCAAAGTTCCTCTATAATGAGACATGGAATCTTTTTCAAATACCAAAAATCACCTAAGACATAAACAATCACACCCAAAACTTAATACTAGCATTTCCATTAGGGATTCTCCAGGGAATTAAACTTTAGATCCATCGCAGATTCTGAATTAGGATGTTAGAACTTCTTACCAAGAAAGGCAATGTATTCACATATTCTTAAATAATCAATTATTTTTCATTAATAAAGTTATTTTTGAAACTAAAGTGAACTGGGTAAATTAAAAGATTATAATGTTTATAGGTTTTAGATATTAAAAAATAAATATAAAATATTTTAACAGAAGAATGAATAAGGAAATAATAGACATTATATGTAAATTAAAACAATATTAGTTAATAACCATAAACATTACATTATAAAAAATAGAAATAATTAGGAGATTGTTAATAATAATAAAAATAAATAATATATTTAGATTAATAGTTGTTCTTGAATATATATGTATACAGTTAGGAATACACATATATAATTTGTATTTATTTTATATTTATATTGTTATTTTATTTTATAATAAGTGGATTATTTTATTTGGGTTTGATTAATTATTTCATTTTTATTAGTTAGTTTTTTTACATATTGTATGTTGTTTTTAGTTTTTTATTGTTTATATTTTTATGGTATTCTTTATATATTTATGTACTTTATTTTATTTTGTTCATTATATCATAGTTCGGAAGAAGACTGCATGACAGTCAAAATGTGGATATATATATATATGTGTGTGTGTGTGTGTGTACAAAATGTTGCTAAATAATTCAAAGTGGTTAGGATAAATGGGATTTATATAAGATATTGCTTCAAAATAAAAAAAGAGTGATCTGGGTTAATTTTTCTTATAGTCAAACATTGTGTCTAAGCAATAAATAAACGTTTATATAGAATATTAACCATTTTACAAGATTTTGTATAAGTTTATAATGTAAAAGTAATCTTAAGAATAAGTTTATACTGTTGAAATATCTTAAGTAACTCTTTTACAAATTTAAAATTCTTAATTTTAATGTTATTACTGACATAAAGTACTAGTAAGTTTAAAGTTGTTAGAGCTTATTAAATTTAAATATTAAATCAGGTCTTCAAAAAAGTTCAAATTTTAAAACTAGCTTTTAAATATTTAAATTAAAGAGACAAAACTCTCCATACAGTAGTGCCACCCTGTGCCAACCAGAGTAATCAATAGATGCCAGAAGTCTTGTGCATAAAATTCCTATCTAGTGCCTACTCATCCAATATCCCCAGATTAGTTTCTGGCTTGTGGCCTTCATTAATGAGGAGCCTTGGATCTGAGAGCACTGTGCCTACATCTTAGAATCTAATGCAACCCTCCTGCAACCACCTTTTATCTTTACTTAACTACAAAACTATGAGCATAAAATTGAAAACACAATAATATTTTTTTAATCTAACCTCAATAGCTTATGTAGTCACATGGGTCTTAACTCAGTTCAGCACCCATACATTTTGGTGTCTGTGTCTCTTAACAACCATAGCCACCACTATCATATTAGGCAGGATTGGTGTTAAACCACTAAACATCACATGATCACCATCTCTTATACTTGCACATAACTGTTATTAAACAGGAAAAACTCTCCGTAAAGTAGTGCCACTATGTGCCAACCAGAGTAATCAATGGTTTCCAGAAGGCTTGTGCATAAAATCCCTATCTAGTGCCTACTCATCCAATATCCCCAGACTAGTTTCTGGCTTGTGGCCTTCATCAGTGAGGAACCTTAAATCTGAGAGCACTTTAATGACAGTTATGTGATAGTATAAGAGATGGTGATCATGTGACGTTTAGTGGTTTAACACCAATTCTGTCTAATAGGATATTGGTGTCTATGATTGTTAAAGAGCCAAAGACCCCAAAATGTTTGGGTACTGAACTGAGTTTAGACCCATATGATTATATAAGCTATTGAGCTTTGATTGAAAATATTATTCTGTTTTCAATTTCATTCTCATAGTTTTGTAGTAAAGTAGACATAAAAGGTGGCTGCTGGAGAGTTGCATGAGATCCTAAGACCTAGGTGCAGTGCTCTCAGATCCAAGGCTCCACACTGATGAAGGCCATAGGTCAGAAACTAGTCTGGAGATATTGTATGAGTAGTCATTAGATAGGCATTTTATGCAAAAGCCTTCTGGCATCCATTGATTACTCTGGTTGGTACAGGATGGTACTACTGTATGGAGAGTTTTGCCTCTTTAATAAGTTTTGTGCTAGTATAAGAGATGGGGATCATGTGATGTTTAGTGGTTTAAATATTTAAATTACTTGTTTAAAAGTACATTATTTAGTCTTAACTCTAATAAAAAATATATTTAATTACATAATCTTAAAATTCAGTTGATTAAAAGAAAAGTAATTTCTAGAAATCAATAGTTTATCTCTGTAGTTGAGCTAGTAATCTAAATAAGGAAAGTATTAATTCATGTGAGTATGCATGCATGTGAGAATTATTAATTGCTTAAGAATGTTCTGTTAAATTTAATGCTTAAAGTTATATTTAAATATCTTTGTTTTACAAAGTTATAACTAAAAATAATTTGATAACTTAAGGAAAAAAATGTTTAAAGAAAATATTATAGTTTATATATTTTATTAAACCATGCAACTTATATTTTTTTGTTTATTGTAATACATTCAATTGCTAAATAATTTGTTTCAAAGAAGAAAAAATATTTAAGATGATATAATAATTAATTGTCTATACTCTCATGTATAGATACTGTTTCCAGAAAGGTATTGAATTATGCAAATCAGTTCTATTTTTAGTAATCCTTTAATAGATATGAATAGCAAGATCAATTGAGTGTAATTAAGTGTCAATTTCATCTACCAAAATTAATCACATGATTTGCCTTATAAATAAAGGCTGGTGAAAAGAGAGACTCGTAGACTTGCTTGCTCACTTGTTCAATAATTCTTACTTATTTTTACTTATGTTTTAATTACTTCAATTGCTTTTAATTTTTAAAAAAATGTTTTAAAAGACTGCAGTGTGAAAATTAATCTTTGAACTTATTACTCTTTGTTTGCTCCAGAATATTTGTTTTTTATTATTATGATCCAATAATGATATAAGAAAAAAGATATAATTACTCCTTACCCATGTTCATCATCAATAAATTATGAAGTCTGTACATTCATAGAAAAAATATTAATTTTATCATATAATGTTCCATTTAAATATTTAATGTGCTTTATGTTTGTTATTTGTTCTTTAAATTATATTTATTCAGTCTGAATGACTATACATATATGTGCCAATGTCTTAAAATATTTTCACCTTAATCACGTTTTGTCAATTATTGTGTATGAAAATTGAATATGATGTCTTACAATATCCTGGAAACCTGAAAGATACTTCAGAACATTATTTCAGTGATTTTATCCAGTCTAACTTTAGGAATTTCAAAATGGAGTTTTTTATTTTGTGTAATGAATAAAATTATTAATTTAAAATAATTGTGGTACTGGAAATTTTTTATTTGGTCTAATCCTCATAAATTATTTATGACATATATTACTGTAATAAAATATTTAAATGTATTATATTTGTCCCCATTGTGAAGTTTTTATATTTTGTATGTATATAAAATTGCTGCAAAAGATAGAACATAATGTATATTTTTATTGTTAATTATTATGTCACAATTTTTTATTATACTGTGTTTAGAATTATTTATTATTTTTATTGGTTTTATACATCATTTTTTGTTTTTAAGAGATTGAGGCATTATTCATTCTTTTAACAATTACTTTATATTTTCATTGTATTATTTTAAAGAGAACAATGAATTGGTCTCTCTCATTTTTATTTTATTATCTTGCAAGTTTTCTTTAAAGAGTTAATAGCTTAGTCTCAATCTCATATTGTGATATTTCCCTAGTGAATTATATTGTTTATTATCTTATATTTGAGCATATGATGCTTTATTGAAGCAAATTTCTTCTTATTGTTGTTTTTATTAATGGCTCATTCTCATATTTTTGAAGTGATAAAATCCTAGTTCATTTGTTGCTCTCATATGTATGTGCATTATGCCAACATTATATTTTTCCTTTGATTTTCCATCCCTAAGGTAAAACTTCTATGATGTATTTTGTTTAAAGCTATGGATAGTATTCTTTTATGACATTACCCTGGCAATTTATATTTTTGTAGGTAAAGAAAAATGTCATCTTTACCATCATCACATTTTAATCTATCTGAATGTGATTTGTTTGTTTTGAGCTGAAATCTTGTAGCTGTGCCTAGCCAGCAGCTCAAGATGCTAAACCTGATAAAATATTTAATGTTAGATTTAAATTGTATACATTGCTTCAGTAAATAACATACATTTCCTTCAGTACTCTTCCCAATGTAAGCATTGGGAAATTTAAAATTAAATTAATATATTAAATTTGTCCAATAGGGACTTTATAATTGAATTACTGCATATTAAATGAGAGTACTTATTAAAATATCAAGGCTATAGAACCATCAAATATAATTTATTATTTAGTTAATTATTTTAAACTGTAATTCATAATTTTTCTTCTTATTATATATTGTTTTATTTGATTTTGAGAATTTCATTTTGATAAATATGTACTATTTCTAGATTATTGTCTTTTGAATGTCTTTATTGTTAAATAAATGTTATTTCTGACATAACTTAAGTGTTCTTGCCTTTTATCATTATCAGAATTCTTGCAGATATCTAAACATTATATGGTTTACCACAGAATTTTATTTGCTTATCATGAATTGAGAGTACATGAATAAAAGGAATTTGATATGAAATGTCACTTAAATGACATTTCTGTTTTTATGAAAACATTTAAGAAAAATATTTTATTTATTGAAATAATTACAATTATTTATTCATTCAATATAGATCAGTTTAATCAATTTCATTTATTTAGAAGATCACTTTGATGTTAGAAGATTATTATATTATATTAGATAATTTTCTTATTAAAAGATCACTTTGTGGATAGAAAATATTTGGTGCCGATTTAGTTTGCACTCATGGCCATTTTGAAATATAACGACTTTCCAAAACCAGAGCTGACACACCCAATTGATAAATGACATAAATATTGAATAAAAGTACTTTAAATTCATATTTTAGAAATGATAAGCTAATAAAAATAATGTACTTTATGTCATATGGGCATATAGTATAATCTTTTAGTATTTGAAAATTATAAGATTGGGTTAATCAGCCTTCCACAACTTTTGACCGATACTTTGTATCAGCCAAACCATCCTTCCCCCTTTCCGCAAATTCCAGTTGTGCTTTGTGCTGTTATATTTCAAATATTTTATGAAGGTAAATTTAGGGGGAAAAAATCCCTAATAAAATAAAGCATATTATTTTTACTAGCTTATAATTTCAAAAATACGAATTTAAAGTACTTTTATTCAATATTTATGTCACTTATCAATTGGATGTGTCAGCAGTGGCTTTTATATTTCAAAATGGCTGTGAGCACAAACTAAATCAGGACCAAATATTTCCTACTTTGTGTAAGAATGGTGTAATAAAAATTAAACTACAAAAATATTATTCATTATTGTATAATATCTAGTCTAATGAATGACTAATAAAAATTATAAATAAACTTTCAATAACTGATTTGTGTTAAAGTTGTAGGGTTGCACATTTGACACATCAATTAAACGATAGTCCATTTATATACACTGAACAATGATATATATTTGTAAGAGATTGTGCTCTTGGCTAACTAATGAGTGCTGGCTCTGTATGAAATGTGCATTTTGGAGATCACAGATCTGTTCTCACATGTCTTTGATCATATGTTTATGATTACATTCTTCCACAAGATGTTAAAGTGGATAACACTTTCTTTATCTTGCTGAGAACGATGTAATGAAAATTACAATAAAGAAAAATTATTCATTTGATAATCTCTAGTCTAATGAGTGACTAATAAAATTATTAATATCACTTTTTTATATTTAGAAGATTATTTATTTTATTCGTTTTAAATTCAAATAATGGAAATTTATTGATTTGACTTTGGAAGAAGTATAAAAGAAATTTAGCAGTGTGATATTTTGTTGTAGCTGTAAAATCCATTATCTACTCATTATATCATGAATGTTCCTCTTATATATTGTCTTTATTTTATTAATTAAGGGTTTTTCATGTTTAGTTTAAATTGTGAATTATAATTGTACTTTAATGAGACATTATCATAATGTAGGAATATAAATGATTGCTTTGTTGTTTTTACTAGGATTACATTTTTATTTGATAGATTTTCAGAAATTAAACCATGTGTAAATTACAAATTATTTGAGTATTTACAATAGGAACTCTGAGATATATAATTTATACTTAAGATTATTTGAATAAGAATTTTTTCATGTAAAGTCAAATCGTTTTTAAGACGTTAAAGTGTGAAGACATAAGGAGACATGCTTTTTTTGATAAAAAATATAAATCTCATTATGACAATAATATAAGACATAGTTGCAGTTGATGATGTGCAGATTTAAAGTAACCTAACCCTTTTAATGACATATGCTTTCACTATCAAGAGATATATTTTAAAAGAGAGAATATGAAGTCTTTCCCTCTTAACCTGCTAAAATATTATATCTGTCTTAATAATGCTTATCATTATACATTACCCCTATTATTGATGTTATTATTGTGGCAAAACGGCATTCAAACACTGATGTGAGCCTATATTATAATTATTATCAGCCTCTGTATTTTGAGCTTAGCCAATATTATTATTATTGAGTTAGTATTGACATCTTATTTTTGGCGGTTTTCAGATCGATCGTCCTCTTTAGTTAGGGTTACAATATATACAAAATATTCACAAGTATTCTTCATTGAATAAAAGTGTTATTTTACAATCATTCGGTTTGAACTCATACTTTCACACGACCCACCACTCTCAGTGCCATCTCATATTGCTGACCCACCTTATCACACACATGTTGAAAAGATAAAAAATCACCAATATATGTATTTCATGCTAATATGTCAACATGGGTAGGATGACAGTCTTGGCACTAACAAGGGCTTTGAACGTTCCATCATCAGATTTTCAATGAAATGGAAGGCTAAAGAGTTGTAAGTTAGAATATTTTGAAGCCTGTCCATTAAAGTATAAAGATTGGCTATCTTAATATAAAGCTGAATACTGATTATATATGTGTGAGGATAGTAATCTGGACCAACTGATGATTGCTGGTTTAGCATGAAATATGTATATTGGTGATTATTTATCTTTTCAATATGTGTGTGATCAGGTGGGTCAGCAATATGAGATGGGGACTGAGAATGGTGGGTCGTGTGAAAGTCTGAGTTCAAATCCTACATGTATTACATATATAAATGCAGGTTTAAGCCTGTACAATGTATTAATCATTCTGTTTATATTTTGTTGACAAAAGATAATAGTCAAAAGCAAAAATAAAAAAAGATAATAAACCAGGACTTAAAGTAAGAGTTATTAATTATTTATTTTGTCATTCAAATTATAAACGAACATAAATATTTTATTTTCTTTCTCTCAGTAAATTAACAAATGTCATTTTTTCTTGATGTTAATCTATTTACTCTTAATATTATATATAGGGTATATGAGCGTAGACTTTTACACAACCCACCACTCTCCATTCTTAAACACATATATGTTGAAAAGATAAATAATCACCAATATACGTATTTCATGCTAAACCAGCAATCATCAGTTGGTTCAGATTATCATATCTACACATATATGCTATAAGTTCTCAGATATATATTAAAATAGCCAATCTTCATACTTTAATGAACAGACTTTAATCTACTCCACACTCCAACTCTTCAACTGTCCATCCAATTGAAAATATGATGATGGAATGCTCAAAGGTCACCCTGAGGCTGAGATTCTTGTCACACTGATACTGACCTAAGGTCAATATGGCTCGTCATGTACAGGACATAATCCATTTAATACATATACAAGGGATGGGCAGATATCTCTACTATATAATTACTGAAACACAGGATTATTATAAACCTGTGTCTATGGGTGTCACAAGAATCTTGACTTCAGGGTGGCCTTTGAGCATTTCCATCATCAGATTTTCAATTGGATGGATGGTTGAAGAGTTGGAGCATGTAGTAGATTGAAGCCTGTTTATTAAAGTATGAAGATTGGCTATCTTAATATATACCGAAGTACTTATAGCATATATGTGTAGAAATGATAATCTGGACCAACTGATGATTGCTGGTTTAGCATGAAATACGTATATTTTCGATTATTTATATTTTCAATATATATGTGTTCAAGTGTATCAATAATATGAGATAGAATGGAGAGTGGTAGGTCATGTGAAAGTCTGTGTTCATATACTTATATATTACATATATAGACACAGGTATATAATAAGTCTGTGTTTCAGTTATTACATAGTAGAGATGTCTGCCCATCCCTTGTATATGTATTAAATGGTTTATGTCCTGTACATGATGGGTCATATTAACCTTAGGTTAACATGGGTGTGATAAGAATCTCAGCCTCGGGGTGGCCTTTGACCATTCCATCATCAGATTTTCAATTGGATGGACAGTTGGAGAGTTGGAGTGTGGAGTAGATTAAAGCCTGTCCATGAAAGAATGAAGATTGGCTATCTTAATATATACCTGAACACTTATAGCATACATGTGTAAAGATGATAATCTCGACCAACTGATGATTGCTAGTTTAGCATGAATTACATATATTGGTGATTATTTATCTTTTCAACATATATGTGTTCAAGTGTATCAATGTTATGAGATAGAGTGGAGATTGGTGGGGTGTATGAAAGTCTTTGCTCATATATTCTGTATATTACATATATAGACACAGGTATATAATAATCCTGTGTTTCAGTTCTTAATATTATTGTTTATTTAGAGTAAAATGTCAATGTGCCATTTTCTAAATTTGTATGTTTATGTCTATTTTTTAATATGAATACTTTTTCTCACATTTATGATTCCATGCTTGAAATAGAATTTGGTTAATAAAATATGTATATTTACTTAAATTGAAAAGTAATAATAATCAGCTATTAAGCTAATGCACATGCACTTTGAAGACTTAAATTATAAATGAATGCTCTCAATTCCAAATACAAGATAAAGTCATTCTGAAAAGAAAGAATGAATACATCTATCTTTTCTTATTCAAACGTTTATGTATGGGCAAATCTTAAGCATTTGGAAATGAGAGTGTGAGAAATTAAATAATTACTTTAAATTATTTTATTACACTTGAATAAATAATGCTCGCGAAAATCTCTACAATTTACGATACGTTATTCTTATTTGAAATTAAACATATATAAAAAAGACTTTATCTTGTGTTTGGAATTGAGAGTATTCATTTATAATTTAAATCGTCAAAGTGCATGTGCATTAGCTTAATAGCTGATTATTATTGCTGTTTATAAAACATAGTGTTATAATAAAATATTATTTCATTAAATTAAAAAAAATGTAATGCAATACCGTTATCTAGTGATGCAGTTTTCTTGTCAGGATCATTAATAGCAGCTGTTTGAGAGGATGTAAAGACTATGTGCATGCTACTACTAAATTAAAGTTGTTATTATTGTTGTTACATTTGTTCTGCCTATTTCACTTTCTTTTATGTGTTTCCTCAAGTAGTGTCAAATAAACCAATCAATTTCATAAATCTTCAGAGCTATGATTAAGAGCTAACAGAATCTCTTTGAGGGTATTAATTTCAATCTAATTTGCTAATGGCAATGTTATTGTCTTTGAAAATATAGCTAACCAGAACTACTGTACATTCTAACATACCTTGGTATCATGAGAATCTACCCATCTGCTGAGAAGATATTACTGTGTGGAATTACCATTATCAGAAATAGACTCCAAGCTAATGCCCCTCATAACGCTCACCATAGTTAATGATTGACCCAATCAATCAATTTATTTATGTCTAAAGAATGTCTGATCATGGTAATGCAAGAACATGTCTATTAAATTCTGTATCAATGTGTTGGTCAGGAACATCCACTTCATAAGCAGTAATTAGTATCTGGTTATGTTTTGGCATGCTGTCATGGTTCATTTATTGCCGGAACATGTTGAGATTAACTTTATTATATTCATTTTGTGTGTATGTGACAGAATCATGAGAGCAAACATAAACCCTGAAAAAAATAAGGTAGTGTTGCCAAATAAAATGAAATGTGGGAATAAAAGAGTGATTAAAACAGTAGAGAAACTCAATGTGTAAAAAAAAAAATTAAAGATAGTTGGATAGAACTGTAGTAACTAGAACAAACATGCAATTAAAAATAATATAGTGGATATATAGTAACAAAAACAAATAAGAGAAAGAATAATATAGCTGGATATTAATAGAAACTATATTGATTGGCTGCATAATTGAGGAATGCTGATAAGAATTATTAAATATCAAAAGAGAAAACTTGTATATTATTTTCATAACATTGAATATTAAAAAATCCATTTTATAATAGTTTTTATGTGTAAATGATAACAATAACAAAAGCCAAAATTCAGGCTGACGAGCAAACTTATAAAATAAAGCAAGTAATTAAAAAAATCATGAATTAATAACAGAAGGAAGTCAGAAAAAAAAGAACATATCAGTACAGTTATTGCAAATATTTAAAGAAATGAAAACAGGAAAACAGATGGTGGTAAAAAACAGAAAAAAAAGGAGAAGCTTAGAAAGCAATAAAAATAAAAGAGATTCAGCTAAAGAAATCAGAAGAAATAAAATAGATGCAACATAAGAAGTTAGCTCTATCAGAAAATGTTTCAGAAATCAAAGAAGATAATCAGCAGAAAAACAATTATCAAAAGATAAGAGAAAATGCTATTACAAAAAACAGAACTTGAAATGGTAAAAAACAATAAAAATATCTCAACAAATAGTAGATCGAATTAAACAAGTTAGAGAGGAAATTATGAATAAAGGCAGACAGATATTAAAGTAAACCAGATATAAGTCATGATGGTTGTTAAATTAACCCAGTACATGAAGCAATAGATATAGTGGGTAATGCAAATCAAAAAATTCTGGAATATGTACAATAGAAAATAAGGGGCATGACTAGTCATATTAAATCACTACAGGTCAAAGATGATGGTAGCTTAATAGAAAGAGTAAAAAAATAGAATATAGTCACAGATAATATGTACAAACTGAAAAAAACATTAGTGACAACCTCAAAATAGGAAGAACAGAAAAAAGAGGTCATAAAAGAAAAACCAAGTGATCAATTGATAAACAACATATGTGGGATTGTAAACCAGTTCCTTGATATATTTTTAGGTAATGCTTCTGAGACACCCATTGAATTATGATGTGACCAAGCAGGCCAGGCTAGATATAGTTTGTACTCATCTGCAAAGTGTATACCATGCATGGTAGGATTTGTTGTTTGCCCATGCTACTAACTTTATTGAGTTTAAGCAACACTCATGAAATGTTTATGGAATAAGAATTATCAATAAGTAATTACAGACAAAATATCCCAAGAGAAGTATACATTTGATTATACTTATACTCCCTTTGTTAGAAATCAGATGGAAAAATTGAGAATGATCTCTTCAAATCCTCTGTCAGAGTTTAAGATTATAAGGATTTTAAGACACAGCTTGCCAAGCCAAATTGAAGGAATGTTGATTATCACACATAGGCAGACATTTTATCTGATGGCTGAACTGTTAAAGCATGTGATGGTGGCAAAACTTCATATGATTAAAAAGAAGGGGGATTTAGTCTTACAACTAAACCAAAATACAGACTGGACAATTCTCCACATATAAATACCTCCAATATGAGTGGTGTAAGCTCAGGCCACCACCATGACAGAAGGATAGATTAAAAAACTGCCACCATGGAAGAAGAAAAAGGATATGAAATGGTAACACCAATATTCCTACCAAAATACAGATAATTAAATGATATTGAAGTTAACCACCTCTTCTCCAAGAGTTATTATAAAAGATATGATTATGAGCCTCAATTTCTCAAAACAGTGAACAATTATTTGTTTTTATTGTTTGGACTATTTCCATCATCTAATATGAGTATTGAATGTCTTTAGAAAAAATTAATTTTATTTGAATATTTCAAATACATTCAACTGTTGTAATAGTATATCAAACAGATTAGTATTTGTACAATGTTTCAAGAGATATTATTCTCCTCCTTTCTTCAGTTGTTGCATGACTGATAAGTGACAGTACTAGCATGGGAATCTAACCTGAATCCTTAGATATTTGAGTATTCAATTTTATAATAACACTCTAACCAACTGAGTCATCCTGCCAAAGGCAACAGTCTGTAAATATTTCATATACTTATCAATGATGTTCTGATTTCTCCACTTTTTCTTAAGAGGAAAGCTGATTAGTGGTTTACATACATTATATATAGTTATACTAGGTTGACTTATAAGATTGTTTGCTATTGTCATGCGATCAGCTTCTCCATATATTTCTTCTCTGTACTTTTTGTTCTCTATCCAATATTTTTGTCTTTTTCTGATTAAACAAATGTTCATTGGTACATACATGGTCTGCTATCTTAGACACATCTGTTTTCATACCTCTAATCAAACAAATCCTATTGTGAGAGAAAAGCAATTAAATCTCTCAAAATATATAAATCTATATTTATTCCTCCAGCTGATAACGGCAATTCTACAATTGATATGGATACAACTGATTATGATAGCAAAATGCAAGAACTTTTCAAAACCGGTGAATACAGAAAAGTGGCAAAAATATGATATCAAATACAGAAACAATGTTACAAGAATTACTCAAAAAGCATTACATGTACTTCAGTGATACAGAAAAAAATAAAATAATATTATATTTTAGCATAATTCCTCATCTTTATGGTCTAGCTAAAATCCATAAATATCATTTTCCACTAAGACCTATTGCTAGTTCTAAAAATTCACCTTGCCAAAATTTGTCACAATTTCTTTTTAAAGTTCTTGGATCTTTGGTATATAAGGCCCAGTCCTTTGTCAAAGTTTCTAGACACTTTATGGAAGTAATCAAGAATATAAAAATTAAAAGAACTAACTTACTAGAAATCTTATATATGGAAAATTTATTCACAAATGTGCCATGTCAAGAAGCTTTGTATATTGTAACAAAAAAATTAAATGGTGATAATAGCTTACAGCCAGATTAATTCTTTCTATTAATAGTGTAATGGAACTATTAACATTCTGCAAAAACACAATTTACTTTCAATATAATACCTAATCCTTCCAACAAAATCAATGAATAACTATGGGCTCACCATTCTCATCCCTGATTAGAAATATTTATATGGAAGAACTTCAAACCATCATCATATCCACATAAAATTTGGCCTTGCTATGTGGGTGATATATTTGTTATATGGCCACATGGTGAAGCACTGTTACAAACATTCTGGAAACGCATCAACAAGATATCCCTTTAGATTAAATTCACAATAGAAACTGAATTAGAACAAAACCTGGCATTCTAGATGTTCTTATAACAAGCCTCTCTCATGAAAAAAATCAAAACTATAATTTATCAAAAACCTATATGTACAAGAAAATACTTCACTCCAGACATACAAAACATGGAGTTATACTATCACTATGGAACAGAGAAAAATAAGTTTGTTCTGAAATCAGTGAATTTGAAAATAAAAAGATTTATATTTTGACAAACTCTTTCGGAAAATGGTTATCCATCAGCTGCTATTAAAAAAAACTTAAATAGAATACAAAAAAAAAAAACTATCACAAAAATAATTATTTGTACTGTAGTGTAACCATACATAGCAAAAATATTGGACAAAACAATGGCTAAGTATTAGATTTTTTTTATTTCTATCGAAGATTATTTCTTACTGTTTTTAAACACAGAACTTGTTACATCCTTATACTTAATCATATATATATATATATATATATATATAATATATATATATATATATATATATTTCAGTAATTAAAAACTTAAAACTAACTGGAACTGATTTATTGGTTAGTTTTGATGTTTTTTCTATGTTTACTAATATTCCTGTTGAAGAAGCATTAAATATAATAGCTCAGTACAATGATTTACCTGATTTTATTATTCCATTAGCAAAGCATTGCCTTGAAAATACATTTTTTGTTTATAATTCTCAACTTTTTAAACAAATTAAAGGACTTTCTATGGGATCCCCACTGTCACCTGTCATTGCTGATCTTTTCATGGACAATTTTGAAAGTCAAGTATTATGTGCAGCTACTAAAAAACCTTCTATTTGGCTTAGATATGTGGATGATACTTTTGTCATATGGCCTCATGGAATTGATTTTTTAAATTCTTTTCTTGCTTTTATAAATAATTGGCATCCAAATATTAAATTTACTATGAAAGTGGAAAATAACAGATAACTTTCTTTTCTGGATGTTTTAATTGCAAGAAAATGTCATGAAACATTGTCAATATCAGTTTACAGAAAATCTACTCATACAAACAGATATCTTAATTTTAATTCTCATCATCATCCTGTACAATTTTTTTCTGTAGCTAAAAATCTTTTCACTAGAGCTTATAATCTATCTGATAAAGAACATCTTTCTCAAGAAATAGAACTTACAAAAAGTATTCTGTTTTCTAATAATTATAATAAAAACATCATATGTAGGGCTTTATATAACATTAATACTAAAAAGAAAAAAGAGGATATAATTGATAATTCCTCTTTTAATAGAGTAATTTTGCCTTACATTAGGGGGGTTACTGATAAAATCAGTAGAAGACTATCTTCTTTTAATATAAAGACCACTTTTTCTACTGGCAAAAAAATTGGTGATTTTTTGTATAAGCCTAAAGACAGAATATTTTTGGAACACCAAGGAGTTTATGAAATTCCGTGTTTCCAGTGCTCAAGAGGCTACGTGGGTCAGTCTAATAGACGAATTAATGTCAGAATTAAGGAACATAAAAATGCTTTCCATCAAAAAATTAGCACATCAGTTTATACTTCCCATTATTTAGAAACTGGTCACAAACTTTTGACAATACAAAAATACTTGCTAATTTGGAAAGATATGATTTAAGAACCATGAGACAGTCAATTGAAATATTAAAGAGACCTACTGCTTTAAATAGAACTGATGAAGCACAACGTATTCCAGCTATGTGGAAACCTATCATTTTATCCAATATTAACTTAAAATTAATAGATAAAAATACTGAGGGAAATAAACATTTTGATAAGCCTCATATTGTGAATGCTAAACTGGAATCTCATTTCTCATCTCGCACCCAGTCATGTTATTTGTTAAGATCTAACGGTTTTTCTTTCAAAAGTTAACCTTGATAATGGCGGTTGCTATTCCGTCGAAATATCGGTGTTCAATGGAAAACAATACACGGTATAACCCAAAAAATCATAATTTATCTACATATATATATATATATATTGTAACCATATATTTTAGTATAAAATATATTATTTGATGTAATTAGTATAAAAATTTCTCTTTCTTCCTTTGGTGATTTGATCGGCTTGAGCTGCATTTGAACAGATTACTCTCTTACATTATTTTAATAAATTTAAGTTTGCTTCTTTCCATATGCTAACGCATATCAAAATGCTTAACTTTTTGAAAATTTAACAACACATTAAAATTTGGTAAAATATTATTAAAAACAATATTTTGTTTTATTTGTCTAAAAATAATCTTAAAATTATTATTTTATTCAATTTAACAAAAAACCATTTGTTCAATTAAAATTAAATATTAAAAATAAATACAGTAATTGCGTAGGCGTCTCAATGTAATAAAAGAAAAGAGCGCGAATTTAAGGGAAGATTGTCTGATAGTTTGCTTTTGGAAGGATAATGAAAGAAAAATGGTAAAGGCAAGTAGTGTAAATTTGCCAAGCTTATTTTAAAGTAAAAAAAATAAGTAATCGGACTACCACAAAGTTTGCTATAAACGTAAATAACATCGTGGTATTTAATTAGAAGATGCCTTGCTAAAAATAAAAGTCTGTTCAAGTCGGCTGGCCAAGTGAATTGAATCACCAGTAATAATTCCCAATATTACATTTTTAAAATGTCGGAGCTTTCCAGTTTAAAAGAAAATTGCATGAATTGGTATGTTTTAAAATGTTTATTGTTTTACAATTTGGAAACATTAAAAAGTATTTTAATTACAGAAGTTATGAATATGAAAATTTGCTTTTTAAAGAAAAAGAAATTTAAGTTAAAGTAAAATGTTAAAGTTATCAACATATTTTAATATTTCCGTTTTTTAATTCTAATAAAATATAATATTGATTGATATTTAACTTTACAATGCCAGTAATATTTGCTAATTAATTTGTTTAACATTTGGATAATAAATAATCTTCAAATAATTAATCAAAGCTATTTCTAATTTTATCGTCATATTAGAATGACTGACTTAAGTGCTATAATTAATATTCCTATATTTAAACGTGGATGGATAAATATTCGCATGGATGTAATAAAATTGGAACATTTTAATAAAGAAATGTAGAGATTAATAACTTAATGAAAAACATTTTCATTTAAATTCTGCGTTTCATATTGTTGTTTCATTTCTTAGGAGCCACGTAAAATTGTTAATCTAATAGTGATTATAATAACCAATACAATGGATAAAATTGCATGTATGGAATTGAATTATAGTTATAATTATTGCTTCATAGATTTATTGTTCGACACATCGTACATGGATCCCACGGAGCATATTTGGAGTTATAAAATGTTATACAACCCGAGTTGTGACATACACCTGTTATAATTCATGTATTGAACTGTAAAATACTTTACATTTAATTTATATCACACACACACTTGTTAAATTTTATATTTGATGAATAATACATTAATTTAATTTTATCGTTACATGAACTTGCATATGAAGTTCATAAGTTATATTTTAAGTTTAAATTAATAGGGGTTGAATAAAATATTTATTCAAGAGAATCGCGCGTGCGAAACAGCTTGAAAAGTATTAAATGAATTCGTGAAATGTATCAATCTTTGTGGGGTATTTTGTTAGTCTTTCCAGATTTATATTCCTATGCCAATATTACTTATATTATATTACACATGTTTATTTTAAGCAAGATAAGTAGTACATTAGTTGTCCTGATTAGCGTAACATTTTATTATGCAAGAACCCACATTTGCTAAAGTGTTAGTGTATTCTAAATAGTCAGAATAACTGAGGAGGATGATTTTGCGCTTTAATGTGAAGTAAATGGTAATGTTATTTTATAATGTGAAAGGGCTTTAATCTGTGCTGGTGGTTAATCCGCAGATTATTTTAATTGCTATTTTTGTATTTTTGCATACATTCCTGCGCTGGTGGTTAATCCGCGGAATTGCGTGATTATACGTATTACTTTATGATGGTGTTTAAATACACAAAACGTTTAGTATTATTTAATTCCTACGTGTAGATGCATACATCCACGGGAATATGTTTTGCTTCACAGATATAAGTTGGGCAAAGTATTTTAGTTAATCTGCTAAATCATCTTCTTCATTTGTAAGCATAATTTATCGGTTAGATTATTAAATGGTAGCAGGACATTCTATTCAAGTACTTCATAATAATTAACTGTTGGTTGGTTATTATTTACCGGAACGTAAGTTTAAATTGTCACTTTATTTAATGAGCGCATTATAGCTAAATCATACAGACATAATATCATTTATTATATTATTATAGGTGTACATTAGGGATTTAATGGATCTGGAAATGATGTTAAATATTTCATAAGTTGATGCTGAATATCGTATAATCTCATCAATATTCATTATATTAGATTGATATAAGGTAGGACTAGATTTTAAAAACTGTACCTATGACATGTATTGAAGAAAGTCGATGAAATTATAATTTATTTATTTTATTTGTTTATTTATTTCTTTAATTATT
This sequence comes from Epiperipatus broadwayi, assembly GCA_028023455.1. Classification (NCBI taxonomy): domain Eukaryota; kingdom Metazoa; phylum Onychophora; class Udeonychophora; order Euonychophora; family Peripatidae; genus Epiperipatus; species Epiperipatus broadwayi. The sequence goes on along the minus strand of JAQFVV010000197.1, from coordinate 1,367,821 downwards.
ACGTTGAACATAATTATTTATATTTCATAAATTTGTAAATAAAAGTTGATTTATAATTAAACTTACTGTGCCGTTGCTATGTGTCATTCTTAAAATCAGAAATCATAAACTTTGGATAGAGCATACATTGAAGTACATACTATCGTCAACATGATATAATAGTTTATAAATATTTTTTGAGAAAACATTTGGATGCTTTTCGTCTTTGGTAGTTTATGATGAGTAAGGTATAATAAAATCCCATTTACCTTTTCCATCATTGTGGCTTTGCGTAGTTGATTCTAGTATAAAATTATAAATGAATTATTAAACTTGTAAACAGATTTTCCAAATAATAACATAATTGAATGTATTTACTTAACGTTTTTTTAATTATCATTTGTCAGTAATAAGAGTCTCAGTGATATAATAAACTATAAAAGAACCCAAATATTTATGTTTATTTATTGCAAAGCTTTACCTGGACTAGCATCTACATTAAAAATCATATAGATGGTTTAAAGTTTCATAATTTCATGTAGTTCTACAAATTACGCCATCTTGTACATGGTCGGCCATAGGGTCGCATACCATAAAAATCGCAAATTAAGGTTTGAAAGTAGTAACATTGCACTTGTAATTTATTTACTGTATTTTATCATACTACTGTGATAGGTCTTCGCGGTACACCCTGGCTGCGATTAAATTAAATCATAAAAGTTTATGTTAGATCATTAGTTTGGTCTATGGTAAGTTGCTCCAGATGTTGAGTGTGGTCTTAGGTGCATAAAATAGATGGCATGATATGCTTTTGGATACAGCCCTTAATAGCTGACAATAATTGAGTGGGACTTGATCAGTGATCGAGGTCACAATTCTTAGTGCACTTACGTTACGTAGTTGGGACCACACAACCAAACGCTTACAATTGTTGGACGCCGCAACGTTCTTCGGCGTAATCTCAAGCAATTTACAGGTTACAATATATATTGTGACCTTCCAGATTGGCAGCATGAAGGAATGTGGGAAGTTGACATTGTGCCAATAGTGGTCCGGAGTACCTAATAAAAAAAATGAATTGTGATATAACTTAATGTATAATTCGGATGAAAAGTTCTTAGGATATTAGTTGGGGTGTACCAATTGTTAAATTTTTTTATGCATATCTAATAGTGGGAGAGGGGAATGGATTGTAACAGGAGTTGTTTATATAAAAGCTAAACTAGGGAATGAGTATTGTTTGTCTGTAAGTCCATGATGAGTGCTTTTTCATTAATTTTATAATCTATTGTTTATTTCCATTCCAAGATCTAACTTGTATGTGTGGGTGCATGTCCTTTCATATCATTCCACACTTCACACCTCATTCATATTTCTAATTATCACTCAAAATATTCATCTTGCAATAATGTTATTTATTTTTCCATAGATATTGCTAATAACTCAGTCATTAATAGACCTCTGGATTAATGCACAGACAGTCAGACATACACAATATCAGTTAGTATGATTTTTTTATTAATTATTTATAGCATAGAATCTTACATTTAAAAATGTAAAAGTTATTTATTTCATTTATTATTAGTTAACATTTGTAATTTAATATTTTTTCCCAATACTCTATTCCTAACATTTTTTACAAATAATAAATTCTTGCATATTTTTGGTCTCATTATAACTAAAAAAAAAGAAGGTGTGGCTAAATAGATGGAGAATTTTCAGAAAAAGTTTTAGAGATGGTGAAATGATTTTCTAAAAAAAAATATAATAAGAACAAGTGAACTTAATATTTTCATTAAATTCCCTACTATTCTCTTTACTAAGTAAGCTTTTCTCATACTACTCAAGTGTAAATGTCAACATGTAATTATGAAGGACACAGGATAGGATTGTTCAAGATGAAAGGCTAAATGTTTAAAGGTATATCAGCCTCAGCTTTTATCGACTAATAATTTGAATTTACTTTTATTCAGAATACATGTATATTATATAAAAAAAATTGCTAATACAATTTTGTTATAACTTACTTATAGTGAATGGTGTGATATTGGAAGTATGTAAATTAACAAAACTAATAATAATTGGAAAAGTTATGCTGAACTGTTTAGTGAAATATTTTATTGACTCTCATTTAATAATTTTCTATTTTTATTGTGTAAAATAAGGCTGAAAAAGAAATTATTCATTCTAGTACTTTACATTATTGGGATAGGTATTTATACTAAATTATCTTACCATTCACACCTATAAATGAGTGATAGAATGTGTGACTTAACAATATTTGATAATTATTTATCAAAAATGTGTGTAAGCATGGATGACCAAATAACTCTGATCTTGATCATTATTAAAATTTATTAAATGTTGGAAATTTTAGACAAAACAAAGTTGAAAATAGTGTCAATCATAAACATTTATTTGGATGATCTTGCTGAGCTGTGGAGAGTTTATGAAAAAAATAAATTGATTCAAATATATGCAAAAGCTTATTATAATATCCATTAGAAAGCCCTTAAAACAATGAAGATTATTGCTGTTTTGCCAAATTCATGTTTATCCTGCAGGAGAAATGTTTGTATGTTTTAATGTTTGTTTATTCATCATTATCATCGTGAGCTATGTGTACATTTCTACTTTTAAAGTTTCAAGTGTGAACTAAAAAAGAAAAAGATAAAAAAGGAAATTTTATTTTAATGATAGAAGGTTTGATATGCATTTCTTTGATTGCATATGGTAGATTTTTTTATGTTTATTTTGACATTAATTTGATACATTATTATGTATTTGTGTACTCAATCTCCTTTAGAAATCTCAGAGATTTTGGTATAAGTTATACCAAATCGGTAATATTTTCTTTTATTATATTTTGTAAAATATTATATATTCCTGTACTCATATTATTGGTGCAAATTGAATGCTTTATCGTTATTCATTAGATAATGATCAATAGATATATATGGAAATATTTATGCCAGTATTGCTGAATGGTCAGGCTTACTTGATAGTATTCATGCTAATTTGAAATTCGATGTTCATAATTTTTCATAGGTGTTAGATTCATTTATAATTTAATTGATGCTAATATAACATTTTATTGTCTGACGTGATTTTGGAAATATTTCATACATGATCATATGTTCTTGTGTGTGTTCGCTATCATAAGCTATTTTATAAGAGTTAGATTCATGCTTACTTGTTTTTCTATCCGTTTTGGCTAGCGCTATGCATTAAAGAGTGTAAAAATTTACGAGTTTATCTGTCTATGGATTTGTCCTATATGAAATGCGTTAAATACCTTTTGAATGCAGAGGCGATTGAACGATAATCATGCTATTCGGATTGAGTAATGCTCATTTTACTTATTTATCTATTGAGCCATGTGTGGTGGTATATTTCCTTGCTTGATAGTATATGATGCGATAATTATATTCCTTAAAGTAAAGTGGTAGATGTTCTGTTTATTTATGATTAATTGGCTGGGTTCTGCACCATTCATGTCAGAAAAGTTGATAGCTACTATGTTGATGAATTAAGTTAATGTTTGGAGTTTTGTTTATTTGTTAGCATTTTGCTCTCCCTCTTTGTTCCATGTATTTATCATTATGTAATATATGTTAGTTATTTCAAAAAAAATGTTTTAGTGATTTCTGTAATATACTTGCAGTTGAATTAATAATTTAATGATTAGCTCACTGTGCCATCCGTATTGTGAAGTTTATTCATTCTTCAAGTAAACCGATGGAAAATGCAATCAATAAATGCATTATGACTATAAATTTATGAGTGCGCACACATTCGGAGATATGATAAACTTAAAGATACGGAGGGAGACCATTGCTGGAATTGTAAGTTCTAAGTAGCTTGTCAAATCATATCACCCATATTATCATTATTTCATTTGCTATTATTATTGGCAATTTATCCTCGTGGTATGAATGTAATATTGGATTACAAAATTTTATTTTATTTAAAACTAGTTTTAATAAAATTACTATTTAATTTCATATAGTAAGCATAACTTATAGGCATACAGAAATAATTTCAATAGTATTAATTGATTATTTGATACCGTTTTCATAGTTCATTGAGAGCACAGAAAGAGAATAGATGATATAAACATTGGTAGGTGAATATATAATTATTTTGTATTGCTAATAAATTAATAAATAGAGTTATAAATATCAGCAATATAACAGATAAGAGGAAGCGCTTCCAAATATTAAGTGTATAGGACTTATGTAATTTAAATGTTATTTAGTCAAACTTGTAGTTAATGCAAACTTGATGTTAAATCATCATCGATGTGTTTGTAAAAGAATGTGTCTTGTAATAAATGTTTATTGAAATAAGATTCTCTGTGAATTATTTTGTCATATATGTTCGAATGATTATTTCCACACACACATATGTTCAACATAATATAATTGTAATACTTATAAGTTTAATAATATATGCAATATATCTAGATAACACTGAATTAATTGATCCAAACATTGTATAATGCCAAGATGACTCGTTGTAAATCGAAAGATTTCACGAGTATTAATGTGTAATAAGAAATGTGGACTTAATTAGTGAAGTATTGAATTGCTTCACGCTCTCAGATCGTAATACTATGCTTCACCTATTTAAATAATGGCATATATTGTGAGCATAAATTAAAATAGACATGCCCAAATTTAATATCATTATATAAATTTTAAAATATGACAAATATAGTGTTAAACACATAAAATATTACTAATGCTGGAGCCAAGCCTTTCATTATAAAATTTACATTATTAACAATAAATTTTATACTTATAGAAAAATAAGTCCATGATTGCTATTTCACTTCTAATTGCTAAGAAAAACTAACTCAAGATCTATATATTTCCAAGTAGATAACTAAATGACAAAATTAAGAAAAAAACTGATCTCAATCTGTCAAGTGAATAAAAGTAAGGCAAATGGTGCACAAAATCACACATGATTAATAACCGTATGATAAGCAGATAAATAATTCTGCCCTTTAATTGTTTAAGCAAGATTTTGCCACATCAAATAACTATTAAGATAGTAGTAGGAAAGTGGATATCCACTATTAGTAAATGAAGATAAAACAAGAGAGAAACACAGTCAATGGATTCAAATAAGCCTTCTTTATTATCTTTTTATGGAAGAATGCAGAAAAAATAATTCTTGCAAAGGGCAACTTCAGATAGCTTTATTGATATTAATGAATATGAGTTTTGTTGAAAAATAATAAAAAATATTACCATTAAAACTTGTCCATATATATATATATATATAATCAATTCTGATTTGTGAATACTAATGTTGAGATGATAAAGATGATCAAATGAATTCTGAAACTAGTAGTGTTCTTTTTTTGTTCAGAGGAATAATTCTTAATTTACTTTTATAAAATAATGAGCTAATAAAATGTTATTAAATTAAATTTTGTTGAATGTGTGTTGATAGTGCATTATATGATAATTAGCCATCTAAAAAAATAAAAGATAAAATAAAACTGATAACTAAAGACATACAGCAATATTATTTAATCTGCAAAAAAACTGTATCACTTAGTAAGCAATATTTCATATATTTAGATTTAAATAATTATTTAATAAAAGGTATTGATAAGATATATAACTGCTATAAGCATATTTAATGATTATTTAATAAAATGTAAGTTCATAATGTTAAATTTTATAAAGATTAAAAGAAAGAAAAAAAGAAAGAAAAAAGAAAGAAAGAAAGCTAGCTGAGTGAATATTTTAATTGTTAGTGTTTAAAATTTATTAGGTTACTAAATTTCTGATAAGTTAGGTAAATTATTTCATTTAATTACATTTATAATTTATACCTCAGCTAATTAACAAAATAATTCAATAGTATTTAGTTATTCAAAGTTTGATTTATTAATAAGATAAGCTTGCTTCAAATAAAGTTAGATTTTGGCTCATATGAGTGTGCATGCATGTGTATACTTGTTGACCTTTAAATCTTTAATTCTATTCATTAAAATATTTATTTTATTTGTTAAACGTTAAAAGTAAAATATATAATAAACTTGACAAATAAAGAGTTAAATTTATTATTTTAACCTTCTGATATAAAAGGAATCAAGGTGAAATAAAAATATTATTTGATTTAAAATATAAGAATCATTAAATCATTGTATTTATTTTTATTATTAAAAACTTTATTCATAGACAAGTGATATCTATTTTTAGAAGAATCTTGAATAAAGTTACATAATTTCTTAGGATATTATGTAATGAATTAAAGCTGTTCTTAAAACTGTCATTTAATTTGGGGGAGTCAACCTTTGTTTTACACGTGCCAAGGGATCCCTATAAAAATGAAAAAAAAAAAAAACATTAAAGGTTCCGTTCTGTTCTGATTGATTTTTTATATCACTTGATTAAATTTAAACAGTGTAATTTTTTCTAAGTTTTTTTTTCTTTTTTTTTTCAAAAAAAAACAAGTATTAAAGTGTATTTATTTAGAGTTTTTAACTCAGGATTAATGGCTAAAAGGAAATAAGGTACCAGTTTTTATGCTTTATTTAACTAAAATTTTCTAAATCCCATTAACATTATGGGCCAAGATATTACTCATTGTTTTCTAATTACTTTTCGACAAGTAAAAATATTATTCAACTTTAAATTAAACAAATGAAAATGTTTCCATTAACTAGGAAATCTATGTTGAGCATTATACCAAATCATTTTATGATAAAGAATATTATTTGGGGGGGGGGGGGCTACAAATTTAAAACCAAGTTTTTTTAAAAAAAAGAATAAATTAAGAACTATCAAAAAAAAAAAAAAAAAACTAACATTAACTTGAATAAATGCTTCATTAGTAACTGTTAACTTTTAAAAAAAATGAAATGCCCAAATGCTTTTAAGAAAAAAAGGTCTGCAAATTTAATATTGCCTTCTGAAATTTAAATTTTTATTAAAGAAAATAAACATATCATTTTTATGAGGAAATGTTCATTGCTCTCCTGTGTTTGCAGAGAGAATGGAAAACTTTAAAAAAAAATTGCTGTCAAGAAATTAAATCGAATAAACCAGAAGAGAATGAAAGAAGAGTTGATAAATAATAATAATGGACATTTAAGAATGCCATATATTAATTTGCTAACTATTATAATTAAATATACTCTTAATAAAAAAATACTGAAACAAAATTTATGCTTTAGTAATGGAAATCAATAATCTACTATTTTTTTAAAATGTGCTTATGAGAGGAAAAGAATGTCAAATATTAAAAATTTCCCAATGAAACCATGGACAATTACTAGCATTCTGCATTTAATAAGAATTCTACACAATTAAGTGTCATGTTTTAACACTAGCTAGCTCATGTTTCATATTGTATCTTTGTACGAAAGATCCAAACCTGTTCATGTTTTAAAATAAAATATCTTATTCATGTGCTTATTTTCTATCATAGTGAAAATTGTAGCTGCTTTGTTGTTTTAAAAAAAATATATTGGTTTGAAAAGTTTGGTCATATTGATATTATTCAGAAAGCTGATGGCATGGGACCATACATCCCAGAACAGCTTGCCTATAGCTGAAAAAGCTTTACTAATGAACTGAGGTTATTATTATTATTTTGAAAAAAGATGGTTACATAATAGTTATATTTTTTTTCTTTAGATATTTGCCATATAATATTTTATTTTCTATATCAAGGTATCTTACTTTATTATTTAAAGATGGTAACATAATAGTTATATATATTTGCTATGTAATATTTTATTCATATGTCAAGGTATCTTATTTATTATTTAAAGCTGTCTCAAGACGTTTGCAATAAAGTGTGTAGATATTTCTACTACACACAGGTAAGTTTAAATATATTGATGAAGTGTTTAATTTAAAGTTGCCTTTGCTTTATTTAAATAGGGATATGTGTCTCTAGCAGATATTGCTATTATATTAATTTCTGAACAATATATTTTCTTTTATAACTTTAAGAGAAAACAACCGTTACATATGTATATATCAGAAGTTTAATATTTAATAGAAATTGCATTCTGAATTTTTCTGAAAATGAATTTATTTCATTATAGCCATTTAATTAATAATATATATTGCAGCAGTATATCCACTATATGTTTATTAATATTTATTATGCTCATTGTTCCTGTGTATATTCCTTATCTTATGCAAATAGTTACTATACTATTTTAATGGGTTTATAGTTATTTGACTAATGCTTTCCTTGTGGGTTTCAGATATTGTTTAATGTGTGGAGCGTAGCATTGATATAAGCTATCAGACTTTTATTATTAGTGATAAAAATGTATCTTGACACTGTTAGAATTAGATTATGCTTTATAGCTCTAGATTTTATCAGATAGTATACTATGTATTATGTTTGTGAGATCGAGATTTCTCATTAATATGTGTGCTTGCCATGAGAGGACACTGTTTTTTCAATATATTTAAATGTATATCTTGAATAGCTAGATCCCATTGAGAAAATTATTTTGTCTTTGGTGCATTTTCCCTTTTCCTTAAATGGTGAGACTGCATCCACACCTACACTTATGCCCAAGAGTTAGGCTTTGGAAACCACCATTATTGGAGTCATATTGTCTTGCTCTAAAGAGCATATGTTTCAGTATATTATCCCTCATGTGCCATTTGAAAGATTAAATTTTCTTCCATTGAAGGTGTAGACTATTGAATTTATAAATGTTATGGCAATGATAGCTGGTTGTTGAGGTAGTAATCTCATCAGGTGCAATTAATAAATTTTCAGTGCTTTGGTTAATTATGACAATATCTGCATTGTGCTACTGTGCTCTGCCAGTACTTTACAAGCAAACCCACAAGATTTAATAATTTAATTGCTCAGTTTAAAGCAAAGCATGATGGGAATACATAGGCACAATGTTCTTTTATATGCATCATATGGAGAAATTCACCGAAGGTTTGTAAGTCTTAAAAATTAAAAAAATTAATATTATGTGGACATTAAATAAATTAAATATCAGGGATGTATGACTTCTGGTGAATGGTCTCTATTTAACATTTAGTTTTTCATTATTAATATAGTGCTAGGCAATAATTAGTTATGATTTGATGATGATAGTTATCATTATCATATTAGCTATCTAATTTAGAAGCAGTAATAGATTAGGTTGAACTTAATTTTGTGTGTGTTATTACTTTATTAATAGTAAGATATCATGAGTAAGTGTCTGACTATAGAATATAAGAAAATGTTAATCAACTTATGGTGCAAGCTAGCCACATTATAATTATTATTTTTCAATTGCATTAAATTTTTGTTTAATGCCCTATTTTTAGCTAGAATAAATTGTAATGTGTCAACTAAATATTCTAGCGATTACTCATGATAATTTATGGTCCTAGAATTTTTTTAGCAATTTTAAAACTAAGCAATCATGAGGATAATAGGCTTTGAATAAAGTTGATCTATAGTTTTTTATTCCTCAGAATCAAATGTTAATGTACATCCTGTGGCCATGATTTTCAAAGTGATATTGCATTTGTGTGCTTGTAAATATTTTTTTAATGTTTAGCTTTTTAATAAATGTATTTTGGAAATTATTAAAATTTGGTTTGAGTATTTTTTTTGTATAAAATTCTTTTCCTTGATTCCACAATTCCACAAACATATTTCCTTGATTCCACAAACATATATATATATATATATATATATATATATATATAATCAGATATATATATATATATATATATATATATATATATATATATAAATCAGATTATTATTCTTGTGATCCAAAATCACTAATATTTGATGAGAAAACGTGATATAAATATTTCTTTTCCAATTAAAAGTTTCAAATTAATAATTGTTCACTTAATTATTGCAATGGATATATCCATCCATTATTCAGACTGCATATTATTTACCTGTTATATTCACAGAATTCAAACGTTGTAAATTAAGTATTTTATCTGTGTTATTTAGAGATAAGAGAGGGAAATGAAATGTAACTTTTCTTTCTATTATTTGAATGCCATTCTAAGTAAAAGTTTATGAGTTTTTTAAATTTTATTATTACTTTAGGTATTTGTTGATTAAAGTAAGCACTTCTTTCTGTAATCTAAATAATTATTATTATGATCTTAACAGAATACATTAGCTTATTAGAAAGTGTATGTTTCCTAAAGCCTTATAGAAAGCCAGCAATTTACCTTACAACACAATATCCCAGTTTTCATTTGATAGAATACAAAAGAAGAATCCTGAGATCTTATTTTTGCCTTATGTGAGAAACATTTATTTATTTCATTTATTACTTTAGAGTTGGCATACAAAATCATTATTTGTCATAGCATTATAATAAAAGATTTACTTATTTACTCTACAAGATGTAGAGGAAATCAGATCATATCAGTGGATAATATTAAATTATATAAAAGATTTGGTTAGATATAAGATTCTATTAGGCAATAGATTTTAAAAGTTCAAACATTTATAGCTCAGAGAATGTGTTTTTAATGAAGGGAGATTTCTACTTTATTCTAAATTATTGATTAGAGAATGATTGGAGTTTTCTCTCTTCCCAAATTATATGTTTTATTTATAATAGTTTATTTTATCATTGTTAATTTCTTCCTTTATCTTAACTGCATATCTCTGCAGCTAATTTTGTATATTTTACCAACCACTGAGCTTACCCCATGTTTTAATCCTTATAATCACATTAGCATAAGAATTTCAACCCAACCCTATTATTATTTAAAAGATATCTTGTTTCCACCAACCTTGTTTCTATTTATTTAGAAGAATTGCTACTCTTTTTGTTCTCTTTGCCTTATATCTCTCCAAATTAGCAAGCATTTTTGCATTGTCAAAGTCAGGTTTGTGACCAATTTCCAAAAAATGGGATGTAAAAACCGATGTGTTAATTTTTTGATTAAAAGCATTTGGTTTTTATTTTCCATTTTTTGGAAATTGGTCACAAACCTGACTTTGACAATGCAAAAATGCTTGCTAATTTGGAGAGTTATGATTTGAAAACCATGAAGAGACCTACTGGCTTAAACCTATATAGGGCTGATGAAGCACAACATATTCCAGCCATATGGAAACTTCTTATTTTCTCTATGGCTTCTAATATTGATTTTAAATTGATGGGTATTAAAACTACGAGAAATATGCATTTTGATAAACCTCATGTTCTAAATACTAACCCTTGCAAACTGATTCTCATGCTTCATCTCACACTCAATCACATTACAGTTTGAGATAGAACAAATTTTCTTTCAAGAATTTACCTTGACAATGGCAAATGCTAGTTCATCGAAATATCAGTATATAATATAAAATAACACGCGGTTTTACCCAACAAATAATTTAATTATATATACTTTAACAGCATAAAAAGTTCTTTTGCAGGTTTAGAGAGTGTTTTATAACTGAAAATAAAAAATGATAAAATAACCTTTATTATCACTCTTAAATTTAGGATGCCAATGGTAATAGATTAAAATGATAGTGATCCACAGATTTTAAAAGTATTTGTAACAGATTGGATATGTCAAGACAATGAGAGAGTGATCCTGTTTAAATGTACCCTGCAAATTATGGGGCACCATTTGTAACAGAGTAAATATGTGCATACAGGGAATCTCTGTTATAGCCTGAATAAGATATGGCCCAGTTGTTGGTTTCACTGTATAATACAATAAATGTGAGCCGTAAATTTTAACATTATTTATAACTGAATAAAATATAAATCAAAAAATAATAATATCAATTTTATAATGCCCTATGGATAATAGTATCATTCATAATAGAATGAATATAATAAATTAAGCTAAATGAATGTCAGTCAATACATTATTATTCAATCCTGTTTATAATTCTATATTTAATTACATATCCCATTGTTAACTACACCAAAATAAAAGAGTGTGGTTATTTTTTATTGTAGCATCAAAAGTTAAAACAGCACTTACATTAATGAAAAACAAATAAAATTAACACGTCAAATACTTTAAATATAATCCGTGCTTAACATAGATTAAATATAAAGCAATTAAACAAAATAACACTGTCTCAAAATAATCATATACAGTATGCTTAAAATATATTTCACGTATAAACAAATGAACTTAATGATAAATCATTCAACAACTAAATTCTAATATACCTAACAAATCAAACATTGTTACAATAACATAAATTTGTATCTAAATTTAAAGATGCTCATTTGTAAATATAATAATTCATGAATGATTGATATAACAACATTAGTATATGCTATAAGTTTATAATATTCCTAATATGTAAATAAATCTAGAACCCAATAATTAATTTTTAATTCTAGTTTAATAAAATAATAATACTAACTCTGATAATTTATTATTACCAATCATTCTGTTCACTCAACAAGACCCAGAATCTGAGCAAAAGTACCTCAAATCCAATCATACTCGAGATATACAGGTCAGCAGCAATCGTGGTTTCAAACCTATGTGCCCGTTCCCTAAATATATATCATTATGAACAACAACTCTGGTGATACAGATGAATTTGATTCATTCCAGATCCGAAACACAGCAGAAAGACATCATATCTTGAGACTAGTGATGACTAACTCCCTAGACAGAAATACTGACTAACAATTAAATAACAGTTAAGATGCGCAGACTAAGTAATAAAAGAATTGATGGATGGCACAAGTGAGATAACAGAGTAATAACTTATGGTAAAATAAAACTATATGTGAAGAGCATGGTCTTAGGCAACCCAGAAATAATGAATTATTCTAGAATGAAAACTAGGGCTTAAATTAAATAATGATTCGAACTATTGAATAATTACATTATACATTTTAATAATTACACTATCATAATCTTATATACATATGTGTTACATTTACCAATTCAAGTAAAAGATGTACTATTGTTTATTTACAGTTATATAATTTATCATTATGGGGATCACATAATGATATAGGTTAGTGTCACAACTGATACAGATATAGAGGTACAGTAATGAAGTGCAGTCTTAATATGTCAATATTAATTAAATAAACTTTCACATAATAATTTAACAGTGTTATTTCTATATTAGAATTGAATCAAGCAAGTAATTAAAGACCATCAAAATATACATAAATAATTAATTTATTGTGGATTACAATTATAGTTGACCATATATATACCCCTGGGTCTCATTTTATGTGGTAGATAGGTTCTCAGAAAATGCACACAAAAGAAATCACACAAAAATAGACTTAATTTACCTTGAAAATGAGGGATATGTACTGTAATTTTCCAAAAATTGCATAAAAGCAAAGCAACAACTATAATTACTTTAAAATACACATAAAAAATAAGAAATTAAAATATGACTAATAAAAATTTTCAAATTTGAAAAAAATTGATACAAGACAAACTTTTTTTAATAACTACAGTATTTCTAAATATAAAGATTTACAGCAAAATTGCATACTACCTGCCAATGATGAATGCAAATAAAACATTCATCAAGAAAATTGAGCAATATTGCTCAAGATTACTATGGAAAGGACAAACTGTTTCCATCAGCATGAGAAACATGCAGGAAAACAAAAGATTAAATGGAATGTCACTACATTCCATCACTTCAATTAACTATCAGAAATCACACACTCTGATATATAATCTAGTCCAAAAGTATGGCCATGACCAGATCACTGAATCCATAATTCCTACCGACACACCACCCCCCAAAAAATTAAGCTGGCTTGACCATCTAATCCTGTCAACAATGCAACAAAATACAAATGCCCATAACAACTATCAAAGCAAGATCAAGCTATGGGATGCCCATCGCATCCTAAAACAAAATAATCAAATCTCTACTACAAGATTAGGAATAACTAATCACAAGCTGATTTCCCTATTCAAGTATTGGGCTCTAGAACCAAAATACTTAGATTACTTACTTAAAATTAATCTGGATGCCATGCCAGTCAACTGGTTCCTCAGATATAAAAGATCTATCACCAAAGTCCAATCAATTTGCCACAGCTGTGGCAGGGATGAGGAAACATTTGACCACATAATTAAAACATGCATGGGTCTAGGTAATATTAAAACAATAATATTTAACAATTCAAAGATAGACTACTACAAAATACTTAATATAAAAGAATGCATTCGTGGAAGAGATATTCCTACAATCAGGCTGTCAATTTTCATCACCTATGCTATTTGGATTGTAAGGTGCAAGGCACAATACCAACATCCCAAGCCAGATGAAAACTCATTATTTATTCAGAGCATAGAGAAAATTAAACAAAGAGACAAAACTCTTGCCACAACATTCATTTTTCAAGAGACATGGAAGCTATATCAGACTCTCTAATAAAGTTAACAAAGAACTTAAACACTAAATACCTAACCCTGTTTAACTCAATAATGTTAGTTCCATAACTCATCTGCATATTTGTAATATATCATCCATATTAATTAGTTTAATAAATGTTTTGAGAAACTACAGTATTTAATTTTATTTAAAACAATATATTTTTATGCATAATTTACATTTTTTCATACATGTACAGTCCTTTAATCATTATCACTATTTGAGACATCAGATTCATCATGATGTGATGTGATGTGAGGTACTGTAGCTTCTCTTTAAACAAAGTCAAGAGGAAATACAACTAAAACGTTTTCCAATCGATGTTGGTCCTTCCCATTTCGCTTAGCAATCTGAAATTGATATTTTTGTTTCAAAAGAAATTCATTTTCTTGGGTGTTTTTTCTCTCCATTTGGGTGAAACTAAAAGTTTAAAATAAAAATAAGAACTTAGACTTATGATAATAAAAAGACACTGACTCACAACTGTTGGGAAAATTTTAATTAAAACTAACAATTAAAAATTAAGTTCTTATTTTTGTCTTTAAGTTTTTAATTTTTAATTCCATTTAAAAATCAAATTTCATGGTTTCACATCACATTAATTTCAGATCACATTATGTAATTTTTAAATTGTTAATTATGATTAAAAATCAGATTTTAATTGTAAAAATTTAATTGTGCCCACTACTGTTACTCATCTTTTAAAAATAAACTGCGGACACTAAATAATTAATTGATTACATACTCTTTTTATAAAAAACAATAATGGAACGTGATTTAAAATGCAAAAACAACAACATACGTAGTATTTTTCATCTATAACATTTAAACAGATTTACATTATCACCTTGTAAAATTTATTACTTGTGACACTAAATGATTAATTGATTACTACTCTTTTTTTAAAAAGCAAAAATATAATGTGATTTAAAATGCAAAAACAACAACGTACATAGTGTAGGCATCTATAACGTTTGAACAGATTTACATTATAATCTTGTCAAATTTAATGTGTGTATATAAAATGGGAAAATCCTGATTTTAAGTGAATTATGAACTTCTTTATTGCATAAAATCTGTTACAATACTATTATAAACTGCTGAAAATATTCAAATTATTAGATGAAAGTCAAACTCCGATAATGTGCTATTACTTTAAATATGACATGAGTGCACAAAATTTATAATATGTAAAGTAATAGTGCATTATTGGAGCTCGACTTCTGATCTAATAATTTTTATCGCATAAAAGAAAACTGCGTACAAAGATATTAAGAAGAAACATGAATCGCATAACTTCAAAATTGCAGTAAATAAATCTGCATAAAATGATACCCATGTGTGTGTGTATATATATATATATAATCAAGAAAGGATATTATGTGTATGAAACATACACATAATAATAACAATGCCATTTTTAGAATTTGTGGATTATTAATATGGGAGACAGTAAGATAATTTACAATAAGCAGTATAGGAATACATTGCCACTTGCATATTTTATATAACAAGCTTTTATTCATCCATAACTTTAAGAAGCTCATCAATATTAAATGATAAGTAAATAATTATTAATGCAATTGAGAATTGTTCATTTTAAAGGATAGATGACTTGATGCAAACTTGGTCACAACAATCTCTTATAAATAAATTAATGTCTAACAAATGGTTTAGTATTCTCACAGAATAATAACTTATAGCTATTAAATAGGTATGAATCTAAAATATTAGCAAGTTGTGGTGCTAGCACGGATGGCAGGAAGAAAAGGGTTCAATCCATTTTGGTCAAGGAGACACTTCATCATTTTATTTATGAAAGGCTGTGTCCATGATTCTTGTGGTTCTATATCTCAAGATGGGGTAAGTAGGAAGATATGATGTGCTGGATGTCTCAGGGTCATCCCTTGGAGAGCATTCTCAACTCTAATCATATACCCCAATTAGAATGAAATACAATGATAGGGGTAGATTTGGTGTTTCCAACAATGCCCAAAATGACAAAGCAAAATATAAATTTAAATCGATAATGATGTTGATATAAATTAAAATCTAATATCACATGTAATAGCATGAACAGTTAGAAAATCATGTTATAATAATAACTATTATTTAAATAACTATATGAATATCATAATAATAAGAAAAGTAGGTTATCCCTTCACTAAATGAACCCCATTTATGTTGAAGTAAGCAATAAGATCTTATAATAAAAAGCATGCTCATAAGTTATTGAAATAAGTAGTGATTTTATTCAAATCACAGAATTGTCAATCTTTAAAATAATATATAATATTTAAAAATATGATTTATTCAATAGCATTAATAACTAACAATAAACGATTATCATTTATAAAGGTGGCAGCGTTATGGTGATCTACCATTAAACATATAAAATTATTTAATCATTTTTCAACTTATGTGAGTACATTTATAATGAAATTGAAATAAATTAGTTAACCCTCACCCCTCCCCAAGTGGGTAGTTCTTATACATATAGACATATTCATGAGGTTGGGTAAGATTGGCATACAAATTTAAAATTAAATCAAAATACATAAACATGAAATAATATTAATTAAGAAAATATAGCATACTCAACTTAAGAAAGATAGAATAGTGTGAAACTGATGGAAGATGCTGCATAATGATTTGGTAGGGTTATAGAGAGTCATAAAATAAATGATTAAAATAGATAGATATAACTGTCACTACATCACCATTATTAAATAGACAAAGATTTATATTATGAGATTAAATAAAGTATATAAATAAATGAAATAAATTTAGCAAGACCTCTAGGTGGCATTGACTAATTACCTACTGACATTGTGCAGGCTGGACAGGTGGATGAATCTGTATTCTTGTGATGCAGTTTATGTTCAAACACAGGCAGCACTTATTTCACTCTTTAGCAGATAGCATTTCCTTTGTAAATTGCTTTCTACATTTAATTAGGCAGTTCATCAGTTTGTGGTTATTAAATGGCATTGTATCATGTAGTTGATCTTGGAAAGTGACCGTGGCCCCTCTACTTAATGATCATAATGTCAAAATTCTGAGTGACATGGTATTAGTTAGCCACTGCACTTAGAAAAGAAACCTTCTTGCTGTTTTAAATTTAGCCTATTCAAACTCATTTGCATTATTTCAGGAATGCTCCTAGGAAATCACCTGAGTCAATGTGAATATCAACTTACCTCATGTGATCTCTATCAGCAGTAAATGTGTCTTTGTCTTTATGTAGTAAAAGATACAATTTCTTGATAAATCTTTGTAAGTATTGTTCAAATCTATTTAATTTCCATTAACTATTTGTATCTAAAATTAATTAAATAGAGTGAATTTGTTAAATTTTACTAATGGATTGTTCTACTGTTTGCTAACCTTACATTCTTAGATTGCCTTCTAGAACCTTCTTAATTATTGTATCAGCTTCTATGACAATTTTATATTAAATAATATAAAAATTAAAAAAATATTAAAACAAATATATTAATATTTACATAATACATAAAGATCCATTATATATATATAAACAATAATACATAAAGATCCATTATATATATATAAACAAACATACACAACTCTTGATTATTCAAGGAATTTAAGCTACAATTAAATTTATAACTTATCTATTTAAAATTATATATACACCTGGGTCTCGTTTTATGTAGTAGATAGGTTCCTTAGAAAATGTGCACAAAAATAGACTTAACTTACCTTGAAAAATGAAGGATACATACTGTAGTTTTCCAAAAATCACATAAAAGCAAAGCAACAATGTAAAATTACATTAAAATTCGCATTAAAAAAAGAAAATAAATATGACTAATAAAAAATTTCAAATTTGAAAAAAATTGGACAATTTTTTTTTACTTTTTTTATTAACTACAGTATTTAATTTTATTCAAAACAATATATTTTTATGCGTAATTTACATTTTTTTATACATGTATGGTATTTTAATCATTATCGCTATTTGAGACATCAAATTCGTCATGATATGATGTGATATGAGGTACTGTAGCTTCTCCTTAAATTAAATCAAGAGGAAATACAACTAAAACGTTTTCCAATCTCTGTTGATCCTCCCCATTTTGCTAAGTGATCTAAAATTGAAATTTTTGTTTACAAAGAAATTCATTTTCTTGGGTGTTTCTTTTTCTCTCCATTAGAGTAAACTAAAAGTTTAAAATAAAAATAATAACTTAGATTTATGATAATAAAAAGACTCTGACTCACCACTGTTGGGCAAAATTTAATTAAAACTAACAATTAAAAATTAAATTCATATTTTTGTCTTTATTTTTTTAATTTTCAATTTCGTTTAAAAATCAAATTTCATCATTTCACATCTCCTTAATTTTAGATCACATTACATAATTTTTAAACTGTTAATTACAATTAAAAATCTGATTTTAATTGTCAAATTTAATTGTGCCCACTGCTGTTACTCACCTTTTAAAAATAAACTTGCAGACACTAAATGGTTAATTGATTATGTACTCTTTTTATAAAAAGCAAAAATAGAATGTGATTTAAAATGCAAAAACAAGCACATACATAGTATTTTTCATCTATAACATTTGAACAGATTTACATTATAGTCTTGTGAAATTTAATGTGTGTCTATAAAATGGGGAAATCCTTATTTTAAGTGAATTATGAACTTCTTTATTGCATAAAATCTATTACAGTACTATTATAAAATGCTGAAAATATTGAAATTATTAGATGGAAGTCAAACTTCTATCATGCGCTATTATTTTAAATATGACATGAGTGCACAAAATTTATAAGATTTCATGTAATAGCACCTTACTGGAGCTCGATGTCTGATCTAATAATTTTTATTGCATAAAAACAAACTCTATACAAAGATATTAAGAAGAAACATGAATCGCATATCTTCAAAATCGCATTAAATAAATCCGCATAAAATGAGACCCAGGTATATTAAAAATTATTATTGGATGCCATCAAGAGGTATGTGTATTTGTGTTTTGATTCACTATAGTACCCAGGTGCATGGATGGATGGGTTTGAACCCTACTTGGTGGTTAGTAATAGTTGAACAGTAAAGCATAAATCTAGATAACAGATTTATTGTTTTATATTCCCCACATTAGAGGAAGAGATAAATAAATAAAAAAAATCTTTGATTCTATTTCATTTTAGATTACACTAAGCATATGTTACCCATTAACCTTTAGTAGATTCATAACTATTTTACCCTGCTATTGACATTAGTACTATAATCATTATATGTTAATGTAATACAAATATTAATACTATAACAAATTGAAATTGTCATTATCATTGTAAGTCAGTGTCCTCCAAAGCCACATCTAATTTTGAATCTTTGTTTTTCTTTTGGTCAGTTCCTTGTCTTTATGATTTGATCCCTTATCTTTCCCCTGCATCTGGAGGTATATATAGTTTTAGGTAGAGGGCATTGTATGTCTCCTTATTGTTCCCATATTGGAAGTTCCTAAATTCTGATTTGACAGGTTATGTCAAGTAACTCACACTTATGGATAAGGGTTGTCTTTGCATCTCAAGTTTTATGAGTTCCTTTTGTACTTTGCTTATCCAGTTGGGATGCTCAATGATGCTATTGTTTTGGGTCAATAAGTTGGACCATACACTGTATCATCTATTAATGCTGATATCACCTGTAGGATTTAATCCTGGATTTTTGGATTTTGAGGCTGTGCCTGTACTAGGTGATGACTTAGTATGTTGGCTACCATGTTTTGAATACCCTAACAATATATCACACTATAATTAAAATTTTGCAAAGCCAGGCTCCATCTTATAAGTTTGTCATTAATTAAGGCATTCTTATTTAAAAATTTAGGAGATTTGTGTTCATCATGATGGTGACTACATCACTTTCTGACAGATCTTTGATATTTGCACTGATTTAACCTAACATCAAAGGTGAGTCCACTTCATAAAAAGAATCTGGTTCTTTCCATTGTATGAGATCTTCATTAAGTAATTTATGGAGCTCTTAAGACTCATCTTTCTCCATATCTATTTTCTGATTCACAAGTTCCTCCATCTGACAAACATTTTGTTGAAATCTTTTTTCTGTAACAATTCCTAACTCATTTGCACCCTCTACACATTTCACTGTTGTGTTCACCAAGGACTTGTCTACATAAGTTGTCTTATCTTCAACAACCTTACTTATTTCCTTTTCTTTGGAAGTAAAATCATCCTTGAATCTATCAGTTTGGGTATTTATATTAATATTAATATTATTAAGTTCTTGTTTTATTTCAGTTGATTATTTGCACTAACATCATCAATTCAGCTAACTACCACATTTGAAACCTCAGCCTACACCTTATTCTTTTTTATTTTCTGAAGCTAAGACAGCTTCATTTGCTGTTGTCTTTATTTCTATTAACTTAACATCTGCAACATGTCAAGTTTCTTCAATATCCCTGAGAAGTGGCATTTCACTCTGTTGTAACTCCCATGATACTGGGCTCTTTTCTTGTGAGGATTGTTTTCTTCAACTAGGAAATTCTGGCCTTATTTTTATTTGCTCAAACTACTAGCAAAGGTCTTCCACAGTCTTTTGCAGATCCAGTTGCATCTTCTGCTGGTCTCTTTGAAGCTAGTTTTGATATATTGTATCTGTCTTTGGAATAGGTTATCTCACACTTGGAATTCTCTCCAAGCTCATAGATCTTTTCTTGCATCTCCTTTTGTGACTCTAGGAGTTCTCATAATTTATCATCCTGTCTCATAATATTTTGCTACATCTCTCCTATGAAAGAATCACAATGTTGAATTTGATCTTAAACATTACATATAATTAGGACTGCTTCTTTAAAGCTCTGTTTTACCCAGTACTCCATCTTTTGACTCCACTCTTCAATTCTCAGAAATCTTTTGTTGATTTCATCGGTGTTTCTTCTTATCTCCTCAAATTGTAATCTGGATTCAGTCCTTTCTCTTTCTATTTCCTAAGTTTGTTTCTTTGTTTTCTCATTTTGTTTTCAACTCTCCTTTTACTTTTTCAGTTTGCTTTTCAATTCTCTTGTTTTCAGTTTTCAACTATCACATCCCTTCTACTAAACTCTGCAACATGGTTATCATATTTTGGTTAACCTCTAATGCCTTTGGTCCTATGTCTATGTCATATAATATTTTCTCTGAGTCCTTGACCAAGATCTCTGGGTTTGTTATATCCAAAGGACTTATATCCATTAATATATTCTTGTCAGACTCTATACTATTACTTCCATTATTATCTCCATCTGAATGGTACTCTTAGCTTCACTTTATCCACTGTCATCACTATCTATTCCTTGGTCTCTCCTTTCACTTATTGAAGTCTGTGTAGATTTTCAGAAAAACTTTTATTCACAATGGGATATTCACCTTCCCCCATTCCCTCAATCATCTCCTGCCTATTATTATCTTGTTTCCTCCCAAAGCTTTCTATATCATCCAGGCTCATTCTTTATTATGTTACCCTCCTTTAATGATTACTATGACTTATATTATCCCTCAGTTGCAATAACACTTAAAAAACTATATAATACTATATATATCCATAAAAAGAAATTATACCCACGCTCTTTTATTTTGCCTCATATACCAGTTGTTCTCTTGTACCTGAAATGATCTCATAATTTCTTTATTAGTTAATTGAAACAACATGACATACAATACAAAATGACTCTATATTCCCCCATTATTCAAGTTTGAATATTAAGTTTACAAAAACCATGTTGCTTGATAAAGGACCTGCTGGAAAATTTATAATAGTGCTCCAGCCAACATAATATCTGATCCACAATTTACAAAGTAATAGGTGGGCCACCAAAGCTCATACATATATAATAAGTAAATAATATAGTTTACTCTCCCATGCATTCATACATCTTTACCCACTATCATGTAAAAAGGGGTAGTTGTCAGTTACGGATACAGTGGTCATTAGGCAACACTGCAGTACCATCAATAGCCACCAAGAAGCCTGCAAGTGACAAATTTCTATCCAAAAATTGATGAAAATGACAGGAAAATTAAAATGCAAAAATTGCTGAAATCAATGAAAAATTAAAATCCAAAATCACTGAAATTGATGTAAAATTAAAATACCTGAGGTAAGAAATTGAAAACACAAAAATCACAAAAAAAAATTAAAGTGCAAAAATCACTGAAATTGATGTTAAATTAAAATGCCTAAGGTAAACAAGTAGAACACATCCTCATCTTACACCCCTGCATCATTTTATATCCAAAAGTCTTTGAAATCGATGTAAAACTAAAATGCCTAAGGAAACATCAGAAAATTAAAAATCGGACAACCTCTAAAATACAAATAAAAAAACAATCAAAATGCTATAAAATTCAAATTACAAAAACAGAAATTGATCTAATATCTGAAATGTAATCCTCTCCCCACATGAAGAATTTGATCAAGAATAATTAAAATGCAAATTATAAAAAACAAAAAAATCATGAATGCTATTTTCAAAGCCTATGATATATATAATAAAAGTCTATGAAATTAAACAAAAACATACTAAATCTACAAAAAAATTAATGAAGCCAAATTAATGGTGGTAATGTGGTACATTTTAAAAACAAATTCCTGACTTTCACCACTATAACGATGAGGAGTATAATAATTCACAAATCATAATAACAGATTAATGCTTATTAAGTAATTAAATATAGATAACAATGAGCTCATAGATATTTAAAAAATAAAAGTAGCTGTAAAATACAAAAACAGAAATTGGTGTCTAACTAACAGTACAAAGAATTAAAACAAAAAATGGTGGATGGTGTAAATACTATAAAACTAAATTAATGACTCTCTACTCTGAAATTATAGCATATCATAACATATAAATTTGAAATGAAATAAAATGATTGGAATAGAAAATAGAAATTTAAGTAATTGAGAACTTATAATTTAACAAACATTCATTATATCTAGCTTCATTTAAATATTATAAGTTTTTAAAATAGATTTGTACCAAGAAATATTACCAATTTTCTTTGAGGCTGAATTGTTCAGCATTCAATGCATTGATCATCCATGATGTCATTGGTGCAGGTGTTCATTAACTTTCCCTTTTCTGAAAACATCAAATTTCGGCATTTTAGATCTCTCCATTAGTGACAAAATGTGAAGTTTATATATTAAATTTTACTCCTCTATTGCATTTGCTTACAAGCAAGGTTTGAAGCATAAAAATCCTTTATTAGCTTTCTATTTATCACACTTTCTTTCACTTAAAATTTGTTATTTTTAAAAAATTAAATATTAAGATTTAACCTATGAACAATTTTAACAGTTAGAAACTGGTAAATAGTTACATAAACATTTTGTTTTTGTACTCACATTGAACAAGCTACTATAAACAATTTAAAAGAACTCAGGTCATGTGACAGATTGATGGTACCAGGTTCCCTGCAGGTAAATTAATTTGCACATTTTTAAAATCAACAAGATATTTTTTTAGATTATTTCTGACTAAAAAGTAAAAAGGAAATAACAGCATTTTTAAAAAAAAGTAAAATAATACATTTTCTCATTTTAAATTATAAATCAAATTATATATATATATATAAAATACATCAATTCTTTTACTTGTCCTAACTAGATTATTAAAAGATCATCAACACATAACATACATCATTCCCTTACTTAACTTTGAAATTTAAAATTTTCCAGTAAATTAATAGAAATAATCCATCCTTACCTAAACAAAATGGTACTATATATATATAGTATGCTTTTATTTAGGTAAGGATGGATTATTTCTATCAATTTACTGGAATATATATATATATATTATACTTTTGTTTAGGTAGGATGGATTGTATCTATATATATATATTAGGTATAGGATGTATATATATATATATATATATATATATATATATATATATATATATATATTGTACCCTTTTGTTTAGGTAAGGATGGATTATTTCTATCAATTTACTGGAAAATTTTAAATTTTATATATATTGTACCCTTTTGTTTAGGTAACGATGGATTATTTCTATCAATTTACTGGAAAATTTTAAATTTCAAAGTTAAGTAAGGGAATGATGTATGTTATGTGTTGATGATCTTTTAATAATCTAGTTAGGACAAGTAAAAGAATTGATGTATAATATTGTGTTAGTATTTGAAAGAAAACAGTTAAGTAAAAATCATTATAAGATTGTATGGTTGGGAAAGCTGGCCATAATAAATACTGAATTAATAAGTCTTATAAATAAATGATTAAAGTAAATTTTAAAAGTAGTAATTTAAAGTTAAATGAGTAGAATATTTAATAATAATAATTGTCTTTAAAAGTTATATTTAAAAATCATTTGATTAAAAGTAATAATGTGGAAGAAAGTGCATAGTTGATTTTATAATATTGGAATAATTATTTTAAATTTTGCTATAATATTATTTTATGTAATATTTTATAAATTAGATTATTTATTTTGTCTTCATTTAAATTATTAGCATCTCATGTATTTTTATAGATCACGTGATGAGTAGATATCCACACGTGTGCTTGAGAAATTTTTAATAAATTTCAAAACTATGTTAAAATTCTAATATAAGATTTAAAAATAGTAGATTTGTTTATTCAAGGATAAAATAATATTATCTGTTATAAATATTAAATTGGGTCTTTAAAGTGAATATAATAAATAAAATCAGATTTGTATTTTATTTTGAAAATAAATACGTTTTGTTTAAAAGAAGGATAGAAATAGTAATAAATATTGTAATGTGATTTTTAAAAGTTATTTAAAGTATTTATTAAGTGTAAATAAAATATGAAAATTAATTAAGAATTAAATAATATGATAAAAAACAAATATTTAGTAAATTATTATGTGTGTTAACTTTAAACCAGTGTTTGTTATGCCCAGGGTAGTGAAGTAAGCATTTTTTAATTGACCAATGAAACATGTAGTTTGGGCAGGTATAAAACAGATGTACAGGGATTTCCAGGTCACTGTTATACCGTTGTTATTATTACCACAACTTTGGTCAATTAATTGTTTAAAATAATAGTCGATTTTATTTACTTTAAAATTCTAAAAGTACAGTAATTTATTATTATAAGATCATGATATGGAAATGTGTGGCTAAAGATTAAGTAATTCCTTACTGGCTAATTTATTTCATCTAATTTCAACATCAACTTAAACATGGAGAAGTCATCACTGAATTTTAATTTATGGATGAACAGATTAAATTATTATTATTTTACTAGGCACATAATTTTGCTTATGTTAAGCATTCATGCTAATGTACTAGTAGATTTCATAAATAGGACTTCATGGAGGAGATATAAAAAAGTTCATCAGAAATGGAAAGTAAAAAGATATGAAATGCTTTTAATTCAAAAAGCTTATTTAAAATAATATAGTAAAGTGTTGTTTTTTTTTAACTTTTAACATGACAAAAACAATTATCTTAAGATGCTAAGACATTTCTTTATGAAGAAATATTGAAAATCCATTTTAAAACTGGTTTTTTAAAAAAAAGATTTAAAATTAAGATTATTAACAAAATAATTTATATCATATTGAAAAATATTTAAAAAGAAGGTAATTAGTGTGTGCTGGACATACAGAAGATTGCGAAAATTATTTATGGAAAATATTTTAAACCACATAATAAAGATCGAATGCTAAGAATTTTATTTGTTGTATCAGAAAACATAGACTATCCGGCAATATGGATAAAAGTTACAAGAACTTGGAAACTGTTTTAGCACAAAATATGAAAAGTACTTTTAATACTATATTTACATAGCAATGGAATTCATGAATTATTTAAATTTTTGGAGACAAAGTAATAATTACTTAAATCATATCTGGACATTATGTGTCGTTAGTTTGGAACAGTCATCTTGAATTTTTTTGTGTTGCAACGTGAAATATTAAGGCATGTGTAGTTTTAGCATCAGAAATGTGATCAACAATGTTGTACCAGGAGGAAAAGACATTCTCTTTAATGAATTTTGTTGAAGGAGTTTCATTTAGTAAATATAATTTTAAATCTTATTTTACTAACTTTTATCATAATGCTATAGAATAGAAGTAGGGTAGGAACATAGAACATTAAATTATTTACTAATCTAGTGCTTAATTTTTTTTAAAAAAATCTTTAATAATTTTTAAAAAAAAAGAAGTTTAATATTTTAAAATATGATGATGTGGAATGAGTGATATTTAAATAATATTTTATTTAGTTCGTGATCCAGAAATATTAATGAAACAATCGACAATGAATACGGATTATTGATGGTAATAATTATAAAAGTATTGATCATTTTGCTATATATTTTATTATTGTATGTTTTAGTATGGATGTATGAAACGAGTATGAAAAACACAATGCATACACATAGCTTATAATTTATTGATTCATGTTAAAATATGCATACTTTTAGTAATATTATAAGTACATTTTAATACAAGAGAAATATAAGTATATGATTCTATTATAACGGAATTTAAAGTTTATTTTAAGTGATCAAAATAATAAACTGGGATATCGATACTGATTGTTTGTATTTATGTTTAAAGTTACTAAGGGATAAAATAATATTTTCTTATCGATTGTTTAGATGGTTATTTTAGACATGAATTTATTTATTGTTATAAGAGTGTAAGAATAGATTTAGCGATGTAAGCTTGGTATTAAGTTAAATGGGACCAAGATAATATTTTATGTAGGATTTGTTTATATGGGAATAAGTATTGACGATAGGGGTTATTGTGCAAGTATAGATAACTTATCCCGCCCTATAGCTTGTATATGTTCATGGTAGTGTTATTTTCTGTAAGTTGAAGTTGTAATGTTCCATAGAGCTGAATAAATAGCTTGGACATTATGTTTATTAATAGAGGTGATGAACTATAATAGTCATACCTTATTTATGATACACTGGGACCATGGTGGTTATTTAATAGAAGTGCTAATTGAATTTAAATCTAATTTATTCCATATACCTATTTGTGTATTGACTATCTATATTGCTTGGATTGCATCGTAAAGGCTAGTATTTCAAAATATGAAATGATGAATAAGTTTAAAATGCAGAATTATTATTGAAGAACATAAGATGGATTAAATTGTTTTAAAGTAAGGATATAAGTAAGTGTAAAGAATACAAGATTATAACTTGTTAATAAGGAATTATAAACTTGTTTTATATTTGGGACTCTATTATTTATTACAAATAAATAAATGATGAATAAAGTGTGTTTTCTAAAGATATTATTTAGTCATTAAATTTTAAAAGATTCAATTTTAATGCATATTTTTTACAAGTAAGAGAATTATAATTAAATTACATTTGAAATATATAAGTTATCATAATTTTATATAAAATGATTCTATAACAATAACACATCAGTACTTACATTTATTTGACATTATATTGATGGGGAGTAAGCAGTCTAGATTAATGGATATGTTATTAATTAAGATTATTTGCATTATGAATAGATTAGGAATAATTATATGAGATAGTAAAAATATTTTAAAAAACTAAATAATAAATGATAAATGTATGTTCAAGTAATAATTTAAATAATACTTTTGCAATATACTGAATTAAATAAACTTAATGGATGTCATAAAGATATTATGGTAATATTTTAATAATTAGAATTTTATAAAGCAAATTTTTCATTGTATCTGATATTTATTTTATTTAATATATTTTTTTTGTGAGATTACCTAAATGGGAGTAGAACAAAGTTCATTCATGTTGTATATATTGTATATAATTATTGTTCAAGCTTATTAATAAATTTGTTAAGTTTTGTTTATAAAGCTTGGTGTCTACTCAATTTCTTCACATCACAATTACGTAATCACAGATAATTAGAATTAAAACATAGTATTTGCACAACATAAATAAAGTTATTATTTAAGAGTTATTCTGTTTTATTGATATGATTTTATTTAAGAAATTTTATTTATGATATCATTATTCTGATCATAAAATAACCACAAAAGATTTACATAGAATTGTTATTAGTGATTGCCATATATTCTCAGATTATAAGTTTATACCATATATGTTTGTTTAAGATACCATATGGATAATAGAAGATTACATTATATTGTTATTGCTTGTTATATATGGTTAATATTACAAGTAGAAAAGATATATTATATTATAAATTGAAGATTAGTATTATTATTTTATTAGTAGTAGTATTAGTTAGATGTAATTGGTAATGATATTAAATCCCTTATCAGACTTAATTACAAAAGTTATAATTATTTTGGAATTATTTTAAAAGAACCTGAGATAATTTGAGCTAAATCATTTTGATAGAGATATTCAGATTAATTTATTAAGAGTCATTTAGTTAATTAGTTTTTATTAAAGACATAGGAGTATTATAGATTTATTGTTTTAAAGTAATAAGAGAGAAGATAGTATTCTTATGCCATTGAGGTGATATCCTGTGGGATATTGGCTCAATGTATTCATTTTGCCACTTGTAAACTCACTTTATAGTCTCATGATTTTTATTAGATATTTATTTATTTAACTTAAAAAACAGAACCATATTATTACTTGTTAATTTTAACTAATTAATAATAGATAGTATTAAAGAATATAGTTATTATTTATTAGATACATTTTAGATGAACATAATTATTTATCTGAGCTAGATTAATTGATTGTTATTACATATTTTCTAGAAGTGAGGGTACAATATATATATATATATATATATATATATATATATATATATATATGGGTTTTCTCAAAATATGAAAATAAAGAGTGATTATGATGAATTAGAAGAAGTTCACAATTACAAATACCTTGGTCAGATTATTAATACAGATGAAAACATATTGGATGAAATTAATCATTGAATTAAACTTGGTTGGAGTGCTTTTAATAGCAATAACTTGATACTAAAAGGAAATATGTCTATGTATTTGAAAATGTAAGTGTGTTTTATCCGTTCTTAATTATGGATTTGAGACTTGGACATTTAATAGAAGAGCAATACTGAGACTTCAGATCACTCAAAGAAGTATGCAAAGATACATTTTGGAAGTAACAAGAAGAGATCTAAAATGCAATATATGGGTAAGAGAACAAACGGGTGTTATTGACCTCATTGGATAATATTAAAAGGCTGAAGAGGAGTTGGTATGGACATATAGATAAAAGAGATGGCAATAGATGGACAATTAAAATCCGATTGGCTGCACAATATGAAACGGTACAGATCATCTCAAGAAGAAATCAAGGTGGTTGCATCTCACTATAATTGGATTTGAAATCTTCATATAGGACGCCATGAATGATGTGATCAAATTTTAATCTAAAATTATATCTATTTCAAATAAATAATTTATCATTAAACACTTAATACAAATGCAATCTAAATCAAATCATTTAATCTTCACCTTAATTGATTTAACCGTTGTGCCCAGATTTTAAACCCAGGAAGGTTTATCCATTGACTCTCTTGGGGGGTTACTATCAATATACTACAGCAATAATAATATTTAATATAATCTCAATAAATCTCTTTGAAATGGGTTTCAATAAATTATTAAGATATCCAATAAATATATATACGAGTGTTTGGCTTTATCTTGTAAAATGAAATAAATGAATTAAATAAATTAAAGACTTCATTTAGTTTAATATAAAATATAACAAATATTTATTTAACAAATAAATAATTTAAATTTTAAAATATATAACAAAAAAAAATATTATGAATGTTTCTATTTATATATCTAATATTTTATAATATGTAAATTATAAATACATTCCATATTCTCATAGTAGATATATTTTCATTTTATAACACGAATATTTTCACGGGTTGCATATATAAAAGACATATTTTGCGGAGTCATTTGTGTTAAGAATTTAAATATTCATATACCGACGTTTGGACTTGATTGCACAAATCATCTACTGGATGATATAAGGTAGAAAGACGGTTGTAGAGGCGCTACAGTCACTGATTTGAAAAAACGTTAAAGTTCCACCAATAGCAAAAATGTTAAATTAAGAATGTTTTTTTTTTAAAAATCTTTCCAAATAGAAGGAAGTTTGCCTGAATCATCTAGTATCTCAATGGCTTCTCTAATTTTGCACTAGTAGATATTATCACATCTGGATATGATCCTGGTATGAGAAAAATCATTTTTATGACCTGAATCTATAGTATGGAGTAGAGAATGCTGATGATGAGTGTTGTTTAACTGCATTAGCATGCTCATCTTTCCTAACACCGATGCAACGATTACTCATGCCTATGTAAGAAGCTTTACAATTTTCACATGAGATTTGATAAATGCCATGAGATTCAAGAGGGTTTGAATCCTTAGGCTCGGTTATTATATTGCTTATCTTTTGATGAATAGAAAACGTTGTATTTATATTATAGCGTTTTAATATACATCCAATACTGTCTGTACTTCCTTTTAAATATGGAACACAAAATTCCAATAGCTGATTTATCATCTTTGTGTTTCCTATTTTGTCCATTTTGAGCTTGAAATAAGGCTTTTTTAATAAATTTATAACTATAACTATTTGCTAATAGTTATAATTATAGTTATTATTATAAATTTATTAAAAAGCCTTATTTCAAACCCAAAATGGACAAAATAGGAGAATGTAAAAGGAAAGCTATAGAAGAGAATAAAAGTCTCAAGAGTGTAAAACAACATTTTCGTATTGATAGGAAATTTATATCTGCAATAAAAAAAAGATGAAATTATTACTAAAAAGAGAGATGACATCATGAAATAGGTAAAAGGTTTCTATCAAGAATTATATAGAAATAAAGAGCAAGTTCCTCCTATATCTATTATATCTTCCGAATTGCCCAGAATTTTAAATGAAAAAGTGAGAACATGCAATTAAATGTATGAAGAAAGGAAAGACTCCAGGTAGTGATGGAATTGTAATTGATATATTAAAAAAATCAGGTGAAGAAATAAAAAAAAATTTAGCAAAGTTATATACCAAATGTCCAAATGATAAAGATGTACCAGATGATTGAAAGAATGCAGTATTAATATCAATATTTAAAAAAGGTAATAAAGAAGATATTAGAAAATACAGACCTTTATCATTATTATACAAATTTTTTATCAAAATAATTACAACTCGTCTACAGACAACATTGGTTTTCCACAAACCAAAAGAACAAACTGGATTTAAAAGTGGTTTTAATACAGTAGATCAGATATAGGTATTGATAGAAATTATAGAAAGGACAAATGAATATGAGTTGTCATTATGCTTTGGATTTGTGGATTATGAAAAGGCATTTGATTCTATACATATTTTGTTAGTGATTAAAGCATTGAATCATCAAAACATAGATTCAGGATATTGTCATATTTTAAAGAATATTTATAAAAATGCAAAATCAACAATTAGATTACATAATGATATAAGGAAAGTCAACATTGAGAAGGGTATAAGACAGGGTGACTCCATATCTCCAAAACCTTTTACAGCTATGCTTCAAAAAGTATTTTGTGGATTAAAATGGGAAGCTAAAGGAGGAGTGAAAGCAAATGGAGATTATTTAAGTCATTTAGATTTTGCAGTTGATGTAGTTGTTTTTGAAAATAATGCTTTAGAACTGCAGGAAATGTTGCAGGAGTTATCAGATGAGAGTAGAAAAGTGGGACTAAAAATAAATGTTAAAAATACTAAAGTAATGTTTAATGGATTTTCTCAAATCTATGAATATAAAGATAGATTATGATGATTTAGAAGAAGTTAACAGTTACAAATACCTTGGTCAGATTATTAATATAGATGGAAGCGTAATGGATGAAATTAAACATAGAATTAAACTTGGTTGGAGTGCTTTTTATCGAAATAATTTGATATCAAAAGGAAATATGCCTATGTGTTTTAAAAGAAAGGTTTTTAATAAATGTGTTTTACCTGTTCTTACTTATGCATCTGAGACTTGGATACTTAATAGAAGAGCAATATAGAGACTTCAGACCAATCAAAGATGTATGGAGAGATGCATGTTGGGAGTAACAAGAAGAGATTGAAAATGCACTAAATGGGTAATAGAAAAAACAGCTGTTAGTGACCTCATTGAAAAATTAAAAGACTGGAGTTGGGCTGGACATATTGCTAGAAGAGATGATAATAGATGGACAATTGAAATCTTAAACTGGATTCCAAGAGATTGTAAAAGAGCCAGAAAGAGACCACATGTTAGATGGATGGAGGAAATAAGAAAGTATGCAGGGGTGATGTGGAGAAGAGAGGCTAAAAATCGGAGATGATAGATAGAACTCGAAGAGACCTTTATCCTGCAGTGGATTGATAATGGTTGTTGTTGATGATGATGATGATATATAATAAAAATTAAAATAAAAAAGATTAGAAGTAATTAAAAATATAAGTAAAATGATAATAATAGAATGATAAGTATTAAATAATAGAATTTAAAAGTTAAAGTTTTAAAAATTAAAATTATTAAATTATAATAAATAGATTTAAAATAATTTCGAAAATAAAATATATAAATAAATATAAAAAAATTAGCTAAGCATGGAACAATAAAATTCAAAATGATTATTTATAATTGTCAGGTCAAGATATATGTTTGATTATGTATATAAATATGTGTATAAAATGTATGAATTATATGATGGCATATTTAAATATTGTAGCTCTGATGATGACCTGGACAGTTGAAACTGTAAGAATAATGTTTTGGTACAAAAAATAGTATTGTTAAAGTGTGTAAGAAAGTTGGAAATAGTATACTGTGTAAGACTACATCTGCATTTGTATAGTGTTAACTCTAATTCTTTTTAAGCAAACTGTTTCTAAGATTGGTTGAATAAGTTTAGATGACACTTTAATTTTGAGACATAAGTAATGTTGGATACATATTTTGAATAAGGCAATTATAACGCATCATGGAGTTTAACTTGAAAAAGCACCTAGCCATGCATATTTTATAGGACATTATTATGAATAATTTGTATTTTTATTTTAGAACTGCATGTCACTTGTCAAACTGTTTGCAGGTTATTAATGATTTAATCAATTAGCTGGCAATGAGAACAACTTGAATAGCAGAAGCAGTGACATGAATGTGGTCTTCACTAGTAGAGTCAGAAAGAATCTAATGAATGAATCTTTTAATAGAATCTAATGAATGAATTTTCTAATAGAATCTAATGACTGAATGAGTGAAACCATAGATTTGGGGAAACGTTTATACACATCACACATCAACGTTGATTGTTCTATATATATATATCCTCTCAGTACATGCAAAATGTAATAAAACTTACAGGATCATCAGACATGTCACATGAAAAATCTGGTAAAAACAATGTAAAAAAGGACACAAAATATTGCAAGTACTTTCAATAATAACAATAATTTTACCTCGACATCAATGTTTCATCTTTTGACCATTATTGACTTAATAAAACTAGGCATTTTTTCAAATAATTCTGAACTGCCAGATAGTCTGAAGGAAACATACAAACATAACTGAAAAATTCTATTTATTCATTCCAATATATCTTTCCAATCATTTATGTGACTTTTTACTAATTGGTAGATTGTATTTGTAGTTATGGGTAGAAACTGCTCATTGCATTGATTTCCAATACAATTACTCTACAATACATTAAATTCTAAGAATATGTTGGACTTAGTTTCCAGAATAACTGAGCATCGTAATCTAAGATATATAATCATAGAATGTTTAGAGAATTTGGAAGAGACATTCAAATACTTGGGAAATATGCACTTATCAAAGTAAATGTACATAAGAAAAATTATATTATATGTTTGTTAAGAAACTTTTACTTAAATTATATGATTTATGATTTCAATAAACTGATGAAATCATATGGAATAGTAGTAGTAGTAGTAGGTTTCCAACTGATATACCTGAAGGATACATTAGTTATTGATTACATAAATTCAAAGTAAGACTGTGTAAGAACATAAACCCTAATAATATTTCAATACTAATGTCAGATTAAGAGACTACATTTTTGTTGATAATTTGAGGTCTAAGGAACATGCAAGGATGTATAGTCAGTGTATGCCTGAAACTTTATTATCATCAACATAATTTGTTAGTCTCTCCATTACATCAATATCCTAAAAAGGATTGGATTACAAAATCCAAATATTGTTAGACCATAGCAAAAGTCATACTCAGTGGAAAATATACTATTTCACAAAAGAATTGCTGGATTGAAGATATTAATTTGGATATTAACCAAAAATGTGATAAATTGAAGAAGAATATAAATTTAAAACCACAACTAGAGTTAATATCAATTGCCATAATAATTAATAAAACTTCAACTGACATAATAGACACAACAAATATCCATTGACAGATAAAAAAATGGATACTCATACCTATATCACTATACATAAGAGGTTTTCCTCACACAAAATATGGAAAAAATAGATCATACTATAGACGACAATGAATATGAATACTTCTTTCTTAGAGAAGTAAAAAAGATAAAAACAACAATAGTGCACACATACAAAATACACATATATATTTATCAACTGATGAAAATACATTTTCTAGATACAAAGGAAATATGTCATGTTATGATAACTCACAATATAACATGACCTTAGATATAATTCAGAGTTACCATTATAAGGATGTACCTGATTCCTGAAAAGGTTAGTAAAACAGTAATTACAATAGACAAGATATTGGTAATTACTTTAGTCTCTTAGAATAAATTAATTGTTTTGTCTATCTATTAATGTGAAGTTATTTATTTAATATCCTTTTTAATTTATTTAAAATCTTAATATGGTAATTAAAATCGGTGGATTATTATCAGGGGTTTAATTAAACTATATAAAAAAGAACTACTGATTAAACAATAAGATATTGGCAATTAACATATTTTCTGACTACATGAGACACAAATGTGCATCAAGTCTTTATCAGATTCATCTACATACTTATACAGCTTTCAATGCTCTTTATTCTCCAGATGAATCCCAAAGCATCATAACATTATTCTTTAATTCTTTTAATATATATATATATATATATATATTGAACACATATTAATTATTATATTACATCATCAATATATAATATTCTATAGAGCTTTTATATATGTACTCCCAGGACCAACAATAATCAATAGGTTAATACTAACACTTAATTCTGTATTTCCATCTTTTCTTCATCCAGCTGTGATACTAGGGTATTTCCCATGAATTTATAGTAAATTTACAACAACAAAAAATAAATATATAAAATTATTCACTGATAATCAGAGGAGTATTAACTAGGGGGGGGGGGGGGGGGGGGGGGGGGGGAAAAAAGGGGAGGAAAGGGGGGGGGGGGGAAAGGGGGGGGTTTGGGGGGGGGGGGGGGGGGGGGGGGGGTTTTTGGGGAAAAAAGAGGGAGGAAAATGTCTGCATATCATTTAACAATGGTAGATATTCAACATTAAAAGATCTAGCTTTTTACGCATACATCGTCATAACATCAGCGTTTTCGGAACATTTAGTTCTTGTATTATTAAAAGTTGATACACAATGATAATTCCTAATAACATAACAATGCAGTTGTTTTTTCCAAGTTGATCTTCAGATGGAATTTTGGTTAAAGTTGGAATGGCTTTGTAAATATAATTTATTATACTATTGGCTATGTCATAGAACAAATCATCTCCATCTAAGCTTATAGTTATTTCAAATGAATTACACTAAAGAATAATTCAATCTAGATATGCATACACTATATGAATGTCCAAGAGTTATATCTGACAAATGCTTATAATACAACCTGAGAATAAATCACTAAGATATTATCATGCCATAAATATAAGTATATATTAGTGTAATGAAAATTTGTTTATAAACTTCTCATAAATCATATAATATCAATAATTATGCGCTTATAACGCTCTTAAAAAAGTTAAATATATATATTATTAAATTTATTTAAAGCTTAGCGCTTTCAAAGCTCTATGGCTTCATAATAATATCACTATCAACCGCACACAGCTATGATTATGAAGCCATAGAGCTTTGAAAGCGCTAAGCTTTAAATAACTTTAATAATATATATAACTTCTTTAAGAGCGTTATAAGCGCATAAGTATATATTAGATAAATCTCTTGTATGATCTAAGCATTATATTCACTGGGCTTTATGTCAACCACATGCAAATAAAGTTCTGCTGAAATTAAATTACAGGTAACATCATATCTGGATAAAACATGCTAAAGCCAATTGCACACATTAAAAATGCAAATTCCAAAATAAAAAAAAATGTTAACCCTATTCCTCATTTTCTTAGAACACCAAATACGGAATAGTTTTTATACCCAATGAATTCACCCAGAAACTTATCTCAATGTCAAGCTCATGTCATTCAGATATGCAAGGTATTCCACTATTTTCTTATGCACACATAAGTCAAATTGCAACTATTCTACTTCTAAACCTAGATAATTTATTCAAAGAGATGCACCATATACATGGTCTATATACAATATTGCCCCAAAAACTTAAGAAAACAAGTCAATAATTATTATAATATTTGCTAAAATAATTGATTGATATATTTTTTAATATTATTATTATTAATTTAATTATTACTTTTATTTTCTTAAATAAAATCTCATCAATAT
The DNA here is from genome assembly GCA_028023455.1 of Epiperipatus broadwayi. NCBI lineage: Eukaryota > Metazoa > Onychophora > Udeonychophora > Euonychophora > Peripatidae > Epiperipatus > Epiperipatus broadwayi. Next base: position 1,330,760 of record JAQFVV010000197.1, on the reverse strand, counting down.
TAAATAATATTATATAATTATCTATTTAATTAATTTTAACTGATCATTTGTGTGTGTTTATATAAGGATATTTGCTACAAATATTTAAGGATAATTATCTTTTTATTAAAAATTACAAAATCATAATTCTTTTTTAATTCTAATTAAATATTTTAATTAAAAACTCATAATATCTTTTAAATAGGATCGATTTCTAGAAACAACTACAAAAAAATTGTTTGGCAAATTTTTACTTGGATAAAAAAAAATAATAAATAAAAATTTCCAAATTATTTTTATATATTTTGCTTATTATATTTTATAGATTATAATATAAATTAAAATTGTATTTGAATTACTTGCAGAAATGCCTTTGTAAAAATGTAAATTATATATCTTATGTTTATTTATTTAATTAGATTGAGTTGATAATTTATTACTTATTATGTGTGAGAATAGAAATATCATATAATTAAAGAAAACAACATAATTGTTAAGTTAGTTAGTTAGTCTAACTTTAACATAATTAGTTTAAATAATTTTATTTTAATTAGATAAATAATATTTCTTAAAATAGAAAAACAAATAGGACAATATTTTATGTTGGCTAATAATATGAAGGGAATGGGCATATAGCATGTAAAAAAAATGTAATCAAATATATACACATCGATGTATTTATTTGTTTTATTATTAAATATGTATATTACTAATATTAATATTAGCCTTGGTCTTAAATAAAATATAAAACTAAAATACTTCATTCTGATTAACTATTATCATTTAAAAGTAAGTATTAATGAATAAAGTTTTATTTATTTACAACAATCATTTTTATTTATAAATAGAACGGTGCTGAATATTCTATACATTTCTTTATATAATAGTGTGATTTTTGAAAAAGGCGGTGAAATATACAGGAGAGAACAATTTAAACTCTTAAATGAAAGTACAGCAGAAACATTTGTCTACAGAATATTTATTTATTTCGGAACATATTATAAAATGGAATTTTGGACCGAAGAAAGAAAAGTGAGAGAGTTATTTCTCCTTCTCTCTCTCTCCCTGATTTTGCAGATTTCCAGAATGCTGGAAGAATGGATAGACTTGCTTAAAATTTATTACTCTCTTATATAATAGTACATCTTATAATTAATGTACAATATAAACAGTATTAGCATACCAACTCAATTTTTAATTTGCAAACAATGTCGATTAGGAGCTTTGCTATCGGACTAATGTCACATTTTGTAAAAAAATAATATGATTCAAATTGCAATATTATTATTCCTGTTTTCATTGATTTATTTGAAAGTATTATTGCGGGCAAGATTAAAAGATTCAAGAAATAGCGTTTCATATATTTTACTTAATATTTATTAGTCTTTGGGCGAAAACACAATCAATTCAGGAAAATAATTTTTATAAAGACATTATTGACAGAAAGTATTTTCACTGATTTTGCATGCACACATGTGATGTTTACGTTTTAATATAAATTATTAACAATAAGCAAACACATTTGGTAATTTTATATTCTAAATGTTTATTTCTCTTTTCACCAAATAATGTAATTCTTATAATAAATTTGTTATAATTGTGTATTACGAAAAGATAGCAACTGAGTTTCAAAAGTTTAATAATGCAGAGCATTATTCTTAGAAAGCATGCTTTTAGTGGATTACTGCCAGAATTGTAGTGCAATGTTAGCAGTTACAACTATACCTATATATATTGACTTAGTTTGACATGTAAATGCGGTTTAACATGTAAATAAAGCGTTTAAATATTCATTTTTCATCAAGGGAAAGCATGATTTTTTTTTGTTAATAGTATATGATTTTTTTGCAATTGTCCAAGACTCTTCATATTTTCTTTTTCTGTTGTGTTTTTAAGCACAGATTGTTCTCGTATTGGTGGGAGTGAAAGGATGTTTTGTAGTGAGCTCATGATCGAAAATGTTTGATTTGTGTTTGTTATTTTATTTGATTCTACTATATAAGGTATGCTGGACAATTCTCATGAATTTATTTGCTCAAGATACACCATAATATACAGAATTACAGGATGTGGCACTGCATTTGATTTTATAGATAACATGAGTAGCATGCCCAGTATTTTGAGCAAATAGAGCAATGAAAATTGCCCAGCATACATACTTGTACAAAAGAGCCAAACAAAATAACAAAAACAATCAATCTTTCTCAATCATGAGCTCATTACCTCTCACACTTTTACTTCCACTAATATGAGAACAATCTGTGCAGAAAGACAGCAGAAAAATAAATATAAAGAGGCTTGGGCTCTTGCAAAAAAATCCACATTCTATTAACAGAAAGGATTCATGTGTTCAATAGGCAAAAAAAAATGGAACATTTAAAGGACACATTTACATATTAAGCCTCATTTTCACGTCAAACAGTGTCTATATATGTAGGCATCGTTCTCACTACTACACTTTAAATAGCACTATGATTCTGGCAGTAAACTAATGAAAGCATGCTTAATGCATTATTTCAATTTTACCTTTTCATAGTACTCGATTATATATAAGAATTATTTCTATACTTTATATTATTTGGGATTTTAAAATAAATGTAGGTAAACGCCAGATGAAAAAGCAGGCATATAAATAACGGTTTTAAAATACAAAAAAAATAAACTTTATTTCATAAAACTGAACAGAAGACATGGGCTTTTCATGGCCTTAGTATTTAGAAATTTATTTTTTCTAGTTCAAGTATCTGCAAACTTTTTAACATGAAGAACCACATTGTATAAATTTCCCTTCCTCTTTCCATAAAGAGCTCCAAGAAAAGTGATATCCCTCATCCTCGCATCCATTAAAAAGCCACAGGGTAAAAGATCTCTTCTCCCTATATAGACATCAAACAAAGAATTGAAAAATATGTTCATGAAAATATAAATGTCGGAATAACTGTGGACTTTTATTTTAGTAATAGGACTTAATGGAACATGTATACATCCTAATACATCCTAATGAAAATAAAAATTATTTTAAAAATATAGTAATAAAAACGCAAAAAATTTTTTTGATAGTTTGATTTATTTCCAAATTTCTAATATTTAAATATTTGTCACATATAATAATTACTATCCTACAGTAGAGCGGAATTCATGAAACAACATTCTAATGCATATTTTTTCTCTCCTAAAGTACAAAAGAAAATTTAAAATGTCTTTATGTTTATCATGATAAAAAGTGCCACGACATTGGGATCCAAGAGCCATATTCAGTTCGCCCACGGAAGTTAAACACATTTCTATTATTGTATTGGTAATATAAGCTTAACGAAGGTTATTTTACTTAAGATGATCATGCTGTATATTCCTATGATAATGTTACTATAAATATAACAATAATTTATATGTTATGAGAAGATAGATTTTAGTAAAATATTTTATACGAAAACAAAGTAAGAAGTATAAATATTATTGGTAATATAAAAATTGTTTCCTGATTTTAACGAGAATAAAATTAGATGACATGAGAAGAGCAAACGATTATAAAATATATTGTCATCCCAAGTAATTTATAGGAGATTATTATAAAATTATTAATGTTAGCTTGTAATGATTATGTAAAATCTCTACTGAAATTCATAATAAAAATATTGAAAACACAAACTGTAGGTTAGATGTGATTAGAAAACATACATAATGACAGTAATTGGAATGTGTGATTAAATTAGAGTGTGTTTGTGCTTTTGTTTATAAATTTTTAAGTTTTTCGCATATGGTGTATGAGTTTTGTACTAACATCAATTATTTATTTATAACTCACATATAAATAAATTTTCAATATATTTATTTATTTTATTTTGTACAAGGATTTATAAATACAAATCAGAAGACTAAATCTAAAGAGAAAATTATTATAATAAGTAAGGTAAGTGCATAGAATACTGTATGTATCAGATATATATTCGTTTATTTTATTTGCTTAATCATTTATATATTTAACTACTAATGCAAATTATATTACATTCTCTTTATGTAAAGAGCTCTTATAATTATTTATTATATGATGGTTTCCAATCCCATTCTCGTTTGGTCATTTGTTTTATTTTAGATTTTATACATATACGTGACTGACGGATATTAAACCACGTTAATAATACAATATCATTATGAATTCTTTTATTTACCAACATGAATATCAAAACATATATCATGATCTAGAGCTTTCATATATAGAGTAAGGAAATGTAGTAGTGGATAATCATTCTGAATCGCATGACGCTCTCTAAATTACAAATAATTAAGAATTAGGATAAATTATAATTAAGTTTTATTTAATAGATTTCTTCTAATATTACATAATGTGTTTCCCAGATGTGCGGTATCTAAATTATATTTATATTTACCTACCGTTTCAATACATGTATAATATGAAAATTAAAGTACTTCTTTAGGATTTATGAAACTGCAAAGTATTGCATTATCATAATTCAAAGTTTATTTTTATTGTGGTTAAGGTTTAGCTGTATATTGTACATTTCTTTATTATGTGTAAACGTTTATTTTATCTAAACCGTTTCAGTTACCTTTAAATTCTATATTTGTTTTCATCTATAGCTCAAGATTCTATATCACATTTTCTTATATGTATTAATTCTAATATTCTCACAGATAAATGATGAATTCATCGAATTATTTCCTGAAACTTCTGTGTACTTGAAATTTAATAGCTAAATGTTTCAGTACAATCACAAGTACTTTTCTAGGAGTTTTTTCTATCTCAAATCATGAGAATATGTGTGGTGAGATTTAAAATTGTTATTTATTTTATTTTCTCTTCATGCTCAAATTCTATTGGTTGAGAATGTTAAAAATTTATTTTATCGTTCAATAGTTTTTTCCAAGTATTGTTAATTTTCTTCAATTCACACTTCTCATTTCTGGTCTTGGGTCTTTTAAAAATCTCTATAACTTCCCTTAGCAGTCTCTGGCCATATTGTCCAATTTTTTTCTAGAATGTGTGCTTTATTAAAATTGATGTCATAGATAGCTAATTTTATATATGAATAGATGACTAATGGTTTTTCTCTTACTACCAAAATGTCTTCCTCTTTTCTTACATTCATTCTCTGATTGGTCTGTTTAATGTATGAAAATGCACAAACTTTACATAAAATTTTCAAAGGAATTTTATCTTTAGGACATGGAAATACTTCATTAATTTTTTTAAGTGCAATGTAAACTTTGTGGATATTATTTTTCTTTAAAACCTTACCAATTGTAATCAGTTACTTCCTTTATATATGACAGAACTGTTTTAATTTCTGAATGTAAAAAAAATGTCTTGTTATATAAACAAACCCTGTTAATAATCCTGTGATGAAAACCATTATAAAGAAGCACGTTTTTAGTAATATATATATATCTTGGCGAAAATAGCTATCATTAGAAAGTTTCTTAGTTTTCGCCATGCACATTTTTATGATTTGAGAAAGAATAACCTCTGAGGAAATTATTTGTTATTGAAACAGAAACATCAGTTATTTAGCTATTAGATATTTTCTACATGGAAGTTCTTGGAAATAATACTGTTATATACATTGTGCCAATGTGCCAACTTAAATTTGAAATAAATTTCAATTGTAAGTTTTGTTTGTTTAATGGGCAACATTGGTATATGTTACTACGATAACAATAATATTCAAGGAAGAAACATTTATTATTAATTGTAATATAAAAATTGTGAATTGACTTTATTCATTTAAAAAAAAAAATGAATGTGTAAATAATATAGTTTACAATTGTAATAAACTTATTCCTTCATTATTAAAAATTTTGGTTAATGGGTTTACAATACATTATAAATAATACACATGAATATTTAATGTCTTAAGCATGTTTTTTTTTTTTAGTTTTATTTGTATAATATTATCTTGGAAAGACATGTGTAAAAATATATTTCCAGTGTATTGTGGTAAGAATATAATATATATTATTGTAGACTGTGTTTAATTAAAATAATATTATTTGTATTTTTTTAAAACGTATTTTTTTTATGTGTCAAAACGTCGGCCGGGAATCGAACCCGCAACCCGGGACAACAGCTTGTAATGTTACTGTGCTGACCACTCGACCACCAACGCTTCACCAAACGTATTTTTTTTATTTATTATTTGTAATAATTGTGAATTATTTATTGTATTTATTATTATTGTTGAATTTGACCTCAGAGTTGTAAAGTGTTATCATCGTTTCTATGATGTCAATTAAGAAAAATTATAAATAGTTATGGATCGTTAACACTTTAAGTTTTGCATTCAATAGAAGTAAATCTACCTTCATTCATTCATATATTTTTTTGTATAATATTAAAAATATTTGATCCTTTACTACATCAGATAATGAGGTAAGAAAACCAATATTTATCCCGAAGGCTGGACAGACTTACCAGTAATTTCTAAGGAATGAATATCTGAATATTTCTTTACTATAAATGGATATTGTTTGCATTTCAATAATGAGATATAAATGTTAACAACAGAAAAATATATACAAAGATTATTTTCGTCCGCCAATATAGTTTTGTGACATTGATGCATTATTTATTTCAATACAGAATATAAATTGTTTTATTTTGCATTACATTGTCAAGAATGCAAACTAGCATCTGTTCTCTTGTAATGTCTTATAAATTAATCAAAATTGGAAGGAAGTTTAATCCATTATGCTGCTTTTACACATATATGAATAAATTAATGATATAGTATAATATAAAATATATTTATATAACAGCAATAATATATATAATAATAACCATAAACAAAAAAGGCTCTTTTCAAAAATATTAATTTTTGTCATTTTAAATTTGCTTTAACTAATTTACAATTATGTGATGTATTGTGATGAGACTCACTATAACTTCTCTTTAAACGGAGTCAGGAATCTTTCAGCAACTATGCCCAGAAAAACCTGTTAGTCACTTTACCTTATTTTTCCATTCCCCACTCTAAGTTTTCCCATAACCTGATCCATCCCATTTCCACAACATAATCTTTGTCAAGTCTATGGCCTTTATATGTAAATCTCCATTATCTTTTCACAAGCCCAACATAAAAACCAATAACCCACTTTCTATATAGTCACTTTGTTCATATTTATTCTTTCATAACTTCATTATTTATACTCTTTCTGCTTTCAAGCATTTAAATTCAATTAACAGATACCTAATATTTTCTATTTCTTCCTTACACAATTTACAGACTAATTCACCCATTGCATACACAGTGACATCTATTTTTATTTATAAAATTAACTATAACAAACACCTGCTAAATGAAAGAATAACTTGGCTATTATGGAAATAAAAAAATTAACAAAAATATATATTCATGTCAGATAATTTTACATGACATTTTTACCTTCTTAAGAGTTATAAAAAATCACCAAACTCTAATTCAAGAAATAGACACTAAAATTGTGGCATTAACTTGAAGTATTACATTAGAAGACAATTAATCAGATTATTTGCTGACACGTATTATTATTATTATTATTATTATTATTATTATTATTATTATTATTATTATTATTATTATTATTATTATTATTATTATTATTATTATTATTATTATTATTATTATTATTATTATTCATTATTATTATTATTATTATTATTATTATTATTATTATTATTATTTTAGATTTATAATTGTGTAGTATTCATTGATATAAACGATATTATATTTTACGTTAATTAATGATTAAATAATTAAAGAGTTAAGTTTCGTAAATTCAAATTTATATTTCATAGCTTAAAAATTATAATTTTTATTTCAAAATATTATCTTCTTAATCATTGATTATAAATTAAGTTGAATGTATAACTCATAAGTATTAAGAGTCTAAAAGAGCTACATTATAGCAAATATTTATATATTTTTTTCATATGTCATAGCATCGGCCGGGACGCGAACCCACACCCGTCTGCAAACAACTACTTGCTTGCAAGGTGGGTGTGATGACCTCTCGGCTAACAACGCTTGACAATATTTATATTTTTGTTGAAATAATGTGAACAAATGGCTAGACTCATGTTTATTATATTTTTATTTCAATTAACTATTTCTTATTGAGATTAGGAATATCATTGGGTCTCTTATATTGTTTAAAAATTATATGTATTACAACATATTTGGTTTTACATAGAGATACATATTACCGATTAAACATTTTTTTAGTTGAAGTTCAATGTGTAATCACATATTTAATTAAAAATTAAATTTCTATAGTGATCGTATTGTATAATATATAATTGGATCGTAAATATTGTAACCTGATGAGAATTACGATTTGATGATGATAATTGTAAAATTGTAATGACACTATTCTAGAGATTCTACAGCTGAGCTCAGTGGGGTTACCATAAATTTTATATGGTACAGAGAGATTTATAATAAGTTAGGGGGGAGGGGATCAAACAATACTGCAAATAATTATTTCATAATAAATCATTTAGAAATAAAACAAACTCCTTTTTTTAAAAATTTCCTTTTTATATGGTTATAATGATGAAAAACAAATCCTACGTTTCAACTATTTCATATAGCCTTTTTCAAGGTACACTAAAATAAAATAATATATATAATAAATATCACATATTTCAAAATAATAATAATAATAATAATAATAATAATAATAATAATAATAATAATAATAATAATAATAATAATAATAATAATAATAATAATAATAATAATAATAATAATAATAATAATAAATTAAAAATTACAAATTACAAAATATATTCATAACCAAAAATTTATCTTATCTCTCACTCCCGTTTCCTATTACAAACAATCACAACCTAAACACAAACAATTATTTATTTATTTATTTATTTATTTATTTAAAAAAATCTATATATATATCCTTTAAAACATTTAATTAAAACATATTAATTTATGTTCTTTTTTCCATTAACATCCTATTTAATTCTGGTTTTATTTCATTAATGCATATATCTAAAAAAACAGAATTAAATAAGATGTTAATGGAAAAAGAGAAAAGAAAATAATAGGTTTTTAATTAAGTATATATATATATATTGTGACCTACTCCCAATGACCGCTGTACTATAAATGAATCATATCACATGTCTTAGCCACCATAATCGCTTCTGTGACCTAGCTCCAGCTAATCATCGTGCTATCCACATTAGTCACCATAATCGCATCTATAACCTAGCTTCCTAATCTATCTGATCATCAACGACTCATGCAATACATTTTAGTGATTACATTCTCTTATAGAACGTAACATACTCTCATCTCGAATATGAGCCTGCGACTAATAAAGATAAAACTTCTGGCCAAACCAGCTTTGAAATCCACACAAACAAAATGAGATGAGTTAAATTTTATGTTCAGCAAATTAATAAATAACTAATCATTATATGTCTCGTATAATTACAAAATTAAACTTATAAATGAACTAATGATTAAATTATGATGTAAATGACTAAATGGATGATGGAAAGAAGTGATCATTAAATTTTGAAATGAAATGAATCTAAGAATTAAGAGAAAGATGTATGAGAATAATGAATGATTAAGATGATGATAGAATACAGTTAATGAATAGTTGAGATAATAAAAGAATAACAGCTAATGTATGATTAATCAATTATAATAATAAATTAAAGTCAAATGAGAATGAATAAATAAAAGAATGGATCAAGATGAAATTGAAGAACAATGTTAATGATGGAGACTGAAATCTTAAACTATAAACTAATATGGTATTAAATGATAAAAAGATAAGATAAATAAAAATAGAGATTTCAAGCTTGACACAACCAGAATATCTATCATAAGTTAAAACAAACTATATATTTTATACCAAAAGAATAATTTCCATCTTGAAGCTTAGTTGACTTTCATAAAACAGTGAAAGTAATTCACTTCTAAGTTCGACTATAATAATTAACGATCTATAACATTTATAACATTTAAATTTTATTTGGAAATTTACACAACTAATTCTTCGTTCAAACACTCCAAATCATTATATAAACTATATTTGGGTCAGTAAGATAGATTTTACCACTACCCAAACATAATGCACCTAATAGCTCCCAATATATAAACTTAACTTAAGTACTATATTTAGCAGTTACACATAAACTCTATAACTAACATAAACTTTAAAATTTATGACTGGACATGACCAATAACTTACTAAATTCCTTTTCTTAACTACTTATAAACAATGTGATCAAGATCAGTGAATGATAACTCTGTGGATTTAACTAAATCAATAAAATTAATACTATGTTTATCTTTTAATATGTTGTTTAAAACAATCTGTACTACAAGTGATTAACATTTTAATTATTGTGTGATAATGCATTAAACGTACCAATAACTTATAAAACTTACCAAAATTATTATGATATAGCATAATATAGTGAATAGCGCTATATTGGTCGATGATGATTTCAATTTTTAATCTTCTGATAGTTTGATAGCAATAACAATAATAGTGTATGGATGTGGTAATTAGCAATAAGATTACATGCAACTACATAACTTTTTTAAATACAACAAAGTTTATTTACACTATGTACAACTTTTTGATTCACAGATATGGCATAAAATAAAACTAATCTATTGCAATAATTTATGGATGGAACTAATATTTATTATTCCCTTGATCATATACTTAGCAAATGATACAACCAAATAGAAAATAATGTTCAAAATATCATTTGTTACTTTTTTTTTAAAAAAAAAAAATCAGATAATAAAACCTATTTAAGCTGCACTAGCACTTAAATTACTTAATAGCAGTATATTTAGACTTTAGGATATGCACATAGTTTAAATTTAGAATTCCAAACATTGTAAAGTGTTGCATTATCCCAAAGCCCTATCTTTTATCAGAATATGATAAGGGCAATTATCACACTCTGTGAAATTACTAACTTTAAAAGGAATAAGTTTAATGTATTTAATATATTTTTATTGCTAGACATTAAAATTCAAATACACCTAGATCTCCCTAAAACATTACTCATGTCCACAGCTCAACCCTTGAATATGTATCTGATTTTACAATTATATTGTCTCCTCAGGATTTGATGAAAATGAATCCATTCTGCCAATGTGCATCTCTTACTGTTACCTTTAATTTTTTCTACCATCATTAATAGATTCTGGTTTGGTCTGTTAACACTAATAATGATCCCACAATGTCACAAATAATATTTTGGTTAAGAAAACACTATGCTAGATGAGTATTCACAAATTTAATATTATTTTGTACTTGCCATAAGATCTGGACCTATTACATTTCACCATACAAGGTGGAAAGACTATCTCTATATTATCATGAGGAATTTAACACTAAGATGGGAGACTTTATAAAACAATATGACAGTTGTATAATAATATATGGTTAATTCCATACCTCTCTATGGGTATACATACGTGTGTGGGCCTTGCCTCACCACGAAAAGACTAGAATCCAAACCATAGATATCCTTTCTCTTTAGGATTATTGATACTAATGAGCATTACTTACAGCTCAGACTCTATCCATCTTTTCTCTCATGAAATTAGCTATAGGTTACACTTCATCAGCCTATGCTCTATATAAATATTAACATATTGGATGCCATTCAATTGGAACATCCCATTAACTAAAATGATCACTAGTCATTCTCAGTATCATAGCAATACAAAAACAATACAAACAATAACAGTGAAAATCTACATATTCCATTTTATAATATAAGATCATTAATGTATTAACAGCCAAATCTAAACACCTATGTCCAATGATCATTAATCACTTTATAATGATAACTAGACTTTTATTAAAGAAAGCACGATGGATTTAAGCAATTAAGATCAAACCTGTGTTTGTATTCAAAGTGGACACGTTTGCTTCTATAGCAATTTACTAAATGAAAAAGGTTTATATAAAATTTTCTTTTATATGAGAAAATAACTCGGTAATGCCAATAGATATATTTTTGATAAGATGTGTCTGTATGTTTACCTTTTTAATAATATATTAAAATTAGTTTTAGACTATGAGAGAAGTAAATATTTTTTATCACTCTCTCTAAATAAATGACATATACATTTTTAGGTCTTCTCTTAGCTAAAAAAAAAATATACATAAAATAGATGTTTATGTCTACACATTTTTCTTTCCTTAACCTAATAAATATATATATATTTTTCATGCCATAGTAAAACACATATGTTTTATAAACAAAATTTCTAACAACATATTATGTAAAAGTAATATATATAACACAGTAATGATAAACAAAAATAAAAGCACATTTTTATCCATTACATTTGATACTCTGCTCCAAGTTATTTATCCTGGTGAGTTAGAAGAACAAAACGATTATTAAAATTTAATATTGTGATTGTCAAGCATTCCAGCTGATGCACATATATTTTTATTATCCTGTTGGATGTATAAAGCACTACAATGTTGGATATTTTTCCAAAAGCAAAAATTATTTAATTGTTTCCGTAGCGATAATTAATCAGGCAAATAACATTTACACTTCCAATTGGAGTAGATTTCAAAAGATAAGCTTATATACTTATATATCTTTCTTAAGCAATTCTTTAAGACGGTGGGAATTTTCAAAAAAAAAAAAAAACTCCTTTCTTAAAATCTTTAGCGATTTATTCAAAGGAAGTATAACTATAATCATTTATTATATTTCAAATCAAGATAAATTTTTCTTTGGACATTAGTAGAATTTTATTATACTTAATATATTTATTTTCTTTTTAAAATTATTTATTGATTTGGTTTTTCCCTCTGTGCAGTACTGTGTATCAACTTTAATTAATCTGAGCATTGTAAACATTTTTAAACTACTATTACGACGATGTATATTTTTCCAATAAAATTTTAAAAGCAAACATTTATTTCACTTCATTCTTGTGAGAAAAGTATAATGTGATTATTAATATGAAAAATAATTTATCCAATTATCAACCTGATATCTTCAGCATTTTAATGAATCTGTAATCATTTAATTTTTAATATTACACAAAATTGGCATGATGAAGATAGGCAGATGAGAATTGAGAATAAAATCACGCAATTATTTATTTTTATTAAAAGTTATATAATTCAAAAAAATGACTTTTAAATTTATTTCGAATATCTTCTGAAATCACTTTTAAAACTATTTTGAATTTATTTTCCTACAATTATGATTTTTAAACGAACATCAATTTTGCTCTACATTTACTAATGGCATGAAAATATAAACATTATCAACTTTTCAATGGACTTATAAATAGTTTGTACATTGTTTTCAAAGAAGATATTTTAAAAATATACACAACATAAAAGAAAAGGCTTACTTGTTTTGGAATTTTCCTGGGTTTATAACAGAACTTAGTCAAATAAAAACTTGTCTCCATAGTTTTAATTTCCTTCTCCAATGTGAATCCCTGGGAAATATGCGGTCATGGAAAATGGCTTAAAATGCAGCAAGATTTTGTAGATTTCTTATTCAAACATATTTAGATAGCAAGGTATTCAATTTTCATACAATTAGATTTCAGAAATTTGTTGACTTTTAATTTTTTTTTTCCTTATTTTAAATCAGAGCTGAGGTTTGTGTTTTCTTGGTTCTTGTTTTTTCTTAATGAGTCCCTCCCTACAGCTTTGTTAAAACATATATAGCTTTTATTAGTGAATTCTGGGAATGCATTTAAACCAATAGTTTTGATATGCTAATTAGTATTACCCCCTCTGTCTTCATTTTTGATAATTATCCACTTTTATTTAAGACAGATTTGGATATGCTACATAAAAAAAAATATGCTTAGTATATTACTATAATAATTGATTTTACAAAATTTTAACAATTTAATGCAATTGTTTATTTCTTTCAATTGCTATTCAAAACTAATAAACTAGCAATGTATTATCTACCAAATAATAATAATACTTCTAAATTGTTATTTTAGTCTAGTCAGAGCCTAGACTGCATTTGAAATCTCATCTCCACTTAAGCAAATTTACCAGTGCATTCAAAACAATCTCTATTGAAAAATGCTTTTGTAAAATTTTAACACCAGATATATTATCATTTAAAATTTTGGAATTATTAATTTAGGGACCTAAATATGAGGTCACAATATATATATATATTGTAACGAGCACAGACAATGTTACATTTTTTTTATTATTATTAAACATGAAATTAAAGTAAAAAGTTCGCATTTAAAAACTTCTTTTTTTTTACATAAAAATTGAAAATCTTAAACTCGTATATATATAAATTGCACAGATGAGAAAAATTATTAAAATAAAATTTTATTAAAGAAAAAGTATTTTAAAACTAAATTTTTAGAAAAGATTTAGAGATAAAAATATATCTTTAATTATGGAAAACACATTAAGTAATCAGAAAATGGAAATGATTAAAATTAATTAGTCAAATGTAAACTAGCCTTGGGCATTTAACTACTTCAGCTTCAAGCCGCCATATTGAACTTTTTAAAATACTGGCCTGATACACAATTTTCACAATAACTTCAGTTTGAATTATGTTAGAGCAAAAACAATTACATTGCTAGAAACTAGAAAAACTAAGGAAAACAATAAGCATAAAATAAATAGTGATAACTATATAAAAAATAAGGAAAAAAAGAAATTTTCACAACCGAAATAATTATTATTTTATTGTTTGTTCATAATTTGAAAATTAACATTAACTAAAATGCAAATTACATCTTCAGTGATAATTTCTTTGTATTCCTCACAAAAAATCTTTCTAAAGATATATAATAAGTCTTACCTGAGATAATCCATAGCTTTACAATGTCCGAAAATGTTCCTATAGGAGTTCTTCATTTTATCTTCTACCCCAACTGTTGCAAATTGTCAAGGCGCCTGGCAGAAAAGAGTTCTCCCTAATAAAAGATAAAAAATAAAAAAATTAAAATTCTAACAGAATATAAAAATAATGAAGGAAGTGGAAAATTATTACTTACCATTATAAATACAATAAAAAAATAAAATGTCATCATCATCATCATAGTACAGGTATATTATAAAAGTGGTGTATATGTATGAATCATGAAAGTTCTGCCAATGGTTATGGGAAAACTCAAAAGCCTGTTAAACAAGATGCACTATTTTGATTTTAGACTTTGGATAAACCAACCTTGTTTATAACATCATCATCATCATACTGAATAATCATTGCCAATACAGAAAACAATTTACAAATTTCTCATTTCAAGAGGCAGACAATGATTACTAAAAAGGTTCTATGGCAGATAT
Organism: Epiperipatus broadwayi; assembly: GCA_028023455.1. Classification (NCBI taxonomy): domain Eukaryota; kingdom Metazoa; phylum Onychophora; class Udeonychophora; order Euonychophora; family Peripatidae; genus Epiperipatus; species Epiperipatus broadwayi. The sequence goes on along the minus strand of JAQFVV010000197.1, from coordinate 1,315,463 downwards.
TTATATAAAAAAATGTTTATATTCTACCTCTTCCAAGATACGTCTTCCAGAGAAGCATACCTGTTCATATATGCTAATATAAATATGCAAAATATTTCATCATGCCAGTCATATGCCTATAAAGTATAAAATGAAGTTAGTAAAAAAACAAGTTAATAAAACAACAAATAAAAACTAAATTAGTAAAACAAAAACAATGAAAACCATGTTAGTAAAACAAAAATTAGTAAAAACAGAATAAAAAAAATTACTGCATTATATACAATCAATTTGCTAGAGAGGAATAAATTGTAAATAGTCTTGAATCAGTGTGTCAACCATTCATCCATTGTGCTGGTAGCTAAAACAAACCAACAAAAAAAAAACAATAATAAAAACATTACCTTTCATATGTGCTACCTATCACAGAGTAAAAAATCAGTCAGTCATTTTTCTTGAGTGGCATATTTATTAGTTTCTCTGATAATAGTTGATAAAAGTTTTTTATCAAATAACATTAAAAAAAAATCTAAAATTGAATACTTACCTACTATAGAAAACTTCAAACCTGGAGTTTTAGTAAAATTCTCTACATTCACAAGTTTGCAGGTTACGTTCGGACACAGATTACTGTTACTAGATGAAGGGCCTGGCCGATTGATATCGTTGGGAACACTTGTTGATGGGCCTGGTGTATTGATATCATCCAGAAAAGCACTCGTAGTTTTTTTCTTTTTGGCTGGTAAAGTAGTTTCTTCTTCTGATGACGAAAAATATTCTTCAAGATCACTATAACTAACATTATCCTTGGAGTCAAAGGGCTTAGATGGGACAAATTCATCACCGCTAAAATAATCCGTATCAGAGGCCATCATGTCCCGTTCATTTATTTTGCGTACTTTTCTTTCCGTTAATCTAACAAATTGTGAAAAAAATTTTTAAAAAAATTGACCTTATTCGCAAAAAAATTAATAAAAATTTTATTTTTTAACTTACAGAAAAATGGCGACTACCTACGAAAAGAGGAAAAAACAACGAAGAGAATTATGGTATAGGCGCATGCGTAGTCCTTATAGTTTTTCCGTAATTTCAAACAGAAAAACGAACTTCAACAAACGAACATTAACGAGCGCGTCGCCGACAAACCGGAAGTAGTTAAATGTATAAGGATCGGTCAGATAGGATAACAATAGAAACAAATAGCAAATGAATGAAAAACAATGGAATCGGTCCTCAGTGAAAGGACCATCACATCGTCATGACATAATGTCGAGTTAATCCTTCAAATTAATATAAAAAGAAAGGTTTGGAAATTATTGGGGATTATTATAGAGGAGTGAGACAGATATTTGTTAGTGTGGAGTTGGAGGTGAAGGGATTGAAAGATGCACTTTCAATTCCTTCAGTTCTGCTAAGAAAGAAAGAGAAATGAACTATCGTTTTCTACATTGAGGACCAGTTAAAGCAAAAACCTCTGGATGGATAAATAAATCGTCCTAAAGAATATCAACCCTTTTTGGATGGCATGGGAATTCACGTTCATGGCAAGCAACAGATAAAGTTGGATGTTTTAAAAATCGTAAGAACTTTATATTCACTTGAAAAAATAAGAACTCTAAATTTTAAAACCTTTTAGTAAATAATGAAAGAGAATCCTATATGACCAAACTAAATTCTTTATTAATAGTGTTATTTGATGTTTTTTTTTTTATTTTAAATCATTTCCATTTATATTTTTTGTTCTTTAAGTTTTATTATGATTTCTGTTTTCCGATAAATTAAAATATATCAATATTAAACTTAAGTCAGGCATGAATGGCTGTATAGATTTGTAAAGTTATATTAGGGGAGGGTAATCTTAGGGTATTTGTTTCGCAGTTAAATTGGGTCAATGGATTGGATATATTGATGTAGTTAGTAGATGTAATTCGAGATTCACTATGGGCAGAATCACTTTATACGCCGCACACTTCCGTTTTGCCTATGGAAGGGATTATAAGATGTAGAATGCTGTTCCTTTCTATGGAGTTTTCTTTTTATTTGCTCTTCTTGTCAGATAGATGTAGTATTCCTATCTGATGAGAGGCAATTTTTTCTTTTAACTTTTTGTGCTGCCGTATTTCGTATTAGATTGAATGCATCGATATATCAGGTGGATTGACGTCAGTGTGACTGCGAACATTTAGCCTAATGTTAAATAGGGATAGAATGTTTTATTTTCAAATGCAAATCTATGTAGTCTATTCATACTTGACACTATAAATAAAAATGCATTAAATTTAAGTTGGGTATGGACGTTGCATGGATTCGTTATCAGTTACTTGTGTTTGTGATTTTCATATTCAGTTAGAATATATAGGTCATCGATGTTAATGTGTGTATCTTATTATGAATACCATTGGGTCTCTTGTATTCCCTCTGCAATTGACGGTATCAATGACTTTGTATTTTGATCGGGTATGTTTGTCTTGAAGCGTTTTTAACCATGGAATCTATGCAGCCGATCGATACTCAACATTATAAAACAAACTTTCATAAATCTATCTGTGCAAACTTAATTAAAATGTAAACTTATAATATTATAAAAATTAAAATGTAAATTTAAATTCTAAAATCAAATTAAAATCTAAAATAAACATACTAAAATAATAATGTTAAATTTTATACATATATGAGCATAAATAAATGTTTGTATGTTAATTACTGGCAGTGACTTATTTATTTTTTTAATATGGAAATATATTTGGATAGGGTATTATATTGTTAAATCTCTGCTATTCCACTGAGCTAGTGACATGGGCTAATGACCAGAATCAAAATATATTATAAAAAAAAAATTATTCTTTTTTACTTACATATCTGCCTACTTTATAAATTTTCTAGGTTCAAATGCCTAGTTGGCGCCCTGTAGTGCAGTTTACGTTAAGTCTAACTCCTCCGGATCATTACAATATATATATATATATTAAAAAGAAAAATTGTTTGTGTTTAGGTTGTCCTTGTTTGTAATAGGAAAGGGGAGTGGGAGATAAGATAATTTTTTGGTTATGAATATATTTTGTAATTTGTAATTTTTAATTTAATATTTTTTTATTATTTTTTACTTTTTTATTTATTTTTGGAATATGTGATATTTATTATTATATATATTATTTTATTTTAGGGTACCTTGAAAAAGACTATAGAAATAATCGAAACGTTGGATTTCTTTTTCATCATTATAGTTATATAAAAAAGCAAGTTTTAAAAAGGAGTTTGTTTGTTTTATTTCTATATTCCATATTTATGCACTATTTTGGAAAGAAAAACTGTGTGATTAATATATTAAATTATTTAATAAATCATTTAAATGAAAATTTCTTCTCTTAATAAATATTTGTCATATTTAGTCTCCCATCAAATTATATTCTCTGAATACAACAAGTCTGTACCTAAAGAAGTATTTTCTACTACAACTTCTTATCTAATATTTCAAAACATAATAATATTCTTATCATTAACTCCTAATAATATAATTTGAAACATTTAATTGATGTGTACTACCCTAAGATGTACTTTTCTTATAGTACAAGGACTAAATAAGAAATACTTATCTTATTCTACTAATATATAACACTATGATACATAGAAAATTGGGTAATCACTAGAAAAATAACAAGAGTAAATAATCTCACGGATCCTACTGTAACTCTTATGAATTGTACTGTCATGTATTGTCCTACTAAATAAACAAATAGATAAATGAATGAGTGAATGATATCCTGGCTGACTATAGGAAATCAACCACTTCTCTTGTATTGATTGCTTCCTACCATTGAATAACAATGTTCATCAAAATTACATAAAATGATATTTATTTTAATAGCTAATTGCCTAATTAAATTATTTAAAATTTGAAATAGCCATAGCATTTTACCCACAACATCACTCGTGATGGAAGAAAGACAATGGTACTTTTTATGTCTTTCCACTCAGTCATTGACAACCTTCATGGATAGCTAACTGTCATTGGACCTTGAAATCAACTAGTCACTTAATATCGAAATAACTCAATAGTGTGCAGTCTGAAATAGCATAGATAATCTTCAGAGATGTCAAGTAATCTTCATTTCCATAACATACAATCTTCTATCTTAGAAGATAAACATAATTGTAATAATTCTTAATGCAAAAATATTATTATTAGTATCTGCAAATGTTTAATTTTCTGTTATCTTGATTTCACTTAGAAATCACAATTATACACATGATTTGATTTTATTTCTGTAAACATTGGAATATTCTGTACATCATTAATTCAAAGAAAATAATCAATGTTGTGAACCCAAGACAATAGTATATAAAAATAGATAAACAGAAACTGAATTTGTTTTAAATAAATAATCAATAAGTTTATTTACAATCACTAATAATAAAAAAATATAAAATTTACATATAAAGTTTGGACTTTTTGCCAAGATAGCGTTGTTACAATGTTCTTTTGATTGTAAGCACTCAAATAACATCTTTTAAAAGCCTTACAAATAGACTAACCAAAGTTGTTGAAAAACAATTGATTTTGCTCAAATCAACTTATTAACAATATTATTAAAATTGAGAATTAACAGTAGTGAACTTTTATACATATTAAATCCACTAAATGATCCCTTAAACAATTTTGAAGATCATAAAAGAAAATGTTTTAAATTGGATTAACAATAGCTCAGTAACATATTTCTTTAAAGAAATTTACTGATTTTTCAAAATGATAAACGTTGGCATTAATGGGCTGATTTGCTTATAATTTACATTATCAGCTAAATAAACTTAAAGCAATTGTTGCTGCCCTAATAAAATTAATGTCAGATTAAATATAAATAATCTCCTATTGCTTAATATTCTATACTACTAAATAAACTGAATGAAAGAAAAGTATGGATCACTTATCAGAAATCATGTGCACACATACTATCAATAAATTACTGTCTACTTAATATTAATAATACCATATTTAAACTAAATGACTTACACATTCAGCGGCGAAAAATGCTAGATGAATACAATTATATAGAATATATGGATTGCACTTAATGGCCATATGCTTACAATTAAATAATTAAAACTATAACGAATTATTGTTTTGCTTGTGGTTGATTATAACATCATAGCAACACAATACAGACATTTTTAAACCTCTTAGCACTGAAATAACTAAGTGCAACCTGAAGAAATTAAATCCTTCAAAACTAGCTTATCATTGTTAACACACATTTGGATCATAAAACAGCCTCACCTACTATGGAGGAAAATTATATTTGAGCGCATCATGAGTGATAGACCAAAAACATGGATTCTGCAGTGCAAGAAAATATCAATCAATAACTGCATTAATAATAATGGTGGCTTACAAATACCTGTATTTGAGGCAAAAGAGGATGCCTGGACTTTATCACAACATATCATGAAAACATGGAAAGACACACCGAAAATTATAATCCTGTATAAGCATGTAGCTACCTTTAAACATGTGATAATAATCACTAGAGATAAGCACTATCAACTCATGGAAAAACATATAATAATAATGGGAGAACTTGTTCACTCCATCAAGCACAATAATAAACATGAATACGTAAGACCCAACATTGTGAGGCCAAGCAATACTATGAACTAAATGGCAACAAGATACAAACTTAACACTGTAAACTGACTAAAGTTATGTTCAAATTTTAACTATAATAAACAATATATGAAACCAACAATCTGCAATTAACTGAAAATAACTATGAAATATCAATAAAGAAAATTAATAGCAAATAAAATTTTGGCACAACGTAACAATATACACATGCATGAAATATCAAATATCAAATTATCAAAAGTAAGTGGACATGACTAATAGAATGAATAAAAATGTGAGAACAGTAATTCTCACGTGCATAAAAATATTAGCAATTAAGACTAATATTGCAATTATACAAAATATCAAAACTTCTGATAAATCCTTTAGCTGTTTTATTCCTAAATGAATGAAATATCATACATTTTAAAAATAATTATTGTGAGAGATGAATATCTCTGCTGACTCAAAATATAGTATAGTTTAATTTATCCAGAAAATATCAAAACATATACTAAAAATATTTACCTGACAATGCATAAAATATCTACACATTCTGATAAACCCATTAAAATTAAAATACATAAATAAATTACCTGACGTGCTAATACTAAAATAGAATTGTTGAAAACATAGCAATATACAAAATAATATTGCATAGAATATTATTATTATTATTTCTTTTTTTTTACCATCACAAAACCTTAGTTCATAAGCGAGCTTTATCCACACTGGTCCATCTGTTCATAGTGTGAAACATTTCTACGATGGATAAATGGTTCCACGAAACTACCAACTCAAGACATATCTTTTTTAAAAAAATATATGGCAAAAGATTTCCAAATTCAATATATAACAGTTATTATAACTAACTTAGTTCTAAATTTAAATGGATTATTTTAAACCATAAGAGGAAAATAAATAAACATAAAGCAATGAGCCAGCGAACATGGAAGGATGATGTTTAAATGCTAGAATTTATTCAGCTGATTCTATTTTGGGATTCCACAGATTTGTTTAATTAATAATGTAGCTTTATTTTTATTATCTTCAAGACACACATTATAATTTTTTTAAAGTTGGCTATCATATAATAATGACAACATTTCTAGATTTCAACATTAATAATCTCCTTAATAAATTTTATAAAGCATTAGTTAGTAAGAAATAATTCAGCTTGTCAAAATGACTTTTGAAACATTTCTGCTAACCTTATGGCATATATTGACAAAAATTTTATTCACATCTTTTAATAGTTAATTAGGCATTTCTATCCTTTGAAGCATTTAAATTGCTACTTAGAAAATAAGATGTTTTAATTATTCTGACATACATTTTTTAGCTTAATTAATGCAGTGTTAATTTCAAGTTTTTTTTATGAATATTAAACCAAATAACTTCAGCATAGAAATTAGCAAAAGACTAGTTAAATTCCTTCAGTATATTTTTTTTCATATACAAAGAATTATTTTTAAAAGTAGTTAATTTAAATAAGCATTTTAAAATTATTTTTAAAAACAGATCTGATAATAATTAATAAATTTTGTTATTAAGAAGGTAAAATTAATATAACACACTTTAAACATCAGTCATAGTTTAATAGTCTGTGCATTACAATTTGCTTTTAATTTTCTTCTTTTGTAAAGTAAATATTCAAACAAATATAAACTGAGGGAAAAGTTCTGCATAATCTTTACAATATATTTAGGTGAATACAATGCCTGCTTCCAATTCATATATATTTCAAAGTTATATTTACTAAATTGATTTAATCTAAAGATAAAATTTCTCCATAGCATTATGTGACTGTTAAGAAAGCTTAAATAGAGCTTCAATAATCAAGAAATGTGGCATACCTGTAGTTTAGCATCAACTTATTGTAGACTTAAAAAGGATGAGATTCAAAATTTAACAATTTTTTAAAAAAAATAGTAATAATAATAGTTATAAAAACTTACACTTTAAATTTTAACTTGTCAGAGAGAGAGAGTGAGTGAGAGTTCAAGCCAGACTCAATTAAAGCAACCAAAATCTCTTTTATACCACCTTTTTTATTACTCTCTTTTTTCAGCTATCAATTTCTTATTAATACCCAATAAACAAAAGTTGTTATATTTGTAAACTTAACTACTAGATAAGTCAATCAGTAAATGATGTCAATGTAATCTAGATAATTTCAAACATACATGTGATTTATCAAACTTAGTTTGAAATAAAATTAAACAAAGTTTATTACTAAAAAATATAATAAAAAAATAATTAAATCATTTTTTTCATTTACTAATTGAATTTATTTAGGATATTTATCTATTAAAATTTGCATAAATAAATATTTTATCCACTAGACTACTTTAACTAATATTATAGTTATTTATCTTTTTATGAATTTGAGTAACTCAAAATAAAACTACTTTGTTAATTATAAAACAAATTATCTTCATCCATGCTCCCACACACACACACATGAATGGAGGAAATGCCATTTTAAGCTTTAACTTAACTTACTAATTACTTTTTTAATAACTATCTGTAATTTATTATAATTACAAAACAAATTTTGAAAGATATTAAACATTAAAAATAACTTTTAATAATATTTTATCTTAGATAAAAATAACTTTAATAAATTTCAAATTAAATTATAATAAACCAGAAATTTAACTCTTATTTTACTATTTAAAAATTACAGAATCTAACTTTAAATTAACTTTATTTTCACTACTCTCTATACTCTTCTAAAAATTTGACTATTATAACATTAAATAATTATTTTCTTGCACGCATTTTAGTACAATACTATTATTTCAATAATAACTGAGTAGGACTGGTGGAAGTTGCTGTTCTCCAAGCCTAGGGAATGGTGATCTCTGGCTCCACTCTATGTGCTAAGGGCACCTAGCTATTAGAGCAATGGAAGATGTCCTGTTACAGAACTGCTTCACTGACATTTCAACTGGAGGGATGCTGCATATCCTAAGATAAATTGCTATTACTGTATCCACCACTATGACCTTATCTCTTAAAACTGTAGCTATTATTTCAATATAAATGATGTTCAAAGTAAAGTTTATTTTTTTAAATCTTTTATCTACATAAATGTAGATTCACCTCGTAATACTTGACTTATTATCTGCTATATTAAATCTGTAAAATCTCTAATACTACTTATGTTAAGATATAAAATTAATAATCATTTGTTAAATGAAATCTGTCTTTCACTTTCATGCTTGTGGGTACCTATGATATTTTTTGAATTTTAGTTAATAAAATTTCATTTTTATATATGTGATAATATGCCAAATGACAGTTAGCATATTAATTTTAATAATATTATACCTAAGATAGCATTTTTTTATCTTCAATTTAATAAATACAGAATAATGTTTAGTTATCAGAAGCTGAACTGCTGTTTCGAAATTAGTTTAAATAATAATAATATTTGATCGTTTGCGATCGTTGTAATAATTCAACTGGACTTTAAAGTTGATTTTTCATATTTAGTTATTTTGGTTTGTAATATTATAATTGTAAATTATGATTTTAAAAGTAACTTTACCTGATAGTGGAATCTTAGTTGTAAAGATATATATTATTAAGGTATATTTTGTATTTTCTAAGTAATTATAATCCCTTAAAATATTTTTCTCTATTTAGAATCTAATTATTTAGCAAATTAATTCTTTATTAAATGGGATCATTAATTTATTAATTTACCCCTATTTATTATAGCAATAGTCTTAGGTGCTTAATTTGTGAATTGGCTTGTTAGCAATGTAAATATTAGCTATCTATTTTAAGGCACATTTAATTATTTTTGTCATATTTGTTATATTACGTTGTGTGTTATTGATGTGAATTTACAATGTATATATATATATATATGTATGTATTTTTATATTGGACTATTTCCATCATCTAATATGTGTGTTTAATTTTAGTTAAATATTCCAAATGCATTCAACTGTTTGCTGTGATATTACTAACATTTGTTTGCTGTGATATTACTAACAGTTGAATGCATTTGGAATATTTAACTAAAATTAAACACACATATTAGATGATGGAAATAGTCCAATATAAAAATACAGTTAGAACACCATCATCATATACCTTCAGAATATATATATCATATGATGGAATTAAAATACTTTAATAAAAATATAAACAAATATTATAGACAACTACATTAATAAATATTTAATTTATTACATCGAATCGACTTTCGTTCACAATGAACCTTTTCAAGATGTTAGAATAAATCAAAAAGTCATGCGATTTATTTATATTAAGGTAGCACACACTAATAATTTTTAATAATTTTTAGGATTTAATTTGAACAATAAGTGTGTGCTACGTTAATATAAATAAATCGCATGACTTTTTGATTTATTCTAACATCTTGAAAAGGTTCATTGTGAACGAAAGTCGATTCGATGTAATAAATTAAATATTTATTAATGTAGTTGTCTATAATATTTGTTTATATTTTTATTATATATATATATATATCTTCATCTTGCTAATCATCATTGGTTGGCTAATGGCAGAGACCATCCCGTTTACTAGCCATCCACACCATGACCCAGGGAGTCATATTGTTCTGATAGTGTGATATATATTAAACTGTGATCAGCACCCAGAATTTTTAAAAACGCCTTAACTCATCATGTTTGCATTTTATTAATTCATTTATTAGCAAGCGTCTTGGTTCCAACGGACCACACATCTAATATGTGGAAATAATTGGTCATCCATACCGCTATCTCTTTAATAAAGTTTGATAAACAATGAAATACGTCTTAATATTCAACCTTTATCAATGGACACCATTTGATTTTTTTTCTTTCATTATCCAGTTCTTCTTTCCGGTTTCTTAACAAACATGTTATGTCATTCATCTGTCTCATATTCTCTCATCAGAACTTTCTCTATGTTTTTCATAATAATAAAGAACTTAACATTTGATTTTTATAGTTTATGATCTTTTATTTATACGATAAATTTAGACATTGTTTTTTATAATGAAATATTTGGTGAAATGTTTTAATATTCCAGGTATTTTTTTCATTTATTATAATTAGGTTACAGCTAATGTTAACATTTATTTTATATATATATATAACAAACTAACCAAAGAAAATACATATAAAAACAAAAAAATGACTTATAAGTCCAATAATATTATATTTCAATCAGAGGACTGATGAAAACCAGTCCTCTGGTTGAAATATAATATTATTTATTGGATTTATAAGTCTTTTTTTTGTTTATATATATATACACTGTGCCATAGAGATATTTACCACAACCGCATTATCATATTTATACGTTATATCTTTTTTTTTGGATATAAGATTATTAATTATTTAAATCACTCGTCGATGTCTTAAATAATTTTATCTCACTATATAATATATTTTTAAAATAGATGCAAACATGAATATAGAAGATGATAGTAGCGCAATATTATTTTCTTTTACATATATATTTCAGTAGGGGTAAAAAAAATAAACAAGTTAGGTTTATATGTGTATGAATCTATTTGTATATATGTACATATAATTGATATTTAAAAGTAGTTTGTTTAAAATAATGATTGCTTGGTAAATTTTATTAGGCCAATACCTCGGGGCGTAGTGCATAACAACAGCGATGGATATTATGTCACTAAGAAACAATATATACAATGATCTGTATCATTAGGAGAAAACCCTTTGCTTTTCATTCTCATTTTTTGAAGTGTTTTCTTATTACACACACTTATGCATGTATATATTGTTATTTTAGAAAGCATCTTATCCTGATAAACATTTCTCTTAGATAAAAAGGAAAAGGACGTACATATTTAGGAAGACCTATAGTAAAAGACAATACATCATTATTTTAAAAAAAGCTAGCATCTACTTCTAAAGGCAAGCTAAAGACACATTGAAGCTTAATATCAACTTACAATGCAATTAACTCTATTCTCCAGAAAATGTATTTTCCTTTAATCAAAAATTTCAAAATATACATTAGAATATAAATAAATATATATTGCATGTACATGAAGCACATATGAGAGCTTATGAAAAAGGGAAACAATATTATTGAAAATATTAACAAGACATAATATCAATGTTTAAAAGATTAAATAGTTATGTATTGTAGAAAGTTAAAATTTAATCTTCATACCCTCTTTTTATTATATCTCAACAATATGAACTTTTATAGATTTTTCTCTGGTTATATTCTTCCGTGTAACACCATCATAAGTCCTAACATTTATATAATTATTGCATATTGAGTTTATTCTTTGTATCTCATTAACTTCATTTGCATTATGTAAATAAATTTTTATTTTTATTATTTACTAAAATAAAAGTCTTGATTTTTTTACCTTAATTAATCAAGGGGCAATAATTACAATCGTATAAAAAGGATAATATACATAAATAACTTTCAATTAAAATATAATTCGAACCTTATCATTTTACAAACATTTAGCTAATTAATAATCAAACCATTCTGTTTTCAATTTTCACCATGCCCACAACAGTTAGCATTCTTTATTATTTCATATCCGTTTTTGTATTGTATTTGTGCAGTTTAGGGACTTGAGAAAATAAGTGTACATAAAGTCTTTTCATTTAATTTATTTCCATATTTTACAAATTTGGACTTTAATTATTATTTATTAGATTCTCTGTCTCTTGAATATCATACTCCTAACTGTTCCATTTATACTATTACAGTTTTTAGTGTTCAACTGTGTGACTCCATGTTTAAACCACTGGTTCCTGAAATTAGTAAATTACATAGATAATTTTGTGTGTAGAACATCATTGACCATTTTGATAATATATGATTAATTAATGATTCTATTAATGTAAAAGTGAAATATAATTTGAATGCTTGGTTAGTGTACTTTCTTCAAAGCCTTGATTAATATAGCCTGCCTATGACTAGATGTTAACAATAAAATACTATTTGTTTATATATATATATATATATATATATATATATATAAACAAATAGTATACTCACTCAATATGTTGCAAACTGCAAATATATATATATATATATATATATTGTTTGCAACAATTGAGTGAGTAAGTTTGCACATACATTAATTTATTAAATAAAACTAAGGAAGTCATTACTCAAGGAGAAGACACTGTAACTATAAGTTTAGTGTGTCATAAATATAATACTCAATCAAAATCAAGATCTCAATAAAAAAATTGTAAGCATTGAATGATAGTTTGGACAAACAAAAATTAGATCTTTGAAGATACAGAAGGAAGAATTAAAGGCACATGATGTATAAAAGGATGAGGTGAAAAAATTAAAAATCAATTCTAAAGAACTGAGGGATAACATTAATAATAGGTTCAATGTCTCCATTGTTTAATTTCAAGAACTAAGAGATGATTTAGTGGCTAAAATCAAGAAATCAGAAGATATGCTAAATTTTGAGAATTGAGGGAAGACTAAAATTCTAGAAAAATAAGCTGAATCTAACTCAAAAGAAGTTTGAAAAAGGTTTCAAATATTTTAATGATAAAGTATATGTGACTCAGCAAGAGGGCAAAGAAATGATTAAGGTATTTGTAAAATAGAATTGTCCAAAGATTATGTCAAAGCTAAACTCCACAATGAGGTAAGATGCATTTAGGTTAATTTTGAATATGTCAATATAAAATCAAACATAGAGAATAGAGAATTTGAGAAAAAGACAAAGTTAATGTGAAAAGAAAATAAAAACTTTTGCAAATAAAATGTAAATGCAGAGTAATGTAGTCACAATGAATGACCAGTTTACTAGAGAAGAGTGTTCAAAACAATCTGCAAGAAATAATAGCACATTTATTCAGGAAGAGCAAAATTCTTGTGAATACAGAAGGAAGGTATCAACAGTCAGATATTATCTATTGAATACAAGATGTCAAGGATTTAAGTTAGTGATTAAGGACCAAAAGGAGGCCATAAAACAGAAAATATATAGCTATTCATACTATAAGGATTATTATACATGTTAGATAGTTATGCAGAGGATGATCAAAGTAAGGGGATGCTTCCACCATCTGATAATCCCAGCAGATATGGATATGATTTGATGATGATCAGCAAGATTGCACCCTCATGTAGACAAATTTATTTAATTAAAGATTTTAAGAGGGTAATCCAGTGAAAATCCAATGGAGTTTTTAACCAATCAAGAAAAAATAATTTTCATAAGTAGCTTGGATTTTATATGAAGAAATTGGCTATTTTAAGGAATTATTTGTATGTAGCAGTAAAGGATTGGTAAAAATTTCTAGGTAATAAACACAAATCTTAAGAAAGGTCTAAGTGCAACCTCCTTGAAAGTTTTTGCAATAAGGACAGACAGAATAATATTCAGTACCAGGTTAACCAGGATAGATAAGATCTAAATAATTATTTATACCCATTTTTGAGGCAGATGGCTAAGTAAAATTGCTGACTGCGTTTGCACTGTTGAAAAACCAAATCATCCTGATAATGAGGTGAAACTTGCCAAAACTGATTAAGCAAATTGTAATTATTGCTGAGAGACAGATTAGAAAGTATCAGAAATATTAGATCATCCAGAGGCAAGTTAGGAACTTTGCTCAATATTATAAAACCCAAAAGGAAACTAGCATGGTAATAGTTACAGTTAATACAGAATCAGAGAATTTAGAATAAAAAAGTATATAGACCCCAATTTAATAAAAGATTATAATTATTCAAATAAAAGGATATCCAATGACAATAGAGATAACTGCAGGTTAGAAAAGAGTGCCAGAACCACAGGAAATTATTCTATCATTCATTCTCACGAAATCAATGTGAGTAATGCTAGGGGCTTGGTTGAAATCTCAGTTCTTAATCTAGGATGTGCACCATTGAAACATTCTTCACTGGGAGCCCTAAAATTGCTACTAATTTGGGAGCAACAAATCATAGATATCATAAATTTATTGAACATTAAAATTGGAGACTGAATTTGATCACCAATCTAGAAAATGTACACTTAATCAAAGCCCAGTAATTGGAATACTAGTAAAGACTTTAATAGCTACAGTGAGTGAGATTTCCATTATCTTGAAAAATTTATTTGTCAAAATTACTGAAATGAACTCACAAATCCTTGTATTCCTATTAAAACAAACTCAGGTTGCTTTGGCTAATGGCCACAAAATCAAATTATCTATCCAACAGGATTGGTTGAGTATGCTATTCAACCATATTTTATTTGAACACATCTTTCTATTTATGATCATATTTATTCATGAAATCATCATTGGTTCAGACTTCATGAATAAGCATCGATAATAATTATCCAATAGCTGATGTGGGGTAAAATAAATTTAATTTTAATAGAAAAATTCTCAGTAAAAACTTTAATTTATTAGTTGTTCAGGATGTAGCAATAGAATTGGATCTAAAAGTTAAGATACTAGATTCTTATGAACTGAGTAATATATAGAGAGAATGTTTTTGTAATTGTTATGCAAATATAAGGATCTATTTTCCAAGAAACATTGTGTCATAAAGTGATACCTAAACAGAATACATTCAACAGATGACAAACCATTTCAAAGCAAATGATATTCCAACCCTTACCAGTTTGGAGCTGAAGTACAAAAAAATAATAATAAACCAAATAGTTGAATGAAAAATGATCCAGAAATGCTCTTCAGCTTATAATATCGATTAGTGGTCATCCATAAAAAGGATGGTTTTATATGTAAACATCTATATGCAAGGTTCTGGAATAATTAATGATTCAAAAGCACAATTGAAAAACTACTGCTTTATTTCAAGGATAAAATAATATTTATAATAATAGATATGAATTAATACCTTGTATAGGCTTAAACCTGTATTTATATATGTAATATATGTGGGATTTGAACTCAGACTTTCACATGACCCACTACTCTCAGAGCCATCTCATATTGCTGAACCACCTGATCACACACATGTTGAAAAGATAAATAATCACCAATATATGTATTTCATGCTAAACTAGCAATCATCAGTTGGTCCAGATTACTATCATAATTATATATATATATATGTGTGTGTGTGTGTGTGTGTGTGTGTGTGTGTAAGGATAGTAATCTGCACCAACTGATGATTGCTGGTTTAGCATGTAATACATATATTGGTGATTATTTATCTTTTCAACATGTGTGTGATCAGGTGGGTCAGCAATATGAGATGGCACTGAGAGTAGTGGGTCTTGTGAAAGTCTGAGTTCAAATCCCGAATAATAGACATGATAACTATCTATTGGCTGATATGCTTGCATGATAACCAGCAGTATATTGTTTTCCAATATAAAAGTCGTTCAGATGTATTTGAAAGGATATCTTTTGGATTAATCAATAATGAAGTTGATTTAAGCTGATGCTTAAATACTGTTTTATCAAATATGATCAAACTCATTATTACAATTTATATAGATGATGTTATGATCATTTCTGAAAATATCTGAGAGCACCTTTAGCAATTCGATATCTTTTACGAGATTGTAAAAAAAATATCATGATTAACCTTAAAAAGATTAAAGTAGCTGTAAGAGAAGTGAATTTTCTTGGGCATATAGGAAGTGTGAACAAGTAAAACTGCATTCCGATAAAGTCAAGCCATTCATGATTTTTCTGCACTGTAAAACAAGAAACAATCATATTTTTTCTTTGGTGTTTGCAATTTCTATCACAAATTTTATAGAGATTTTGCCTATAGTACCATCCATTTATCAAAATTATTAAGAAAAGATGAAAGATGGAAATGGACAGATAACCACTCAATGGAATTTTAACAAAATAAAGGTTGTTTTAAGTTTTATTATTTTGCACTACTTGAACATTGAGAAGGTTATTATGTACATACAGATAGTAGTGTTTGGTCTTAAGACTATGAACAAAACCTATATGTCTTGTAGTTCATCAGCAAGTTATTGAAAGGTGCAGAATTTCACTATACTATTATGGAAAAGGAAGTTTTAACTATGGTATGGGAATTTCAGAAACTCCCACAGTATTTGTTAGTCCCTATGAACATAGTCATCATTGACCATAAAAACCTATATATCATTAATAGATAAAACAGGCAAAACTAACTAAATGTATTGGCCACACACAGAAAGCTAGAGTAATCAATAAATTCCAGAAGGCTTGTGCATAAAATCCCTATCTAGTGTCTACTCATCCAATATCCCCAGACTAGTGTCTGTATTGTGGCCTTCTTCAGTGAGGAGCTTTGGATCTGAGAGCACTGTATCTAGATCTTAGGATCTAATGCAATTCTCCAGCAGCCACTTTTTATCTCCATTTAACTACAAAACTATGAGTCTTAAACTGAAAACACCTAGGTGCAGTGCTCAGATCCTAGGCTCCTCATTGATGAAGACCACAAGCCAGAAATTAGTCTAGGGATATTTGATAAGTAGGTACTAGATGGGGATTTTATGCACAATCCTTCTGGCATCCATTGATTACTCTAGCTTGCTGTGCATGGCAATACGTATAGTGAGTTTTGTCTGTTTTAACAACAGTTATACACAAGCATAAGAAGTGTTGGTCATATGATGTTTATTCGCTTAAAAACAATCCTGCCTAATATGATAGTGGTGGCTATGGTTATTAAAGAACCAAAGACACCAAAAGGTATGGGTACTAAACTGAGTTCAGACCCATATAGATATAGAAGGCAATGGGCTTGGATTGAAACCATTAAAGTGTTTTCAGTTTAAGCCTCATAGTTTTGTAGTTAAATGTGACAAAAGGTGGCTGCTGGAGGGTTTGCATTAGATCCTAAGATCTAAGTGCAGTGCTCTCAGATCCAAGCCTCCTCACTAAAGAAGGCCACAAGCCAGAAACTAGTCTGGGGATATTGGATGAGTAGGTATTAGATGGGGATTTTATGCACAAGCCTTCTGGAATCTGTTGATTACCCTAGCTTGTTGTGTGTGGCAATACGTATAGGGAGTTTTGCCTGTTTTTACAATAGTTATACACAAGCATAAGAAGTGGTAGTCATATGATGTTTATAATTAATAGATGATATGTGAATTAAGGTGGCCTCATCAGATGGAGTTTATTTCCTCAAAAATTCAAAATCATGTGCAATATTGTAAAGGATATAACAATGTCATAGTAGATATCTTAATCAGGTCTCCTGTTGTGATAGAATCATGTCATCCAAATATAAACAATCTTTTCACTATGTCTGTATATTTGAATATCGATGATTCAGTCAAGTATGATTTTAATAACTTGGCCAATCTGCAAGTAGAAGATTGTAAATTGTGCCATGTCATTGTTTATCTGTTCAATAATGTAGAATCTAGTATGATGGATAATAAATCTCTCTTGAGATATAAACTATTTCAGGAGCTGCCACACTAAAACAGCTCATCAGAGATTCAGGATACCATCCTGCATCAGTTGCATATTTACTCTTTTATGTTCACTGCATTTATGTGCACTAGAGACCCAGGAAAATTGAATATGCTGTGCACAGACTATTCTATTGTCCTGGTATGTATGTTTCTATACTAAACAGGCTCAGTTAAAATTTCCTTAAAATAAAATATGCAAACCATACCAAAAGTTCCCAATGACCTATTATTTCCAGACTTGTGTGAATTGTTGTTAACTTTTAAATGGGAATAGATTTATCTTTTCATAATATGATGTTTTCTCCAAATTTGTTAGCGCATATCCTGTGATGAAAGCTAACAGTGGAGTGTGAACAAATGCCTACACAAATCTTAATTTAGACTCAGTGTAAAGTGAAAGGTGATTTTAGAAGATCATGCTATGTCATTCTTATCAAAGAAGTTTAAAGACTGTAAAGAACATCAGAATACTCAGCATATATTGTGCTCTATTAGAGATACACAGTCTAACTCATGTGAAAAAGTTATACATGAATTGGGCAGGTTGTTCAAAATATATTCGGAAGGCAATCATTGCAATTGTGAAAATCAGTTAAAAGAAGTAATATATTATATAAACATTACTTAAAATTATTTGATCAAGTTTTCCCCAGTTCATCTTCACTTTGGATTTAAAAAACTGTTAATTAAAGCGACATTACACATGACTAATCATGAGGGACATTTGTGAAGCTTAAAAACATCTAAAAGAGATCAGATGGAAAAGGACCATACAAGTATCTAATAAACCCTTGACATATAAGATTGGTGATTATGTTCTTGTGAGAACTTCCAAAGTCAGTGATCCACATAAAGAAATCCTCTAATATGTATGAAGGGCTGTTCCAAATAAAAAAGAAATGTGGGGGAATGCTTTCTTCTGAGCAATATCTGAAGGTGAAGAAGGCACCTTCAATGTCTAAAGCTTGAAACCTATGGCACAACCCAAAACTATGTTGTTGAAGCAATGATGATGATGAAATTATTTAGTATGCATAGATACATAAAATTTATGAATGTGCAAAATAAAATAATGACAAAAAAATTCAGATAAAAACCTTAAGGGTTTAATAGAATGGTCAAAAGGGAAACCTTATAAATGTAGATTTAAAAAAGCTAGAGATTTATATTTAATGTATATTGAAATTTCAGTAGTGCATCTAGCATTATAAAGCTTGATGTGATGACACACTCGTGGCTATAGACTACTGCTGCTGCTGCTGCTACTGCTACTACTACTACTACTACTACTATTTACTACTACTACTACTATTTACTACTACTACTACTACTACTACTACTACTACTACTACTACTACTACTACTACTACTACTACTACTACTACTACTACTACTACTACTACTACTGAGAACCTAAACACAGCAGAAGTAGCTTACACTTTTCTTACCAAGGCTGATAAAGAGCAATAAATGTGTAACATTAAATATCTTACCAGCAAGAACTACATAATGCTGAGATAGCAATGCTCTGAAACAATATTCACAATGCTAGCAAACATTACTCCAATGAGAGCTTATCTTTAAACTACACCTGGGTCTCATTTTATGTAATAGATAGGTTTCTCAGAAAACATGTGCAAAAGAAATCGCACAAAAATAGACATAACTTATCTTGAAAAGGGGGGATATGTACTGCAAAAGAAATTGCACAAAAATAGACATAACTTACTTTGAAAAGGGGGGATATGAACTGTGATTTTTTAAAAATCGCATAAAAGCAAAGCATCAATGTAAAATTACTTTAAAATTTGCACAAAAAAAATAAGGAAATAAAATATGACTAATAAAAAATTTCAAATTTGAAAAAAATTGAATCAAGACAAACTTTTTTTAACTATAATATTTAATTTTAATCAAAACAATATGTATTTTTATGCATAATTTACAGTACAGTAATTTAGATTTTTATATACGTTTTAATTATTATCACTATTTGCGGATAAACAGGTTCATTTGCAAACTGGTAAAAAATCAGATTCTTCACAAGAGGAAATACAATTAGCGCCAACTTCACTCTCATGTTGTGTTAATGGTTTTCTGGTGACAATGTAATTAGTAATTAATTTTTGAGATGATGATTTTATTAATTGTTCATGAAGCTCGCAATATCCAGACATACAACCATTTAGCTCTCGTTGGAATTTAAGAGCACGTTTGTCATTAGTATCATTAATAAGAAAATAATAATTGATTATGTTCTTTTTTAAAAAGCAAAAACAGAATGAGATTTAAAATGCAAAATTAACACGCACAATGTTTGAACAAATTTACTGTATATATAAAATGTGGAAATCATGATTTTAATTTTATTATTGCATAAAATCTTACTATTATAAAGCACTGAAAATATTTAAATTACTAAGATGAAAGTCGAATTCCAATAATGTGCTATTACTTTCAATATGATGTAAGTGCGCGAAATTTATTATTTAAAGTAATAGCGCATTATCGGAGTTCGACTATGAATCGCGTAACTTCAAAATCACGTTAAGTAAATCGGCGCGAGTAAAATGAGACCCAGGTGTATTGTGTTAAATATGAACTTTTCAGTTGGAATATAGTTTCAGAGTTAATTATTGAAGATAAAAGACATGTACATAAGATTTAGAATACATATAGTTATTTTAGTTTTAATAATATCATTATAGGTAAATATTTTTTGTGGTGGGAGGATTTATGCCATAGAAATATATCCCAATGAGATAATATACATATATATGACAATAGATGCCGTTCTACCAAAAACATTGTCAAGCGTGTTTGTTTGTATATAGAATTCAAATAATAAATTTAACAGTTTACAAACTATTACAAACAATCCTTAAATCGTAGAAGTACTTTCGGTTTTGTTTTTTTTTAATTTAATGGCAGTTAAGGCAGGTTTAAGAAATTAACCGAAAGAACTTCTGCGGATTTAGTTTGTAAACCGTTAAATTTATTATTTCAATTATAATTACAATTTTGTTTTTAATTAACGGACATTTTATTTATTATATATATATATGTACACATTATAATGTTTTTTTTTTTGCATATAACATTATAAAATTATTGAAATCACTGGTCAATGACTTAGCTAATTTTATCTCACTATATATGTTTAAAATAGTTGCAAACATAAATATAGAAGATGCTTCTTTAATATGATCATTGATTATCTTAAAAGAAGCATATGGAATTTATTTTGATAATTTTTAAGTGTTGTTTGATATTAAAGGAAATATGTTTCATATCAATAGGGATTAAAAATAACACTTTGCCTAATTTCATATCACAATATTATAGTTTAATATTATATTGTATTTACCGTTGAAATTTATTTATTTATTTTATATATATAATATTTTATAACGGGTACTGTATTTTACACACATATATATATATTGTGCCCTTTTCTATAGGTCAGAAATAGCTTATCACAGTAAATTAGTAAAAATTTTAAATTTTAGAATATGTTCTCTTGATGTGTTGATTATATTTTGTTAATAATATCTTAAAGTACAATTTAAAGCTAAATAAAATACATAATGCTTAAAAATTATAACGAATCACTTAAGAATAGTTAAGTAAAGCTAAAAATATTATTTCATATGGTTGCAAAAGCTGGCCATAATAAATAAGTCAGCTATAAATATTTAAAAGTATACTTAAAAAGTTCGATTTTAATAGTTTAAAACTTATATTTAAATGAATGTTATATTTAAATTTATAAATCATATTTAATAATCATAATTAATATCGTATATTTTAAAAAGTAAGTTTTATGGTAGTGAACGTTATATTTAATTCTGTGTTTTCCAAATTATATTCTTCCAAATTATATAATTGTATTATTTTGTTTGGTACAACAGATGTGGCAATTATTATTTATTCCCAGACAGAGGAAAAATCGGATAGTCTGTCTTGATTATTAATCATGTGACTTATGTAATATAGAGTTACACACACTTGTTTGATAGAATTTATTAGTAAAGTTTAAAATATTGTAGAATTGCATTATAGAGTTAAATGTAATTATTACCTAGCATAAAGCTAATAATAAATATTAAGTTAACTATCGTATAAAATGTTTTAAATAGTGTAATAGAAACGAGTACAGTTAATAAAAAAAAAGTTAAATATTTTGTTTAAATAAAAAATAGATAAATTAAATATTAAAAGTGGGATAATTTACTAAATAGTGTTTTTAAAAGTCTTTTTGAAGATATTTAATCAATTTAGTAAAATAATAATTGATTTAAGATTAATATTTTTAAATAATATTTAAGGTTTTAATACATCATAATTTTTTTGAAATTTAATTGTGTAAAAACTGAAACATATGCAAATTTGGTATCGAACTAAAAGTAAGAATCAATCAATAGGATAAGGTATTCTTACAGGGTATAAATACCAATTGAACTGGGGGTCTGGGGTGATTTAATAATGTATTAAAGATAGCAGAGTCATATCAGAAGCTATCAAGGTGATTTTAATTTTAATTTTATTATTTTAGGCAATTTTAGTGCTCTCATATAATTTTATTTGCAAAAGCTAATAGACATTATTTTAAAAAGTATTTTGCAAAACGAAAGTGTACATTAAAAATATTAATAATAACTTCATTTAATATGCCTTTTTAAAGTTTTAAAAGTCCGTTATCAGAAATATTTTATCAAAGTCTAATTTAGAACTTCACGATAGTAAATGGATATAATAAGAAGTAAAATATATTCAATTTATGATATTTTAAAAATGTATATAATATTTGTTAATACCGTTTTAATTGTGCTGAACAAGAAGGATATTCTAATGAATAAAATAGCAGAATGGACATTGCGCAAGAAACTTAAATGGAAAAGCTATTTGTCATCTAAAAAGTTAAGATGCATTATTTTATATAGTAAGATAGGCTTGTCCAAAATTTAAGAAATAATAAGACAAGTATACTTTATGATAATTTGATAAAAATATCATGTTAAAAGAGTAAAATGTTATATCCTTTCTGAAGGAAACATTTTTAAGGAATATTTTGCAAGAAATTATTTAAGAAAGTGAATCTCGGAAAATATTTGCTAAAGCGTTTGATATATAAAACTTACGGTCTCAAAAGGGTTAAACGCATTTAGAAAAGATTTTTTTTTTTTTAAACTTGGAGTTTTAAACTGATGGGAATAATACTAAATGAAAATAAATTAATCAAGGAGGAAACCTATAAGAAAGTGAATATATGATTAAATAAAAGGATGAAAACATGGAAATATATTTATATTGTGCAAAAGTTTATCGTATAGATTAAGCTAAGCCAAACGGAATATAATGCATTACTACTCCGATATAGAATATTCTAGGAAACTTCACAGGAATATTTTTTATTATTATGATTTCAATAATCATCATTTAAACTATTATTTTATTAACTATTCCAGAATAGATTGATGATTATTTTATTTTATTTTTTTTTTATTTCAAGACGTAATATTTTTATTATTCTTTTTTTTTAACCTGCTATTGTGTATACCGGAAATCCAGGCGGCTCTTAATACCGGAAGTATATTGTCTTATTCGCCGTTATAGCAATGGAGGAGAATGTAGAATTTCTTTGAGGAGAACATTTTTTAAAAAAAAAAAAACTTTAGAGAAAAATAAACATTTTTTTTAACTTTATTAAGAATCTTCATCAATTGAAGAGTTAATTGAAGATATACATAATTATAGTCTTGATTTTTTTTTATTTATTAACTTAGTTAAAGTGTAAATTTTCTGTTTTATAAGATTACAGAACATGAACATTAATCTATTGATAACATTAAAATTCTATAATATAATAATTTTAATAATTCAAATAAGAACTTTTTTAATAGAAGCATGGATGTATACTTTTTTATGTATGCAATGTTATATCTAGTTGGAGAAAAGAAGACTGCAAAAAGTGACAATGATGAGCTAATGTCACTTGGTAATAACTAATGAATTATTGATATTTGTTATGATGTATTTTCTTGTTTTCTTTTTACAAATTGCCTATGAAATAATGTATGAAGAACGAATGTTAAAATATATACATTATACAATATTTTAAACATTATGTGATCAGGATTTATTTGGGAATATGCATACTATGATTTTATACTGGTAATGTAACCCAACGTGATAATAAATATGTGTGTGATTCTTTTTTTTTAAAAAAAAATTTCATATTATTGGATGTTCAAGTATTACCTGATTAGTTTGTATATGATTAGTTTAGAATAAGAAAGTAAAGCAAACTTTTTCTTATGGATTAGTAAGATTGCTCTAATTATAGATAAATTTTATTAATTATTTGAATATGCAAGCTAGTAAATTTGTCAATGTAAGACCTGATAAATCTTTAGGAAATAAGAATAGGATAGTGACCTGGTATTAGTAATATGGTTAACATGTCCAGGAGATTATTAAGTTAGGATATTTGGGAAATATGAATAGTATTTTATAATATTTGTGGATGTGCAATTGCAGTTAACAAAACCCTGTAATTGTATATTTATTTTGGACAATGTTTATTTTCTTGGTGTATTGATGATCAATAAAGCTGAAGGAATATCTTATCATCATTTATAGTATTTGAGGATATTAGACAGAATAGGTCTTGCCTCTAGTTTTATAAATACACTGTGCCATGGTATATGTTTATTCGATATGAGTTATGTGTTATACTCTAGTTTTTCTTCCCATCCTATAAATCTATTCGCTATCTAGATTTCCAAAAAGTAGCTACATGTACAGTATGGTATATTTAAAAAAAAATAATACATGATTTAGAGTTAAAGATATGCAATTGTTTGGACTGAGATGAGTTCATTTACTTGTATGAAGAAATAGAATTTGTATGAATTTAAATTGAAAATCCAATGGACTTCAAATGAAAGAATCATAAAATATGTTATAGATTTATTTTATTTTGGAAATAAATATAAGATCTTAAGAATAAAATATGTAATGCAAAATGGCTTTTGAAATATTAAATAATATTAAAATATTTATTTCAATTTTTTTTTAAATGAGTACTGCATATTTTTAATATAATTCTATAAAGTAAAAACGATCTACACAATAAGTTTAGGTACAATTTATATTTATTCAATAATAGAGAATGTATTAGTAGTTATAATTATATAGTACTACAATATTGTTATAATGGAATGTATTATAGTTAATAAATACAGTGTAGTGAAAAAAAGTATCCATAATTTAGAAGTAAATTATCAATAGATATTTTATATGATATCGTTAATATTGCTAAAGTAAAATAGTATAGTAAAAAAGAGGATATCCATGTTTTCGATTAGTATTTTTATGTTTATCCTACTATGTTCCTATAAATTTTTTTAATAAAAAAAAAGAAGCATACTTGAATAATAGCTAAAGGATATAAAATGTATTTTGAGTAAGCATTAAATAAATGTAATTTTTTTATATAAGATTGATCAAACAGGGATTAATAATATTGTATTATTATTTATTTTTATTTAAGTCAGAGTAAAAACTTAACGAGGTTCGAATATAAAGAATGTATAATGGTACTAATCTTTAAGAGGTTTTAAATGTACATATTGTAAATAAATTGTTATGTTGTTAATGTTATAATAAACTTTGTTAAAATTTGATTTCTCAAAATTTGTGTGTTGGTTTGTTATTTTTTCCATCTTCGTGAATTTGAACACAGAGTTACTAAAATTAAACACAATATTTTTTGCACAGAAATAAATAAAGAGTTATTTTAAGAATTGGTCTATTTATTAAGTAATCACATTGACATTATCTTATGATCATAAATTAATTATTATAATGGTACATTGAAATAGGATGCACTCATTTGCCACACATATAACTTGTCAGATTATCAAATGCTACCACATTTTTTTTACGTTCTTATATGAAAATAATAGATTATATTATGATATTTTATTATTTTTATTTATCGTAATAGATTATAGTAAAGTAAAGATATACAGAATTAATCAATACAATGAAGAATATTATTATTGTTTATTATTATTAGTTTAAGTATAGTAGATTATGACGTAAAATTCCCCTCTCATATTTTACTACTGTAATTTTTATTAACTTAGAATACATTTATGAACCTGAGATTTTTGTAGAGCTAAATTATTATGAATAGAAGATTAAGATTTATTATTATCTCAATCTTAGTGAGTAAGAATTATTAAAGTCGTAAGAATACTATAAGTTTGTTTATCTGAAATAGTAATAAAAAGGGGTAGTGTTCTTATACCATTGAGGTAGTATCCTGTAGGATATTGGCTCAATGTAATCTATCTTGTCACCTGTATTTTCACTTCCAAGTCTCATAAAAATATTAAATATTTATTTAATTTATTTTTTATAAAACTGAACCTTATTCGTATTTTAAATTTGAGCTAGTGAAATATTTAATTTTAATGCTAAATATCTTATTTATTAATTATTAACTGAGCTAGAACCCGGCAGTCAGCCCGGAAGTGAGGATGCAAACGCACTAGGTTAGAATATATATATAAGTTTTCCTCTTTTTATTTCTAAAAAAAATAGAGAAAGAGAGAAAGAGAAAAAAAATACTTTACTAATACAAATTATTTTCTTATATATATATAAGTTTTCCTCTTTTTATTTCTAAAAAAAATAGAGGAAGAGAGAAAGAGAAAAAAATACTTTACTAATACAAATTATTTTCTTATATATATATCAGTTGGGACAAAAATTAAATAAGTAAACAACAATTTACATTTATATGTGTGTGAACATATTTGTATATATGTATGTGTAATTGATATTTAAAATAAGTTTGTTTATGATAATGTTTTCTTGATAAAATTTATAGGGTCAATACTTCGAGCATAGCACATAAGAACTGAAGAATATTACATCCTTAAGACATAATATATGCATAAAATGGTCCCTGTCATTAAGGAAAAATCCTTTGCTTTTCATTCTTTTTTCTGAAATGTGCTCTTTCATATATATATATTACTTATAAAAGTTCTTATTTTAATAAACATTTCTCTTATGTAAAGCATAAAGGGAAAGCATGTACATATTTAGGAAGAATCTATGCTGAAAACAATTCATGAATAGGTAAAAAGAAAATTAGTATCTACATCAAAATACAAGTTAAAAGGCTAATTAAAACTTAATACCGTCTTAAAATGCAATTAATACTGTCTTCAAAAATTTATTTCAATATCATAGAAAATTTCATAATACACATTTAAATTTAAGTAAATACATATGCATGTACCGTATGTACTTGAAGTGCAAAAAAGAAAACTTATGGGGACAGGTCAACAATATTTTTAAGGAAATTAAGACCTAATACCAATTCTTAAAAGACTAAATGGTTATGTATTGCAGAAAGTCAACATTTAAACTTCATAAACTCATGTTATTTTATCTAGATGATATATATTAGTCATTTTTATGTTGTCAAAACCTTTAATAAATTTATGTAATGCTATGTATGCTCCAATTCCGGAGGATCAAACTACAACATAATGGATCAAATAACTATTAATCTCTATATAATTATGACAATAAAACCAGATAAATCCTTTAGAGATTAATATTTTGTCATTTGTAATCGTTTATTTACAAATTGCTAAAGAAACCTATGCTACAGAAGAATGCATTGTGATAACTCTCTAAATGTGAATTAAGATATTAACCATTCTTGGATAAAATTATATTAGTGATCTAGTGTCAATTAATCTTAAATCATATATTTGGATCATTATCTTTGCATATATATTGGATAATCTAAACAATTATGGAGTTGAAAATGTATCTATTCCATGGATATTGAACTCCTCATCATAACAAACAAATTGTTCGGCTTCACTTTAATTTTATTATATGTTTATTTGGAAAGATATTTAATGCATATGTTTGATGAAGAATAAATGTTTAGATACATTCACAATTAGAGGAAAATTATGGAAATTATTTAAAATTATAGTAACCAATATGTAATGTTGTATGAATAACTTATATATATATATAATACATATTTTGCGGATTCATCTGTGTAAAAACTTTTAATATAACTTTACTGACGTTTCGACTTGGTCACACAAGTCATCCACATAGTTGTAAATGATAGAAAGACGGTTGTAGAGGCGCTACAATCACAAATTTGAATAAAACGCTCAGATACATAGATGACACTTTTGTCATATGGCAACATGGAAAAAATAAATTAAATGATTTTTTCTTACATTTAAATAATATGCATCCTCATATTAAATTTACAATGGAGAGAGAGTCTGATGGAAAACTCGCTTTTCTTGATGTTCTAGTCACCAGAACACCAAATAGTTTATCTTTTTCTATTTACAGAAAGGATACACACACAGACAGATATTTACATTTACATTCTCATCATCACCCAACTCAGATAGTTTCTGTAGCCAAAACTCTTTTAAATAGAGCAATTAACCTTTCAGATGAGACACATCTGAAAGAAGAAATAAATCATATTAATAGTGCTTTATTAGCAAATAGCTATAATTACAAATTTATAAAAAAAAGCCTTATTTCAAGCCCAAAATAGACTAAATAGGAAACAAAAAGTTGATAAATCAGCT
The DNA here is from genome assembly GCA_028023455.1 of Epiperipatus broadwayi. Classification (NCBI taxonomy): domain Eukaryota; kingdom Metazoa; phylum Onychophora; class Udeonychophora; order Euonychophora; family Peripatidae; genus Epiperipatus; species Epiperipatus broadwayi. Next base: position 1,286,827 of record JAQFVV010000197.1, on the reverse strand, counting down.
ATTAGGATTTGTGTTTCATATGTAAAAGGAACTACAGACAGTATCGGACATATATTAAAACGCTATTATATAGATATAGACTAAATAGGAAACAAAAAGATGATAAATCAGCTATTAGGATTTGTGTTCCATATGTAAGAGGAACTACAGACAGTATCGGACGTATATTAAAATGCTATAATATAGATACAGCATTTTCTGCTCATCAAAAGATCAGAAATATAATAACCAAGCCTAAGGATTCAATCCCTCTTGAATCTCATGGTGTCTATCAAATCTCATGTAAAAATTGTAAAGCTTCTTACATAGGTATGAGTAATCATTGCATCAGTGTTAGGAGAGATGAGCATGCTAATGCAGTTAAACAACATTTGTCATCAGCAGCACTCTCACTCCATACCATAGATTCAGCTCATAAAATTGTTTTTTCTAGTACCAGGATCATATCCAGATGTGATAATCTCTACCAATGCAAAATTAGAGAAACCATTGAGATACTTAAATGGCCAGATTGTATCAATAAGCGAGATGATACATGCAAACTTCTTCCTATTTGGAAAGATTTTTTTAAAAAACATTCCTAAATTTAACATTTTTGCTAATTTTAACGTTTTATTCAAATCTGTGATTGTAGTGCCTCTACAGCCATCTTTATACCTTTTACAACTCTGTGGGTGACTTGTGTGATCAAGTCAAAATGTCAGTAAATTAATATTAAAAGTTTTTAACATGGATGAACCCGCAAAATATGTATTTTATATATTTAACCCGTGCAAATCTTCGTTTTAACATATATATATATAGAGAGAGAGAGATTTTCTTTATTGCCGCAATTTTAATTTATATTAAGTTATGAACTTTTATAGATTTACTTGTGTGATAAATGAATATAAATATAGATTTTCCTCTGGTTATGAAAATAAAGTCTGTCATTTAACCTCTTATCCAATTATTACGATTTTCCCCTGTAGCTAAAAATTTTTTGGAAGTAGCTTACGCCATCTCTTGGTCAATTTTGGTCGCAATTTCTTCATTTTAGACTTATTTGATAGGAAATTCAATGCTTTCAATTTTAGTTCTAAAAACATCCGCATATAGTGTTATATTTTTTTAAAAAAATCATTAATCTTCACAGCCTAGTTCCAAAATCACAGTGTCCTTGTCTCTGATTGGATACCTACCAGACCTTCTAGGCGTGTTTCTAAATGACAGATTCATAAATGACAGATTTGAAAACAAGGATCCGTAAAAAAAACAATGATCGCTGCAGTACATTCGTAAATGATTTTGATGTAAATAATTATATTTATCGTAATTTTTTATGTTCACAAATAAGATAATATAGTGCTCTATCAAAATATAAAGTTTGACTCTGAAAATTTTAAATATTAGAAGAAAAATACATTTGGAGAAACAATCCATAATAAAAAACAGAAACTAATCAGGCAATTTCTAAGGCTGTTTCTATATGACAGATTCAGACTCGTAACGAACCTGCACATTCGTAAATGATTTTGATGTAAATAATTATATTTATTGTAATTTTTTATGTTCACAAATAAGATAATATAGTGCTCTATCAAAATATAAAGTTTGACTCGGAAAATTTTAAATATTAGAAGAAAAATACATCTGGAGAAACAATCCGTAACAAAAAACAATCATCGCTACAAAAAGTAAAAAGGCATGTTTCTAAATGACAGATTCAGATACGACAACAAAGCTGAAGCTGTATATCGTTCGTAATTGAAGTAAATAATTACATCTATCGTAATTTTTTACATTCATAAATAAGATTTGATGTTACTTTATGAAAATATAAAGTTTGATTTGGAAAATTTTAAATTTTACAAGAGAAATAAGCATGCGGGAAATAAAAAGAGAATTTCTTGACAGCTGGAGACTGAATAACGACACAATCATTGGTTAGAATATAAGTCTTTTGTTTTACTGCTAGCTATTTTTTACACATTTTTCTTATATTTTTCTACAGTTATTAACATTATTTTTAATTTTTCGTTACATTTAACCAATTTGAATCTAAAATTATTCAATTTTTAGAAGCTGAATTAAAAAAATTCTGTGTATTTTAGATTAATATTTTAACAATAGAAACCGATTGCAAATGAAACTGGACGAATCATATTGTTCTCAGATTTAAGTAGAGGGCCAATAGAAAATTAGGCAAAAATTAAAAAGTTAAATGAATCAGTTAAAGGGTTTAACACCACCATAAGTGCTAACATTTATATAATAATTGCATATTGAATTTATTCCTTTGTATCTCATTAACTTCATTTATTATTAATTATTATCTGATGTAAATAAATTATTATATTATTCTTATTATGTAAGATATCAATAAGATATTATTCTTATTATGTACTGAAAAAGAAGTCCTGAATTTTACTTACATTAAAGAATCAAAGGATAATAATTATAACCGTATAAAAAGGGATATAGATAGATTAAGATGTTATTCAAACATTACCATTTTAACCATATTTTAGCTAAGTAACCAGCCATATTGCGTGTAAAATTAATTCAAGTACAACTTTGTTAGTTATTTATTTGTTATCAAGAAAATAACAATAATGAAGAATATATATATATTGTAACGAGCATAGACATTAGTTACATTGTTTTTTTTTATTTATTAAACATGAAAGTAAATTAAAAAGTTCGCATTTAAAAATTTTCTTTAAGAATTAAAAATTGAAATTAAATATCATCTTAAACTCGTATATATTAAATCGCACAGATAAAAAAAATTATTAAAATAAAACTGTATTAAAAATAGAAAAGGTATTTTAAAAACAAAAACTTAAAAAGATTTAGAGATAAAAATATATCTTTGATTTGGAAAACAGGTTAATTAATCAGAAATGGAAATGATTGTTAATTAGTTAAATGTAAACCAGCCTTGGGCATTTAAATGTAAAAACATCGGTCAGATAGGGAAACAATAGAAACTTTCAGCAAATGAAATAAATCCATTGGGAAATCGGACCTCAACGAAAAGGATCATCTCATCGATGACGTAATGTTAAGTCAATCTTTCAAAGTAATATAAAAGGACAAGTTTGGAAATCATTAGTTAGTGAGTTATTATGATTATTACGATGTGACAGATAGATGTTAGTGCGGAGGTGCGGGAGAAGAGATTGAAGGACGCACGTTCAATCCCTTCAGTTGTTATAAAATGGAAAAATGAAACATCGCTTTTCTTATATTCAGAGGACCACAGGATCAGCGGGAAATTTAATGCTGGATTTCAAACGGCAAGCAATTGTAAAAGATGAACATTTCTAAAACCGTAAGAACTTTCTAAGATAGATATAACGAACAATATTAATTTGAAAACACTAAGAACTTTAAATTTTAAACTTTCCTAGTATTTAATTGTTACAAATAGAATCCTATCTGACCAAACTAAATTCTTTATTAATAGTGTTATTTGATGTATTTTTTTTTTCTTATTTATGTAAAATCATTTCCATTTATTTATTTTTTATACTTTTAAGTTTTTATCATGATTTTTTTTTTGTTTTTCGTTAAATTAATTATATAAATGTTAAACTTAAGTCGGGCGTGAATGGCTGTATAGATTTGTAAAGTTATATTAGGGGAGGGTAATCTTAGGTTATTTGTTTCGTGGTTAAATTGGGTCAATGGATTGGATATATTGGTGTGATTAGTAGATGTAATATTGATTCGCTACGGGCAGAATCGCTTCATACGCCGCACACTTCCGTTTGCCTATGGAAGGAATTATAAGTCGGATACCGCAGTTCCTTTCTATGGAGTTTTTTGTTTTATTGCTCTTCTTTGCAGATAGATGTAATATTCCTATCTCATAAGAGGCAATTTCTTCCCTTAACCTTTTGTGCTGCCGTATTTTATTACATTGAATACATCGATATATCAGATGAATTGATGCCAGTTTGACTACGAATTTTAGTCTAAGGTTAAATAGGGATAGAATGTTTATTTTCAAAAGCAAATTTATCTGGTCTATTTATACTCGACCCTAAATAAAAATGCATTAAATTTAAGTTGTTTATAGACGCTTGCATGGATTGTTTATTGGTTAACTATGTTTTGCGTTTCCATATTTGATCAAAATATATAGACATTCGATAAATAATGATACCTTATGGTGAGTATCTAAAATGTATTTATTTGGATGTGTTTTAAATTATTGGTGACAATGCAAGTATCTTATGGTGAATACTAATGGGTTACGTATAAATTTCCCTCCGCAATTGTCAGTAATCAATAATTTTGTATTTTGATCGTTTATGTTTATTTTGAAATGTTTTTGACCGTGGAATCTATGTAACCGATCTATATTCAACATTATAAACAAGCTTTCATAAATTTATCTGTGCGAACTTAATTAAAAATGTAAAATTAGAATATAATAGTAATTAAATGTAAATTAAAGTCAAAAATCAAAGTTAAAAATGTAGGTTAAATTTTGAACTGTAAAACTAATACTAAAATAATTTTAAATCTTATATATATGTGAAATAAATAAATGTTTGTGTATTAATTACTGGCAGTGGCTTATTTTATTTTTTTTTTATATATACTCTTAGATTATCTTATTAAATCTCTGCTATTCCACTGAGCTAGTGACATGGGCTAACGACCGGAATCAAAATAAAAAAAAATTATTTTTTTTTTACTTACGTATCTGCCTACTTTATAAATTTTTCTAGGTTCAAATGCCTAGATGGCGCCCCGTAATGCAGACTACATTAAGTCTCATTCTCCGGATCGTTACAACTTATTTATGACTGATTAAAATGCTTAAATAGGATTACACTGAAGTAAATTCCCAATGGTACTCATCGTAAGGTACCACATTTACCATCATAAACTTGCGTGGCTGTGTGCTCCTATACACATTAAAGCATAATTTATATTAACAACAAAATATATTTATTGCAACCTTTTGACTTTTTTTTTTTTTTTTTTTAACAAAAATTAGTTTTTAAATTTTTTTTCACTTTCTTGTGTTTAATATATATGCGCAATTTCTTTTACTGGCAGAGCTTTTATAAGATTTCAAGTATACGACTTATGTAACCAGATAAAAATATTTCATTTTGATAAAATTTGCTCAGGGTATATGTGGTTTATTAAAGATCGGCCCCAGATTGAGAAAGCCAGTTGTAACGATCCGGAGAATGAGACTTAACATAGTCTGCACTACGGGGCGCCATCTAGGCATTTGAACCTAGAAAAATTTATAAAGTAGGCAGATACGTAAGTAAAAAAAAAAAATAATTTTTTTTTATTTTGATTCCGGTCATTAGCCCATGTCACTAGCTCAGTGGAATAGCAGAAATTTAATAAGATAATCTAAGAGTATATATAAAAAAAAGAATAAAATAAGCCACTGCCAGTAATTAATACACAAACATTTATTTATTTCACATATATATAAGATTTAAAATTATTTTAGTATTAGTTTTACAGTTCAAAATTTAACCTACATTTTTAACTTTGATTTTTGACTTTAATTTACATTTAATTACTATTATATTCTAATTTTACATTTTTAATTAAGTTCGCACAGATAAATTTATGAAAGCTTGTTTATAATGTTGAATATAGATCGGTTACATAGATTCCACGGTCAAAAACATTTCAAAATAAACATAAACGATCAAAATACAAAATTATTGATTACTGACAATTGCGGAGGGAAATTTATACGTAACCCATTAGTATTCACCATAAGATACTTGCATTGTCACCAATAATTTAAAAGACATCCGAATAAATACATTTTAGATACTCACCGTAAGGTATCATTATTTATCGAATGTCTATATATTTTGATCAAATATGGAAACGCAAAACATAGTTAACCAATAAACAATCCATGCAAGCGTCTATAAACAACTTAAATTTAATGCATTTTTATTTAGGGTCGAGTATGAATAGACCAGATAAATTTGCTTTTGAAAATAAACATTCTATCCCTATTTAACCTTAGACTAAAATTCATAGTCAAACTGGCATCAATTCATCTGATATATCGATGTATTCAATGTAATAAAATACGGCAGCACAAAAGGTTAAGGGAAGAAATTGCCTCTTATGAGATAGGAATATTACATCTATCTGCAAAGAAGAGCAATAAAACAAAAAACTCCATAGAAAGGAACTGCGGTATCCAACTTATAATTCCTTCCATAGACAAACGGAAGTGTGTGGCGTATGAAGCGATTCTGCCCGTAGCGAATCAATATTACATCTACTAATCACACCAATATATCCAATCCATTGACCCAATTTAACCACGAAACAAATAACCTAAGATTACCCTCCCCTAATATAACTTTACAAATCTATACAGCCATTCACGCCCGACTTAAGTTTAACATTTATATAATTAATTTAACGAAAAACAAAAAAAAAAATCATGATAAAAACTTAAAAGAATAAAAAATAAATAAATGGAAATGATTTTACATAAATAAGAAAAAAATACATCAAATAACACTATTAATAAAGAATTTAGTTTGGTCAGATAGGATTCTATTTGTAACAATTAAATACTAGGAAAGTTTAAAATTTAAAGTTCTTAGTGTTTTCAAATTAATATTGTTCATTATATCTATCTTAGAAAGTTCTTACGGTTTTAGAAATGTTCATCTTTTACAATTGCTTGCCGTTTGAAATCCAGCGTTAAATTTCCCACTGATCCTGTGGTCCTCTGAATATAAGAAAAGCGATGTTTCATTTTTCCATTTTATAACAACTGAAGGGATTGAACGTGCGTCCTTCAATCTCTTCTCCCGCACCTCCGCACTAACATCTATCTGTCACATCGTAATAATCATAATAACTCACTAACTAATGATTTCCAAACTTGTCCTTTTATATTACTTTGAAAGATTGACTTAACATTATGTCATCGATGAGATGATCCTTTTTGTTGAGGTCCGATTTCCCAATGGATTTATTTCATTTGCTGAAAGTTTCTATTGTTTCCCTATCTGACCGATGTTTTTACATTTAAATGCCCAAGGCTGGTTTACATTTAACTAATTAACAATCATTTCCATTTCTGATTAATTAACCTGTTTTCCAAATCAAAGATATATTTTTATCTCTAAATCTTTTTAAGTTTTTGTTTTTAAAATACCTTTTCTATTTTTAATACAGTTTTATTTTAATAATTTTTTTTATCTGTGCGATTTAATATATACGAGTTTAGGATGATATTTAATTTCAATTTTTAATTCTTAAAGAAAATTTTTAAATGCGAACTTTTTAATTTACTTTCATGTTTAATAAATAAAAAAAAAAACAATGTAATGAACGTCTATGCTCGTTACAATATATATATATTAGAATATTAGTTTATATTGCGAATAATAGTAACGTGAATAACTTGTTGAATACACACATTATGACAGAGCGTATATCTTTCTAAGAAAATAAAACAATACTAAGACATGTATGCCTTGCTGAGGTCAGCACAATATTGGGTATTAACTGTTTCCTTTCCATTATTCGCTGATTGCTACTACTACAGCTTCATTGAAGTAGATTTCTATTTTCTCTCTTTACTACTACATCTTCATTGAACATTTTTATTTTTATAGATGCAAATGAGAGTCTACTTGCACTGCTCTCTAATTTTTGATTTTAGTGTAATTTAGCACACTCCCGCAGTAGGAGAGACTAAATCGCTAATAGCCAGACTTATTAGAAATCTTATCAGACATTCGACTATCAAAAGAAAAACATTTTTTTTAAATTTAGATTATCATTTAATTGTCAGTTACTTTTATTTCACGAAAGTTTATTATAGAATTGGTTTTAATAACTACTTTTAAATATTTAACTTTTTACCATATTTAATTGTATATATGTCTCACTCAATGTTATTTTCCATTTACTTATACTTATATATTTTTTTTGTTTTCTAATAATTTGTCAGACAAGTGCAAAGCATTATTTTTTTAATTATGTCTCTAGTTTCATGCTATATCTACAACTGTTTTATTTGACTTTTTGCTCTTTTTTTTTCAAATTATTTATATTGCATTAAAAAAAATCACTATATTATGGGGGGGGGGGGATAATATTGCTTGATTCCAACTTATTTACTTTAGTGTATACATATATAATAACGACAAAGTTCGCAAAGAAAATTTGATGAAAATTGGTCATATGTACATATTTTTGTCATATTATAGTTATTACTGAGATAAATGAAATATTTATTTGTGATTTATAGTGAAGAAGTGAATGAGTTTGTATCGTATAATAATATTAATTATATAGGAGACTAGTTACTTCGTATATTTTCCGTATATATAAATAATCTCTGTTATATTGTTTTTATATTATATGTATATATTTCTGTAGATTCATCTATGCATCCAAAAATTATAAAAGTGATTAATAGCAGCAACCTTCTTATAGAAGAAAATAATGTCTTATATTATTATAATTACATTGATTTTGCGGTGACGTTTATTATTCATTTAGCAAGTTTGTTCGGAAATTTATTAATAGTTGCATCTTTAATTATCTACCCCAAGATGCGTACAATTCCTCATATATATATTGTCAATCTATCCATTGCGGATATTTTTTCAGGAGGGTTATCTTCCCCACATTATTTTTATAATAGTATATTAAACTGGAATATGAATGTAGGTTGTGAGTTTTCATTTATATTTTTTTGTTTAGGACTCGTTACTGGAATATTAACATCTGCGCAAATTTCAGTTAATCGTTATATCTTATTATGTAAAGAGTCACTACTTTATACGAAAATTTACACTTACAAAAACGTATTTGTAATGTTGTGCATAACATGGATATTTGTAGCAGTGTATACTCTCTTTATAGTATTTTCTGGATTATTTACATTAACATTCAATGAACTTTTGAAAGAATGTTATTTTACTGTTGATTCGAACGGAATTATTCTTGCACTTATCACTGGTGTCATGGTATACTTTTCTTGTTTTCCTACTATTGGTTACTGCTACTATAATATATTTCAACTAATTAACAAATCTCAGAAAAATTTACAAAATATCAACAAATCTGTTACAACGGAACGCAGATTTTACGAAAATATTCGTATCACTAAAGTAATGTTTGGTATTTTTATGGTTCTTGTAATTTCATTCACGCCTGTAATTTTATTTTTTCTCCTGTCAATTTTTATTTATATTCCAAACGTACTTATTAGAACTAGCATGATCTTTACGTTTTGCCATTCCATAGCTAATCCAGTTATTTGTGCAATAGCTAATAAACTTTTCCAAGAATCATTCTTAAACATTATTAGCTGCAATTATAATAGAAATATATAAGCAATATCGTATTTACAAAAAAATACAGACAGTTTTTAATGAGCAAAAAAAAGATTTTGAGAATAAAAGAAAACAAAAAGTGTTTATTTATTCTTCTGGGGTTTTTTTTCCTTTAACTTAAAATAATAATAATAATAATAATAATTATTATTATTATTATTATTATTATTATTATTATTATTATTTTATTTATTTATTTGATGTACAATTTTATAGCATTGTAGGCCAATTAGAGATTACACATAAATTAATTAAATAGTGCATATAAGATTAGGGGAGATTAAGAGTGTTTGAGTAACAGGTTTTAACTTAGATTAAAAAAACTTAAAGTTTTAGTTTTGTATTCTGCTGAATTAAATAAAATATTTATCAGATTTTGACTAATTAAATTTTAGTTACAATTTTTATAAAAATGGGAGATATCCTTCTACCTGAATAGAAAAATAATGTTATCTTTATTTAATCTTACATGTCTATAAAGTTTTTTCCCAATGATTGAACCTTAATATCTCTTTGTGACTGCGGATTCCAAACAACAAGTTTATATTCAATAATAGAAACGACAAAAGTTGTGAATAACTTACTGTTTAATTTGATTATTATACAATCTGCCATATCTACAAATCATTTCCATAATTTTGAGAACTTTTTTGATTATGGATTTAACATATAGAATACCCAGATCGTTTTGAAAATTGCGTAGTTGTGAGTTTTCTGGTAAATCAAGATCGCAGACTTGTTTTTGATAAATCTATATTGGGGGAGGGGGTGTTACAAAACGTGGCTACTAGAAAACACGGTATTTCATATTTCCATTTTTTTAATTATTATTATTACTGTTATTTTAAAAAAAGAAATTATTATGCAAAAATTAATTATAATATTTACTTTTTATTTTTTTACTTCTTTTTTTTATATTAAGTTATTAATAGAACAATGAAAAGAAAATACATTATTTACATTGATACAATGCTAGATGCGGTCTTCTCTCAGATAATTCTTGCAATCTATGACCCTATGTTTGCACATATCCAGTTGATCTTTTCCCCATTCAATTGACATTACATCTCTACTCTAGAAGTAAATAAATCTGTGTGCTGTCAGAAACTAAATTTTAGAGTCCTAAAATCACTTTTGTTTATGAAGGGAGATTCTTCTTAAATAAGATTTCAGATTGCATCGCCATTGTGGTAGTGTTTGAATGTAAAATTCACATCGTGCCTATTGGGGGGGGGGGGGCAGAACTCCGTAACTTTGAAAATTCTCCAATTCTGTGACCGCAAGATTCAAAATTTTAATCATGATGACAATTTTCCAAGAAAACTGCTGCTGATAAAAGAAAACGCTGAATTGAACCAAAGTATGACAATATTAGGAACAGACCGTCTCATCGTTTCACTTTGCAATATAAATAAATAAAAAAAAATTTAAGATTCTTAATGAAATTTATCAGAATTTATTTCTTTTAAAAATTTAACAAACTAATTATAAGTTGTTGTTATTTTTTTTAAAAAAAGGAATAACCACCACATTTTCAGAAATGGTAGGCCCTCGAAAATATATATTTATCAAACATACAGGCTGCGATCTTGGTTTACCTAAAAACTCACAGGTACTCAAAAGTTTCAATTTAATTTCATTACTTTCAAGACTTGTTAAAAGATGCAAATACTGTCATTTGACCATATTAATCAACATTTTCTTTTCACTATATTAAGCTATAAAATTATTACTATCACTTTGTAAAGAAATTCAATCTTTTAAAGTAATGATGGCGAACCCATGGCACTTTCGAATTTTTTACTGACACATGAACTATTTATATATCATAATTTTCTTCAATATTTTTTTGATTGCTAAAATCTGTACTAATAAAAATTTAGTGTAAACTACAGGTAAACTAAATCAATAATATTATATTATAATTAAATTTACAATTGAACTCTAATTAGAACAATAAATTATATTTTAAGTCAAATAAAGTGGTAACGTTATACTGTGGTATCATATTCTATAAATATGTCAAATGATTCCAATAAAACTAGAAAATGAACTCAGTAAAATATTTTATAACTCTTTGATGTAAGGTTTGTTTTCAAATGTAAAGTAAAAATAATCAAATGATTTTCTGTTCTAATCTTTATTCACCAAAACCATTATTTTTTTAATGTAATCAAAATCGCTAACAAGGAACGAAATGCATAATCATTGACATCAAATTATGTTTTTTTTTTCTTTTTTGCTTGAAGTTTTGCTATAAAAGTAAAATAATATTTTTTTTATTCATAAAATTATTAAACTTATTTATATTTACTTTTGGGTAAATTTGTTACCATTATATTAATAGGTCTAGTAAAAATAAAAATAAAAAATTATCAAGCAGTAGAGAATTTCAAAATTGATGGTCTGATGAGTATGGAATAATTAACAAAGACACCAGGGTAGTATGTGTTTTGTATTTTGGAACAGTTGTATTGAGAACATCATCGATAAAACGGTATTATGAGGTGAATCATAAAGCCTTTCTGAAAGAAGTAAGATAAACATAAAGAATATCTTGCCCAAGCATTCAAAAATATAAATATTCGGTTGTTTTCTCATCCCTGGTGTTTGCCGTGGGATGGCGTTGATGCTAATCAAAAACATATACATATAATGATTTCGGGCGACCTAAATGATCGATTTGATATAAAAAGATCTGATTTCTTAAATTTGTAATAAAATATTCTATTAACTAATACTATTATATGATGTTAGTCTTTCATTTTTTTGTAAATGTTTATTAATCTTATATTGTTTTTGAGTTTGTGTGTGTGTCTTTAAAGTTAAGGTGTTTTTGTAATTTTTTTGGGGACTTTATGTGTGTCTTTTTAAAGTTATGGTCTTTTTTTTGCAAGAGTAAATCAATAATTTTATTCAAACGCAATACGTAATAAGTAAATGTTTATTAATCTTATCTTGTTTTTGAGTTTGTGTGTGTGTCTTCAAAGTTACAGTGTTTTTCTAATTTTTTTTTGACTTTGTGTGTCTTTTTAAAGTTACGGTATTTTTTTTGCAAGAGTAAATCAATAATTTTATTCAAAAGCAATATGTAATAAGTAAATGTTTATTAATCTTATATTGTTTTTTAGTTTGTGTGTGTGTCTTTAAATTTACGGGTCTTTTTCTAATTTTTTTTGGACTTTATGTGTGTTTTTTTTTAAAGTTACGGTATTTTTTGGCAAGAGTAAATCAATAATTTTATTCAAAAGCAATACGTAATTCTAAATCTATCAAAAGTAATGTAATTTATATACTAAAATTTAGAATTGATACCCGATTACTATTAGAAAGGACCGTCATTGAAAGACTCAATTGAAAGACTCAATTGAAAAGTGATACCCAACTAATTTGCTTTCTTTTTTTGGGGACAGTAATGAATCAGAAAGTGGGTTGTTTTTGTTAAGTGTGTCTATAAAAAGGGTACCATTATTGAAATACTAAATTTAAAAATGATAGCCAACTAAGTTGTGTTTCTTTTGACAGTAATTAATCAGAAAGTGGGTTTCTTTTTTTTTTTGGTAAATCTTGTGTGTATATATATAAAAAAACCGTAATTCAAATACTCCATTGAAAAATCAAACCCCATTTAATTTGCTTTCTTTTTTAGACAGTAATTAATCAGGAACTGGGGTGTTTTTGTTAGAGTGTAGATATAAAAACTAATCTTATTTTGAAATAATAAATGTAAAAAAAAAAAGTAATACTCGACTAATTTTCTTTTTTGTACAAGTAATTACTAATAATTAGACACTGGGTTGTTTTTGTTTGTGCATATATCTAGCAAAAGTAACTGGTCATGAATGAATTCTCGCGAAAACGGTACTTTTCATGTGATCCTTGAAATTTTTCCCATTCCACACCCTTAAAAACAATTTTTGAGGGTTACCCATTCGTAATGGAATCTTCAGGGCATTATTACTAAACTTACAACAGTAAAGTAAGTTACAACACATTAAAAAATATATACGTCATCAAACTTTAAAAAACTACGAATTCTTCAAATACACACACTCTCACATGAAACTACAGAAAAAATAGATATTCTACTATTATGAGAAAATGATGAACAAAATCAATTACTACGGCAGCCGATAAAGGCATTTCTTTCTCTTTGCTTTTAGCATAGAAAAAAAAGCCATAACCGGCAGCCGTTGGGAACTCTTTCTGTGTTTTATCATAGAAAGAAGTCTCTTTGTGTTGGCTTCCATCGCTGCCACCGTCCAACATAACATGGGGACTTTTTTCTGTGTTTGTAACATAGAAAATTTCCTCTTTTGTTGGGTGAATGCTGGTGAAATGGTATATTTCTAGGAATTGACCTAAAATTTCCTCTTTTGTTGGATGAATGCCAGTGAAACGGTATATTTCTAGGAATTGACCTAGAAATAGCGACATATCAAGGTGAACACCAGGGATGAGAAAATAACCAAATATTCAATTAACAACTATAAAGAAATTTATCAAAAATCATTCAAATATAACTGCTGCTAGTCTTTTTTATTTCAAATGTAATTTCCAAACATCGGAAATCTTTTAATAATGGAGAATATATGAAAGAAGCTTGGACGAAATATGCACCAGTTCTTTTTGAGATTTTGAAAACAAAGCAAAAATTATTCAGAGCATTAAAAATGTATCATTGGATGGAAATACAGTTAAAGAAATAATCCTGTAAATGGGTAACAATATAACTTACCAACAAAACAAAAGATATAAAATCTTCTAGTTTAATTTCCTCTGCCCTGATGAAAGTGCAGACATAAATGGATCAGTTCATTTGGCTTTTTTTATTCCCTATTGTGTTAGGAATATTATCAAAGAAGAATTTATCAGTTTATCCTCATTAATAACACACAACAAAAGGAATAGATATTTGCCATATATATGTTGCCAATATTGTATCTGTAACTACAGATGGTGCTTATGACTGGAAAAGAAAATAGTTTCCTCACTTTATTTCCCAATCGTATTGGTCATTCAATTTTGAGTTTTCATTGCATTATATATCAGCATGTTTTATGAATGAAGATCATATATAAACCACTGGATGATGTTATGAACATTGTGACTAAGTTAATCAATTTTATATCTACACATTGAGTGAGATAAACTCAGTATACTATGGTTTACTTATGTATAACAATGCCAAATGGTTAAATTGAGGAAAAGTTATTCAAAGCTTCATTGAGTGTTTAAAAGAAATTTGACTATTTTTATGTAAAGAGAAAATCATTGAAAAATATAATGAATTAATGGATGTTGAATGGCTTTCAAAATTAATATTTTTTTACTGATATGTGTTCACATCTCAATGAATGAAATGTGAAACTGCAAGATTATAATAAGTGAATTGTTGTCATGTTTGATTTGATCAAATCATTTGAAGTTAGATTACAAATTTTCAAACGTGATGTTATTTCTTACACCTTCAAATATTTTCCAAATCTAAAAAACTTTTGAGTGATTTACAATCTCATGAGAAACCAGTTCAAGTAATATTGATGCAAGACTTTTGTGCTGTTATTCAATTGATAATTGATGATTTTTTTTAAGATTTACACAGTTCAGACAATTTTCAGAAATATCAAAAATGTATATTATACCCAGATGTAACACCAATGGATAGTCTCAAGTTAGAAATTTTTGAATGGTTTAATTTGAAAGCTATGGAAATGCAATCAATCGCTTTTCAATCCAGTTATATATACGGAAAAAGAAATTTGCTGACTTGAGGAGTGAGTTAGAAACAGTGGTATATGATCGATTATTAGACACATCTAAAAACAATGCTGAAGAGAAACAATTGACTGCCTGGAATGCTACTCCTAAAACATTCAATTGTTGAAAAAAATTAGCAAGCACTATATTATCATTTTTTCCTCTACATATTCCTGCGAATCAGGGTTTTCTGAAACGAATTTAATTAAAGACAGTTCGAGAAATAGAATGACAAATGAATCTAATTCAGCATGTACATTATTAAAAATGACAAAACATGAACCAGATATAAAATATTTGGCATTCAATGTACAACAGCAAAAAATCTCATTAAATAATATATATTCATGTTGATTATATATGTTTATTTCCAAAATTCTGTTTTAATTACTATTAATTTTTAACTATTACATTTTATTTGACTGGTGCTCTTCTAAATAAATATCGTTTATTTACTTTAGCTTATGTAGACATTTTACTTAATTACTATTGTTATGATTATTATTTTGCAAAACTGCAACAATTAAGTTGTTTATATTTTGATTTAATAACTGTATGGCATGACAATCATTCAATAAATATATTTTGGAAATTTTTGGCATGCACACGTAAAAAGGTTCATCACCACTGTTTTAAAATAATTACCTGGTTGAAAATCTTACAGTCATTCGCTTAGCATAATACGGGGGTTTAAAATAATTCTTAAGATGGTCCATGTAGATTGATGAATATAAATAAGGAGCCACCATGGGCCCATGTGATACATTCAAATTTACAGTTATATAAAGTGAGATTTTATTTTTACATTTAACAAATGCCTTCTTATATTTAGTGCCTTTAACCATTTAAAAAACTCTGCAGAGAAACCTAAACATTAATGTTTTTGATGAAGAATACTCTTAAGCTTGTAAGTTGTAAACAATGAGGATTGGAAATTCCTCAACAAGCTTTGTTGTAAATGCTTAGCTAGAGAAAGCATTTAAAATACCTCTGTCAGGACCCCCACACAACCTCTGATCATGGTTTCAAGCTCTGGCATTCCTCAGAGAGGTGCCAGGATAGGTTCAGACACTAGATCTAAAAACACTAACCCAGAGCCAGCATTTAACTAAAAGTTATCTATGAGGAATGCCAAAGCTCCAAACCATGGTCAGAAATTGGGGTGGGAGGTGTCCTGACAGAGATATTTCAAATGCATTCTCTAGCTAAGCATTTATCACAAAGCTTGTTGAGGAATTGGCAATCCTTATTGTTTATAACTTACAAGCTTAAGAATATAGGTCATGTGATCTATGATTTTTATTTTCACTATTTATAGTCTCTACCTTGTCTTATGCAATGTTATATTGCTAAGACTACTAATATGTGGTATGGTTGAAGATCTTTCAGCCCCATATAGATATTTGAGTTGCATAGCTGGGTTTGAAGACATGTAGGTGTCTGAAAATTTCAGATTTTCCACTTAATAGATAACTTGTAATTAAATGCTGGCTTTGGGTTAGTATTTTTAGATCTAGAGTCTGAATCTGTCCTAACACCTCTCTGAGGAGGGCCAGAGCATGAAACCATGGTCAGAGGTTGGGGGTGGTCCTGTCAGAGATATTTTAAGTGCTTTCTCTTGCTAAGACTACTAATATGTGGTATGGCTTAAGATCTCTCAGCACCAAATAGCTATTTGAGTTGGACAGCTGTGTTTGAAGACATGTAGTTGTCTGAAAATTTCAGATTTTCCACTCAATAGATAACTTTTAGTTAAATGCTGGCTTTGCATTATTGTTTTTAGATCTATTGTCTGAAGCTACCTCTCTGAGAAGTGCCAGAGCATGAAACCATGGTCAGAAGTTGGGGGGGTTCTGACAAAGATATTTTAAATGCTTTCTCTAGCTAAGCATTGATCACAAAGCTTGTTGAGGAATTGGCAATCCTCATGGTTTATAACTTTCAAGCTTAACCCTTCTGTAGGGTTCAATGCAAATTTGCATCAGCGGCTTTGGATCACTCTAAATTGGGCATTTTTTGAGATACAGTGATGATATTATACCCATTGGATAAGCTTAGCAAAAGTCTTGTAAGATGCTGCCAATTCTTGAATTATTTTACAAGTAAAAAATCAATACTAGGAGTGTTTTAAGTTTAAAAAAAGAAGAAGGTCAACACTGATTGGCTGGGCCATCCATTCTTGATGCTTATTGGCTGATGATTCCGATAAACATTTTTTCACCACTGAAAATGATAATATATGTTTTAGAGTGTTTTTTTTATTTTTTTTTTTACATATTATAAATTATTTTCATAAAATCTGCTGAAAATATAGTTATTTTACAAAAGTAGTAAGGTTTTATTAAAAAATTGTATACTCTACATGATTGTAAATTGAAAAAGAAACCAGCAATAGCAATAATTTTGACATTCTGTCAAGAGTTTAGATTGCTCCAAGCTGTTTATTTGATTTTCAAACAAGGATTAATGTTTTAAAATATTTTTCTGACATTTATTTACATATTATAATTTATTTTGTTTAAAATATGCTGAAAATATAATTATTTTTAGAAAAACGCTAAGATTTTACTAAAAAATTCTTAAAAAATTCGTAACATTTTTAATAACATAAATCTGGGAGGGGATATAAATGACGTTTGCATTGCTTGTAATTTTCTCGTAATATTTTCTTTGATTTTTCCACTTTTGAATATTTTTATAAAATACAAATAAAAATATATTTTTGAAAAAACTTTCATTTACTTACCTATCATTACAAATAATTAATATACTTTTTGCAAATGAAACTAAAATTAATATAATATTAAAAGATGAAAATATTTCTATCAAAGAGTTTGTGAATTGACCAATTAAAAGTTCAGAGTTTTACCTCACTTGTCCAATAATGAAGCTACCTTTGGAAAGGTTAAGAGTATAAGGTCATGTGATCTATTACTCTTATTTTGACTATTTATAGTCTCTGCCTTAAATCTTATGCAATGTTACATTGCTAATACTACTAATATGTGGTATGGCTGAAGATCTCTCAGCTCCAAGTAGCTATTTGAGTTGGCTAGCTGAGTTTGAAGACATGTAGATGTCTGAAATTTTCAGATTTTTTACTCAATAGATAACTTTTAGTTAAATGCTGGCTTTGCGATAGTATTTTTAGATCTATTGTCTGAACCTACCCTAACACGTCTGTGAGGAGCCAGAGTATAAAACAGTAGTCAGAAATGGGGGAGGGAATCCTGGCAGAGATATTTTAAATGCTTTCTCTAGCTAAGCATTTATCAAAAGCTTGTTGAAGTATTGACAATTCTCATTGTTTATAACTTACAAGCTTAAGAGTACAGGGTCATGTGATCTACAACTCTTATTTGGTCTATTTATAGTCTCTCCCTTAAGTCTTATGCAATGTTATATTGCTAAGACTACTTATATGTGGTATGGCTGAAGATCTCTCAGCCCATATAGCTATTTGAGTTGGATATCTGGGTTTGAAGATGTAGATGTCTGAAAATTTCAGATTTTCCACCCAATAGATAACTTTTAGTTAAATTCTGGTTTTGCATTAGTGTTTTAGATCTAATGTCTGAGCCTACACTAACACCTCTCTGAAGAACCAGAGTATAAAACAATGATCAGAGATTGGGGGTCCTGATAGAGATATTTTAAATGCTTTCTCTAGCTAAGCATTTATCAAAAGCTTGTTGAAGTATTGGCAATCCTCATTGTTTATAACTTACACGCTTAGTATAGGGTCATGTGATCTATGACTCTTATTTTGGCTATTTATAGTCTCTGCCTTAAGTCTTATGCAATGTTATATTGCTAAGACTACTTATATGTGGTATGACTGAAGATGTTCCAGCCCCTTATAGCTATTTGAGTTGGATAGCTGGGTTTGAAGACATGTAGGTATCTGATAAATTTAGATTTTCTACTCAATGAATAACTTTTAGTTAAAAGCTGTCTTTGGATTAGTGTTTTTATATATAGTGTTTGAACCTACCCTAGCAACTCTCTGAGAAGTGCCAGAGCATGAAACCATGGTCAGAGGTTGGGGGAATCTTAACAGAGATATTTCAAATGCTTTCTCTAAGCATTTATAACAAAGCTTGTTGAGGAATTGGCAATCCTCATTGTTTATAACTTACAAGCTTAAGAGTATAGGGTCATGTGATCTATGACTCTTATTTTGACTACTTATACTTTCTGTCTTAAGTCTTATGCAATGTTATATTGCTATGACTACTAACATGTGATATGGCTAAAGATTTCTCAGCCCCATATAGCTATTTGAGTTGGATAGCTGGGTTTGAAGACATGTAGGTGTCTGAAAATTTCAGATTTTTCACTCAGTAGATAACTTTTAGTTAAATGCTGGCATTAGGTTAGTGTTTTTAGATCTAGTGTCTGAACTTCCTTAGCACCTCTCTGAGATGTTCCAGAGCACGAAACCATGGTCAGAGGTTAGGAGGTCCTGACAGAGATATTTTAAATGCTTTCTCTAGCTGAGCATTTATCACAAAGCTTGTTGAGGAATTGGCAAACCTCATTGTTTATAACTTACAAGCTTAAGAGTATAGGTTCATGTGATCTATGACTCTTATTTTGACTTTTATTAAACAATTTAAAGTATTTTAATAACTCAAAATATTAATTTTAAAGCAAAAATATTATTTAAGCAATGCAATAACTTTCTTACTTTTAAATAAGGTTTACAAAGATTAATTTGCAATATTTAATGTTTCTAATTTTATCAACAAAACTGTAAATCAATATTTCTATCTAATACATGAAAACTTACAGACAATACACACACACACACATACTTTTAAGACATGTGACATTTTCAAAACATTCTGAATAATATTTAATTGTTTATTATTTAAATAATAACTTAAACAAACAATTATTTAAAATACATTATAAATATTTAATATTGTAATTAAACTATTGTTTTATTATTATATCAATTAAATATAATAAATATTAAAGAACTCTTATCTATTTAATAAAATATAATATATTGATTTTATTGTTCAAATTATATTAAAATAACTTTAAAATATGTCAAACATGTTTAAAAATTTACTATCCAACAAGTTTGGGACTTATTTTACTTACGAAATCAATATAAAATAGGATAAAGAATTATAAATTTCATTTTTTTAAAACAAGTTATATTTTAAACTCTACCTTAAAATGATTGTAACAAACACATGGGCACAATATATATATATATAACTGAATATTTGTAAATACAATAACTTAATAGTTAAAAAATATTTTATCCACTTAGGAGCACTTTCGATTATCCCATTATTCTGTGTCAACTAAAGCCTTGAAATGCTAACTTTCCCACAATTTCGTGATCTTAACATTTGCTGCTTGACTGTTAATTAAGTATGTATATATATATTGTAATGATATATAAATATGTCGTTACATTAAATTAAAATAAAATCTTAAAGTTCGCAAACAAAAATAAAATCTATTAAAAAGGAAAAAAAAACTAAACGCTAAAATTAAAATGTTTGTTAAACGTATATATTTGCACAGATTCAAAACTTTAAAAATATTTTTTAAAAAAAAATAATAATAAATAAGTATTTGAATGTACTTTTTTATAAAACAGTACAAGATTTAAAAATAAAAAACAGGTATTAATTAATTCCTGTAATCTGTAAATGGAAATGATTGTTTATTAATTGAAAAAGCAAGCTAGCCTTGGGCTCTTGGGTAATTAAAAAGTCAGATGAAAATTAGATAAGGAATAAAGAATTAGCTTGTCCAATATAGAAGAAGCAAATAAAGGCCCGGACCATAACGAAAAAATGGAACAGTGACGTTTTTGTTCGTGGAATCCATAGGAGGATTATAAAAAGAGAAATATTCAGTTTCCTGAGAGTTCCAACTTGATTTGGTAAGAAAAAGTGGTAAGATGCACTTGCCATTCTCTCTCACTGATTTAAAAAATGAAAAGACTGTGATACCATGAACCAGCTAATACCAGGATTGTTCCAGCTAAGGCTGCCTTCAGACAAACCAGGTTTCAAATAAATTCTCCATGGAAATTAATACCAGGACTGGGAGCTCTTCTACTGTAAGCTATATGAGCTGAACAATTGTTAAAATCATTAAAATTAATTAAGAACTTTCGTCAAGAGTTGACAAGTTTAATAAACAAGCTAACCTAAATTTTGAATGGACTTTTATCTGATTTTTGTAAGTTTTCAGATCAATTAATAATATTTAATTTTATATGTTTTCCGATTGATAAACATCATTTCCATTTTTTTCTTATTGTATAAATTATTTGTTGTTTAAATTTTAAATGAGGAAATTTAAGTTGTGTATAGACGTTGCATAGATTCGTTAGTGGTTAATTATGTTGTAGGTTTCACATTTGATTAAAATATATAGGTCACCAATGTCAATGCAAGTAAGTTATGATGAATACCATTGGGTTTCTTGTATTCCCTCTGCAATTGACGGTATCAATGATTTTGTATTTTGATCGGTTGTGTTTATTTTGGAATGTTTTTAACCGTGGAATCTGTGCAGCTGATCTATGCTCAACATTATAAACAAATTGTATAAAATTCATCTGTGCAAACATATCTAAATGTTAAATTTAAGTCAGGCATGAATGGCTATATAGATTTGTAACATTATATATATAGTTTAAGGGAGGGTAATCTTAGGTTATTCATTTCGTAATTGAATTGGTTCAATGGATTGGATATATTTGTGTAATTAGTAAATGTAGCAGGAGATCTGCTATGTGCAGGATTGCATATATATATGCCACACACCTTCTGTTTGCCTATGTATGGATTGGTAAGCCGGTAAAGTACCACAGTACATTCCTATGGAGTTTTTTGTTTATTGTTCTACTCGCCAACACATGTAGCATTCCTGTTGGTGGAGAGACAATGTCTTCTCTAACTCTACTTACTGTTCAGATGTACATTCCTGACAGTATAGTATTTTGTGTTGTCATATTTTCATGCTACATTTGAATACATAAATATATCAGATGGATTGACACCAGTTTGACTGCGAACTTTTGGCCTAAGGTTAAATAAGGGAAAGAATATTTTCTTTTCAAATGCAGATCTATGTGGTCGATTCATACTTGACCCAGTAAATAAAATATTAAACTCATTGCAATCTAATTAAATGTAAAATTAAAAGTTAATATAAAAATATAAAATGTTAAATTTATTCCTCAAAATTTAAAATGATTCAAAATTTATATGTGCGTAAATAAATATTTTTATGTCTTAATAACTGACAGTGGCTTTTATTTTTTTTATATTTAAGATATAGGTTATATTTTCTAATCTCTGCCACTCCCTGAGCTAGTGACTTGGGCTAACGATCTGAATATTTAAATAAAGTGGAATCTTAACAGCGCGTATCTGCCTACTTTATAAATTTTTCCAGGCTCAAATGCCTAGATGGCACCCTGGTAGTTACAGATATGATTGACTGCTGTCTCCACTTTTTTTTGGATCATTATAATATATATATATATATATATATATATATATATATATATATATATATATATATATATATATATAATGGAAAAACTTGTTTAGCCTTAGGGAATATCAGTTAATAGTAATTGATAGTCTCTTAGTAATATGAAAGCTAAAAAAGTTATGTCTGTTTACAGGGATATAATCTCCCTTCTATTTTTTATTTAAATAACAATCCATGAAAATATTTAATTTTAATAAAGACTATGCTAATAGCTCTAAACAACCTTTGTTTCTTATAAATGATACAAGAAAAGTCATTTTAATCATCTTTATTTAGAACTGTCAACATCATCAAACCAATTTCAAGCTAAAGTTCTCTTCAGTCAGGGGTTAAGATACTGGATTCAAGAAACCATCTCAAGCTGTGCATCATATGGACTTGAATTTCATTCAAATATATTATATATTAATAAGCTTAGCAATATAATTTAGCTAAAGTCCCTAACAATCAAATAATAATACTAATAAAATCAAGTCATATATTACATGACTTATATAGCTTGCACTTACAAATATGTAAAATAAAGAGCATGGGTCAAGAAGCTTCTTTAATCATAAATGGTATAAGAGAATGCATTCACATCAACTTTATCAGACCAATTTCAAACAATGGCTCTTTTCAGTGAGCAGTTACGACACTATACTGAAAAACCATATAAATCTAACCATTTATCTAATGGTGAACCTTTTAATAAAAAGATCTGAAATTTTCAGACATCTACATGTCTTTAAATTCAGCTCTCCAACTGACGAAATCATATGAGTCTTAACTTAATTCATATACACCATAAAGAAAAATAATAATATTAATAAAATAAAATCTTATATCATATGACTTATATAGCTTTCATTTACAAGTATGTAAAATAAAGTGAATGTTAATAGCTCTAAACAAGCTTTTTTATAATATATGCTACAAGAGAAGACATTCAAATCATCTTTATCTAGGATTGGCCCACCACAGATCTATTTCAAGCTGTGGCTATCTTCAGTGAGGAGCTAGAACACCATATTCAAAAAATCCACTCAAGCTAATCTTTTATCAAATAGTTAACTCTTAATAAGAAGATCTGAAATTTTCAGACATCTACATGTCTTTAAATTCTGCTCTCCAACTGGAAAAATCATAGGGGCCTAAACTTAATTTATTTACATCATATATTGATGGGCCTAACAATTAAATTTATCCAAAAACACCGAACATCAAAATAATAATAGTAGTAAAATCAAGTCGTTTAACACATTACTTATGTAGCTTGCATTTATAAATATGTAAAATAAAGAGTGGGCTAATAATTCTAAGCAATCATTAAATTAAACTTATATAGATCTGTAGAAGTTAAAAATTTTGCATAATGTCCAGCAATATTTTTTTATTCATTAATCAATAAAGAGGTGTTGATGGACTCTACCAATACCTAAATTTTTATATATATGATTCTATAAAGACAGTGTTGGTATTATGAAACAATATCAAAATATATAATTAATAAATATATAACTTTTTTTACATAAAAATATAAAGTCTCATAAAATTATCTAACACGGATTTACAAATTCATTTTTAAATTCAAGGTAAATTCTAAAAGCTTCTCTTACTCATCATTGGCAAGATGGTTTTACAATTAAGTAATATTTGTTATTTCAATTTCTTATTTGGTTTTCATAAAACATAGGATCAATTATATGTTTTATTTTTAAATGTATAATTTCAAATCGCCTCTTATTAATTTTAAATGACATATTTGCTTCCAATTCTTATTATTAGCTTTTATACATTTTTACATTTTTTTATTTATTTCATTTTGAGTAAGTGAGAAAAAATATAGAAATTGTGTCATTGCTTTCATGAAAACAATACTGAAGACTACATAATTGTCAGCTACAATTTTTTGACTTTTCATATAAGAAATTTGTGTACTGATCTGTAGTTATCTAAAGTGAATTTTCTCTTTACTTGGTTTTAGAACAGTTCTTTGACTCTATGAAAGAATACTGGAGTGATTAATCAATCAATTGAAAATTCTTCAAATTTGAAAATAGAATTTCTTGTAATGCACCTATGTAAATTATAAATTCAAAATGAAATCTTTTTCTGGAAACTTTTTGAGTTACTTGTCACTTCAATTTCTTCTTTGATTTTGAGAAAATAAGAAAGGATGGAAGTGTGGGAAAAGGGGTAGGGATTTTATGGATTTTTCATGGTCCATAATACTACCAAGTATTGACTTGCATATATAATTGACATGGACTTTTAAACAACTTCTTTTAGTATTTTTAAATTGACTGATTTCTCTTTGAATTTTTATTTTTTGTCCTAAAATTTTTAAGTTTCTTATTTCTTTTTTAAAAAGTGGGGATAGGGGAAGAGGAGAAGAGAAAGACAGTGAACTCTAGAAGTATTGTTGACTTTATAAAAATAATAATTCTCAGCCACATTAAATATAAAATATAAATAAAATCAGCAATCCAATTAAAAATAAACTAGCTGGCTTTAAAACATCAACAACAAATTAATACCAACATATAAAAAGCTTAAAATATGAATCTTCTGTCGTATTGATTTAGATTTCCACTGTCACCAAATAGTTGTTTATTTTTTGACTTCACAAAAATCTAAATATCAAAGGCATTATTTCATTTATTCAAAACTGAATAATTTATTATCAGTATGCAGGAACTATGCAAAACCTCTTTAAACTCCCAACTAATTTTATTTTTCTCCATCATAAATGACCCACTGTCTCTAAATGAAGATTGTAAAGACATTTGGTTTTATTTTGGTTTAAATTAAAAGCTAAATAATAATAATAATAATAATAATAATAATAATAATAATAATAATAATAATAATAATAATAATAATAATAATAATAATAATAATAATAATAATAA
Source organism: Epiperipatus broadwayi (assembly GCA_028023455.1). Classification (NCBI taxonomy): domain Eukaryota; kingdom Metazoa; phylum Onychophora; class Udeonychophora; order Euonychophora; family Peripatidae; genus Epiperipatus; species Epiperipatus broadwayi. The sequence goes on along the minus strand of JAQFVV010000197.1, from coordinate 1,261,275 downwards.
TAATAATAATAATAATAATAATAATAATAATAATAATAATAATAATAATAATAATAATAATAATATATGTAAACCTACAACTATGAATTACCCATGTAAACACAGCAATCCAAGTTATGTAAACTCTTGTAACCCTTTAAGGTAAATAAAGCTTGCCGTTGAAACATAATAATAATAATAATAATAATAATAATAATGATAATGATGATGATGATGGTGATGATGATGATGATAAGAAGAAGAAGAATTACAATAAATGCCTCTAAGTCTGGTGTTTTCAATGCTTTCTTAATCAAAACATTTTAAACAATATGATCAGTGAAGAATTAAAAGTTTATTTTTATATTAATTTTTAACAACTTAAATAATGTATTTATTGTAAGGCTGGTATGAGGAAAATGTTTTTTTCTTTTTTATCTTTTAGATTTCTGTTGGATTTTTGAAGTCTTTATGAATCTCCTATTTGGGTATATAAAGTATGTTGCTTCTTACATTTAATGATTAATTATATCAGATATCTTTGGTGACATAGATGCAGTGTTTAAACTCCTAGAGACCTGAACAGCCATTTTGAATGTCCAAAAAAAATTACAGGACATATACTTTTAAATGAAATTTCTAATTTATTACAATATATATATTGTAATGGAACCTATAATTCAGAACCTCACTTGGATGCTCCAAATGTAATGGAACTTAAGGTAGCCCATGTTTGGGTAAGCCAAATGTAATGGATCGTACTCGCTACATTCCATTTAAATTGAAGAAAGACAAAATTATCCCGGTTATATAAATAATGTAATGGAAACTATATAGTAGCTCATAATTAGGCAAGTTAAATATAATGGAATGTATATGAGTTATTTCTTTTATATTAAAGAATGAAGAAAAATAAACTTGTTCCAATTATATTTTAATAAATTGTTTAAATTGCCCTCCCAGCTAGCTTTATATAAAACAAATCTAAAATCATACTAATCAATGAGATCTTTCATTATAATTTATCTTTTAGGTTGATGTGACTAACTAATCAAATATATATATCAAAAATAAAGGGACTTTTATTAAATTCAAATATACACATCTACTATAAAAATTTATGTACCTCTAAATATGTGTATGAAAAATAATATATGTAAGTGACCTACAAACCAAGTAATAAAATGAAATAAGAAATTATCTTTTATTAAGTCGTAAATTCAATTAATTTACTAATAATTTTGGCATTAAGAAAATAAGACTAATATAGTATCGATCTTTAAATAATTACAAAGGCATTATTTATAAAAATAAATAGCACATCTTTATTTTATGTTATCGTTTGACTTTAAATAATATTAATATTTCAATATTAATATAAACAATAAATATATAAAGACATATTTCTGCCTAATAGTTATAATATAAAGATACTAATTAATATATAGTACCTCAACTTATAAATTATATTTTCAGATTTTAAAATTATTTAAATATTTATCTTAAACATCATCTGTTATACGTTTAATGTTATAATAGAACAAGACGCTTAAATTGATCATTCACAAACGTTACATTTTACAATGAAAAATAAAAATAAACAAAAAAAAAAAATATATATCAATCTCAAAAATGTATATCCACACATCATTCATATAAATATATAATTATTAAATACCTTTTTAAAAGTTCACTTAGTTGATTGTCCTTTTTAAGAATTAATTTAGTCCATGAGTTTTTTCATCTGTATATTTTATTTTTTATTTTTAGAATGCATTCTATTAAAAGAACGACGAAACAATTTCATTAAAGAAGATTATTAATTCTTAAATATATGCATATTTTATTAAAATGTTAAATCCAGTACATCAATTACGATTACTTCCAGATTAGAATTAAATTGACGATAATACATTTAAGATAGCTATGCCAGCTTTTAACTCCAGACGCGATGAAATTTATACGTTGAAATTTTTAGTTGTTCCATTGAAAAATTGCTTTAGAATATATGAAAGCGATGATGATGATGCAGCCCTAGCTGCGATATATCCTTATTACCCCGTCATAATTTATATGTTTATTACAAAATATATACGTTACTTCAGTATTTTAAAATGGTAAACTTTAAAGAAATAAAATGTAATAAAATTCTATCCTTCAGTTGTTTGTTCTATATCCCATTTTTATAAGCAATAATCCTAATAATGGCTTCCTTATTATTGTCGCGTGGTTTTATGCCAGCAGATGCTATTTTAAAACTCATGTTATATGTATGTTCTCTTTTACAACAATTAACATCAAAATAAAAATAAAATATTAAGTATACATATAAAAAGTATCAAATCGAAAATTTAACATCTTTTAAAATATACATAAATAATTATTTATTGCATTTAGTAATCATTGCAAATAAAATACTTTTTTCCTTTTTTATCAACAATTTATATGTCCTTATTTATTTCAATAATTAAATATTTATAATGATGTACTATCGATATATATAAATAAAATAATAACTTAAAATAATAACTATATTTAATAAACATAAAAGAAAAATTTAAATATTTCATATATAAACTTCAACTTAAAGAGATTTTTTTTTTTAATAACAAATAACAAATTTTTAAAATATAAATATCGACCTATTGATATTTACAATTCCCTCAAATCCACCGAAAAAAAAATGTCTTTGCAAATAACTAATTAATTATGAAATATCGAAAAACTTCTCAAATTTGTAATCTTTCTAAGGACTAACATGGTTTAAAGAATATTATTTTTCTTATTAATAACCACATTCATTTATTTATATCTATCTCTCAGATCATCTAGATATTTGTCCAAAAATTTTTTTTTAAAAAATATATAATAATCAAAAGTGCCTTTTCAATTCTTCCTGTAAAGAATTTCCAGTATGTTAAACTTTGTGAAAAAGTTTGCCCTAATTTACAAGATTTTCATATAGCATTTTGGTATAACTCAATTGCTTTTGAATAATTTTGAGATAAGTATCTAAAGATTTTGCTATGAACTCCTTAGATTCTACATCTATATCCTTTACATAAATAGTAACTTGATCATAAGCACTAACATAACTCTTAACTTTATCAATAATAGTTGCTATTTTATCAGATAATCTTACTTTTCCTTTGACTATCTTGATAAACATCATTGACTTGAGTAAGTCTTTATTTTACTTATTCTAGATTCAATTAAAAACAATTCTCTGGATAATTTTGAATGGTATTCATTCAAATTTTCTAAATAATCCTTTAAAAATCGCAAATCAGTGTGATATAATTTCAACATTAAAGAACTCTTGAAAATCATTTTGTTTTACAACAATAACATTATTATATTAATTATTTTCAGTTTAACTTTAGGTTTACTTAAATTTCTTTCCTTAGTTATATTTTCTTGAAGAAAATCTTTATTATTTATCTTTCTATCTATAACTTTAAGTTTAACTTTAGCTTTTCCAATATCTTTCATAAAATCTATACTTCTTTTAAGATAATTTATTTTAAACTTATCTCTACTCATTTCTTTGAATTTTACTTTAATTTTCTTCATATTTTTACTGGTATAAATTATCTCAAGAAAATCTATTTTAATTTTCTCTTTACTTCTGAATTTAAGTTTTATTTTGACTTTGCCTAAATCTCCATTTGGATCAATTTCTACTTCCATAAAATTTACATTACATATTATATTGTTAATTCTTGTAAAGAATATTTCTTTGTAAATATTAATTTTTGTATAAACGTTTCCACAATTAATGGTACATTTTTGAACTAGATTTTGCATTTTATCTTTAAATTTATTACTGGTATTATCCGTAATCTTTAGTAATTCATTGTCTAATAACTTTAGATATTTTTCACCTAAAGAATTTAATTTTATTTCTACAGATTCATCAATTCTTTTATCCTCACTATAGTATTCATCAAAATTTTCATCAACTAATTCAAGATTTTTACTACAGATTTTGTCAGACACATTTAATTCTTTCAGTTCTTCATCAACTTTTGTGTCTATACTCGTAACACTATCATCTACCAGAGTTTTTGATGCAACTTTTAATTCTTTAGAAAGATCATCAGCATTGGTTTTCAACCCAGCTTTAAATTCATCAGAGTTGCTTGTTAATGCGTTCATCAGTTTCTCATGATTGGTTTTTATCTCAGCTTTAAGTTCATCTTTTAATTCATTAGAGTTTATTTTCATCTCAGCTCTAAGTTCATCAGAATTTATTTTTAAGTTGGTTTTTATCATAGCCTCTAGTTTATCATATTGAGACTCTAGTCTCTCAAAATGTTTGTTCATCATAGCCTCCAGTTTTTCCACAAAATTCCTCATATCAAAATTACCACTAACTGGCATTTTATTACTATTGTTATCCATTATTATTAATAATACAATATTATATACTCATAAAATAAAATCTAAGATATATATATATATTTATTTCTATATAGTAACTATCACAGATCAAGGGCTCACCATCTCCAATCATTATTCCAACAAGCAATTTTTTAACTAAAAATACAAGCCTTTTTAATCTTATAATGCATAATAGCTATCTGACAATCTAAATTTTACTTATTTGAACTCATGAACTTCTTGGCTTAAAAAAAAAATAATCTTATCTATCACCATAACATCAACAAATTTCTCTAAAATATATATATGCAGAGAGTAACAACTGATATCACTAAATAACATTTATTTATATTTAATGATAATAAATATTCTACACTTATACTGTATTAAAATGTGGATACTTCATATCAAATTCAATATAACCTTGAAATATTTAAACTACAACTAAATGTTCACATGCCTTAAAATAACTAATTTGATAATATAGTGAGACAACTTTCTCATTCAAAATAATGGTAGTTAAATATAAAATACTTAAATCGATACCTATAAATTTTCTGGACTTTAATACTTAATACCATTTTATACACATAAAAAAAAAATATATTCACTTCACTTATTATTAACTTTTGTGCTCGAAATATTTTACTAAAATTGTACTAATGCAGTTTACTACTAACAAATATTCACTAATTGAATTTCATGTTTAAAAGTCACTTACAAAAAAAAATAAAACATCGATATGTTTGTTTTCAAACCCTAATTGATAATCAATGTAATAGATTATTTGTTACAAACAATAATCAATTAATCAAACTCTTAAGTTTGGTGTTATATATTTAAGTTATATACTTATCTATTCCTCCAAAGATCCGACAGATATTGACAACCAAAAGATTGATTAGCACTTCACAACTTTGATGTAGATAAAAGAATTCAATCATTACTCCCAAAGCATACAATGTTTCATGAACACTTAGATGACTATCACATTTCATTCTATCCTATCTACTACAACCCATAATAATTTTTCTTAGAACACCATTACACTACCCTGCTTATATTTAAGTCTTAGGGGCTATTATTTATAAATATTTCCTTGCTCATCTTTGGGAGACTTAGAGGCAAATATTATACTTATATTAAAATAATTATATCTTACTCTCTCTGGAGTTTTAAAGATAAAATCATGGCAGGACTACTGTTAACTGCTTCATGATAAATAATAATAAACATCAAGATTTGGGTTGGAGCAATGAATGAGACTAATCAATCACAAGTGACATGAATGCATCACATCCTCAAGATAATAACCAAAATTCCCCACTCAACATCAATACCTGCAACAGAACCAACCAAACTCCAACAATCAAATATCCCATCCAACCTTCAAAATTATAGATTTTCTACAACTCAAACTTTCCAAATATGTACAAAATTATTATACTTTAATTCAACACCATCAATATACTTTTTAAATTGAAATTAAACTGCTTCATGACTATATTTATCTTTCATCACTAAAAAAAAAATACAATAATATTAACCATCACCATCTAAACATAAGGCTAAAATATTTCCATTTATATATAAAAAAAATTAAACACACAAAAATGCTTCTCTTTCTTTAAACCATACATCTCATATTAATATATATACTAGACATCTTAATCTCAAGTATGTGGGGTATTTCAAGCCCTAATTAGCTTATTTCTAGCCCTAGTTGTTGCGCCAAATGTAATGGAACCTATAATTCAGAGCCTCACTTGGATGCTCCAAATGTAATGGAACTTAAGGTAGCCCATGTTTGGGTAAGCCAAATGTAATGGATCGTACTCGCTACATTCCATTTAAATTGAAGAAAGACAAAATTATCCCGGTTATATAAATAATGTAATGGAAACTATATAGTAGCTCATAATTAAGCAAGTTAAATATAATGGAATGTATATGAGTTATTCCTTTTATATTAAAGAATGAAGAAAAATAAACTTGTTCCAATTATATTTTAATAAATTGTTTAAATTGCCCTCCCAGCTAGCTTTATATAAAACAAATCTAAAATCATACTAATCAATGAGATCTTTCATTATAATTTATCTTTTAGGTTGATGTGACTAACTAATCAAATATATATTTCAAAAATAAAGGGACTTTTATTAAATTCAAATATACACATCTACTATAAAAATTTATGTACCTCTAAATATGTGTATGAAAAATAATATATGTAAGTGACCTACAAACCAAGTAATAAAATGAAATAAGAAATTATCTTTTATTAAGTCGTAAATTCAATTAATTTACTAATAATTTTGGCATTAAGAAAATAAGACTAATATAGTATCGATCTTTAAATAATTACAAAGGCATTATTTATAAAAATAAATAGCACATCTTTATTTTATGTTATCGTTTGACTTTAAATAATATTAATATTTCAATATTAATATAAACAATAAATATATAAAGACATATTTCTGCCTAATAGTTATAATATAAAGATACTAATTAATATATAGTACCTCAACTTATAAATTATATTTTCAGATTTTAAAATTATTTAAATATTTATCTTAAACATCATCTGTTATACGTTTAATGTTATAATAGAACAAGACGCTTAAATTGATCATTCACAAACGTTACATTTTACAATGAAAAAAAAAAATAAACAAAAAAAAAAAAAATATATCAATCTCAAAAATGTATATCCACACATCATTCATATAAATATATAATTATTAAATACCTTTTTAAAAGTTCACTTAGTTGATTGTCCTTTTTAAGAATTAATTTAGTCCATGAGTTTTTTCATCTGTATATTTTTTTATTTTATTTTTAGAATGCATTCTATTAAAAGAACGACGAAACAATTTCATTAAAGAAGATTATTAATTCTTAAATATATGCATATTTTATTAAAATGTTAAATCCAGTACATCAATTACGATTACTTCCAGATTAGAATTAAATTGACGATAATACATTTAAGATAGCTATGCCAGCTTTTAACTCCAGACGCGATGAAATTTATACGTTGAAATTTTTAGTTGTTCCATTGAAAAATTGCTTTAGAATATATGAAAGCGATGATGATGATGCAGCCCTAGCTGCGATATATCCTTATTACCCCGTCATAATTTATATGTTTATTACAAAATATATACGTTACTTCAGTATTTTAAAATGGTAAACTTTAAAGAAATAAAATGTAATAAAATTCTATCCTTCAGTTGTTTGTTCTATATCCCATTTTTAATAAGCAATAATCCTAATAATGGCTTCCTTATTATTGTCGCGTGGTTTTATGCCAGCAGATGCTATTTTAAAACTCATGTTATATATATGTTCTCTTTTACAACAATTAACATCAAAATAAAAATAAAATATCAAGTATACATATAAAAAGTATCAAATCGAAAATTTAACATCTTTTAAAATATACATAAATAATTATTTATTACATTTAGTAATCATTGCAAATAAAATACTTTTTTCCTTTTTTATCAACAATTTATATGTCCTTATTTATTTCAATAATTAAATATTTATAATGATGTACTATCGATATATATAAATAAAATAATAACTTCAAATAATAACTATATTTAATAAACATAAAAGAAAAATTTAAATATTTCATATATAAACTTCAACTTAAAGAGATTTTTTTTTTAATAACAAATAACAAATTTTTAAAATATAAATATCGACCTATTGATATTTACAATATATATATATATATATATATATATATATATATATATATATATATATATATATATATATATATATATAAATATATATATATAAAGTGCAAATATAAAAGAATGTAATAAAGCTGATAAAATAGTCATTACCAAAAAAAATAATTAATAAAGGAGATTTTTTATATTTTTAAATATATTTATTTTTACATTGGTTCACAAATTCTCAATTTTGAAAGGTATAACTTAAAATTACAATTTCATAGACAGCTTTATCACATGTGTCTCAAAATGCTGAAAAAATGATATATAATATGTCTTACCTGAGATAATTTTTCTATGCAAAAATTACAACAACAGTGTGATTGGTAACTTCGATTTTTACTAGCTGCCCCACATGTTCTACTTTTGCAACAGAATATATGCTAGAAATGTTTGCTTGTCCTTGCATGCAGGTAACTATTACAAATGTGTTTGGTTTTTAGTGGGGGAAAAAAATAACAGGAATAATTTACAAGATGTTGAGGACTTTAGTAAATTATAATGCAATGTATAGTATAGTATAATATTATTATATATTACTTTTATTATATTATATTAGTAAAAAATAGTGTGTGACCTAAAATGTGTATAATTTTCAACTAAATAAAATGTACTCAAAAAATAAATATCAAGCAAAAATTTTTCCAAGATAAAATGAACAAGAAAAATCAATAAATATCAAAATAAACAAATTTATTATGAGCACTGACTATATATGTGTGTGGGAGATGAAATATGAGAGTGGATGTTACTGGGTATATGATGAGTGTAGATGTGCATGTTTTTATATTATTCAAATGTATTGTCTAAAATTCTATCATATATATATATATTGTTTTCTATATGTATATATCAAATTCTATCGTGTGTATATATATATATATATAATAAAAAGTAGGTCACAAAACAAATTGAAGTAAAAGATTTTACATTTCAAATGTGCTTTTTATCTAAAAGTTTATCGTTTTTATAAAAGAGTTCTAAAACTATGTCAGAAAAATATTTAAAAAAATATTTTTATATTATTTCACCTGTATTATATCATATATATATACATATATATATATATATTACTTTTAATTATATTTAATTATAGAAAACAATAATAATAATAATAAAATAATAATAAAACGAATTCAAATACTCACAGAATCATGTCTAAATGTTAGCATCAATTTCAAATTTCACTCCAATTATGAAGGCATCAAAAGTCATTATTATTGTAAATAAATCCAAGAATAATCCTTATACCTTTTTGATATAATCTTTTTTTTATTTTTAAGCATTTAACTTTTTTTTACAGAAAAATTTGTTTCTACTAAGAGGGCTTATAAAAGCCCTTATGTAAATGAATGTAATTATTATGTTGTAAAACAAGTTCAATGGATCATAAATCATATTTACAGTCATTAAATCTAAAAAACAAAAGAAAAATAAAAAAATTAAAAATTGTATTTTACATAAACTTTCATAAAAAGTCCAAATTTTATCGTAAAAATAAAAGTTAGGGCTCATTTTAATCATAACAAAATGGCAGATTGAAGGATCTGAAAACCGAAAGGGTCCTACTTACCAATTCCACACAAACTCAGTTGAAAGTCTAAATTTTTGTTCAAGGGCTCGCAGAGGCACTTTGAGCTCAAAGGGCTTAAAGAAGAAATAGGGAATATAGATAGTCAAATAAATCAATAACAAAATTTGTTTTTTACTTAAATACAAATTAGAATAAAACTGATAAATTTCACAAAACTTGAATTAACTTTGAAATAACAAGATATCACAAGAAGGTTAAATAATGACAAATCAATCTAAAGTTACTCTTCCAATAATTTTCCTTTGCATCATAGCTGATGACCCACATTTGAAAGACTGTAATTCTTATTTGACATTCTTGATAAGATTGTTAAATTATGTTACCATAGAAATTTGTGAAAAAAATTTTTTTTTCAGTAATGATGTAGAATTCTATGAGTCAACAACTTTCTTAGAATACTAATGGTTAGATATCTGAAATCACAAGGTCAAATTAAACACATAAGATTTATCTTTACTTTTCACTGAAAAAAGTAAATGAAAATATTAAAGCCTATAAATGAACAACAGAAGTTTTATTTTTAGATTTCTTTATCAAAACAAAAACAATCTTCTGACAATATAAATGAATAATAGTAACTTTATTTTTGAATTAATTTCTAAAAAATAAAAAAATGTATTTATTATAGCAATGAGAAAATGTTTCACTTTCATGTTTTATTTACTGTTGTATTTTTTTAACTATTTATATAGCTATATTTTACATACGTATAGTAGTCTGAATCTTAAACTATTTAATAAGTTATTTCAGTAGTATATCACTGTTTCAAAATAAAACAACTATATCGGTAGATACTCAAGTTTATAGGTAGCAAAAAATTCCACTGAAATGAAAACTGCATCTTTCTCTTGAAATATATATTTATTTTCATTGAAAAAATGATGAGTCATTTTTCATGGGAATACATTTATTTTAGTTTATTATATGACTTATGTCAATATTCTTTCAGTGATTTAAAAGCAACACTAGTTTTGTTTAACATAATGAAATGAAATAAAAATTTGTAATGATGATGATGATGATAATAATAATAATAATAATAATAATAATAATAATAATAATAATAATAATAATAATAATAATAATAATAATAATAATAATAATAATAATAATAATAATAATAATAATAATAATATTAAACTAATAAGTAATTGAACAATGATTTCAAACTTAAACTTGCTCTTTACAAGAAATAAAACCATATATTAAATATGTAAATCGACTAGATCATTACAAACAATATCTTTTATTATGTATGTGTAACTGGCTGGACAAAAAGGATGGGGGAGTAACTCAAAACCAAACACATCTTACAATGTTCAGATCAAGGATATTTGGGTAGGACACTGGAATGATGGAATGAAATGTATAACCTATGATTGCATCTATCCTCTGTAGACTAGCACTTCACTTATTTATTAAATCTAGATGTGGTTTGGGTTAGATCATCGACATCTCACCTCTTTCTGGCTCTATTATGCCACAATTTTTCAAACTCAAGTAGGATTTGCCTTCAACTCCCTTCAGGGATAAACCTGTCCAAAATACTAACTATTGCACCTCTATATAGGATTCAATTGGTTTAAATATTCACCCAACTATCCTTCAGTATTATTATATAAGAGTGAGGTATTGTGTGTGCATATTCCAGTATATAGGTTAATTGGTGAATAAAAATTGATTTTAATAAACTAGAGACCAATTTAATATGAACAAATTGTATAACATCTATTGAGTAACAAAAAACAAAGTTAAAATTAAAATATTTTAACAATATAAAAACAGTACAATTATCTGTCAAGGGTGGATTTCTACCATATTAATAACGGAATATATTTCCAATTCCAAAACCCAACCCAATGGTAAAAATTCATGACCTGGCACTAATTATTTACAAAGGCAAAAAAAAATAAAATAAAAAATAATTTAGTATGACCATGAAACTGCCTAGCTAAATTAAGTTTTCCACTGGCATATTTGTAGTAGGATCAATATTCAAATCAGGTTAACAATGTTTGATCTTCTTGAGGACACCTCTGCCTATATGTGAATTCCTATTGTTGACAGCAAAGAGCATCCATTGAGAAAGATTAGTCACACACTGAAAAATATAAATATAATGATTATTAATTAACAAGCAATAAATAACATAAATTCTGCCCTGTAGTAAGTGTCTTCATTTCATATGGAATAATATTTAAAATCTTACCCTTATCTCATATTATGATAATCAATCACAAGTCACTATGAAGAGAATGCCTCCTATTCTGCTTTGATTTAAATTAGACTCTTCAAACATATAAACTTTAAATGTTTACGCACCCAAGTGTGAAAATAAAAAAAAAAATTATATATATATATATATATATATATATATATATATATATATATATATATATATATATATATATATATATATTATATATATATTATTAAAACATATAATACGTTCAGAATTCCATTAAATTATCTTGATTAATGTTCTTGAGTTCAGCAAATATCCTTCACATACACAGTCAATTTTTTACAGACTCCTCCCCTTAGGTAATAATAATGATCACATGTTGATATGTCTGCATGATATGCTCCATCAATTTTCTCTTATTCCATATATAGGAATTTCATGTTGGAAAACAGGTGTTCCTTTAGGCATTGTAAGAGTAGGTAGAAGAAATCATTAACCTTCTATGGTCAGAATAATTACAATCTGCCCTATGGCCCTAATAATTTAGTCATCATACATTGCACTGTGATTTGTAATATAATTTAAATTTTACCTAATTGTAGTTTGGTGATTAGTTTTTAGAAACAACAAGAAATTAGTTCATCATTTTGTTTAGCTGCTGACAATATTTTATTCTCTTGTTTGCATTTGAATAAAACCTTTGTTTCTCTAATATCAATCTGAAATGAATTTCTTTATTTCATTAAGCTGCAAAAATTTACTTGTCCTCTCTTATTTCAAATATCAATTTTAAATTTTGTAGCATTCAAAATTTTACTTTTACAATGTTGGATTTTTATTGTGAATACATTATTTTCAAAGATGAAGGATGTAAATTGGATTTGATTTTATACTGAGCATGGTTTCTGGTATCTGGTATGTTAAATCTTTCATTTTTTTCTACAATGCTGCAGTTTCCTATTCTTGTGAATGTTATATTGGTAATAATCTATTTAAGTAATTACATAATGTTTTAATTTCATTTTTTCATACTTGTGTGCCCAGTGACTAGCTTGACATTAGGTCATCACTATGCTTACTTAATCTTGGTTTGCATTATTGTATTATTTAATTTATGATTTACAACACGTTGCCTTATATATATATATTATGTGTGTGTGTGTTTGTGTGTGTGTGTGTTTAGTTGATTTTTTTAAAAGTGTTCAGTTCAGATTCCTTACATTAAATGGGATTAATTCTTCATTGTATATAGAAAAATTAGTTTATCATGACATTTGTTATTTTAATATTTAGCAAAATAAACATATATATATATATATATATATATATATATGTATATATATATAAATCTCTCTCTATATATATGTATATATATATATATATATATACAGAGAGAGAGAGAGAGAGGTTGAGTTTAAGTTTTGAATAGACTTGATTTGGTGATGTATTTTAATATAGGCTGGTTTGATAGGATTGTGAGCTACCCTTCCAATTCCCCTATCCTTACAGGATTAAAATTTCAACTTATAATTAAACTCCTAACACTTAAATAATGTAAGTACATATTTAATGTTGGATTGTATGTTTTCAAATGAAGGGTTATAAAGCCTGTCTCTTTATTTTTCTTATATTTCTTAGACTATATTCACATTACTTCTGGACTTCATTCTTTACTATGTAACATTATACTAAGGTGAGATTCTGATCTAAGGCTTTGTTTTTTATTCTTTTGGTGGCATTATGGTATGAGTGGTAATGTGTCTCTGCTGCAGAGGGAACATTGGTTTATCTGTCAGCCTATATACTGCTCCTTTTTGGAGATACTATTTTGAGGGTCTATCAAAATAGGATCTTCTATCATTCCATATGGATTAATTCCTATGTCTAAGTTAGTTGTAAGGTAACCCAGTGATTTCTTTTGAGTATGTATCAGTGTAGACCATCATAAAATTTAAATGACCCTAATCATGAATTTTTTATGTTAACTCACTTTTCTCTCATATTTCATCAATCATTTCTTTCTAACTTTTGGATTACATACAAATTAAGTTATTTATATTGTTCAAAATATAGCTCCAAATTTCTGTGGTTATATATGCCCCTAAAACTTCCTCTATGTTTATCCATAATGCATTTGGACCTTTATGTTTCATAATGGTGATTGGTCCTTCATATGGGTGGTATAATTTATGGTACTTGATTCTTGTTGTTTACTGATATGAGGAATCTTTATAAAGACCATATCTCCTATTTTAAAATTATATGGGGATCTTTTTGGGTTTGTATTTTTTTGATCAGCCTTATTCACAAGTCATTTATACACACTTTGTCTATCTTTTTCTATGTCTCCTTCAAGATGTAAGTGGAGGTTGAATAAATATAGTCTAATGGAAAAATTCAAACAATTCATTTACACTCAAGTTGATGTAACTGACTAGTCTTTATGCTCATTCTCTAGGTTAGTCCTAAACAAATGTCTGAGCTCCATTGTCTTTGGATGCTTCCTTTTTGTGTGTGTGCCATCATCAGTTGTGTTGTACATCCTTTTTTAGAAAACATCATATTAGGGTTCATTCTTTATGGGTGGCCCATTTATGTGATCCAAGTCACAATCCTTATATTCCATCCCTTATATTTGCTTTCTAAGCATTAGCATTTATATGCCTAATGAACATGAATGGGCTTTCTGAGATATTGCATAACTTATGGTACTGGATACCTTTCTGTTTAGTGGTGCTGCACTCTTTATAATGATCCAATAGTTTCTTATATTAGATCATCTTCTACATATTGGAATGTTTTTGTGTGCCATAATAGTAATCTAAGATGGTCAGACTTTTTGTCTTCATTTGACATTCCCAAACTGAGGTAGTTTAGTGGATCTGATAGATTTCTTTTGGAAAAGCCATTTGAGCTAATACTGACATGCTCTGAAGGCTGTCACTAAATTCACAAACCTCATGCTTTGAGTAAGTTTTGGATTCATGGTACTAGTAACTCACATTAATCTGGGTTGCATGGCTATGCACTTTGTCTGCATGGGGTTAAATCATGGGATCAATATCTGTATACTTGTGTTACTTTCATATATAGTTGGGATTATCTCTTCCAAGTTAAAACTAAGAGGATAATCTTCTATCTCAGGTATTGCTTGATATGGCAGAGCAGGTTATAAAGAGGGATCACTTATCCTATTAAGATCCTTCATGAAAATCTTCAGGTTGTCCCCTACATCATTCTCTTTCTTCTTAATATTATGGGGCTTTTGTCCCATCTCAATATTCTGAATCTCAATGGCTTGCATCTTCTAACATAGCTGACATTTAATAAGCATAGATCTTTGATTTATGGTTTCATTCATATGTCTGAGTTGATCAATGTGTCTCATTAATGTTTTCTATTACTTTCTACAAATTGCTTTGCTTAAGCTCATTTTTTTGTGTTGAGGTGATCTTGTCCACCAGATACATTAAGTTATGGCCCATGATTTCTAAGGTTTTGTCATGCATCTCTCATTTGATATTTTGCTCTGTACAAAGTTGATCCATCTTTGTGTGGATGTCTGGAAATACTTCTTGGATTTGACTTTGTGCTTTTCTTGGTGAGTACTTATTTTCTTCTTAAATCTTCATGACCTTGGTGCACTTTATCACAATTAATGTCCAATTGATCAATGATTGTGTACTTCAGTTCCTCAAATCTTTGTTGTTATCATGCATGCTTTTCATCTATATTTTTTCTCATTCCCCCTTCTGCTTGCTTCAGTTCAGCATTGTCTTTCTGGACACCACTTAAGTTTATGGACAGTTGCTCCATGTCTAAAGGCAGTCTTGTTTCTACAAATTTTACTTTCACTTTCAGAACTGCCTTCATATTATTCATGTTTTCTTTTATTTCTTCCTTTGCACTGTTGGTTTCCTTTTTTATACTGCTCATATTATTGATCAATTATTCTTTCATACCATTCATCTTTGTCATAATCACCTGGTATAATTGCACTATGGCCACTCCATTTTCCATAGCCTGTGCTACATTGGTTCTGGGTGCTTGAGCTACTTCATTATCTAACACTTATTGAATTCAAAGTGTTACTTGGTCTGTGATGTGTACCTATGGAGAGTTACTGATCTTGGTAATGGACTCCACAGGTATCTGCATATATGAAAACTCTTCCCATCAGTGAGCAACAGCATTTATACACAAGAGAGTCTATTTAATGTTTGTTCTAAGCTACAGAAAGCTGGTGTGAGATTAAATACTACAAGTCTACTTCAAAAATTATGTTTCTGGAACATGTTATAAATGGAGAAGTTAAATATCCAAAGATAGACAAGGTTAAATGCTGTAAAACCCCACTAATGTTAATGACTTATGAACGCTTTAGTCTTATTTAGTTTTTCAGAAGTTTTTATAAGATAAATTGCATATCATGATACCATTGTATTAATTGCTTAGAAAAGAATAGCAATGAAGATGGACTGAAAACAATGATAGAGACTTCAAAAACAACAAAAGATATTGAAACATCTTTTTATACTCTACTACAATAATCATAAAGTGATAACAACAGCAGGCATCAGGTGATTCAGAATATGGAGTAGAGATTGCTCTCTCACTGTAGATAAAAACTGCATTTAGTTAAGCTGTGTCAATAGATTTTGCTTTTAAAAATAAGTTAATATTGTGTGTGGATCTGAATTTACAATCTTACTACAGCATTACCATTATTAAGAATTTTAAGAAATCTGAAGCAAATTCCTAAGATGCTATCTAGTGTATGATTCACTGGATTAATTTGTTAGCCACTTATCACTTTTGCTGGATGCATGAGAGTTATAGATTCAATTAACAATTATTATGCATTCAAAAGGGTTGAATAGTCCATGAGTTGCAAATGGAATAAAATTACTTCAGTTATAATATACTGAAGAAATAAATAATACATTGATGGCTTAAAAATCGATCTGATTATGTGGAAAAGCATATTTAGATTCATTAGAATGTCTGGAAACATCTATTGGTTGTGTATTTACGACAGGTTCGATACTAATACCAATAGAAACCTGAAAGTGCTAGAAGTACTTTATAATCACTTAATATGAGGCATGGAATTTATCAGATGGTTAATTATTGTGCAGAATGTAAATCTATCACTAAGTTGTCTCAAAAAAGTTGAAATTCTGGCAAAGGTTACAAATGATCCATGTTTGTTCTATGAGTGATTCATCTTTTTAATCATGATAGACTCATATTCCAAATGGATGAAATATAATGTTGTGAAAATCTCTAGTGCATAGACCACTATTACAGCTCTAAATAAATTATTCACTAGTCAAGGATATCCTGAAACTATATAATAGATAATGAAACTAAGTTCATATCTAAGCACTTTATAGATTTTTTTGGCTGATAGGGTATTACATCGTTTTAACAATGTCATACTATCGGAATTGCATGGTTTAGTAGAAAGGCCATACAACAGCTTAAATTAATGCTAAATAGAATTTCAACAAGGATATTAATGAAGCATTAAATACTGCTTTGTTTTTTTTTTCAATATTACATACATTCTATGTCCACAAAAAAAAACATTGGCTGAAATGATAATCAATGTTATCACCAAGCAATAACTTTATTGGTGAAAACCTTTTGGATATCGAAAATGTGCATGTCAGTAAAAAAGTGAGATAAGAGATATTCTATAAAAAATGGCTTTCTGGAATGTTAATAAGGGTTATCATGGCAAGTGGGATTAATTCAGTTTGACAATAGAAATAAAATAAAGAGGCAAATTAATCACTTATTGATTTATTAGTTTGATCTGTCCAAGTCAGGGAATGAGTCAGGAAATGACAATGAAATTTATGTGCAACAAAGAGAGTACATGTGTGATGCAAAACCATGAAACACCAATGGATAATTAAATGAAAGAAAATTATTTATTTGAGGTAAATATGCAAACAGACGATTGAGCAAAGAATATTTATCAACAAAATAGCCTCATCAAGAAGAAAATAATTGAACAGGAAAAACTAGAAGTGCCCAAAATCATGGCAGATATCACAGGTTACATGATTACGTTTATATAATTAAAGAGGATTTGAACACGAACTTTCAAGCTCCCTTTAGCTATCCTTTCTATCTCATACAATCTATACACATGACCATACATATGTGAAAAAGATAAATGATCTCCAATATATGTATTTCATGCTGAACGAGCCCTCATTAATTGCCCCAGATCATCATTATGTGCACATATCACAAAATATGTATATTGGAGATCATTTATCTTTTATACATGTGTGTGGCGTGGGTATTAGTTATATGAGGTAGAATAAATAGCCAAAGGAAGCTTGAAAATCTGTGTTCAAATCCTTTTTAATTACATATAATATCTGCGCAAATAAATTATACTTGCATTTATTCAAACATTAAAGATTACTTTGTGTAACTTTCTATAGTGAGGAAAGAGTTTGAATATTTGCCTAGGCATATGTACATATTTGAAATTGTAAACAAAATTCATTGTTAAATTATTGTAATATTAGTACAGAGAGTACATTAATAAATTTCTCTCTAATTAATTTATTATTAGTATAAAAAATTATGTATACTATAATATATTTGCATTCTAAAATGTATTAATAAGATTAAATTTGTGCAGGATTAGACAAATATACAAAATCCTGGAGAGAGGAAAAATTAACATGTTTTAGATTTGTTATGTTGTTGCGTCGTCGAATTAGTTCATCATGCATGTGTAAAGAACCAAAATTAATGGTAATACACATAATCATAAATTATATTAAATATTGATTTGTGTTAAGAAATTAGATTCACACAGACAGATATTAAGAAGTATTACTTGTTTACTTTTGATTTATTTATATATGTTTATTTTTTACAAATGAATGAACTTACATATTGTTAAGTCTTAAAATGCATATTGTTTTGTTTAATAAATTTTACTGATACTACATGACTGATATTATCAAAATACCCCGAAGAATACAGCAAAGGCCGAAGAACATTATTTTAGTTATTGTTTGCATCGAAATAACATAAGTGAGCATATGGCAAAGAGCATCTTTTGTAGTTAAGAACTGAAAATAAAGGCAATTTGGAAATATACAATACAAAGAGCATTGGATTATATTTGAGACCTTATAGAGAAAATGTTTGTTCATTAAATTGTATTACGTTTCAGTAATTTATTTATTATTATAGGTATTGAAAGGCTAGTCTGCAAGTGGGGATGATATATTTGGTTATTTCAGATTAAATAATGAAAGAAATAAGCACCCTTGGAAATCTTATTTCTATTTTGTATATTTTATTGATATTTTAGTTTATTTTGTCGCTAAACATATTGATGGCAAAATGAAAATGCGTATCATTAAAATTACAATCCGATCAAAAGAAACAGAAAGAAAATGTTAGGGATCTGCCTTACATCATACTATCAAAGATATTCCTTCTCAAAATATAACACTGTAAAGTCTAGTACTGTAGTGACTTGATAAATGAATATTAAAAGTAAGAATATGATAGTTACAAATAAAATACATCTCTAACGTTATTCAATGATTTAGAAATGTGAAAGATAAAAATCCCAAACACAAATTGTGCTATTTAAAAGTATCAAATAAACTCATATTAAGTTAATATATTTTAAAATATATAAAGAATTTATCATGAATTTAATAATATACCATTGATGCTGTTTGTATTTTGAAATTTTTTTTAAAAAATTTACTTAATAAATTATTTGTTATTAATTTGAAAGTAGTTTTTAATCACAAAGGGATAAAATAATCACATTGAAAAAGAATTATGCTCACCTTGCTCTGGAATTAGTTAGTAAAAAAATGTTGTGAGCTGATATGGAAGATAGAGAAGTGTGAGACAGATATTTGATACAAATAAATGATGCAATTATGACGGTAATGATGATATCAGGTACATATGTAGTTGTAAGTATCATTTATTCTTATTTCATCTTGGTTGCTAAGCTATTTAATTATTTTTTCACATTTATTTAAAAGAAAACATATTTGACCATGAATGAGTTCAAGTGACAACTCATTTAAGTATATATGAAACCCGTTGACACTAAAATAGAGAATGAATAATTAGCTTTTTATAAATGAGAGTGGTTAAACTATCTAAAAGAAGTGAAAAATCATTGAAATTCTTGAGGAAATTATTTCTATATAATGTTTTAAAATAATTATCCTGATTAAACAAAAGCAAAACCATACTATGTTGAGTTAATTTCTTTCATAATATCGAGAATCATATATTTTCTCTTTGTTCTTTATCTAGTAATAATTTCTATTCCTTTTTTGTTTGGACTTTCGATTATTTTGGTACTATTTCTCATGGTTACCATAAATGATGTTTTAAGCAATTTGATTATTTTCATATTATATATATATATATATATATACAAAAGACATATTTTGTGGGTTCATCCCTGTTAAAAAAAATTAAATATTGATAAACATAGGTATGAGTAATCGTCGCATCAGTGTTAGGAGAGATGAGCATGCAATGCAGCTAAACAACACATCATCAGCAGCATTCTCACTCCATACTATAGATTCAGGTCATAAAATTGATTTTTATAGTAGCAGGATCATATCCAGATGTGATAATCTCTACCAGTGCAAAATTAGAAAAGCCATTGATATACTTAAATGGGCAGATTATATCAATAAGTGAAAAGATACATGTAAACTACCTCCTATTTGGAAAGATTTTTTTAAAAAAACATTCTTAATTTAACATTTTTGCTATTGATGGAACTTTAATGTTTTTTTTTTTTCAAATCAGCAATTGTATCACCTCTACAACCACCTTTCTACCTTTTATCACCCAGTGGATGACATGTGTGATCAAGTCGATACATTCAGTATATCAATATTTAAATTTTTTAACATGGATGTATCTGCAAAATATGTCTTTTATATATGCAACTGTGAAAATCTTTGTATCAACACACACACACACACACACACATATATATATATATATATAATATTTCATTTTCAAAATGTTTGTAACAACTTGAAATAAATTTAAATTATATTAATTATTTAAACTACTTTAGAAATAATAAAAATATTTAAAAACTTGAAATTGTTTGGAGAAATAATAATAAAACAAAATTTCATACATAATAAAAAATTTAAATGAGGCGATAATATCCATGTAAATAGAAATAATCTTTGACATTTGATGTTGCCAAGAAATTATCAATTACTACTAAATGATGATCCTAAGGCCAAACCAATTTTTTCATTAAGCAAGGTTTTGTTCATTAGTAGTTAGTGATAATTTCTTGTTAACATCAAAGGTTAAAGATTCTTTCTATTTACATGGATATTATCTTGTCCTTTCTACTCATTATTATAATACAAATCCATGGAAATATTTAATATATTGAATACTGGTGATATAAATTAATGTTTTGATTTGTTATAGATTGTCACAATTTACCACCAAAGGAAAAGAGAATGAATGTAACAAAGAAGTGCAAATATAAAAAAGTACATTTTATTCAGAATTGGAGATTTGAACTACCTCTGAAGATTTAACATCTATAGAAGAGTGCTGTTTGGATAGAGGATTTTCCCTGGTGAATTTTATCATCATAATGATCCACAAGAAACATAGGGATAGCTTCAGACCACACAAGACCTATTATTACTTTACTAGTCTGTAAGGCATATGTAAATATTTATAATAAATAAATTTTATATAAGAATTAATTTGTTTTTAATTAAACTTTATTACATAAATTTCCTTATGTTGCAATGATCATTTGTTAAAATATTTGTTTTAATTCGTTTCAATACACAGCAAATAATTTAGCTTAACAACCACAATCTGTGTGGAGACTGCACAAAGTGAAATTAAATTATTTAAAAAAACACTTCATATGAGAAACAAAAAAAATGGTTGTATCTCAAGTGCTGATAAATTAATTTGAAGTGAATAAGTCATCAGAATTGTGTGTTTCTAGGAAAATAATTTTAAAATATTCTTAATACATGGTAGAACAAACAATGAAACAATAATAGCCACACTACTGTATTATGCTGCTCAAAAAGTGATTGAATTAGTAAACAAACGTTATGACCCATCAGTACAAACAAAGCTTTTATATGCTTCAGTAACAGAAATACTAAACTATTTCAGTCCTCAATCATCAAAGCATGTGGCTTGTATCCATTTTTAATAGATTTACAAATTTATAGTGAGAAACTGAGAGAGTAAACAACATCTTAAGGGATCTTACTGAATATTGCCTCTATGGAAATTCTCTATAAAAATCATTATTAGACAATATGTTTAAGAGAAATGTATGTTGATTCTCTGAGACAACACATTTTAGTGATGAATAGCCTGATATATGAAATGGTCTTAAAAACAGAACTAGATTATAAGCTAGTGATAGAATAAAAATGAGGGGTTCAACATACTAATATCTTGGAAGTTCAGCAAACAGTTATAAAAAAAAATCTCTAAAAAATATTTGATTTTGTTATGGGAAACCCAGTCATATAGTTAAAGAATATAAAGGAAGAACAACAAATTGCTTAAATTGTGAAGAGAAGAGACACCTCCAAATATGTGCTGACAATAGAAGAAAAAGGTACAATTTAGTAATCAGGCTATAGTGAAGTAAAAAACAGCTCAACAAATTAAAACAATGGAAATTGAAGACATAGAGCAAATCACAATATCTATTACAATTTCCAATAAACAAACAGTTATAAAAATTGATAGTCGTAGTGGTGTCACTATTTGCAACTTTAGGGACTGGGAAAAATAATCTGAAACTGCAAAAAACTTCACGTTAGAGCACGATCATTTTGAAAGCAAAAGATGTTATGGAACTTGAATTAATATTAAAGGGAGCACGAAAGTGCCAGTAAAAATTAAAAATAAAATGGAATTTATACATATTTATGTGGTAAAAAGCAGTACAAACACTATAATTTGATGATAGGGTTTGACCTTTTAGGATTCGAAATCTTTGTGGTAAAGAAAATTATAGTGGAAGGTGAATTAAAATAAAAACTTCTAAACCTGATTTATGTTAAATGAGTGTCTTTTAAAGCCTCTGTAGTAGAAATTGTACTAAGTGATAGTATAATTCTATGCAAATATAAACCATGAAAAGTATTACTTGTTCAACCTACCAAGTTTTAATGCAATCAAATTAATTACACAGAGCACTCCTGTATTCTAAATGGTTAATTCCTACTGTAGTTGTGATGAAATTAAATGGTCAAATATGTATTTCCAGTGACTATTGTCACATAGCAAGTAAAAATTCTAAAAACGTCAGTACTCAATTCTAAATGTTCACAAAATATTGGCAAAATAGAGCAATCTAATTATTATGCAAACATTGATTTGCAAACAGCTTTCCATCAGATACCAGTCTCACTGAGTAACTGCTGAGATTCATATGACAACCATACCCAAAAAGTATTATTTAATTTCAACATATTGCAACATAAAATTACTTTTTAGCACTAAATATATTTTTAGCAAAAATGAACTTGCTGTTTCAACAGCTGGACAAAATGATTCCATACATAGATGATGTTTTGGATGTTTCATATTCCAAAGAGGGTCTATGTGAACGGTTATTCCAAATAATTGTTTGGAAGTGAAAAAATAAAAAAATTAAACTGCGATGTTTATACACACTATAGTATGCTTAGAATGCTTTCATATCTTTAAAATGATATTATAGTCATAACAATACAACCACGAAGTCGAGGCAGTCTGTGAGAAATTGAAAAGTAGCGATGCAAGTATGGATATGTGGAGAGATAAAATTCTTAAGACAAATAATGGCATGGCAAGAAACCCATCCAGATACCGTTAAATCGTGCAAAATGACACAATGTTGAAAATCTGCGAATAATTACAGGAATTTCTTGACCTTATAAATATTTTTGGATTTCTTTTTTAAATAAAAGGCACTTTAGCTCATTCCATGGACAATTTGTTAAAGAAACGGCAAAAATGGGTTTGAGAAAAAAAAAGCACGAAAATGTGTTTAAACAAATAAAAATGTTGTTGTCATCAGAAAGTTATTAATTCATTATAACAATAATATGGACACAATTCGAACTTTTAATGCATCAGAAAATGGAATAGTGACAGTTTTAAGTCATGTACTGACCAATCACACAAACAATGTCCAGCGCAGAGAAAAATATCGTCGATTAAACAAATAAGCATTAGCTATAGTATTCACAATTAAAAAATTCCACGAGTGTATGAACAGTCAATTTTTAAAATTAATTCCACATCACAAGCTGTTACTAACAATTTTTGTAAAAAAAAGAAAATCAGCTGTAGATCGTTTAAGTTCCATGATGTTACACTGGGTACAGTTGGATAGCATTTTGAATTACAATATTCGAAAGAAAGCATAATTCAACACATAGATGGCCTCTTTTAGATTACAAATAAAAATGAACCTATAAAAACGGTTATTTTAATAAATTATATAGACAAAATAAATTTGGAAATAATATATAGTTGGACTAATGTTAAATGGACAATGACCGACCAAAGATTCCAACAGCCTATAAATTAGATAAGGAAAGGCGTTTCAAATAATCGACTGGACATCCTGCATATAGCCTTTTGGGCATAGAAAGAAATGATCTCTGTTCCAAAGACTGTATTATTAAAAAAAGATAAAGTTGTTATATCTGCTGTAGACCATGAAAAAAAAATTGAAACTACTATGTCAAGATTATTCTGGGATAATTTGAACAAAAATGATGGCCTGAGGATATGTATGATGGCCCGATATAAACAAACAAATTGAAGAATACATTTTAAAATGTGATTTCTGCCAAACAAAACTCCCAAGTTCTCATAAAAATGTTATTGCATGATCAAATGGTACCAAGTCATACGGATCATGGAGGACCATTTATGGGTAATTTGTTACTGATATTTATTGACACATGCTCTAACAGGTTGGAGTACAAAATTATTGAGAGAATGAATTCTGAGGAAACTACCTCCAACCTATTGGAAATATTTGCATATCATGGTTTTCCAGATACTACAGTGACAGATAAACAGACAGAATTTGTGTCTTCGAAATTTAAAAAGTTTTTAAAAGAGTGAGGCATTCATCATATTTGAATATTTCACCCCACACAGAGTCAAATGAGATAGATGGTGGAGAAAGCTATACAGCAATAAACTGACACTGCAAAAAAACAATAATTTAAAACGGGAAAAGACTAATTAAAATAGCATTTTTGCAACATTTCATACCATCTAAAATAACTGGTTACATCTCCAGATGAACTGATATTTGGATGAAATTTTTAAAATAGATTGTCTACATTAATGCATAGTTACCGTGGAAATGAATTCATCACATTATGTAGAAAGCAATAAGATTTGGATAAGAGTTCAGTTTAAAAGTATTAAGCAAAAAACAAAGCAGTTGCAACTCTATATGTGTAGGTGATAGAAATGCATATTGGAAATATTACTATTCTGCCATGTCACACTAACCATACTTGCAGACGATTTTTATTAAAGCTGCAAATGAACGATGCATTGTCAAGTAACCCAATTAAAAATAGTTACCCGATAAACTATGACCCAATGAATGATCTGGTAGTTGAAGAAGATAATAGCAAAAATACCATTATATTAAGGAGGTCCAAAAGAGTTAAAATAGAATGCCTCTCTACCTGAAAGATTGTTACATCAGAAAATGGTCTTTTCTGAATTGGAGTAGGGTAATTGTTGTATTGTGGAAATAAATTAAAATTTTCTATTTGTTATATATTGTTACATAATTTCATGCTAAAAAAAAAAGAGAACGAGAAAAGTAAAAAATAGAAATATAGAAAAAGAGCACGTTTATGCTAACATTGAGAATTTGGACTGTCGCTACTGAAGATTCACAATATATAAAGAAGCACAGGTTGGACAGAAGATTTTTCTGGTAAAATTTCGCCATCATAGAAACCCAATTTCAAACCGAACCTTGGTCAATTGCAAGCCTCACAGGTCTTCCTTTTCAGTTTAATTAAGCCATAATGCATATGTAAACTTTTATAATAGATAAATGTACATAAGAATTAATTTGTTATCCAAATAATTTCCATTTTATAAACTTAAATTGTGTGTGCGATGATTAATTATTAAAATATTTATTGTTAATTAGTATCAATACACGGCACGTTGGTTTTTTTAACATAACTTTTTTCTCTTTCATAAAAGTTTATAAATACTTAAAATTTCAATATAATTATAACCATAAAATATATTTTATATTTATTTTTAACAAATTTTTTAAAACCTATTTTTCATTTCAATAAAAATTTTATTAACAATAAATAGTGATTACATACTAATAAAGGATAAATAAATGAATAAATTGTACAATAATATGATTATATAATGTTCTATATGTCATCTGGCTAGATTATGTTATGAGAGCACAATGTTATACTCTTATGTGGTTAGGTATAGTGAAGAGATTCAAAGAACTTGTTTAATGGTATTAGCATTTTTAATATAAACATGAATATTTTCTTTTATAAATGATTATTCTATAATGCTGGGTAGTTGGGAATTGATAATCAGGAAAAGGAAAGAGCAATTAAAGACCAGGTGTCAGCAAAGACTTTACTGGAGGCAAGGAGCTGGTCACGTTTCTTGATTTTTTTGAGCGTTTGATAGAACAATGGTATGATTTGTGGCGGGGGTAATTCCATGAGACTTTTGCATCTCACTATCCATATGGAATAAAGGACAAAGGTAGAAAGCCTTATTATTGAAAAAAACCCATTATGAATGGCATTTTCGAGTGAGAAAATCATATCAGGTCTTATGTTGGAATTGATTATAATTATATCTTTTAGAGTTTTAAGTCTTGGGCACCGGTGTATAATATGGTCTATGGTTTCATCTTCACGAGCACACAGACCACATATAGGGTCAATGCTGGTAAAACCTCTTCGGTGATAAAGAAACCAATTCGTGGGTAGCGCATTAAGATTTATTTTAATGATGAAGTCAAGGAATTTGGGTTCCAGACTCCATCTTTTGAAGTGTGTAATGAGTCTTTGGTTGGTTATTTTTAGGCTGGTTTTAATGGATTGTTGATTATAGTTGATTATATTGTATGCTTCCCATAAGGTGATTTTTTGGTTAAGGTTAAAGGATGTTATCGGGTTATAAAGTTGTAGTTGTTGTATTAGGGATGCTATCCATGAACTGGAAGAGGGTGGAGGACGATCTGTCGGTGTAACTTTTTTAATAATGTTAGAGTATCCACAGGAGAGGATCAGATTATGTAGAGTGTTGTGGGTTTTCTGTAAAATGATTGCTTGTATTGAGTGGAATGACAGTCCATTGAACCTGCGTGGTCGTTGGATACCTCGCAAGCTAATAGCAACTGTCCTTCCTCTCCAGAGAAGTTTGGTGCATAATCGGTTAATTTTATTTTGAAACTGTTTAGACATTTTAACGAATGGAAGATAATATGAGATTTTTGGCATTATGATCATGTTGAGGAGGCCAACCTTTCCATATAATGAAAGGTATACTCTAGAGAGTGAAGTGGTGATGGCTTCAGTTGAATGGAGGATTGCATCTTGAATCTCTCTTGCCATTGCAGTTGGAGTTTTGTAGATTGGAAAACCTAGGTATCTTTGGGGTTTTGCAGAAAAGGGAGAGTTAATTTGTTTACCAGACATTATCTTCCAGATGGAAGATTTGTTAAAATTTATTTGTAGGCCAAGTTTCGCTGTATTTCTGTTTAATATGTTCATGAGATTAGGAAGGTATTTAATGGTGGGAAGCACAACCATGATGTCATCAATATATGCAAATACATTGAAGCTTTTATTGAGAGAGGGAAGGAAAATTCCAGGGAGGTTTTTTTCTATATCCATCAGAAGAGGGTTGATGTATGCTGTGAAGAAAAGGGCACTGAGCGGGGATCCTTGAGGGATTGACTTGTATGGCTTGAAACCTGGTGTGATCTTGCCATCAAGAGAGAGAAAAATCTCTCTGTTGTTGAGCAGATTGCTGATCATCTGTACAATCCCAGCTGGAATGTCGCATTCCAACAGAATATCCAGAAGGATGTTTATCTGGACTGAATCAAATGCTGCCGCAACATCCAGCTGGACAGCAATAGGTTTTGATTTACGATGTCCTCTGATGTAATTGAACAGTGCAGTTACATTGGACATAGCATGCGAGGTTGATGATCCCTTTTTTCCGTATTGGTTTGATGAGATATGGCTAAGAATTTGAGTTTGGATTTGATCTTTAATGACTGACTCAATTATCTTGATAAGCAATGGGGTCATGGAAATTGGCCGGATACTGTTAATGTCGTTTAGTGGTTTTGCTTTTTTAATAAAAGGCACGAGTGCCACTGGGTAAAGATCTGTTATGTTTCTGTTGCCGGAGGCTAGGTGATCAATCATTTTTTTAATAATTGGCACAGTGAATTGACTGAGGTGTTTGAGAAGGAAATTTGGGATGCCATGAAGGCCAGGATGAACGCCGTCAGGGAGAGATGTTATCTTCTTTTTGATTTGGATTTCCGTGATGCCATGTTCGCCGGGGTCACCAGCATCTAACCAGCTGTTTATAGGAGGAGCTCCATCTTTTTGCATTGATTGGCAGAATTGTTTGCTGATGTGCTGCATCATTGGAAAGCCAATAAGATTGGTTCCATTAGTATTAATGGATAAGGGAGTGATTTGTTTTTTATTGTATCCCAGTGCCCATCTGAGATAGTCTCTCGTCCAGCAGTGTTGTTGTGCTAAGAAACATTTGGCTCTTCTGATGGATATATATTCTGCAAGGGACTTTTGCTTGATTTTGTAGAGATTTTTAAGGAAGATAATTTTTTCTGTATTTGTGAAGTTTTGCTGTGATGCTTGAAGTTGTATATTAATGTCTGTTAGGTCATTTAGAAGGCCATTAGGTCCTTTGATTTTCCTGGTGTGGTGATTTAATATGGACTGAAGTATTCCAATGAAGGAAAACCAGCCCTCCTCAGCAGGCAGGGAAAGGATGTTTATTTTCTGGAAAAGGATGTATGCCTCAGACACTATCGCTTCGGTCATATTTGATTGGGTGATCATGCGCATGGTTTTACCAGGTCCATCAATGGGTGTAGGGATTGCAATAGGTGTAAGTTGTAAGATTAGAGCCATATGATCAGAGAAAGCAACAGGGGCCAAGGCTGCATCAAGGTTGAAATGGAGGTCTGGGGTGTAGAAAACCAAATCAATCAGGGACTTTTTAGTTTTAGTATAGAAAGAGTAGGCTTCAGGAGGGAAGAAACCCTCTCCACACATTAATCTGCAATTTATTAGATGCAAAAATCTCTTGTTGAAGTCATTGTATGTAGTGTTAAAGTCTCCCAGAAGAATAGTAGGAGAGGCTCTGTTAGCGTTGATGGCATTTAGGATATGGATTATTTTTAGATATTGAGAGGTGTCTTTGGCTGTATATATATAAGCTATGATGATCGGATAACCCCAATAGTCTATTTCTATGATAATAATATTGGCATCTAGGAATAGAATACTAAAACTGTTTGGTGGTGTTGACTTGCTGAGAAGAATACCGACTCCACCTGAAGCAGAATGGCCTATGGAAAATTTAGTAAATCCGAGAGCTGAGAGAAGAGATAATATTTTATGATCAGTCTTATGGTGATATTTAGTTTCACCCATAAGAAGTATATGAGGGGAGCAGAGTGAGAGCCAGTTTTTAATAGCTAGAACTCTATCAATTGAGTTGATGCCGCGAATATTAATGCCAGCAATTTTGCAGAATTATGATAGATTAATCCAAACCGTCCTCAGCAAAGTAACTTAGAGAATAAGACTTAAACCATTAAGAAAGAAAGAACACTTTAAATAATAAGAAACAAAGTGAAGTCATATATTTTCAAATGACTTCCAAGAAATTTAAAATTCGAATCATGCATTTGTAATAATGTGGAGAAATAAATTAACTAAATTAAAACATTCACGTTTTGACACCAAATGAATGTGTATTAATAATATTTAATTGAAAAGGAGGTTGTTTTATTTGCTATGGAATTGTTCTTCTTTTATAGCACTTCAACTAAAATGGATGCATCACATCCTGTTGTTTCACAATCACTTATCTTCCAGAAATGACTTCATCATGGATAACATCCATTATAATTTTTTTTATTTCAATATTTTTCATAAATATATACAAAGAAGCAGATAGTTTCATTCATAGTTTTAAGTTAAATAAAAACTAAGATGCATTGTTTTATATTATATTCTTGCTTTAAGTTAATAAGCTGTTTTAATTTTAGGTAGCCCTTAAAATTAATCCTATATTATTTAAACCAGAATGACAGGACGCTTGATTTGGAATGGCACTGATGATCTAATTCAATTCAATAAGACATTTTTATCACGGGAACATATTATTTTGATTTGTAGCTATATTAGGTTAGTGAATTCTTATTTATATGTTTATTTTCTTCCCTTCGTGATTTGTTTTGGAATTGTGGGAAATATTTTAAACTTCATAATTTTCAAGCGTTACAATAAAAAAACATCCACAGCATGTCTGTATTATTTGCAATCTCAAGCTGTGTCCGAATCATTGGTCTTATTAAGCTGGATTCCTTTCATTGTATATAGTAACGGGAGATTACATGAGAACACTGTATTATATTATATTTTAAACAGAATCGCAAGTACAATTCACCACTCTTGATGCCATCCATTTCAGATGAATACACTAATGATTATTACTAATCATTTTCGGAAATAGAGATTATCTCTAACACAGGTATAAACTTTAAACCTCAGTTAAAACTAATATATCTGATTTTTAAATTTACACTCACAGAGTTATTCACCTTTTTCTGTTCCGTATGTAATATCTTTATAGATATAATAAACACCTCCATACTTCCCCATTATTTTTAAATTCGTATAATTAAAGATATACTAAAAGGCAAATGACCCTCAAGAAGCATTTTGTGCTGGAGCAGCACTCATCATAAATGCGATTTATTTGCTCTACTTTGATGCTTTTGGCAAAATTATAAAATTATTTATTATTGTACATAAATCTTTTTCTGCCGTATTTTTCCTAGCTATGATATAATGAAATAAAATAAAATTTATTGCTATATAAATACCATAAATATGTAAACAATAAAATTAATAAAATAATAAAGAACAACCTAAAATATAATAAAATGCATTAAAACTGATATAAATATCATCAAAATCAAATAACATATACTTAAAATAAATATAAATTATACACGTGTATTCCTGACGGTGTATATACCTTTCATGAACAACTATTAATTTAAATATATTATTTGTTTTTAATATTTTTAATAATCCCCTAATTGTGTCTATTCCTTTTAAATTTATTCTTTAATTATATTTTCTCCACTTTAATAAAACAATTATTATTTTATTTTAATTTAATTCTCAGTTCAACCTTAATTCATTTGTTAAAATATTCTTTTTAATTTTTTTAATATCTAAAAATCATAAATATTGTAATCTTTTAACTTACCCAATTTTAATTTAATTTTTTTAAATGAAAAAAATCTATTTTTTAAAAAAATAATGATCTTATACCCTAGTTAAGTATATTACATTATTTAAACTAACTATATCTATAATCACTACAGTTTCTTTTTATTTATATGTACATCATTTATCCTCCTTAATGCCTGGCCATTATTTGAGGATTAACAATAGTCATCAACATCATCAATTTGTTCTCACTATTTTGATTTACAATTGATTTTCCACTGCAATGATCAATCATAAAAAAAAAAAAAAATTATCATGGTGGCCATTTTGTAACAGTGATGACGTCATTCAAAAACAAAATAGCAAAATTCATAGTGAAACCGTGCAGTACAGCGTTTATTCATAATACACAAAACAGTACATAATGCTAGTGCTGTATACAAGATTTTGTTTATAAACTTAAAATTGATTAATCAAAGTAGACTACTTTATTTTTATTCTGCATCTTTGCAAGACAATTAGTTGAACAACGATATATCACAACTAAAGGTTTCCATCAGTAATGATTACAAAACTTACAAAAAGTGTTTCATTCTGTATAATGAATAAAATTTTATATTAATGTTCTACAACAAACAAATACATTAGTATCATATTAAATTGTAAAATACTGTATGTAGTTTAGTTTAAAAGCTGTACACTTTATTTAGTGACTTTAATTTTTACTAACATTACGTTGCTTACGGCAAAATTTCGATCATCATATAGGAATTCAGTTATTATAATTCTTATTTAAAAAATGATTTCATAATAATGAACCTTGTATGATTAAAAATTACTAAATCTAAATAATAAATAACAATTTATCAACTCGATTTTAAAACGTCTTATAACATTATCGAAATATATACAAATTATTTTTTTCTCATATGTCATAGCATGAGCCGGGAAGCGAACCCGCTATCCCGGAACAACTGCTTGTAAAGCGCAGCTGTCGCCGACCTCTCGACCACCAATGCTTGACATTATATAGCTCGATTTTAAAACATTTTATAACGGTATCTCACATTTATAAAAATGAAGAATGAAAAAAAGAAAATTACATTCATTATAAAAACTCACTGAAAAAGATTCATATCTTTAACATTTATTTAAATAGTTCAATGGCAGCAATCAAAAAATATTTTAAATCATTTCAGAGAACATGTCTACAGAACTTACTATGACACTTTATGAGAAAATATAATTTCACTGCTAGCGTACATATTGGTATAAAATGACTTTTATTTAAAGTTGTATAATATATGGAATACAGCCTTATTATATACCTATATCAATATATGCAATATATAGGGTTAATGAGCACAGCTTTCACACAACCCACCACTCACCATTCTATATCATATTACTGATACACTTCAACACATAAATGTCAAAAAGATAAATAATCACCAATATACGTACTTCATGCTAGACCAGCAATCATCAGTTGGTCCGGATTAGCATCTCTACACATATATGCAATAGGTGCTCAGAAATATTAAGTAGCCATGGACTTTAAATCACCCCCCCCCCTCTCTTCCACCCCCCATTAAAACGATGTGAAAACCCCCCCAAAAATTCCCCCTAAATAACCAAAAAAAAATATTTAAAATTAGTACTTTATAAATATAAAAAGATTTAACAATATATATTAAGAACCCCCCCCCAATATGTCGAAAAGAAAAATAATCACCAATATACGTATTTCATGCTAAACCAGCAATCATCAGTTGGTCCAGATTATCATCTCTACACATATATGCAATAAGTGCTCAGATATGTATACATTTATATAGTACATATTGTAAAAAAAAGCCTTAAATATTGATTACAATATGCTAACACAGAATGCATTAAATACACTGCCCCTTTTAATATTGAAACAGTATCTTCCTTCTCTCACAACTATTTCACATATTTTTCTTCACAGCTCCATCTGTGCCAGATTTGAACCCTCTCTGAGTAAATATATATATATATAATCGTCAACATGAGTATATGTGTGTTATCTATCATACATATATAGACAGAAAAACCACACTCCCAACACTGCTCATATATATTATACGAGCAAATGCCCAGGGCACCATTTCTATTAATGAATAGAATAATGTAACAATTTATTTGATTTAGAATTAATACTGAGACTGTTTTACTTATATCTATCTCACTCCTTAGCTCAGTGGGAGGTTACAAGAGTTCATAACATATAGAATATAAATAAATGAAGGAAAAAATACTATAAACCATTAAATAAAATATAAACCTTATTTACTAATTAACCAAATGACAAAGGCTAGCAGAGTTTGATTTATACAAACTAATAAAATATAATTTCAATTTGATCTCTTCCATTATCTAAATATACTCTATATTAGCTCAATATAACTTTGATAGAATAGATAAGCACAACACTAAACTATATTATTTTACACATCCTAATATAAATAATTAAACTAATGTTAATCTAGGGATCTAAAATCAGATCTCATGGAATTTACCACATAGTTAGACCAAATAAACTCCATTAGCCAGTAATTTATAACTCTAAATCATAATAAAAGTAAAATGGAATAAATTAAAGAACATTTCACTGTGCAAGCAATTAGATAACTAAGGGAATATGGATGGTATCATTTAATCTCACATCATCATCTAAATAATACACTAACTAGGCAACCTTTTATAAGTTTATCAAGTGGTAAAATATTTCATATAATGTTTGGATCAAGGAAACAATATTATCAGATCTCAGCATATTTATTATCAGTGTCATAAAATAATATACTAATTTTGTAATAGATTTATGAGATGTGGAAACTAGAATACGAATGCACATAAGAATAACTCAAGACACGGTTTTTTTTAATAAATAAGCAGAGCATTTATTTACACTTAAGATTTAATTAAATGTAATCGGTTCCCAATAAAACTATTTGTCCTAATCTTTAAATTTACAAGTAAATCTATGAACATAAGTTTGGGATTAATCCTATCACACGTTACATCATTTATTATTTATACACTTATGGACGCAAATTGACAAACAATTAAGACCTTAATATTCTGACTTTGAATATCTTGGCTATCTAAACATTTTAATACGCAACACTGAATAAATAATATATTATATCAGGGGCATAATATACACTTTGGAGAGGATATATTATCAATTGTTGGAATAAAGCAAATTAATACATTTGGCTATCAAGAGAGCAGCTTTAAATAACTTAATTAAATAATCACGCATAGCAATAAAATCATACTCATTCCGAATATTTGGTGATTTCTAACTTGTGGTAAATTAATATATATATATAATGTGTTTTAAAACATTTATTTGCTGTTTTAAGTTTAACAATATTATACTTTTCTATTCGCAATATTATTTCCATTACGCGTGTGTGTCACACCTTATGCAATAATAAAAGAAAACAATCTTTTTACACATTATCAATTTATTTAGGAATTATTAAATAAGCGTTTTATTTCAGATAATGTCATAGACCAACCAACAAAATATAACATTATATCAACTTTAATATTGTTTTAAAATAAATTTATTATAGTAATATACAGTTAAACTTTATAAAAAAAATTACATAACATTCATAATAAAACTTGAATAGTTCAATGCAGAGAAAAAGATATCTTAATAAGACTAAGAGGAAAATGAAACTTTCATCCAAGTATCACCATGTAGACTCACGGGTGAAAGCAGAGTCTCGCTGCTTGACTTGGTCAAGGAGCTTGATAAAAACAGTTAGAGCTGAGTCCTGAGAATGACCAAAGATGAGCCTGCAATGGTCAACCGTAAAGAAAATGTTATGAAGATAGATAATTTTGTTGCTGCAAGAGATTCCTTCTTGAGAGTATTACAAAAACAAAGAGCATCCCTAAGATCCAGAGAGACATTCACAACAATAAAGTCCCTAATCGACTTAAGAGCAGGACAAATATAGAAAATATGGTGTATTGTCTCATCATACAATCTACACAACTGACACTGAGACAAAATCCTAATGAAGACTCTGCTGGTCACTAAAAAATAACTTGTTGGGAGAACATTTAAATTCAGTTTTAGCACAAAATCAACATGTCTTGCTTCAATGAAAAGGTTTCATTTTAGCGGGAGAGAACTTTATTTGAAATGCCTAATAAAGTCAAAAAAGGAGTATAATGTGGAAATTTTAATTTATAAACATTCCAGAATGTCAATTTCCCATCAAGCGCAACTTGAACAGATGGTATTAACTTAATAACTGACTTCCATAAATCAGCAATCCAATAACTTGAAAATGGAGGTGACGTATCTGTAGTATCAATAACCAAAGGAAAAGATAACTGAGCAAGCTTATGACAAGTTACACGAAGAAAAGTTATAGATCTCTAGAGATATAGAGTTGAGACCGAGTGAAAACCTAGAACCATTTAAAAGCTTTGGCATTTGAATTTTAGCAATACTGATGGCTACCACCTTGCTTTTCCAAAATAATTTTGAACAAAGCGAATTTATAGCCCTCTCAAAATGCTTCGTTGGGCTAATAATTGGTAAATAATAACTAAGCCTTGACTAGACCAAACAGTTAGAGAGTATAACCTTAACCATAAGCGAATTGTTTATATTGACAAGCGATGCAACTATTCTCTTTGTTTTATCAAAAATAATATTTTGAACTGCCTTGTAATTATTGAATGAGATAAAACAATTGGAAATCCAAGGAAAGACTGAGACTTGGCTGTGAAAGTTGAAATAATTGACAAACCAGATTTAATCTTCCACATTGCAGATTTTGTAACATTAATATGAAGATTAAAAGTATTTGAAAAAGAGTCCAATATTTGCAACAAAGCCGGAAAAAAAGATTTATCAGGAAGACAGACAGAGACATCATCAACACAAGAAATATGATGAATAGTCTGTTTAAGAGCAGGAACATAGATACCAGGCAGTTTAGATTATATCTTTAGATTCTATCTGTAAAAGTAATGGATTTAAATATGTAATGAAACATAATGTGGCAAGAGGAGATCCTTGTGGCACTGAATGATGCGGACGAAAACCATCTGCAAGTTTACCATCCAATGAAGTAAAGATGGACCTGTTAAGTAGAAGATTGGCTATAATATGAACATATGGAGTAGGAACTTGATAATCCCGAAGAGTCTGAAACAAAACAAAAGGCAGAACACAATCAAAGGGCTGATGTGAACTCTAGCTGAATGACCACAGGTTTTGATTTATTATGAAGCCTAATATACTCAATAAGAAGGAAAAGCTGAACAGCTTCAGTTGTTGAATTACATTTCTTTGCAAATTGAAATTTTGATAAATGAAGATAAATATTATTCTGTATATGATCTTTAACAATAGATTCAATAGTCTTTATTAAGAGATGTGTCATAGAAATAGGATGAATAGTAGATAACCGAGAATGAGTTAATTTCTTCTTAAGAAAAGGGACCATTGCCACCGGATAGAGATCAGGAATATTCACAAAATCTTTAGCTACAATATAAACCATATTATGAACTATTGGAGCTGTAAATAATGAAAGATGAAGAAGAACAAATCTGGGAATACCATGAATCCCAGGATGTATATTGTCTGGAAAAGAATTTAATTTATTGAATAATCATAGTTTCAGTTATATTATATCTAGATAAAGCTCAGATTCATTCCAGATGTCACCAATTGCAAAAAACAATATTTGAAGCTTATTTTTGAAATGATTACATAGTTCAAGCAACATAACAAGTCCAGAACATACTTTATTTCCTGTGTCAATCATTAATGGAGTAGGTCTAGAATAAGCACCTAAAGCCCATCTAATATAACTTTGCGTCCAGTTATGATGATTTTGAAGAAAAATTTTAGACCGTTTAATAGCCACATAATGAGCAAAAGATTTTTGTATATCATGATACTGCACCTTAAGTTGCATAATATTTTCTATAGTAGAATCAAAAGAAAGAAGATTAGAAAGTTTGGACGAAATATCATCTAATTGTTTAAGTAAAAACTTTGGAACTTTTGTCTTTCTAATATAAGAATTAATAATAGAACTGAGAATACCAACAAAAGAAGACCATGCCGATGTGGCAGGTAATGAAAGAATATCCACCTTTCTAAAAAGAATATATGCCTCCGAAAAAATTGAAGCAGGAGCTGTTAATCTATTTGAGAGCCTTATTGTAAGAGAACTATGAGACCGAGCAACAAAGGAAATATCAATCAACAATGCAACATGCATAACCAAATGATCCGAAAAAGGAACAACCTGAAGCTTTGCCGCAATGTCAAGATGAAGTTCAGGAGAATAGTAAAAAAGATCAATTAAAGAAGTGGTGTGACGAGTATAAAAGGAAAATGCATTAAGAGGAAAACATCCTTCACCAGATAAAAATACTCTATTAAAAAATGTAAAAATTTATTATTAAACTGCATGTAACACATATTGAACTCACCAAGAAATATAGTTGGATAAAAATTCGAAGACAAAAGAGAATTAATTTTATTAAATGTAGAATAAGCAAAGAGGAACGCACTCTTAACATATAAATAATTGATATTCAAAATAAAACTCCCAAATGTAATATTAGTCATCAAAAAATCATGATCCAAGTGCATAATTTTGATATCATTAAAAGAAAGATGCTTACTGGGAAGAAATGTGATACCAGATGAAGCAGATATATTAGGAACATAATAAAATGAACCAATATTTTGCATTAAATCACGAATTTGATAACTGTAATGATTATGTACCTTCATCTCTCTGAAGCATGCACTATGAAAATTGCATTTCTGAAGCCAATTCATTATAGCATAAACTCTAGAAATAGAATTTAAACCTCTAAGATTAACAGCAATAACATTAAGCAACATAATATATATATATGAAAAAATATTAATGCAAATTATCTGAGAAGAATTCAAGTATAAGATTAATTTTTGAATTGGGATCGGAAGTATGAGATATTGGAGATGAAGGACCGTTATTTAAAGTAAAAATAAAATCATTTTGAGGAGAAAGTGACAGTGAAAGATCTAACTGCTGAGAAATTTTATCTCCTGACCATTTACTTTTTTCAGTCCTTTTTCCTAGAACTCTTCTAACGTCTAGTCAACTTAGTTTTCAAGACAGAGGGTGCAGTATAAAAAAACTATTCCAGTTGCGACCCTGAAGAATCATAAATCTTCCTTTTATTGTTAGAAGAACTAATATCAGTTATAAGTGTTTGACCTTGCAAAGATGAACAACCAAGAGTAGACTGAATATTAAAGGTATTCTCCTTCAAAACATATTCCCATTTTGAACTGTACAAGATGAGTCAAGTGATGATTGAATAATGTCAGTCAGAATAGAAACAACAGACCCACCGACCTTTTTACTTAAATTAGTATAAAACTTGAAGTGGAGATGATAGAATAACATCAGACTGTTGCTCAGTAATATGTTCACTCGAATAGCTGCCCTTGCAAATCTTGCAAAACATTAAGACTACATCTATGAGTACGTGTTCTCTTAAGCTTACAAACATTGCAAAACCTTATTGGTCAATATTTAACAAGATGAGTCCTCTCCTTACAAACAAACATTGAGGTTGTAAACCTTTGATAGAGATATATATATCGGACCTTTACCTGACTCTAAAGTAGACGGAATATCAATCAAAGCAAGATTTTTATTCAACTTTAAAGTAAAAGCAGCCATGTTGGTGAGTAACTCTAAACCAGCCCTTTTCTCAATAAGATATTTAAATTGAGTTATCTCACCTAAATTAGAAAGTAATCTCTGAAAATCCTTAGCCACAAAATTGAGATAACAATTTTTCGCAAACCAAAAGCTAGCCTAGGCCTATCCATATCAATAACAACCAAAAATCTGTGATTTAATGATAGCTGTTGTCTTCTAAACTTTTTCTTCTCCAGGACATTATGAAACTCCAATATCATGTAACGTTTATTAGGATGATAATTTAGTCTCCTGATAACATCACCAAGGCTCAAATACTTCAACAACTGGAAAAACTCATCAATAGGGAAGTTATAAAGCTGACAATTACTGTCTGTAGTTGTAAAAATCAAAGTATTACTATTAGAATAGCTTTAAGAAGAATTAAATAAAACCACTAGTATCCTGGAATGGTTGAACACTTATAGTTTGATGTTCATCAAACAAATCTTTATGATTAGAAAAATTTAATATGGACGTATCTGCAGAAGCATCTGACATTATATGTTCTTCATCATTCAGATTTAAATAACCAAATTTTTCCGACTGTGAGTGTGCAAGTTCAGAAAGTACATTATTATTAAGAACATGAGCATAACTTTTCTTTTTAACCTGAATATTATACACTTGTGTTGTATTTTCTTTCAAAGTAGGGAAGGAAATATCCTGTTTCTGAACTGAAGTTTTTTTTATCTGAAAGAGGCAAATTTCCATTCAAAGAATTAGATTCAGAACAATGTATAAGAGTATTAGATAATGAAAAATCATTCAAATGCAAATTCTCAAATTCTGTTTCATAGAATGTTGAATGGCATTAGAAGCAATAGAAAATTGTGGTACTGCAGGCAAATACATTGATAGTTTACTAGAAGATAGAGGCAAACCAGAAATAATTAAATCAGAAGTTTCTAAATGAATGTTTTTTACTCTGTCAGTGTTTGCATCTGCTAGAACCCAATTTGCCTGCAAAGCAACATCCATTACTTGAGATTTATCAGAGGCAAAACAAGCAAAAATACCTGAGGTATTATCTTTGTCTAATAATGTTTCATTGTGTTTACTTCTAATGTTATAAGACCTGATATTATGCTCCAATTCAGATGATGTAGTGGTAATATCACCAACTGAAACTGATAATTTTTTTATTGTACAAGGTATGCAAAGGCTAAGACAAAGAACTAGCAACAGTCAATAAAATATTATGGCTTGGAGATAGGTGCATCAATAAATCTTTATTATAATAATGCATATTATTTAATTTGGCATAGTCTTTTACCAGTGAGAGTGTTCTATGTGATATAAAATCATGTCCACTGGCTTGTAAAGAAATTTATTTTTCAGATCCATCAAATATATATATATATATATATATATATATATATATATATATTTAAAAAAATATATATATATATATATATATATATATTTAGTTTTTTCAATGTCTCCATTTTTTGGCAACTTTAATTAGCACTAGAAGTCACGGAAAGCATTTTCTTTTTAGTACTGATATTCTGAATTTTATTAGAGACATTTTTAACTTTAGAAAGCTGTTTCAAACTATCTTCTCTTGTTAAATCTTGCATATTTGAAGCTTTCTATCTATTAATTACAGCGCTTAAACAATGCAAGAAAGAGTCAGATTTAACGTTTGTTTTTTGTTTACATTCTAAGATTGCTTTCTATTGAGCATCGATGATTCTAAACGTTTTTAGAACCACTCATTTTAAACAAAAAAGAGGTAATTTGGAAGAACAACACCTACCTTGTACTTGCAGAGATTTTTGTTAGTAAATTTCAAGCATATAAACAAAAAAGAATAACTTTAAATCCCAAGGATTCGATGCGATGTGATGTATTGTGGCTTCTCCTTAAACGAAGTCAAAAATATCTCAGCAATTATGCCCAGATAAACCTGTTAGCCACTTTATTTTTCATTCACCACTCTAAATTTTCCCATATTCTGCTCCATCTCATTTTCACAACATAATCTTTGTCAACACTACAATCTTTATATCTAAATCCCTTTTATCATTTCCAAAACCCAGCATAAAAACCAATAATTAACATTCTGTATAATCACTTTTTTCATATTTATTCTTCCATAACTTCATTATATGTATCCTTTCTGTTTTCAGCCATTTAATTCAATTAACAAATGCCTAATATTTTCTATTCCTTCCTTACATAGTTTACAAATAAATCACCCATATTTTTCCATTTACATGTATATTCTTTTGTAGCTAAAGATCCCGTTCGAGCCTTACACAATAAACTACTTTCCTTACTTTTATCATATATTAACTCACACCTAATATTCTGTTTATTTCTATATATATTTAAACTCCTTTTACTCTCATTACCATTTCTCCATCTTTCTAACGCCATCTAGTGGAATAACTTTAATATTCAACAAAGAATTTGACTTAACTACTTATCCAGCCACTAACTGAATTACACAGAGCTATGTTTTTATGATCATACAAACTAAACATTCAAGAGAAATTCAAGCACATGAGGAGCAATTAAATTCTTTAGTTAATAAATCTACAACAACTTATTTAAATACAAAATACACTATTGGTGTGGAAATTGTCTCATCACCAGAACAATAGGAAATTATATAACTTAACTTCATAAATATCATTTCATAAAATATACATAAACAATCTCACTCCACTCATGGCAAAAATATTTAAAATATACTAAAGGGAAAAATCTTTCATCCCTACAAACATAGAACATATCAAGAATAATTTTCTTTTCCATAGCCCCTCTACATATCTAACACTATACGCTGGTCAATA
Source organism: Epiperipatus broadwayi (assembly GCA_028023455.1). Classification (NCBI taxonomy): domain Eukaryota; kingdom Metazoa; phylum Onychophora; class Udeonychophora; order Euonychophora; family Peripatidae; genus Epiperipatus; species Epiperipatus broadwayi. Next base: position 1,219,205 of record JAQFVV010000197.1, on the reverse strand, counting down.
AATACATACAGGTAACTTACTCATTTCTTCAATTCCTTTAGAATATGACAATATCCGAAATTTATATAAGAAATAATTATAAAACTGAATGTTTATTACTTAAATAAAATAATTGCACCAGATAGACACACATATGCATAAATAAAAGTATGAAAATAAATCTAAATTATGTAATATACAAACAATACGGTAAGTAAATGATACATTAAAAAGTAAACTTTTAACTTAGAGTAGACTATCTTCTGTTTAAATGTTAAATAGTAATAATTATTATGAACAAGGTTTCTTTGCTATCTCTGATATGATATTTCTTTCAGATACTCGCTACTCTGAAAGCCAAAATTCTCACTTTGAGATAATATATATATAATAAATAAATACCTCTCTTTAATAATATACTAAAAAAAAAATATATGTTTCATTTTCATATAAAAATAAAATCATATTTAAATAATAATAATAATAATAATATACTAACATATTCGCAATTTGTGAATACACTCTTCCGGGATGGTCTAGAAACTCATAAAATTAAATAAGCAAACATATAATACTAAATAAATCTGTCTAACTCAAAGGAGACCCTTTGATTCCTCTTGGAGGCCTTAAAGGAACCGAGCAGGGTAAATTCCTAATGTCCAATCTATATGTTCTTGTCGTTGCAGCTGTCATTACTATGTGATTATTCATATCGTATACGAACATGGATGGGCTGCTCGCCAACACGCATTAGCCAGCGTGGTGAGTTTATTGGCTTTTTACCTCCAAGTTTAAGAATATATTTTTCAATGTATACAATCATAACAGACAAAAAAAAATCATGGCCCTTATTCCCAGGAGGCTGTAAAGTCACCAACCAAGGCAGGGGATTGGTGGCCGAAGACGGAGGGTGCTAAGAAACTTCTGATTGCGGACTCAGGCTGCCATTTGATGACAACTTTTTATTTAGGTACTTACAATTGCAGATCACTTTCAAGTGAAGGAAGATTGCAAGAGTTAGAAGAAGAACTATCTTATATTAAATGGGACATTATTAAACTTTGTGAAGTTAGAAGAAAAGGCGAAGAAACAATTGATTTAAAAAAGTGATAATGTACTCTACTATAAAGGCACAAATATTGAAAATATAAGTGGAGTAGGATTCATTATAAATAAAAAATGGAAGAATAACATTGTGGAGATTGATGGTGTATCAGGCAGGGTGGTAAGTTTAGTTTTACAACTTAATATAAGATACCAAATGCAGATAATTCAGGTTTATGCCCCGACAAGTTTTCATAGTGATGAAATAGTAGAAGATTTTTATATGGATGCACAAAAAGCTTTTGATCAGAGTAAACAACATTTTAAAATTGTTATGGTACACTTTAATGCTAGAAATGGTAAACAAATGAAAGACAAAAATGCTGTAGGTAATTTTGGTTATGGTAATAGAAATGAGAGAGGACATAGACTTGTGGAGTTTGCAGAAAAAAAAACTTTATATTATGAATTCTTTTTTTTTTTTTAGAAAAGGGTTAAAAGGAAATCGACATGGAAGCCTCCAAATGAAGGTACAGCAGAATTGGATTATATTTTGACTAACAGAAAATACATATTTCAAGATTGTAATGTTCTTAATAAATTTAACACAGGAAGTGATCATCGATTAGTAAGATGTAAGATACATGTTAATGCAAAACTAGAGAGACAAAAATTTATCAGGAAAAACAATATTTACAGTTGATATTCCTAATCTTCAGAAACATTCTAATGAATTTAAATTAGAACTTACAAATCGGTTTCACGTATTAGTAGATTTTGAACATGATTCAGATTTGAATGAAATTAATAGAAAAATGACTGATACACTTTTAAAAACTGCAACAAAGATAGCTGATAGAAAAAAGCAGCAATTGACCAATAAAATTTCTACTGAGACTAGAGAATTTATGAAGAAAAGAAGAAATATGAAGATATAAAAAATGATGCATTAAAAAAAATTGAATATCTCGAATTTTGTAAAATGGTGCGGAAAAGAATTGAGAATGATATAAGAAAGTATAATTGTGAACTAGCAAGAAATCTGTAGAAGAGAATAAAAGTTTAAACAGTGTAAAACAACATTTTGGTATTGGTAGATCATTTATATCTGCAATTAGAAAAAAAATGGCATTATTACTAAAAAGAGAGATGACATCATGAAATGTGTACAAGAGTTCTATCAAGAATTAAATAGTAATAAAGAACAAGTACCCCCTATACCTATTATATCTTCTGAATTGCCGAGAATTTTGAATGAGGAAGTGAGACATGCAAGTTAATTTATGAAGAAAGGGAAGGCTCCAGGTAATGATGGAATTATAATTGATATATTAAAAGAAGCAGGTGAAGAAATAGAATTTTTTTAGCAAAGTTTAATTTCCAAATGTCTAAATGATAAAGATGTCCCAGATGATTGGAAGAATGCAGTATTAATATTAATATTTAAAAAAGGTGTTAAAGAAGATATTAGAAATTACAGACCTCTCAGTCTGTTAATAGTTTTATACAAAATTTTTACTAAGATAATGACAACTCGTCTACAGAGAACACTGGATTTCCACCAACCAAGAGAACAAGCTGGATTTAAAAGTGGTTTTAGTACAGTAGATCATATTCAGGTATTGAGAGAAGTTATAGAAAGAACAAATGAATATGAGTTGCCATTATGCTTAGGATTTGTAGATTATGAAAAGGCATTTGATTCTATAAACATTTCTTCAGTGATTAAAGCATTGGATCATCAAGGTATAAATAGGTCCAGGATATTGTCATATTTTGAAGAATATGTATTAAATGCAACAGCAACAATTAGATTACATCATGATAGTAGGAAAGTCAACATTGAGAAGGGTGTAAGACAGGGTGACTCCATCCATATCTCCAAAACTTTTTACAGCAGTGCTGCAAGAAGTATTTTGTGGATTAAAATGGGAAGCTAAAGGAGTAAAAGTAAATGGAGATTATTTAAGTCATTTAGATTTTGCAATTTATATAGGTCTTTTTGCAAATAATTCTTTAGAGTTACAGAAAATGTTGCAGGCGTTATTAGATGAAAGTAGGAAGTAGGCCTAAAGATAAATGTTAAAAAGACTAAAGTAATGTTTAATAGATTTTCTCAAATTATGAAAATAAAGATTGATTATGATGAATTAGAAGAATTTAACAGTTACAAATACCTTGGTCAGATTATTAATACAGTTGGAAACATAATGGATGAAATTAATCATAGAGTGAAACTTGGTTGGAGTGCTTTTGGTAGAAATAACTTGATACTAAAAGGAAATATGCCTATGTGTTTGAAAAGGAAGGTTTTTTAATAAATGTGTTTTGCCAGTTCTTACTTATGAATCTGAGACTTGGACACTTAATAGAAGAGAAATACAGAGACTTCAAACTACTCAAAGAAGTATGAAGAGATGCATGTTGGGAATAACAAGAAGAGATCGAAAACGAAATGTATGGGTAAGATAACAAACAGATGTTACTGATCTCCTTGAAAAAATTAAAAAACTGAAGTGGAGTTGGGCTGGACATATTGCTAGAAGAGATGATAATAGATGGACAATTAAAATTTTAAACTGGATTTCAAGAGATTGTAAAAGACCCAGAAAGAGACCACATGTGAGATGGATGGATGAAATAAGAAAGTGTGCAGGGGTGATGTGGAAAAGAGAAGCTAAAGATCGGAAAAGATGGATTGTACTTGGAGAGACCTTCATCCTGCAGTGGATTGATAATGGTTGATGATGATGATGATGAACAACACATATAAAATAAAGGTCATTCTCTTTGTTAACTTAAAAAACATTCATTTGCAAAGTTTCTTTCATGGGGTCTGCTGAACAACCGGAACACAATAAAGAATATTTCAAACAAGGACATGAAACATGAAGCACAAATTATTTCTATGACGAACATTTACAATTTACAGTTAACTCTGTAATCTCCAATGCTCTTAGCTAAAGCTAATAGAGTTTTCTTATATAGCATATACAACAACAAATATTTTTGATAATAGATACATAGAAAGACAATTTCCGCTATTAATTGGTTTACTCCTTTATTCATTTTAAGCAATTGTAGTCGTGTTTAGTCCAACAATATTTTAAGATATTTTTTTTTTGCAAAAAAATATTCACTTTCATATTTTATAAGTTAACATCTGCATTATTAATTTCAGTAATTTGCTAATAATTATCTACATGAAATTTGTATTTCTTTAAACATTAATATTTTATTTTCTAATATATCCATGTATCGAAGAGAACAAAAGATGTGATATTAAAGTCCTTCAATCCAATTTAAGCACATACATTGGGCAAATAGTATTAATTGATTATTCTGGGTAAATCATGTCTTTATTTCTTTAATAAAAGCACATATTATTTTATAAGCACAAAGAAGAGATACAGTTATCATTCCTTAATAATTTTTAAATATAGTATAATAAAGTACATGCATCCTTTTAATTTTAACTTGACTTTTAGAGAAGTAGAATATAAGTTGAGCCGAGAGCTTATGATAAACCTAGTTAAATTGTCCTGCATACGTTTCAACAAAATATTAAACAATTCACACACATTTGTTAAAAGATTATTAAGTTCATGCACTTTAATTTTCTTTTTAATTATAATAATAAAAAAAGCACATAAAGTAGAACAAATTTGTCAGCATAAAGATACATTTTAAAGAAAAATAATAATAACAATAACATTAATGATAGGGTTAATTTAATGTTTAGCTGGAGTAAGGAGTTTAAAAGAAGATGTGCTTTCTTTATTGTTTAGCCTTCCATTCTAGTTGAAGAGTTGTGGTAACTAGAATTTTTTCATGACTTTTTAAAATTCACTTTGGAGCTTTAAAATTGATTTGACTTCTGGAAGAGATATACAGTTGTCACAGCAGAAATGAACAATACACTGGTTGAAATTACAATAGTAATGAGCAATTTCTATTAGTGACTATTAGTTAAATAGATATCCCTTCCCTCCATCAAAAGGTGATTCTTACTTTTCAAAGGTCAAATCGACCCTTTCCACTCAGGATTTAAATGAGATATTTATTTATATAGTGCGATGTATATAAATAGTAATAAACTAAAGATCAGCATTTCAAGCTAATGTACATGCACTTTTTATGAATGTTAAGAATAGAATGAATCCACCTATTCTTTCAAAGAATAGAATGAATCCACCTATTCTTTCAACCCAAATGCTTAAGCATGGGCAAATCTTAAGCACTGGAAATGAAAGCATAAAGATAAACCAATCACTTTAAATTACTCTTTGCTATGTCTGAATGAATAACACCTACGAAATGCTGATCTTTAGTTTATTACAATTTATATACATCGCACTATATGACATGTCATTCTTAAATAAAACTAAACATATGTAAATGAGATATTTATTTATATATTGTGATGTATATAAATTGTAATAAACTAAAGATCAGCTTTTTGTAGGTGCCATTTATTCAGACATGGTAAAGAGTAGGTTAAAGTGATTGGTTTATCTTCATGCTTTCATTTCAAGTGCTTAATATTTGCTCAAACTTAAACATTTGGGTTGAAAGAAAAGGTGGATTCATTCTATTCTTTCACAAAGACATTACCTTGTGTTGGAAATGAAAGTATTCATTTATTACTAACAATCATAAAAAGCACATGTACATTAGCTTAAAATGTTGATCTTTAGTTTATTACTCAGAAGTTAATTAAATACTCAAGAAATTTTTTCTTGAAAAAAAAATCATTTTGACCTTCACAATTAAATCAAGTCAAATAAAAAAAAATATTGTACAAGCTTAAAACAAATGAATATTAATTAGCTGTTAAATAAAATGGTTGATAATATTATTTAAATTGTCAAATAATTTATTAATCCAAATAACCATTAATCACTTAAGAAAATATATTTTTTGCAAAATTATTAAAAATAATTACTATAATTTAAATGGTTTATTATAAATGTAAATTTGATTATTGTAATTAAAATATGAAAATGAAATGGAAAATGGTACAGACATACATGCATGCACATGTACTGCAACATAAATATTAATTTATCCTGACTAAATATAATTGATATGGCTATGGGTTAAACATATATCACTGATTATAATATTGTTAAATGGGTGGGTGTCAATGAATAACAAATCAGAAAAACATTCAAACTAGCACCATCACTATTTTATAAATAAATAAAATAACTTTGCAGCAATGTAACTAGTATAGCAACAATTCCAGTGATAATCAACTCCCCTTCCTTGAATCAAACACTTCATTAAATATAATAATAATAATAATAATAATAATAATAATAATAATAATAATAATAATAATAATAATAATAATAATAATAATAATAATAATAATAATAATAATAATAATAATAATAATAATAATAATAATAATAATAATAATAATAATAATAATAATAATAATAATAATAATAATAATAATAATAATAATAATAATAATAATAATAACAGCAACAACAGCAACCATAATAATATTAATAATAATAATAATAAATGCCTGAAAAAATTGCTAACCAAAATGCACAAGTGATCCACATATGAGTTCTTTGGACCATTAATAGAGAAATTTTAAAATTTTAAGGCTATTTCATTTTTTTAGTACAATGTGGTTATTCACCACTGGCACAACACAGTTTAATTACTTGTACCTATTCAGAAGGTTACAAATTCCCCTTTCTTACAACAAGGTTCTATTAATAATTATAAAATATCACACAATTAGATTAATTCACATTTTGGAAACCACGCATACAAAATTTATCTGCTCACAAAATTTTTTAACTATCTGGTACTTTAATTGGATATGGTATCAAACTACATGCATTATAGGTACCTCTTGTTTTTTCTGGGGTAGAGACCAAGAATGCATTCTCACCCACCTCTCTCACTATCTCATAGTGGAACATTTTATTAAGGTCCTTTCTAGTTTAATGCTCCAGCATTCTTAATACCAGTCACACCCTTTTTAGGAGTGGTTTGTGTGCAACTAGTGGATGGTTGACCACCATCATCATTCCTCCTTATAATAGAGCAAGGATTATAATAAGGCCTGCCTTTTATTTGGTGCTTTGGTCTGTATCTATTTCTGCTTCCAGCTAGTCTATTTTGATACCATGGAGATCTACCTTGGATATTAATACTATTTACAGAAGTAAGGGATTCCCTATTGACTATGGTCTTGCTATCACTCACTTTATCTCTGGTTTCAATGGAATCTAATACATAGACAACCTCCTCAATGGTTTGCCTTTATGAAGCTATTAAGACCTGCTCTACATGGCATGGTAGGTTGTGACATAATATATGAACTATTTGTTATTCAGATAAGGAATAGACAGTAAGGGTCTTCAATTTTAAGCCTGTTTTCTGAAGAATTGAGTATATCTACCATTATAGTGATTGTATTTTTTTTGAGAGATTTGGTACTTTAAGTTGTCTTGCCTGTCCTCTCTCTAAATACTATTTAATAATAGATACTTAAAATTTCCATAGGTATGGGGTTTATCAAACAAAGACTGCCACCAATTTTTAGAAGATGAATACAACTGGTTACTGGCAGTTGTAATATTCTCCATTTCTGATAATGGGTAAAGTAGAAATAATTCATCCAAACTTTGCAAAAACTCATAAGTGTTTTCTAAGTATTCTCCTTTAAAATATTTAATGATTAGGAACTTAAGGGCCATAGAATAGTGTGAATCTTTCTCATAACTTGTCTTTCCTCTCTCTCTGATCCTGACTTCAGAAAATATACCCTACTATGTTCAACCTCCTCTACAGATCCTAAAGAATACTGATCCACAGCACACTTCCTTAGCTTCAGTAACACCCTACTCCGCACTGCCTAACTGTCTTACCTCCAACTTTGAATGCTGCTTTTGACCTAAAGTGTTTTGGATATATTTCTCTAACCTAGTCTTGTAGTTTCTCCACTCACAACTCAGCTAATCTCTAAATCTATCTTCAGCCTTACCTAAAAAGAATTGCCTCTCTACCGTACACTTTACATTGTCTCTCTCTATTTTCAAATTCTGGTATCCTTCATTCACTTCACCTAATTTAATCCCCATGGTTTGTATGTCCTCAGCTTCTACCTCTAAATTATCTACTCTTTTAATAATCTGTCTAACTTCGTCAATTATATCTTGATTTGTCCCATCTGGATCTGACTTCTGTGCCTCTACTTGCGATGTCAAATTCTTGATCTGGTTTTGACATTCATTAATCTGATCATCTATCCTTAAGGTGCTGTTTACACTCCTACACTGGTGTTCTACTAAACGTTCTCTGACACTTCCTAACTTTTCTTCAAATATTTCAAATTTTTGTTTGATTTCAAAGGTACATTCCCTAGAGTACTTGCTATATAATGTTTGATATTCTTGCCCTTTATTTATGATCATCATTTCTGTTTTAATAAAAAAAATTTGGATTTCTTCCTTAAACTGAAGGACTGAATTTTCATTGTCTACTCTAATTTTCTGCTGTTGATTCTTAAGGTTTACTTCTATTATTTCCAACTTATATGTTTGGGGTTGTAACATCCTCCCTAATCTTTTTTATCTCTGACATTTGTTTAGTTGAGCTATCTTTTAGTCTATCTTACATTTCTTTCATTTCTGACATTTGTTTAGCCAATTTTTTTTCCATACTATTTTTCATTTCTGACATTTGTTGCTTGAAGTTCTTATTTATTGCATCAATCAATTGGGAGTAGTAATATTCTCCTCCCAATGAGACATTTTTGCCTTCTATCTTCTCTATTGGTGAAATTCATAGTTCCATTTCCTGAATCAATATCAGGAGAAAGCACAATCACATCTGGAGATGACACTTCTTGGGGTCCACCAAAATCTTTACATATACTAAACTCTTCAATTATATTCTATATTTGTATTTATTAAGATTCACAAAGAAAAAGAAAAGGTATATCAACCTCACTTTTTCCCCCAATCAAACAATTTAAATCTTCCATCATCACTTAAAGACACACGAGGTAATTCCGATAGGCTTACTTATATTATCTTATATGACATTTGGTTTTCACATCTGACAGCACAATTGTTGCACTATATAATCTGATACATTATATCCAAACATTAATGACTTTGTTGGATAAAATCTTTGTAATCATTTACAAATGTGCTGTCCATTAAATTGACTTTAATATAAAAATAAGGACAAATAATTCTAATAAACATAACTATTAGGCTAAATTCTATATGCATTAAATATTATAACTAATATTCACAATACTATACAAATATTATTCATCAAAAGTGATATGTTGGCAGTATCTAAAATATACTCTTGTTAAACACACATTATTACTATAATTATCAAGCCTACATTACTATAATTCAATGGACTAAGTCAAAACCCATGTAGGTCAGAACAAAATCATTTATTGGTAGACAATGTCTACATTACAAATGTCAATATAATGGCTGATAGTAATGTAGAGAATGAGTTGGAAAACCTACCTGAGATACAAATCAATGACCCAGAATTAAACCCACTCATGAAAGTTTTGTTAGGGGAGGAAGTTTGGAATTTGCCCAAGGAAATTTATCGATTTAAACTTGAACAACATGTCTTGCTATATAGAATTGATTGTGATGCAGATGATTGGAGGGTCATAATACCAACACCTTTAAGAGACCCACTCATAAAGTATGTTCACTGTCTGTATAGGCATTATGATTCTCACAAGGCAGATGACTTTTAAAAATTGTTTTTACTGGCCGAAAATGTACAAGGATGTCTTGAAGTCACTCAAATATTGTCTAACTTGTTTTAAAACCAAGCCAGTTATGCAAAACTATATCAATTCTATCAATTCAATTATACCAGAAAAACCAGGTGAGATCTTAGTGATTGACTATTTTGGGCTATTGCTTACATATAACAGTCAAAAATATTTCTTAGTCACCTATGTTCTCTTTTCCAAATATGTTGCTGCTTACCCAATACCCCAAGACAATACTAAACATACAATCAAGGTATTGGACACCCTCCAATTCCCAGTGATAGGAAATCCTGGGATCATTTTAACTGCTCATAGTACTCCTTTCCTATCCAAGGAATAGAAAAAATGGGTGGGAAAATCAGGGATCAAGCATGTGTTAACCTCCATTCGAAACTCTCAGTCAAACCCATGTGAACATGCCATGTGGGAACTTGGACATTTATTTAGAACCTATTTAAAGGGAGAAAACAAGGGGTGGGTTAAGCAGATTAAACAGATAGTCTTGTACATCAATTGGAGTGTGAATAAGTCAACCAGATTCACACCAATCTGACTAAATTTTCACCAAATTACACTTGTGCTATTTAAAAGTCACAAACCAGTAGCCACAAAAATAATCATAGACAAAGAAAATAATATATTGCAAGCTGGAGAGTGACTTATTATGAAAGCTGATCATAGGAATCAGAATGTAAGAAGGTCTAAATACAAATTCAGAATAGAGACAGAGTGCTAATAAAAACTCCACATCCCAGTAAACCACAGAAAGGTAAGTATCATAAGTTTAGTAATACATATGAGGAACCATATACCATTGTTAAGCAATCAGGTCCCAATGCATTTTGGGTAAACCAAGGAGGAGAGATCCAAGGCATGTAAAATGCCCATATCTTAAAGCCTTATTTTGGATGTTAGTAACAATGCAGGATATCAGGAAATTTTTAGTATAGCTGAGATTTATAAATAAAAAAATGGGTAAACTTTGTGACAATAGCAAGTGCAATGTATAATATATATATATATATATATATATATATATATATATATATATATATATATATATATATATATATATATATATATATATATATATATATATATATATTGTGCCAAGGCCAATTTGGCACATGTATATAAAATAATTTTGTCTAAAAAAATTATCAAAATAAAAAAAATCTTTCATAAGAGAGTTTGAGTTTGCACTTTCAGCCTAGTTTTCAGTATCAGTCTTGTTTAAATTATGTATCCAGAAACAGAAATGCATTGCTGAGCATCTTATGGAAATATATGCTCCTCTTTCAGCCCTTAGTCCAAGAAGATCAGCAAGACTTGCCAGTGAAATAATGTCTACTTAACAGCTCAGAAATCCTCCATCAATATTCCACAATCTCCAAGAATAAAACCAATGGATTAGCATCAAATCTCCTCAAGAAACGTCAAATCTAACTGGTTAGATATCCTTTATTAGATATACTCCGTCAGAAGCAGCTAACAACAAGAAATATCCACGTTCCAAAAATCCTAGGTAAAACATTTTATTATTATCATTTATACGTAGTAGCCACCATTGTAATTCATAAAAATTCAATGATCAAATTATATAAACTCTATAAGCATGCATAAAATGAACTATTGATGTGCGTGTTTGTGAATGTTAGATAATTTAAATGTCAAAGATTATTTTTGCTCTTTCATAAAATATATCATAGTATATTAACTTAAAATATGTGTGTTAATTTAGATTTATAAAATGTTTAAAATTAGTAAATGTTAATTAATAAATTGTTTTTAAAATTAAACTTTATTTGTCAGTCAATTCTTTTTTATCAATTCTTTTTCTATATTGTATTACTGATTAAAATTCGACTGAGCTAGTTAAGAGAATTGTTTCGAGTGCTGGATTATGAGCCTACTGACCAAGTATGTTGTTTATTCTTCTGAATAGATAACTGGCGCCGGAGTTTACTTTGAAACAAATAAAGTGTTTGGATAGTAAGGGTTTGAATCTAGCAGCCGAGGTGGGCCATTGTTGATAGTTCAAGCTATCAATAATATCTCCTATTTGCTCGAACGTGCCAGTTCATTCACGTAACATTTATAAGTAAACACATTTGTAAATGTATTATGGAGAAGTTTGAAACCAGCCAAAACTTATATATATATATATGTAAGTAAATTGTTTCAGCAGTTCAACCCGGTACATAAATGGCTTTCCTAATGTTTGGGGCTGGATCTAAGAAACAATAGTAAATAAATACTTTGTTTCTTGTTTAAAAAAATTTTCTATACAAAAGCTAAATTACGTATGTTAAAGCATTTTAATGTTAAAAAAAAAAAAGAATTGACCGAAAACTTTGTTTTCTTTAAATGAAAAGAGATTTACGCTATTTACATTATCTAAAATAAATTATTATGTTAAATCAGAGACAGTCGGATGTTTGGACGGAGTTAAAGCATTAAGATTGGGTGGAAAAAAATGGACAAAGGAGGGGCAGAGTCAGCCTGTATTTCCAGTTTAGTAAGAAATAAATAAAATAGAAATTAGTAAACTTATGAGCGTGAATAAAATATAATATTAAAGAAAAATAATATAAAAAAGTAAAGTTTAAAAGTATAAATATGACAAGAAATAAACCTAGAATGGAAACTCAAGGTAAAAAAAACAGACAATGTTCCCAGCGAGGAACAAAATAAAACTGAAACTAGTGAAATAGAAAAGATCCCCAGTGAAGAAAAAATGGAAACTCAAGTGAAAGAAGTAGAGGATGCTTGTAGTGAGGAACAAAAAGATAAAAACGAAAAAGAGGTTGAGCAAAAAGAAGAGAATAGGAAAATCATAGCTTTATTAACTTGCATGTTTGAAAAACAAAAAGAAACAGCCAAAGAATATAAAAAAATAGCTGAAGAGCTTAAAAACCAAAATAATGAAATAAAGAGTAAATTGGAAGGGCAAGCTGAAATGCTTGAAAAGTTAAAAGACCAGATCGAAATGGGCCACAATAAAATAAAAGGAGAAATTAGGGAAGAAATAGAAGAGATTAAAACACAAGTAGAAAATCAAATAGAGACCGCTTACCAAGTAATTGAAAAAAATAAGATAGAAGATAGAAAAGTAATTGAAGAGATAAAAGTTGGAATGATGGATTTAGCTTGGAAAGTAAATCAAAAGAATAGTAAAAATAGTTTGCAAATGGAAATACAACAGTGTGACCACTTGAGTGCAAACATGCACATTATAAACAATCTGGAAATTGTGAACCAGTTTTTAAAAGTACAGATATTTTCTGGCCATCAATGTGAAGCTCCTATGGAGCATTTAAATAGTTTGGAGTGCTATTTCACTCTGAATCAATTAAGTGAGGAGGCTATTATCGTAATAGCTTGTAGCCATTTACAAGGGGGGTCTCAATCTTGGTGGGACTCTTTATATAAAAAACCCATCACTTTTGCTGAATATAAAATTGTTGTTTTAACTAGTTATTGGAATGAAGATTATCAGGAAAATCTTTGCAACCAGATCTTGCAAGATAAATGGCAACCTGGTGAACCGTTTGTTTCTTTTTTTAGAAGGCAAGTGGTGAAATTATGCTCTTTAACCGAAGACTCACTATCTGAACAACAAATTGTGAGGATAGTTCAACATAGTTTTCCTCATAATGTCAAGCAAATGCTCATAGGAACTGAAAAAAACAGTGGAACAAATGCTTAGGATTTGTAGATTATGAAAAGGCATTTGATTCTATAAACATTTCTTCAGTGATTAAAGCATTGGATCATAAAATTATAGATCCAGGATATTGTCATATTTTGAAGAACATGTATAAAAATGCAACAGCAACAATTAGATTACATCATGATAGTAGGAAAGTCAACATTGAGAAGGGTGGGTGACTCCATATCTCCAAAACTTTTTACAGCAGTGCTGCAAGAAGTATTTTGTGGATTAAAATGGGAAGCTAAAGGAGTGAAAGTAAATGGAGATTATTTAAGTAATGTAGATTTTGCAATTTATGTAGTTCTTTTTGCAAATAATGCTTTAGAGTTACAGGAAATGTTGCAGGAATTATCAGATGAAAGTAGGAAAGTAGGCCTAATCATAAATGTTAAAAAGACTAAAGTAATGTTTAATAGATTTTCTCAAAATATGAAAGTAAAGATTGATAATGATGAATTAGAAAAATTTAACAGTTACAAATACCTTGGTCAGATTATTAATACAGATGGAAACCTAATGGATAAAATTAATCATAGAGTAAAACTTGGTTGGAGTGCTTTTGGTAGAAATAACTTGATACTAAAAGGAAATATGCCTATGTGTTTGAAAAGGAAGGTTTTTAATAAATGTGTTTTGCCAGTTCTTACTTATGAATCTGAGACTTGGACACTTAATAGAAGAGAAATACAGAGACTTCAAACCACTCAAAGAAGTATGAAGAGATGCATGTTGGGAATAACAAGAAGAGATCGAAAACACAATGTATGGGTTAGATAACAAACAGATGTTACTGATCTCCTTGAAAAAATTAAAAAACTGAAGTGGAGTTGGGCTGGACATATTGCTAGAAGAGATGATAATAGATGGACAATTGAAATTTTAAACTCGATTTCAAGAGATTGTAAAAGACCCAGAAAGAGACCACATGTGAGATGGATGGATGAAATAAGAAAGTGTGCAGGGGTGATGTGGAGAAGAGAAGCTAAAGATCAGAAAAGATGGATTGTACTTGGAGATACCTTCATCCTGCAGTGAATTCATAATGGTTGATGATGATGATGATGATGAACAACACATAAAATAAAGGTCATTCTCTTTGTTAACTTAAAAAAACATTCATTTGCAAAGTTTCTCTCCTGGGGTCTGCTGAACAACCCGAACACAATGAAGAATATTCCAAACAAGGACATGAAACATGAAGCACAAATTATTTCTATGATGAACATTTACAATTTACAGTTAACTCTGTAATTTCCAATGCTCTTAGCTAAAGCTAATAGAGTTTACTTATATAGCATGTACAATAACAAATATTGTTAGTAATAGAGACATAGAAAGACAGTTTTAGCTATTAATTGGTTTACTCCTTTATTCACTTTAAGCAATTGTAGTCGTGTTTAGTCCAACAATATTTTAAGAAATTTTTTTTTTTGGAAAAAAAATATTCACTTTTATATTTTATAAGTTAACATCTGCATTATCAATTTCAATAATTTGCTAATAATTATCCACATGAAATTTGTATTTTTTTAACATTAATATTTTATTTTCTAATATATCCATGTATCGAAGAGAACAAAATATGTAATATTAAAGTCCTTCAATCCAATTTAAGCATATACATTGGGCAATTAGTAGCAATTGATTATTCTGGGTAAGTCATGTCTTTATTTCTTTAATAAAAGCACATATTATTTTATAAGCACAAAGAAGAGATACAGTTATCATTTCTTAATAATTTTTAAATATGGCATAATAAAGTACACCTATCCTTTTAATTTTAACTTGACCTTTACAGAAGTAGAATATAAGTTGAGCCGAGAGCTTATGATAAACCTAGTTAAATTGTTCTGCATACGCTTCCACAAAATATTAAAAAATTCACACACTTTTGTTAAAAGATTATTAAGTTCATGCACTTTAAGTTTCTTCTTAATTATAATAATAAATAAAAGCACTTAAAGTAGAACAAATTTGCCAGCATAAAGATACATTTTTAAAGAAAAATAATAACAATAACATTAATGATATGGTTAATTTAATGTTGAACTGGAACAAAAAGTTTGAAAGAAGATGTGCCTTTCTTTATTGTTTAGCCTTCCATTCTAGTTGAAGAGTTGTGGTAACTAGAATTTTCTCATGACTTTTTAAAATTCACTTTGGAGCTTTAAAATTGATTTGACTTCTGGAAGAGATATACAGTTGTCACAGGCAGAAATGAACAATACACTGGTTGAAATTACAATAATAATGAGCATTTTCTATTAGTGACTATTAGTTAAATAGATATCCCTTTCCTCCATCAAAAGGTGATTCTTACTTTTCAAAGGTCAAATAGACCCTTTGCACTCAGGATTTAAATGAGATATTTATTTATATAGCGCGATGTATAAAAATAGTAATAAACTAAAGATCAGCATTTTAAGCTAATGTACATGCACTTTTTATGAATGTTAATAATAAATGAATACTTTCATTTCCAACACAAGATATAGTCTTTGTGAAAGAATAGAATGAATCCACATATTCTTTCAACCCAAATGCTTAAGTATGGGCAAATCTTAAGCACTGGAAATGAAAGCATGAAGATAAACCAATCATTTTAAATTACTCTTTACCATGTCTCAATGAATGACACCTACGAAATGCTGATCTTTATTTTATTACAATTTATATACATCGCACTATACGACATGTCATTCTTAAATGAAACTAAACATATGTAAATGAGATATTTATTTATATATTGTGAACATCTTACCCCATGTCCACCCAAAATGCATTAATTCCCTGTCACTGTACAATAGTGAAAGGACCCTCATATAAATTACAAAACTTATGGCAAACAAATTTTCCTGGGTCACTAACATGTGGTGTTTTTACCATTACCTTGTCCCCTATTTGGAATCAGTGCCGAGTACCCACTGACCTTTTCTTTCTATTTTGACTTGTTTTCATAAGAGTCTGGTAAGCTTGAGCTCTATCAGCTTCTACATCTATTGGGGGCTCTTCCAACCCAGGCACAGGGGGTTTTATCAATCGAGGGACATGTTTTCCTAAATGAAGCCATATTGGAGCAAACCCAGTCAATTCATTGACTGACCAGTTGATATAATTGGTAACCTGTGGAACTTTTTTGGCCCACCCTCGATGGTTCATTGGGAGATATGTTCTAAATAGCTGACCTAGTTCCCGTATAACCTGCTCGCACTGGTTTGATTGCGGATTACAGTCGGATGTCAATATGTGCTTAACTCCTTGTCATTGTATCCACCTACACCATCCCCCCAACATGAAAGGAGTGCCATGATCTGATAATAACTATGTGGTTTTCCCACAGTGGGAAAGTGGTTACTTTCTAGCATTTTTATAGTGTTTTTGTATTTGCCTGGGATGTCGGGTACGCGGCTACAAATTTTGAGAATAAGTCATAGATCACAAGAAGATACTTTTTCTTGTTAAAAGTGTGCAATGGACCATAGTAATCCAAAGCCATCATTTCCTGCAGCTGTGTTGGGATTCTGGATGTCATAGATATTACATGACTCCTATTAGCTGGCTTTGCCTTTTGGCATATTTCACACTGGCCCTCCACAGCCATAATTTTAGTATGCATTTCGGGCCAATAAAACCAATCCTGGAGTAAACACTCCATTTTGAGTGTGCCATAATTACCATAAAGTTGGTGCACATGAGTAATAATGGCCTCCCTCATCTGAAGTGGTAAAATGGGCTTCCATTTTCTTGGTCCTCATAAATTTGATACTGTAATATTGATTATCTCATTCGGTATCATCCTGCCTTATTTCCTACCCATCCCAAGTCTGTTGTCCCTCTTTCCTCTAACTGCTCAATCAATGTCCTTAGTTGTTTATCTTCCCATTGGCAGTGTGGTATTTTAGCCAAATCTTGTTCCACTGCTTCATTTATCTTCAGGTTTAAGCTGGCAATATACAAGTTCTCTCCATTTAAATGGCATGGCTGGGATTGAGCAGGGTTATGACTTAATAAATCTGGCACAATGTTCTCTGACCCTTTGCAATATTTTACATTGTAGTCATATTCCTGGAGGTATAGGCACCATCAAATTAGCCAGCTGTTGGTGAGGTAGCTGTGGTTCAAAAACTCCAAGCTTTTATGATCCATAATGACAACCACTTTTGATCCCAACAAAAGTGTTCTGAACTTCTGGAATGGCCAGACAATTGCAAGAGCTTCCTTTTCAGTAGTGGTATAATGACACTTCGGTCCTTTGAGCAATCGGCTCATAACATACAATACTTTTACCTGATTATCATCCTGCATCTGGGATAAAGTAACTCCTAACCCATACCCACTACTGTCTGTTTGTACAATGATGGCTTCTTGAAATCTGGAAATGCCAACATGACTTGTTTTTCAAAACCTCTTTTTATATTCCCAAAGGTTTTCTCTTGTTCCTGGGTCCATTTCCACAGGACATTCTTTCTTACTAACCAAACCAAAGGTTCCATTTGTTCTGCAAAACCCTCAAAAAATCGGTTATAGAAATTCCAGAGGCCCATGAGGGACCAAACTTGCTTCTGCGATGTAGGTTTAGGAAATTCTCTAATAGCCAAGACTTTGTCTGGATGGGATTTTATCCCATGGGAACCCACCACATGACCCAAAAATGTAACTTCATCTTTACATAACATGCTTTTTTTTAAAATTAACCTTGATTCCTTTCTTTAAGCACTCTTTGAGAAATATCTCTAAATCCCTAAAATGTTCTTTGATGGTTGCCAATGCCACCAATACATCATCTACATGCATAGTGACCAATTGTTTTACTTCCTCTGGCAACACTTGGTCCAAACATCTCAGCAAGTTTGCACCACTGTTTATTAGGCCTTATGGCATACGGTTAAATTGATATGAATAACCATCATATCTAAAAGAAGTTTATTTCCGATCATCAGGATGGAGTTGGATCTGCCAGTAACTGGCTGTCAGATCGAATGTTAAAAATATTTTCTTTCCTTTAAATCTTCCCAACAGCTCTTGCATGGGAGGAGGAATGGTACAATCTGGGATAGTTATTCAGTTCAATTGTCTCGCGTCCAAACATAACTTAACCAACCCATCTTTTTTCTTAACAATCACCAGCGAAATACAATATGGAAAGGAACACTTTGAAATAATTCCCCATTCCATCATTTGATTGATTTGTTCCTTCACATTATCCCAATATTGATGTGAAACCAGGTATGACCTAGACTAGAATGGCTGGTCCTGATTTATTTTAATTCTCTGCTCGAACCCTTGAATTACACCCGGTATATCTGAAAATATGTGGCCATATTCTTCCAATATTTTCTGCAGTGCATGCTCTTTTTCCCCCTTGGTCATATTTGCCTGCTTAACTTTCTCAGCTATCACTCCATCCATCGGGTCTTCCTTAAATTTCATGACCCCAATTGAATGGTATAAGCGGGCACTAGAAATTTAATTATTTCTCCTTCGCACATAACTCTTCTCCTCTCATAATCTAGGACACATTTATATTTGTGTAAAAAATCAGATCCTAATATGGCCTCGTGCATCAGGTCCTTCATAATAAGGAATACATGAGTGAAAGTTTTCCTATTTATCTGTAGATATACCCATATCTGCTTAGGTTCTACTTTGGCCCTCTTATTGTTTGCCATCATCACCTGTGTAGCCTTCAGTGGAAGGGTCTGTATTCCAGGTTGTTTTTTTATCAGTTTGTGATATAGTGTTTTTGACATAACAGAAATTTGACTTCCAGAATCGATGAGGGTTTCTATTTGATTTGATTGATTTCAATATGAATCTTTGGGCATTCCTGTTTGGCATATTGAGAAACCCTATCTTCCCATGAGCACACCAAATTCCCAATATGTTTTTTTGTTTCCAAGTGTACAATTCCTTCTTCCTCTGTCATATTGGTTTGGTATTTTTCCCCAAATCTTCTGTCTTCAATCTCCCTCATCTGCTCACCTACCTCAATTTGACTTAATATTTTGCCAATTTCTTTAGCTAACCTAATCCTTTTAATTCCCATTCTGCATCTTATTTCTACTGGAAAATTTTGACACACCATTTTTACTATCTGATTTTCAGATAGTTTACCACACTCTAATTGAAATTTTAAATGGGATTCCAAGAGTTTGTAAAAGACCCAGAAACCAACCACATGTGAGATGGATGGACATGGCATTGATATAAAAAGTAGCCATTATTTGCAAGTTAATCTGATTGTTATATGTTTATGGACTTATTAAAATTGCTAAAGTGTAATTAAAATATTTCTAATCATGAATGCTGCATTCTTTTATTGGTGAAAGATGAAGATTTTTTTTTATTTTTTAGTATTTTATGTGGATAAAGAGCTTTATTTTTTGTATTTCTTCCTTATTTTATTATATACTTTAAATTTTCAGTTTTAGAAATCATTTTCATAAACATTATATTTATTAAGTGGAGTTATGTACGATTTTTATTTCTGAATGGGAAATATGTTTTTTATTGTTTTGCCAAATGTAATTTCTAAATTCTTTGTTAAAACTTATATAAAGATAAAAGCTCGATCCATAGTACACAGTTTCAATTGTTTCAAACACCATTTGTAGATATTTAAATACAAAAAGCCATTCATGTCTGTTTGTTGTTATAAAAAATCTTATTTCCTCACATTTGTATAAATGCACAATTCGGTTTCAAAATTTATTGGTAGAGCTTTGAACGTATGATCACTTCACTTGGTTTATACTATTTACAGTGGTTCTCTTTCTGCATTAAGTGTTTGTATCTTATTTTCTAAGTTTCTACTTTTGATTGGTCACTGGATATATATTTATAGTTTTCTTTAGAAAAAAGAGCAAGACAGTCAGAGTATATATCAGTACTCTATTCAAGCTATTTCATCTTCATCGGGAATAGACAGCTATTGGTATTCCACTATTGTACTTCAATATAATGTTTATTTTAAAAAAAATGTTGCAGTAAGCCAATAAATAGTAAACCAAGTACCACTATTTTATGTTTTTCACAGTAAATTTAACTTGCTGTTTTGCAAAGAATGGGCGTATATGACTTGTATTAAAATAACATGAAATATATTTCTTTCAAGTAATTTGTGGTGATGAATTCAATATCTCTACATATTTAGAATTATTCCATAATAAGGCCTTTTTGAAGTACAGGTTATAATTCCTGATGCATCGACTACAGCACAATGAGTGGTAAAAAAGTATAAACTATTAACAATAAGTTTTGATTTATTCTTGATT
Organism: Epiperipatus broadwayi; assembly: GCA_028023455.1. Classification (NCBI taxonomy): domain Eukaryota; kingdom Metazoa; phylum Onychophora; class Udeonychophora; order Euonychophora; family Peripatidae; genus Epiperipatus; species Epiperipatus broadwayi. Next base: position 1,198,402 of record JAQFVV010000197.1, on the reverse strand, counting down.
TGGCAAAATTTGTTATATGGTTTACCGCGTGAAAAAATGTCAATCTACAGGGATTATTTTAGCTTCTCTGTATTCTTTATTAATTCTTTTCAGTTAATGTCTCGATGTCTAGCTAGGATAAAACATGGATGTGTAACTGACAATTCTAACTGATATAATTCACGGAGAAAAAATATCTCCTTATATATAAAAGAGCTGCTTTAACAGATTGATAACATAATGACTGATAATAGTAAAAGAAAAAAAAATCAATTTAACTTCCCTCTGGTTATAGGCTTTTAATATCTACATTAAACAGATATATAACTGGTGCTGAACTAAACAATAATATACTTTTATATAGACTTTCATTATAAACGATCAATAGTCATTGAATTGTAACTCACTGAATGATACGACAAATGCTCTCGATTCACCCACATAATGTAAATAGTAACACTCTGTGTTACAATGAAAAAAAGTTATTGAATTATGTTAATGCAAAATTTAATTCTCCTCTCACAGAAAATGTGAATATTTCTCTTATAAAAAGTCAAAATAAAAGAAGTGAGAGAAAAAGTCTACAAATAAATGATCAATTCCTTTATAAAATTTCAAATTCACCAATACCATCTTTGAATCGTAGTCTTTAGCGACAAAGTTAGAAATCAGTCAGCATGAAGATAAAGATTTTATTGTTTTCCACATTGGTGATCTTTGTTTCATCAAGGTTACATTTGATGACTCTAGATTATAATGAATATAATTGCTCTTAAAAGTACAAATTATATATACTTCAAAATTAGATCTTTTCCGATTTAAGCAATAATATTTTACTAACATTAACTTATGTAGAAGATCTAAATATTGATCCTGTTACACAACTCCCATACATATTTAATCATGAAGCTATTTTCTAACATTTTTGCAATATAATTGGTTTTCTTGAATAAAAATATTTACTATTGAGTTCTCTTTTTTGGTGCTGCTATTTCTAGGCACATGTGTCATCTAATCATCTATATTGTTGCAGGTCAGTTTTTCTAAGATTTTTCTTATGGTAAGTTGACACCATATCATTAAAACATTCTTATTATAGCCACCTGCAATTTAAGACATTATCTGAGATATTGACACGAACTTGTTCCATTATCTTCTGGGCTCTTTATAGATAAGAAATGATGTCCAGATGCATATCTAACAGCTCTGTGAGACAGACTGGGTAAGATAAAATATGGATATATCCATGATTTTTGCTGTTGGAAAGGGTATAGATAACTACTTTTCTATAGTGATAACTTGCTTTTTTCTCTAGACTGAAGGGTAAAACTTTCTATTTCTATTGAAATCTTCTGGATAAATGTGCTATCTGCATCGTCTAACTGCATGGAATACTAGATTACTGCTTAAACTCTCACTTAAGTAATAAAAACAGGCAACATACTATGGATATATTTATACAATTTAGTATTACCAGCCATTGGAAAACAAGAATGAGCATTTCAATAAAAATAAATACATTAGATATAGGTTTCACATTGGCTTACCATATCAATTTGTGAATCACAAATTCATCCCCATATAGAACATGCTGGTTCATTATTTTTTTTCTTTGGTATGTTTGCATTGCTACTTTTGAATTCCTCATGCAAAAAAACTTTCTTCCTGAAGTACATTAATACCATCTGCAATTGTAACTCTTCAATGTAATCAATTCACCATCATATCTTTCCAAAAAAAAAAAACAATCAACCATATACTTTTTTAAAATGTTTTTGAGATAGACTTTATAATGTAAATGGAGTTTAGCTCTGACAAAATCATATTTAACTGGATTATAAAATACCTTTTTAAGAAGTCTTGGATTGTTTATTCATTTTATGTCTAATTTCGTATGTTCAATTCCATGAAGATATGACATGATAATAATACGCTCTATAGTAGCAATATATTTTACAAGATGAAGAATATATTAATTCCAGGTTATGATCTTGCTAATGTATTTTTAAATGGTGCTGAATGTCCCTTAAAATAAAACATTACTAATGTACTATATTTCGTCAATAAAATGTCTAAGTCACTCTATAATAAACTAGTAAAATCATAGTTCTATACACAACCAATTTAAATTGCACATTGTTGTACGTCCAACATCGTAGAATCTAAATCTACTTTTCTACTTAAAAAAATCTTCTGATATTTAAATTGGTTGACATTAAATTAATAACGATCTATCTAAGGAATACTGAAGATTTTTTTCCCCCATCATAAGTTGACAAAGAATTTACTTTTTTAACATTAATAATAAATCGATCTTTATTTATTGTATTCAAACATGATATTTATTCGGCAAATTAGTAAAAATTGCTTCTATGATCAGGGTTTAGTAGATTTACTATCTAAGAAAATGAGGTTTTTGTTTTGGCTTTTCATCGATTCAAATTAAAAATATATCATCAAATATCACATCTTGATCCCTGATTAATTTTGTTGCTATAAACTTTTCAAAGACCAAAGTTATAAAAAATAGAAAACAATGTCGGAGCCAATGTACATCTTCTTTAACATGAAATTTTAATTCCAAATTCCTGTTTTCCACCTGTACAAATAACACTTTCTCGCATTTTATCATGTGAAGCTGTTTAATAAAAATAAATGTTAATAGAAGACAAACTAATTTTAAACAATACCATAAATCTGCTCTTAATAAAGCAGATGCTTTTATAAAATCGATAAAACCAATATATAAATCTTTTTTTAAAATACTATGTTCTGTACTTTCCTGGCAACAAAAATCACGTGTATAACGCTTTTTGATTATTTATAACCGCAATGAAACTTTGTTAATTAAAAAAACGGAATAATTTTTAACATAACATGTTATAACTTTACAATCCATTTATTTTTTAAAAATATATATTTTCAAAGTTAACAAATTACCACAATACTTTTAATCTTTTTCCAAGGACCTGATCAAAACTTCGACGGTTTTCTTTTTTTAGATATTTTGATTTTATTAAGGTGATTATTTTATCCAAATTTAAATGAGAAGATAAAATGCATATCATTAATAGACTTAAATTACGATTCTTGTATCGGTATTCAAAAGATGATTTAAATATTCTATTCATCCATTTACAATATTATGAAAGAGCCATTATTGGATTTAATAGAATTATCATTTCTCAGATCCATATAATTATTCATTTTAATTCACTAAAATGATCTAATATAACCATTATCAGAGAAATCTCTATTTTCTTTGCAATTTTAATCCTTCAATGATTTTAGGTGTTTTAATCCATATTTGATCGTCTGACTTTAAATCTATATCTTTATTATGAAGCTCAACATTTTTCATTATTTCTATTACAAAATAACAGTTTTCCTTTCATAAAAGCATTCGTGTTATGATCATTGTCTGAAAAGCAGCCATGGCTTTTCTTTATAGTGAATCCAAAACACACTTATTTGCATCCACAACTCAGTTTTTAAAAGAATTGTTTCAAAATTCGAAGATAACAACATATAATGACTATTGAAATTTCATTAAACTGTAGGAAAACATTGGGGCCTGGGCCAATTGGTTGATGCTGGTTCTGTATGAAGGGTGCATCTAGGTGATTATACTTTTTTAACATGTTTTTTGTCATTTGTATATGATTATATCTCTACACAAGGTGTTAAAAGTAGATAGAAAGCAGTCAATAGTGTGAGAGTGATGTAATGAAAATTTCAATACAGAAATATTATTTATGGATAATCTCCACTCTAATAAATGACTAATAAAATTATTAATCCAGGTGCTTTACATTAAAGTCCACGTAAAGTCTTTTGAAAATATAATGTATATTAAAAAAAATAGGAAAATGATTAGTTTAGATCTAAAATTTCATCTGAATCCCAAAGAACAAGATCACGTTGTCTTATTTCTACCTATGTTATGACATAATGTACTCTATTACAAAGATAAACATTATTTATGAACGTTACGACCAGCCCTAAAGTTGATTATTTCCATCGTCATAAGAATGAATGTAAGATGTGAAAAATTAAATAGATATTCGGACAAATATCATTCACATGTCAAGCGTTGTTAGCCTAAATGTCATCGCAGCCTCCTTGCAAGTAAATAGTTGGTTGCAGATGATTGTTGGTTCGCCTGCCGGCCGATGCTATGACGTATAAAAAAAAATCATTCACATGATATTTAGTAGGCATGAATTTAGCCGGCAACTAATAATATTGAAATATAATAAGAGGGCTTTGTAACACCTTCTAGGCTATCTATGCTACTGTTTGCATTAAAGTAAAATCTAAAATCCACGAATAAATCAAGTAAATTTTGGAAACAATGATTTTCGTAAAATAGAATTTACAATACTCATCTTTTGCATATTAATTACCATCCTTCTCTTTCGCGTTCGTGTCAACAAATATTAAGTACATCTAGCGAAACTTTCTATAATACTATTATAAAAAATAGACTTTTAGCAGTTAATCCATAAAATATAAGAGAATCGATTTAATGTTGTGTGTGAGGGAACAGGTTATGAAATAAAGCAATTTCGGACTTCTTAGAAAGATGCTAATATTAAAAAATAATTTTATTTGAATGAGTGAAACTATAAATAAAAAATATTTTGATGGCGGGGGGGGGGAGGCGATAAAACAAAAAAAAAAGAGAGAGAGAAAGAGGAGTTTTGAAAAGGTGGATAGACATTGTGAAATATGATTATGATTATAAACTTTCAATACGTATACATTTATTTTTAAATAAAAAAGTTAATTTTCGAATGCTGTATTCATAATTTTGCGAATACGGTCTTTCTAGTGTTTATTCGTTCGAAAAATGAAAATTAAAAGTAATGCTAGTAACATAAATACAATATTCATGGCAGTCTTATCTTTTGTAAAAGTAAATATTTAACACTACTGTATATTAACGTGCATAATAGTGTCCTAACAAGTTAAGTAAATATTTTTTTTACCGCAGTATTGGATCTGATTTCTATCAGTTCAGAAGATTTGTAATTAGAAATAAAAATATTTTAATGGTATATGTTATTATTTTGTCAGCAAAAAAAGAAATATAAAACATTAATGTTTTAATCTAAGTTAAGGATTCATTATTTATTCTTTTATTATCCATATATTAAATATCACAATAGCGATGCAGTATTGCGTGGAAGGGTTTCTGAAAACATAAAATTAGCTGCACAAAAATACAAAGAATTATAGACACTCACACATCAATATTAAACTACTACCCACGCAAACGCACACACACTTAGAGAACCATATATATATATATATTGTAACGGGCACACACGCCGCCGTCACATTATTTATTTTAAAAATTAGACATTAAATTAAAAATAAAGTTCGCAAATAAAAATTTGTTTTTTAAAAATTTAAAATTAAAAGTCATCTAAACTTTATATATGTAAAATCGCACAGATGAAAAATTATTAAAAGAAAACTTTATTAAAAAAAAAAAAAAGTTTTAAAACTAAATATTAAAAAAAAACTTGAAAGATTCAAAGATAAAAAGTTTGTACAATAAATTAATTAATGCTATTGTATAAAATGGAAATGCTTATTAATTAGTCCAAGTGAACTAGCCTTTAGGCATTTCAAATTGTATAATTAAAGGTCAGATAGGAGAGAAAAAACAATGTGAACAGAATTGCCAATGAAAGAAATCCCTCAGGGAAACGGACCCTCACCATCGTCATGATGTAATGTCCACTGAATCCAAAATTCTAATATAAAAGAAAAAGTTTGGAAATAAATTTTAGTGAGTGAAGAAGGAGCTGGGAAGAGAAGAGAGATGTGAAAGCAGAGGTGTCGTAGAGTTGAAGAGAAGGGGTTGGAAAGACGCACTCTTCTTGCCCTTCAGTTTTGCTATAAAAAAAAAAAAAGAAAGAAAGAGAAATGACCAATCGTTTTCTTATACTACAGACCACAGGACATCTCGCTGGCTCCAAATTGCAAGCAAATGTTAAGCATGGATTGTTAAAACAGTAAGAACTCTAACTAATGAACTTTAATTCTAAAAAAGAAACTTTTTCCAGTATGTTAAAACTTAAGAACATTAGTTAATTAATGAACACTAAGTATAAACTTTCCCAGTATTTAAATTATTGCAATAGAAATTCGTATCTAACCAAACTTAATCAGTTATTAATAATTATTTTATTGAATGTATTCTTATTTTTTTGTAAATCATTTCCATTAATTTATTTTTTCTGTTCTTTTAAGTTTTAATTATGATTTTTTTTTTCTTTTAAAATAAACTTAACAAATGCTAAACTTAAGTCAGGTGTGAATGGCTGCATAGATTTATAAAGTTATATTAGTTTAATTAAGGGAGGGTAAATCTTAGGTTATTTGTTTCATAGTTAAATAGGGTCAATGGATTGGATATATTAGTAAATAAAGTATGAGGTCCGCTACATGCAGGATCACCTTATATGCCACACTAGGGCGAAATAAGCCTTTCTTGTTGACCATCGGAGACAGACCGTATTACCTGCTCCTTGGATCATCTTTTTGCCTATGAAATGGGATAGTAAGATGGAAAAGGCAGTAAATTTTGACATTAGAATTTCATTTTTTTCTTTTCCTTCCTTTTTTAAAAAAATTAATAGCTAATTTATTTCACCTTTATTACTTCTTGTTAGCGAATTTATCTAATGTTATTAATAAATATATATGTGTGTCGACGACTTTACGTGGTCGTCACAATATATATGCTAAAACAATAAGTAATGAACCCTTAATTTATGACATTAATTATATATATCGTTTTGCTGTACAATATAACATATACCAATAAAATATTTTTATTTCTTATTACAAATCTCATGAACTGATACATATCATCCAAAATCAGGTAAGAAAATAATTTACTTAACTTGGTGTGGCACTTTGTGTAAGTTAATATATACGATAGTGTTAAATATTTACTTTTACAAAAGATGTCTCCCATGACTCATATTGTATATATGTTGTCAGTGTCTGTTTTATTAACTTTTTGATTTAAAAAAAAATGTATAAGTATTGAAAGTTTATAATCATAAGCAAGTTTCACAATGTCTATCCATCTCCTCAAAACTCCTTTCTCCTTTTTTATTACCTCCCCCCACCTCCTTAAGTATTTTTTATTTATTGTTTCACTCATTCAGGTAAAATTATTTTTTAATATTGGTACCTCTAAGAAGTCCGAAATTGTTTTATTTCATAACCCTCTCAGCTGATTTTTCACACAAAACATTAAAACGATTCGTATATTTTACGGATGACCTATTAAAAGTCTATTTTTTATGGTAGTTTTATAAAAAGATTACCCAGATGTACTTAATATTTGTTGACACTAACGCCAAAGAGATAGATAATTGTTAATATCCAAAGGATGATTTATAGTAAATGCTACTTTATAGTAATCACTATGTCTAAAATTTACTTTATTTATCGGTGGATTTCAGATTTTAATTTACTGCTAACTGTAGCATTAGATAGCCTAGAAGGTATTTGAAGTCCTCTTACTATATTACAATATTGGTAGTTGCTGGTAAATTGATGTCAATTGAAAATCATGAGAATGACATTTGTCGGAATATCTATTTCATTTTTCAGGTTACTTGTATTTATTCTTATTTCGGTCAAGAACTTATTTCATCACTAAAGTTTGTAAATAATATTTATCTTTCTAATAGGCTACATTATGTAATAACATGGATAGAAATTAGACAATTTGAACTTGTTCTTCGTGCTTCAGATGAAATTTCAGACCTAAAGTAATCATTTTATTTTTCTTACTATGCATTATATATTCAAAAGCCATTACCTGTTCTTTAATGTAAAGCATCCGAATTAATTTTTATTAGTCATTTATTAGAATAAAGATTATCCGATGAATAATATTTTTGTATTAAAATATTCACTACACCACGTTCACACAACAAGAACTGGTTTCTATGCACTTTTAACACCTTTTGGAGAGATGAAATCTAAACATATGACCAAAGATATTCGAAAATGTTTGATTCCCAAGATATGCATTTTGTGCTAAACCATTACTCATCTGTGGGTCCAGACTATAATCTGTTGCACATATATTTATTATTGCTCGTGTATATATGTAGCAAATTCCTGCAGCTTAATTGACAACTGTCAAACGTGTTGTCCTCATAACCGTGATAGAAATCACATAATCAAAGGATATTAATAATTTTTATTAGTATTTCATTACACTAGAGATTAACCAATAATGAATAATATTTCTATAATGAAAGTTTCACTAAACACGTCTAGTGTAAAGTAGGAGAGCTGGTTCTATCAACTTTTAACTTTTAGTGGAGGGGTGCAATCATACACAGATATGAAAATCAGAAGGAAAAGGTGTATGATTTCCATGATGCACCCTTCATGCGGACCCAATATGTATCAATTGTCCCAGACAACAATTTTCCACATATATCTTTCTCATTATTTAGTATATATAGAAAACAAATTACTACCGGTTAAAGAAATTTCAATAGTCGTTAAAGATTAAAGTTGTTAACTTAGACTTTTGAAATTAAATTCTTTTAAGGAATGAGTTATGGATACAAGTAAGTTTACTTTTGGATTCACTAAAAAGAAGGGTCATGAGTGTTTTTACAAACAATGATCAAAATATGAATGCTTTCATTAAAGAAAAACTGTCATTTTCTAATGGAGGAATGACAAATGTTGAATCTGTAATAAAGATGTAGATTTAAGTGTAGATGATCGACTATGAATTAGAAGACCTAATAAAAATTGGAGAATTAATATTGCAAAAAAAGACAAACATTCTCTGATCATAGATATATTAGACCTTTTTTTAATGTATTAAAAAGGATAAATATGTGGATCAGAAAAATGATAATCCTAATAAATCCAAGAATGGCTCTTTAATAATCTTGTGAATAGGTGAATAGAATATTTAAATCATCTTTTGCATAACGATACAAGAATAGAAACTTATTATTTTTAATGACACATACAGTTGTCTTTCTTGTTTATATTTGGATAATGGCAATCGGATTAATAAAACCAAAATATCTTTAAAAAGGAACGAGCCCAAGATTTGGACAAATACTTGGAGAAAATTAAAAATATTGTGATAATATTTTAACATGAAAAATATTTAATTTTTAACAAATAAATGGATTGTAAAGTTGTAACTCGTATTTTAAGGATATTTTTATTATCCGTGGTTTAAAATATAACGATAAAAACATAGGTTGTTTCCAGTCACAGATGGTTAATTTTCAAAGATTTTCTACAGTTATAGAGAATCAAGAAGTGCTATAAACATGATTTTTGTTGATGGAAAATACAAAAGATAGTGTGTGAAACAAAAATGATTATATATTGCTTTCATCGATGTTATAAAAAGCATTTGATTTAATATACACAGATTTATAGTACTGTTTGAAATTCATTGGTTTTCAATAAACGTTAATTTTTATTAGACAGGTTTTCTTTAATTGAATGTATCAAAGTGTTCTTTCTGCAGGTAGAAATTATGAGGAATTTGGATTTAAAAAGTGGTGTTAAACAGGATGTGGACTTGTTTGACATTGTTTTCAATTTTTATGACTTCGGTCTTTGGAAATGTTTATAGCAACAAAATTAATCAGGGATGAAGATGTAATACACATTTGATGATAAATTTTTAATTTTACTCGATAATATGCAAAAACAAAAACGTCATTTTAAGATCTAAATCTAGAGGATGCTGATTTTTGTGTAGTTTTTACCAATTTCTGAAATAATCGTCATATTTTTAATACAATGTATAAAGATTGTTTTATGAATTAATGTTAAAAAAAGTAAATCCTTTATCAACCTATGATGGGGGAAATTTCTTCAGCATTCTTTAGATAGATCGTTATTAACTGAATGTCAACCACTTTAAATATCAAGGAACACTTTTAACTAGAAAAGTAGATTTAGCTTCTATAACGCTGGACATATCACAATTTGCTGCTATTATTTTAAAATATTATTACAATTAAATGAAATGTTTATAGAATTAATATTTTATTAATTTGTCATAGGATAGTGAGACTTAGAGATTTTTTGACAAAATATGAAGGCATTAGTAAAGATTCATTTTAAGGACTTTCAGCAAAATTTAAAAAATACCTTAGCAGGATCATAAGATGACATCAATATTTTCTTCAACTAGCTGAATATATTACTAATATAGGGTCTATTATAATAAAGCGTATCCTAATTAGACTGGACATAAGAAAGTAGACTTGAAATGAATAAATAATCCAAGACTTCATAAAATGGTATTTTATGATAAACATGAATTTGTGAGAGGTAAATTTCATTTACATTATAAAGACTATCTTAAAGACATTTTACACAAGTATAAGGTTGATTGGTTTCATTGAAAAAATAGGAAGGACAGTAAACTGCAATAAAAAGTTCCAATGGCACATGTTATGAAGGTTCTTCTGGAAGAAAGGTTTGTTTTGCATAAAAAATTACAAATTTGCATTGCAAAATATCAAATAAAACGAATCATGAACTACCATGTTCTATAAGGGGATGGATTTGTCGTTCACGAATTGATTTCTTTAGTCATTCTGAAACTTATCTCTAATGTATTGTTTTTACTATTAAAATGGTCATTCATTTCCCATTGGCTAATAATAATAGTTAATTGTATACATATGAACATACAATACGTTGCTTCACTTTACATTACAATAGGTCAATTAGGATCGTTATTATGCTTGGATTAGCGCCTTATTTTGCAGTAAGATGTTTGGGCAGTTATATAATGTGTTTGCTTAAGGTTCTCTAATTGATACTGAAAATAATGATTTACAGCTCAAATTAGCTATAGAAAATACATCTTTGTTTAAGCCTTAATGAAATGAAATGATTATTTTAATTTGCACGGTTTTAAAATAGTGAAAGCTACAACTCCGAAAACAATCTATTGATCATAAAATCAGCTAATGATAAATTTGGGCCACAAGATAAAAAGTCAGAGATTTTTTTTAAAACACTAGAATAATGGATTAGCTTATGAATTTTGAAAAATACATTTTTGGCCAACAAGTTGATGGCTATATAAAAAATTATAAAAAAATAATCCCAAAGCATTCACTGTCCATTTTCACCCAAAAGTCAGAGTTTTAGCACTCATCTAGTATTTCATGCAGATAGAGGATGCAGATATCACATTTACTCAAAGGATTCTAATGAAGAGAGAAATTTTTCTCTTCTGTCTATAGAAAGAAGCAAGTTACCATTATAAAAAAATAATTATTTATACATTTCCCAACTGCAATAATGAGAATAATATCTATAGTTTAACTTTACCCAGTCTGTCAGAAAGAGCTACTAGATATGCATCTGACCATTATTTCTTAGTTGTGCTGTGTCTAAAGGGAAATAGAATTTTTACCACTATCTCAGATGGTGTCTTAAATTGCAGTCTGCTACCCTACGGACGTTTTAATCACATTAGAATTGATTTCCTTTGATGTCCTAGTGTCACTTTTCTATAAATAAAATCAATGAACAGAACATAATTAGCAAAAGTGAATTGCAATAATACTGATGATAAGATCTTACATGTTCCTAGAAATAGCAACACCAGAAAAGTGATATATTTTAACTCAATAACAAACATTTTTGATTCAAGAAAATAAACTGAATTGCAAAAATGTTAGCAAATAGTTTCATGATTCTATATATGTGTAAGTTATCTAATAGGAGCAATATTCAGATCTTTTATGTAAAATACTACTAATGAAAATTGGAAAAAGGTCTAATATTTAAATGTATATAACTTGTAGTCTTAAAAGCACCTATATTCATTCTAATCAAGAGCCATGACATGTAATATTGAGTAATCAAAGATCACCAATCTAGAAAACCATAAAATATTTATCGCAATGCTGACTGACAAATTTATCCGTGAGGGTCGCGATTCAAAGGTGCAACTAGTGCACTTGAGATTTTATAAAGGAATTGGTCATTGATTTATAGACTTTTTCTTTCATCTGTTTTATTCTGAATTCACACTTTCTTTGAGAGGAAAATGAAATTTTGCCCTAATATAAAATGTTTGTAATACATAGTTTGCGTTAACATTTAAATTATGTAAGTGAATCGAGGGCATTTCTCATTGTAGTATTTTGTAAAAATGGCAGACAAGTTTGTGCACTTTGGAAAAACTAGAACTTATTGGAGTTGTTGTTTTTAGATCCTGCTCTGATAACTGAGGAATTTAATTAGGGCATTGACGTAATGGCGATCCGACAATTCCAAGAAATATTTGCTGATTGCAAATATTTCTAGATAAAGGTCATTACCTTATTGAACAGTGTATTAATTGCTGCAGTTATGAGAAAGCTATAAGAAGACCAGATAACAACTATGGGGGGCAGTTATTTGAGTACAATTCCAGTAGAGATATCTTGCATCAGTGCTTGTGGTTAATGACCAGTGCCCAGTGGAAATGTAGTCCATGGGTGTAGCTGAAAGAGCCCACAGAGATGGGGGACAGCAGCAGAGATATTGAGGACATCCGTTGCAAGAGAACAGCAGAGCATACGTTTCAAGAAAACAGAAGAGCATCCGTTGCAAGAGAACAGCAGAGCAGTCATTGCAAGAGAACAGCAGAACATTAATTGCAAGAGAACAGCAGAGCATCCATTGCAAGAGAACAACAGAGCATATGTTGCAAGAGAACAGCACAGCATCCATTTCAAGACAACAGCAGAGCATTGCAAGAGAACAGCAGAGCATTTGCTGCAAGAGAACAGCAGAGCATTCATTGCAAGAGAACATCATGGAAATTGAACATAGTTATTTGCTGACTGCACAGTTATACTTGTGGATATAACATTGGCGCAGTCGCATTTAGAACCTGTGAGTAGCGAATAAGTTTTGAACAAGTTTAGCTATAGACAGAGAAACCTGGTGAAAATGGAAATCCCAGTTAGTATAACATTAACAACGGAAGTGAAAGTTTGGAAATAAAATGCTTGCGCAGTCACTATTGAACTCTTGCGAAGAAGTTTGGCAGCAGTTTGGAATGGAATATTTCTGAGTGAAATAACTGGAAATATGTTTTTTTCCAAGTAAAAAAACAACAACAACAAAACACCAAGGAATAGCACCAAGGGTTTTTCTGGAGTGGAGGGAGGTGTAGTATTTTGTAAAAATGACAGACAAGTTTGTGCACTTCAGAAAAACTAGAATTTATTCGAGTTATTTTTAGATCGCACTCTGATAACTGAGGAATTTAATTAGGGCATTGACGTAATGGTGATCGACAATTCCAATAAATATTTGCTGATTGCAAATATTTCTAGATAAGAGTCCTTACCTTATTGAACAGTGTAGAACAGTGTATTAATTGCTGCAGTTATCAGAAAGCTATAAGAAGACTGGGTAACAACTACGGAGGGCAATTATTTGAGTACAATTCCAGTACAGATATCTCGTGTCAGTGCTTGCGGTTAGTCCGTGGGTGTAGCTGAAAGAGCCCACAGAGATGGGGAGACCGCAGTGAAGATATTGAGGGCATCCATTGCAAGAGAACAGCAGAGCATATGTTGCAAGAGAACAGCAGAGCATCCATTGCAAGAGAACAGCAGAGCATCCATTGCAAGAAAACAGCTGAGCATCCATCGCCAGAGAACAGCAGAGCATCCATTGCAAGAGATGCAAGAGAACAGCAAGAGCATCTGTTGCAAGATAATTAGTTGCAAGAGAATAGCAGAGCAGTCGTTGCAAGAGAACAGCAGAGCATTTATTGCAAGAAAACATCGTGGGAATTGAACATAGTTATTTGCTGACCGCACAGTCATACTTGCGGATATAACAGTCATATATTTCAAAATTTAATTTAATGACTCATAATTCCTTGAATATTGATTAGTAATATTGAAAGTTTATATAAAATTGTATTATTGTTTAGTTCAAAACCAGTTATATATCAGGTAAGTTTAGATATTAAAAGCACATAACCACAGTGAAGTTAAATTGATTTTTCGGTGTCGATTTAGTATGCGCTCACGGCCGCCATTTTGAATTACAAGAACCACCCAAACTATGCTGAAACATCCAACCGATAAATGACATCGCTCAAAATGGCCATTTTCGTAGGAAAAAAAAACAAAAATCGGAATTTTCATATTAGTCAATCACGTGACTAAAATGGTAAAACATAAAAATCTTAATTTTCATTAAAAAATCACGTGATTAAAATATTAAAACACAAAAATCACAATTTTCATAAAAAATCACGTGATTAAAATATTAAAACACAAAAATAGCAATTTTAATTTTAAAAAAAATCACGTGATTAAAATATTAAAACACAAAATCGTATATGCCAAAAGATTATAACTTATAAAATCTGAATGCTAAAAATGGTAAAAAATAATGATGAAAAGATTTTAAGCAATAATTATATTTTCATTCACTTATAGAAATGGAATCACGAGACCAAAAAGGCGGTAAAGATCTTGAATACACATTATCTACATCAATCTTTTTAAAAAAATCATAAATGCTATAAATCCAAGCATTGATAGCAAATCTCAAAAAATTAAAAACGCTATAAATCTAAGCATTGTAATAGCAAATCTCAAAAAATCAAAAATGCTATAAATCCAAGCATTGATAGCAAATCTCAAAAAATTAAAAACGCTATAAATCTAAGCATTGTAATAGCAAATCTCAAAAATTAAAAACGCTATAAATCTAAGCATTGTAATAGCAAATCTCAAAAAATCAAAAATGCTATAAATCCAAGCATTGATAGCAAATCTCAAAAAATTAAAAACGCTATAAATCTAAGCATTGTATTAGCAAATCTCAAAAAATCAAAAATGCTATAAATCCAAGCATTGATAGCAAATCTCAAAAAATTAAAAACGCTATAAATCTAAGCATTGTAATAGCAAATCTCAAAAAATTAAAAATGCTATAAATCTAAGCATTGTAATAGCAAATCTCAAAAAATCAAAAATGCTATAAATCTAAGCATTGTAATAGCAAATCTCAAAAAATCAAAAATGCTATAAATCTAAGCATTGTAATAGCAAATCTCAAAAAATCAAAAATGCTATAAATCCAAGCATTGATAGCAAATCTCAAAAAATTAAAAACGCTATAAATCTAAGCATTGTATTAGCAAATCTCAAAAAATCAAAAATGCTATAAATCCAAGCATTGATAGCAAATCTCAAAAAATTAAAAACGCTATAAATCTAAGCATTGTAATAGCAAATCTCAAAAAATTAAAAATGCTATAAATCTAAGCATTGTAATAGCAAATCTCAAAAAATCAAAAATGCTATAAATCTAAGCATTGTAATAGCAAATCTCAAAAAATCAAAAATGCTATAAATCCAAGCATTGATAGCAAATCTCAAAAAATTAAAAACGCTATAAATCTAAGCATTGTAATAGTAAATCTCAAAAAATCAAAACACTATAAATATCCAAGCATTGTAATAGCAAATCTCAAAAAATCAAAAACACTATAAATCCAAGCATTGTAATAGTAAATCTCAAAAAAATAACGTATCTTACGGCATTTAAAAATAAATCATAAATGCTATTTGCAAAAAGAAAGCTTATTCCTGTCTTCAACAATATATACTAAATCAGTATTTTAAAAAACAATATTTAAAAACTATAATGCTATAAATCAGACATTGTAACGTAACATTAAACAGCCTATAATGCTACAATGGAAAAAAGTGCGGGAAAAGAAAAAAGAAGCTAATATTGAAAATTAAAAAAAATTACACAATCCTTTAAAATAAATCAAAAACGGTAATTTATAGAGTGATAATCAAACATTGTAATTGTAAATCTCAAAAAAATTAACTTATGTTAAGGCATTTTTTTAAAAAAAATCGTAAATGATATTTACAAAAACCCTTTAAAATATAGCGATCACTAGAAAAATAATAAATGCTATTTTAAAAAGCTCAGTCCGGTCTAGCAACGCTATATACTAAATCAGTATTATAATTTTAAAAAAACAATATTTAAAAACTATAATGCTATAAATCAAACATTGGGTTGTAATGTCACATTAAATAGCCAAAGGTTATACTATGGAAAAAAAGTGCGGGAAAAGAAGAGGAGATGAACATTGAAAATTAAAAAATACTTTAAGATAAACCAAAAATGCTAATGTATATAGTGATGAAAATCAAATATTGCAATCGTAAATCTCAAAAAATTAACGTGTGTTAAGGCATTTTTTAAAAAAAGTCGTAAAACCTAAATATATATACATAGTGATAATTAGAAAAAATGATAAATGCTTCTATCAAGATTACTCCGGTCTTTCAACAGTATATACTAAATCTCAAAAATCAGTATTATAATTTTAAAAAATTAAATTGGTAAATGTGAAATGGCGGGAACACCCATCACTTTCAACACTATCAACAAATAAAAAATCTAATTAACTTATTTTTAAAAATATAATATTTTACATTTGGCTTTGGGATTATCCCTCTAACTAAGAGTTATAATAATGAATCACAAATCTGAATAATAGACAGTTAGCATTTATTTAAGTAATTTTTTACTAATATTTTAAGAATTTTAAAAAAATTACCAACATTCTCAATCGGATGGAGATCTCTTCTTCATTACTGCAACAGCACAAGCCATCAACAAATTATACTTTTAAGATTTAGGTTTATTACTGTAAAGAAGATGAAAGTAAAATTAATTTATTCAGGAAATATCGCAGCTTGATATGGTCTCTTTCAAATTTATTTTTAAAATTGTGTATTTAAGTCTCACACAAATAACAGCAGCTATGTGTGACGTAAGATAATTTCCAAGAATTAGAGTTTGGGATGGGCCTTTGTCTTACTAAGATAAAAGTGTTAAGTTAAACTTTCAAATTTAAAAAAATAACAACTGTAAACCAGCTAATGGACTTTTATGCTTCAAGCCTAACATCATTACGTATGTAATCTTATAATAATGTATTTTGATGTATAATAACGTATGTGTATGTGCACACATCTAATATATAAATATATTTATTTATATATTAGATGTGCGCACATACACGTAAACATACGTTATTATACATCAATGTTCATTATTATAGGATTATACACGTGGCCTGGGATGGGTTTGAATTTGACAAACAGGCCTACTATGATACTTAAAAGGTGAAACGGAATGATAGACAGAATTAGCAAGAATAAGTGAATATAAAGAATATATTTATTAGTCATTCATATACCCATTTTCAAATCATATGATCACATGAACACACACCCTTTATATTTCTTTTTTTTTTTTTTAATATTAATGAATGAAAAGGTCTCTTTTGTTTTTGCAATATTTTCGGAATAAATATATATGGGTACAAGTTGTGACTTGTAATATGGTATAGTGCGATTATATTTTTAAATCATTAATTTATTTTTATATTTTTTATAATAAATTACCAAATAATTTTACTTGTGTCTTTAAAGTGTTAAAACTAAAATCTTAAAAGTAATACATGTATCGGCATACATATATATATATATATATATATGAGTACAAGTTGTGACGTATAATATGTTACAGTGCGATTATATTTTTAAATCATTAATTTATTTTTATATTTTTTATAATAAATTACCAAATAATTTTACTTGTGTCTTTAAAGTGTTAAAACTAAAATCTTAAAAGTAATACATGTATCGGCATACATATATATATATATATATATATGAGTACAAGTTGTGACGTATAATATGTTACAGTGCGATTATATTTTTAAATCATTAATTTATTATAAATTTTTACCCCTCTTTTGCATTTGATGACTAGTTAGGCTTGAGGCATAAAAGTCTATTAAGCTGGTTTACAGTTGTTGTTTTTTTAAATTTGAAAGTTTAACTTAACACTTTTATCTTAGTAAGACAAAGGCCCATCCCAAACTCTAATTCTTGGAAATTATCTTACGTCATACATACCAGCTCTTATTTATGTGAGACCCAAATACACAGTTTTAAAAATAAATTTGAAAGAGACCATATCAAGCTGCGATATTTCCTGAATAAATTAATTTTACTGTCATCTTCTTTACAGTAATAAACCTAAATCTTAAAAGTATAATTTGTTGATGGCTTGTGCTGTTGCAGTAATGAAGAAGAGATCTCCATCCGATTGAGAATGTTGGTAATTTTTTTAAAATTCTTAAAATATTGGTAAAAAATTACTTAAATAAATGCTAACTGTCTATTATTCAGATTTGTGATTCATTATTATAACTCTTAGTTAGAGGGATAATCCGAAAGCCAAATGTAAAATATTATATTTTTAAAAATAAGTTAATTAGATTTTTTATTTGTTGATAGTGTTGAAAGTGATGGGTGTTCCCGCCATTTCACATTTACCAATATAATTTTTTAAAATTATAATACTGATTTAGTATATAGAGTTGCTAGACCGGACTGAGCTTTTTAAAATAGCATTTATTATTTTTCTAGTGATCGCTATATTTTAAAGGGTTTTTGTAAATATCATTTACGATTTTTTTTAAAAAAATGCCTTAACATAAGTTAATTTTTTTGAGATTTACAATTACAATGTTTGATTATCACTCTATAAATTACCGTTTTTGATTTATTTTAAAGGATTGTGTAATTTTTTTTAATTTTCAATATTAGCTTCTTTTTTCTTTTCCCGCACTTTTTTTCATTGTAGCATTATAGGCTGTTTAATGTTACGTTACAATGTCTGATTTATAGCATTATAGTTTTTAAATATTGTTTTTTAAAATACTGATTTAGTATATATTGTTGAAGACAGGAATAAGCTTTCTTTTTGCAAATAGCATTTATGATTTATTTTTAAATGCCGTAAGATACGTTAATTTTTTGAGATTTACTATTACAATGCTTGGATTTATAGTGTTTTTGATTTTTTGAGATTTATATTTATAGTGTTTTGATTTTTTGAGATTTACTATTACAATGCTTAGATTTATAGCGTTTTTAATTTTTTGAGATTTGCTATCAATGCTTGGATTTATAGCATTTTTAATTTTTTGAGATTTACTATTACAATGCTTAGATTTATAGCGTTTTTAATTTTTTGAGATTTGATATTACAATGCTTAGATTTATAGCATTTTTGATTTTTTGAGATTTGATATTACAATGCTTAGGTTTATAGCGTTTTTAATTTTTTGAGATTTGCTATTACAATGCTTAGGTTTATAGCATTTTTGATTTTTTGAGATTTGCTATTACAATGCTTAGATTTATAGCATTTTTGATTTTTTGAGATTTGCCATTACAATGCTTAGATTTATAGCATTTTTAATTTTTTGAGATTTGATATTACAATGCTTAGGTTTATAGCGTTTTTAATTTTTTGAGATTTGCTATTACAATGCTTAGGTTTATAGCATTTTTGATTTTTTGAGATTTGCTATTACAATGCTTAGATTTATAGCATTTTTGATTTTTTGAGATTTGCTATTACAATGCTTAGATTTATAGCGTTTTTAATTTTTTGAGATTTGCTATCAATGCTTGGATTTATAGCATTTATGATTTTTTTTAAAAAGATTGATGTAGATAACGTGTATTCAAGATCTTTACCACCTTTTTGGTCTCGTGATTCCATTTCTATAAGTGAATGAAAATATAATTATTGCTTAAAATCTTTTCATCATTATTTTTTACCATTTTTAGCATTCAGATTTTATAAGTTATAATCTTTTGGCATATACGATTTTGTGTTTTAATATTTTAATCACGTGATTTTTTTTAAAATTAAAATTGCTATTTTTGTGTTTTAATATTTTAATCACGTGATTTTTTTTTAAAATTAAAATTGCTATTTTTGTGTTTTAATATTTTAATCACGTGATTTTTTTAATGAAAATTAAGATTTTTATGTTTTACCATTTTAGTCACGTGATTGACTAATATGAAAATTCCGATTTTTGTTTTTTTTTCCTACGAAAATGGCCATTTTGAGCGATGTCATTTATCGGTTGGATGTTTCAGCATAGTTTGGGTGGTTCTTGTAATTCAAAATGGCGGCCGTGAGCGCATACTAAATCAGCACCGATTTTTCTTTTACTATTATCAATCAACATGTCAGTCTGTAAAAGCGCCTTTATATATATATATTGTGATGATCGCACATACTGTGATCACACATGTGTACATTTCTTATATATATCACATAATATTAAATGTGAGTTTTATATGTAAATTAATACATAGAAAATTGGATAAGAAATGTAGGAAAGAAAAGGAATTTATTTTACGATAGTGTCAATTAAAAAATCAAAAATGGTGTAGTTGAGGAATGCAATTAAAAGCAGAATCAATTATAGTAATTAAAGAAAGTGAAGGGAGGGAAGCGAAAGAGATTCTTATCTTTCACCTTCCAAAGTCAACTTTTTAAAATTTAAGAATAGTAAAATTAAGAGAATATTAAAACGGGATCATCGAAGTTGATGATCAAGTGTTGAAGGGAAAGTAAATAAAAAAGGGGGTTAAATGATTGTAAAGTCAACAGTCATAAAATTCGGTCGTAGTTATAAATAAAGTAAATAGATTTATAAAAAAGATAAAGATCGTCTCTTCAAACTACACATTTGAACGTATGAAATATATGTATAGCTATGTAAAGGAAAGAAAGATAGTGTGTAAGTAAGAAAATTATTATATTAAAAGAGAAATGGAAAAGTAACCAAAAACCGATATTATGGAAGTAAATAAAAAAGAAATAAAAAACAAGAAGAAAATTTATATATTTTATGCAAGAAAGTAAAATAAAAGTGTGAAATGTATTTAATGACATTCCAATGAACAATAAAAGAAGATAAGAAAAGGATTCTGGGACATTAAGTAAAAGGTGGTGACGGAAAGGAGCCATGTTTTAGTTCTTCTTGAGAGTCTGCTGAGCTGAAATACAGATTAGTTTCAGAGCTGTGTTTTTTATATGAACAAAATGTACCAAGAATTTGAAGCATCGAGAATGCAGGGATAAGGGCCACAAATGGACGCCAGTTGATCCATGCTCGCCTCGGGTGTAATGTGATCTCACCCATAAAATAACAGCATGGATGGCGCCTGCCGGATGGTTCACCTCCCCTGTCATTGAAGCTGCAAAGAATACGACAGAAGTAAGCTGCATGAAGGAATCCGAGCGGGATCCCAAAAACTACCATCTCTCCAAAAGAAGTGGAATAATCCACATGATGGTTAGCTAATTATTTGTCGAAGTCCAGAAAAACCTAGGTAATTAAACTTTAAATATATATCATGCGTGCGCACACACACACTTTCATACAATGGCCCAAAGAAATTAAAATGCAATTGCGACTGTAAATCTTAGTGAATCAAATAATTAGTAGGTTTTCTTTATTAAATAATACGTGGAGAAAAGGACTCTAAGCTGTAGACTATCTACATATAAATTAAGAACAATTATTATTTAGAGTGAAGGGTTAAATTAAATGTAATCTGTATTATTCTAATGACTTTTTATTTTATGTTTTAAATATTATATCTTAAGTGTGTATTTTAGTGTATTGTATTAAACACTATTTATTAATGAATAGCTCTTTGCGTCTCATCTTTCTTTCTCTACCATACTAATTAGAATAATATAGCCATAGGGTTTATCAAATACTAAGTAGACATTAATTCTAGTAAGAGGTGCACGTGTCAATCTGGTACAGTAACATTAAATCTCGTAAATTTTATAAATATTTCAAGCGCTGGATTTTTTTTTTTGTAATTGAATCATTCTGATGAAAGGTGTATCCAGCAGCCGATGAGCGTCTAGTCGGGAAAAATAATGCTGGAATATTACATTTGTAATTTCAGTGTTCGATCAGGAATATAGACTTAAATAGTGTGTCTATGTTTGCTTCTGGCTTGACATGACAGTCATGTCGAATAATAAATAAATAGCGACAAAACGTAAATCTTTTACACTATATATATATAAGGAAATATTATTTCTCCATGAATTATATTAATTAGAATTAATCCATACCAATCATCGGGTTCATGTTCATATTTTATTCTAGCTAGACATGGAAGCAATAACTGGTAAGAATTAATAAAGAATACAGAAAGGCTAAAGAAATCCCTGTAGAATGACATTTCAGTTCTGAAGTTGGTGATACCTATAACAAATTTAACCAACATCAAGAACAAATAAAAATCTGTCAATAGCATTTCATACTTTATTATCATCCATCCTGGGCTGCATGATAAATCTGGAAATATAACCAGTACTTCAACAAGATATTATTTTGGAAAAATTCTAAATATTTTAGAGATTTTAGTATCATCATCAGAGTATATTTAATGAACTTTAATATAAGACCTATAAAATGAAGATACATATCTGAATTCAAACTTAGAACAAGCAGGTACATGATGTCCATTGTATTGCAAAACAGCAGATAAAAATAAAATAGTAGTGGTTGGTCACAATCTATTTCCTGATTATGTCATCTTCTTTGAAATAAACATTATTTTGAAGAACAATAGTAAGGTAGCAATAGCTAACTATTCCCAATGAAGAACAAAAGGCTTCGGTTGAGTATTAATTTACCCTGACTTTCTTAATCATCTGTAAAACAAAACTTAGTCTACAATAGCATATAAATACAATCAAGTGGCCAAATGAAGGTAGAAACATAGAGAATAAGACTTAAAAGATTAAGGCAGAAAGAACACAACTTTAAATAATATTAAACAAATTGAAGTGATATATTTTCAAATGACTTCCAAGAAATTTTAAAATTGAATCATGCATTTGTACAATGTGGAGAAATAAATTAACTAAATTAAAACATTCAAGTTTTGACACCAAATGAATGTGTATTAATAATATTTAATTGAAAAGGAGGTTGTTTTATTTGCTATGGAATTGTTCTTCTTTTATAGCACTTCAACTAAAATGGATGCATCACATCCTGTTGTTTCACAATCACTTATCTTCCAGAAATGACTTCATCATGGATAACATCCATTATAATTTTTTTTACTTCAATATTTTTCATAAATATATACAAATAAGCAGATAGTTTCATTCATAGTTTTAAGTTAAATAAAAACTAAAATGTATTGTTTTATATTATATTCTTGCTTTAAGTTAATAAGCTGTTTTAATTTTAGGTAGCCCTTAAAATTAATCCTATATTATTTAAACCAGAATGACGGGACGCTTGATTTGGAATGGCACTGATGATCTAATTCAATTCAATAAGACATTTTTATCATGGGAACACATTATTTTGATTTGTAGCTATATTAGGTTAGTGAATTCTTATTTATATATTTATTTTCTTCCCTTCGTGATTTGTTTTGGAATTGTGGGAAATATTTTAAACTTCATAATTTTCAAGCGTTACAATAAAAAAACAACCACAGCTGTCTGTATTATTTGCAATCTCAAGCTGTGTCCGAATCATTGGTCTTATTAAGCTGTATTCCTTTCATTGCATATTGTAAGTGGAGATTACATGAGAACACTGTATTATATTATATTTTAAACAGAATCTCAAGTACAATTTACCACTCTTGCCTAGGAGTGAGCAATTCCACTCTTTTGCTCATCACTATTAATCGCTACTTAGCTTTGCGTAGCATTAAAAGAACTCCACCCAAATTCTCTACATCCTGCATTTTATTATTTATTGTCTGGACAGTTCCATTTATTTTAAATATTCTAAATTGGATATACTTAAATCGTCTTATTTTTATTATTGAAGTTACTCTGAGATTGGTATCAATTTGTCTAATAATCGTTTTCACAAGCCTCATTCTTATCCAGTTGCAACTGGCTTTTCAACACCAAAGAAGAATGCGAAGTATCATTTCGTCAACATCTGATCAGCAAAAAACTGGAAAGGGCTTTAATTACATTATTGCTTTTCACTATTAATTTGTATCTATTATTTTGTTCTCTTTCTACTATAATGAGACTTTTGTCAACAACAAGCAGAGTAGATTGGCTCATATTATTTAACCATCTACAAGTGATGTTTGAAACAACTGAAATTGTACACTATGGGTTGAGTTTTTATCTTTATGTAAGATTTAAAAAACAGTTTAGAAACTTCATTTGGAAAAACAACAAAAATCGTATTTCCCTTTCAGAAATAAAAAGCATAGATAACACTAATTAATAAATATAACATTTATGAGAATGATTATGAATTGAAATTTTAAAATATATAATAAAATATAAAAGATTTTAAAAATGTAGATAAAATTACAGCCTTTTATTTACATATATACACTAAAAAGTAAAAAATAAATTTTCTTCACCTTTCACCAAAAAAAAACATGGATCAGTCTTGATTAGAAATATTTTTTATTACATTTTATATAAATAAACATTAGATCCTAGCAATTTTACCAAGTTTTTTAAATATACTCCACTAATTTATGAGTCAGATTCTAAAATAATTATTCAAATAAACTCTCATAAAATGGTGATTCTCTTAAATCAATGCTAACTCTTATCATCAGATTGAAATAATTATCTGATTAATAGATTGACATTAATACATAAAAGTGGCATTAGACCCAGTTTATTTGGATGATTTTTTGAAAATCTGACTTGTGAATTATTACTGTTACATTTTTAGGTTTAGTTACGTACCAAGTTAGAATATTTTTTTTACCATTTTGTTTTCAATGGGATGGCTCAGCTGATGGAATCAAGCAGAAACAAAGTCAGATAATAATGACTGACAATGAAACAAAATGTTCCAGATATTTTATCTAGTTATTATTTAAAGATTGCAAATTCTGTCCAAAAATAAAAAATAAACATACAACTTCTATAGAACTAAGTTCATTAAAAAGCCAAATATATCAAGAATTCAAAACACCCATCATATAAATAATTAGAAATAAATAGCAAAAAGCACATTACAAAAGATGAAATTACTACCACAATCAACTATGAAAGAAACAATATTTTGCAACAACTATTAGTAAATGGTTATACAAATGTTAGGGTAATCATGTGAACATGACATAAAATTTAAATGCCTCTTGTTATCGAAATATCAAACATATTAGTAATTGGAAAATGAAGTTTCAAAAAAAAAGCATATGATTATTTATTCAGAAATAACACCAAAGTCACCACATCCTTAATTTTGCAGCAGTATATTGTAACAGTCAGAAAACGTGTGACTCAAACATAATGCAGAATTCGACCACCACCCAGAACAGCAGCACCATCGAGGTAGTGAAGCCATCCGTGGTACTGAGTTCGAACATAGTTTATCGGTTCCACAATATAATCCACGAAACAACGCATCTGATGCGACATTAGCAAATATTTCTTTAGACACGGTGGTCAGGGATATGCAAGAGATTCATGATTTTATTTTCAGGTTAGCCAATAATCAAACTACATAATCGAGGAAATATTATATAGAATGGGTATCGAATAAATGAAACGTAACTGCAGACGTATAGTTTAAAATTATTTATTAACACATTTTAATAAGAAAATCATTTACTAATAATATTTTATGGATTAAAAGCTTCAGTAGTGGGATTTGCGACATGATTATATTTTAAAGAATACATTTCTTTATTTGTTTACAAAAGGAATTCATTTATGTGAAGGCGTAATCTAGCTACCTAAAATTTTCGAGTAAGCATTTCTAATGTGCATGCCTTGAGGGATTTATACCTTTGCAATGCAGGACTCTAAAGTAAGATTTAAGAGTAGTGGCGGACATATATTTATTTAATTAAAATATTTATTTATCACTAAGGGCAAACATTTATTTGAGAGTGAATTATGAAGATAATGCAGAGGCAGAGTGATATATAGAATAATAAAATTAAGTAAAGGAACACGTGGTATGCTTTAGAAAGGCGATATGGAATGGCAGTATATCGAAACTGCAATGCCGTGAATGAGTTTATAAGAATGTCGGGCTGGTCTCTGCCATTGGCCCCGACGAAGTAAGGTGTCACATAAGCATAACCAGGGACAAGCGGTCCGTGTCGCAGTTTGCCGCCTGGCTGCATGACGTCAAGTCCTACAGGAGCATTTATTTTGTCCACTTGTGTAGGATGACTGGGGTTAATTTCAACCCTGAAGAATCCAGAAATTTCACAGCGGAATGGGCCATCGTGTCTCTAAAATGTAACACACATATAATGTATAAACGATTATGATGAGATTTAAATAGATTTCTAACTCGGCCCTACATTATCAACATTTACTAAAGAACATTGGCGACTCTCAAAGAAATGTAATTTTCTAGAATTATTCATTAAGATTTAATAAATACAAAACATATATAAACTGGAAGTTATTACAACTAATATGCCAGCCATTTGCGAAGTAGTAGACCCTGCACTCAATAAATGATGCATTGAATGTGTGTTGATTTATATGAAAGTTAAGTTATTTAGGAAAGTAAATATTAATGAAAATTTGACACGCATTCATTGTTTCAAGCGATCATAGATTTAAACTTTGAAAATTGAGACAATTATGAGCATGCAATAATTAAATAATAACTATAGATAAAAATGTAGATTTTAGAAATACGCACTCAAGAAAGATAGAGTGAGGTAAGCTAGATTATTAGAGAAATTTACACATTAAATTAATTATTCAATTTTGGTTATACAAATGATAGTTTTTACATTTTATAATTTAGATAAGTAATATGAAGAAGAGCTATAGCATGTTATTAGAGTACTCTAGAGTTGAACACAGACAGGTACCTGTTTTATAAGAAGTTTTCCGAGTCCATTGGTTTAGTAGCAAATAGTTCATGAGTGGCAATTCTTTCTTTTCTTTAGATGTCTCATTTACTTTAACAGCAGCAGCAGCTTTCTCATTTATTTCAGGCAGCAGATCTTCATGCTGAATTTATGGTGGGCAAAGGAAAGTTCAGCATCCGATAGGTCATCTCCCGATGGAGAATAATCTAGGTGCTTTTACTCGGTCATACCTTGGCAGGAACAAATTATTTTTATATTTTGGAGACACTCAGTGATCGAGAGCAAAGTTAAAGTTTAAGTGAATGTCTCCAGCCAGTCTAAGATGGCCTCTTTTCTTATCTTGATCTTTCACATTTTTGTTAAGGTATTTTTAGGTTCTACTTAATCTGCCCTGAGGATAATCAATGCCTTTTGTTGGTTTTAATTATAAAGAAAGCTGCCGTTCTATTGTTTACATTTTACATTTACTAATTACATTTTGGGAAATTTTTCTTTAATTAATCTATTATCTATCACTGACCGATGCTTTTAAATTTCAAAGACAAAAAGGGAACATAAGATTATTTTAACTTTTAATTAAATATTACATCAGATTTTTTTTAAATTATTATTAAACGAAATTTAAACAAAGCAATAAATACGAACTTTATAATCCAAAATAAATGATTAAAATTATACAAAATTATATAACTAAAAGAAATCTAAATTATATTATTTTATCCCTATTTATTGCCTTTAATTTGAGATCGAAATGTGTGCGTGTTTATGCTGAATTCTACATATATTTATACATTTTTAATATTGCTACACACAATTCGATACCAAAAAGTTTAAATTTGGGCGGGATAGACCGGTCAGTGAGAGACGACAGAAAAAGGTGAAACTTAAGATTCGAATACAAATCTTACTGTTTCACTATTATATAATATAGATATAACAAACACCTCCATACTTCCTCATTCTTTTTAAAATCATTTACATAAAGATATAATAGAAGACAAATGACCACCAAGAAGCATTTCATGCTGAACGAGCACTCATCAGTTGGCCTATGTCACTATCTCTCATATATCTCTATTATATGCAAATTATTTATCTAGAATAAATTGTTACATTTTATTCAATCCATTTCAGATGAATACACTAATGATTATTACTAATCATTTTCGAAATAAGAGATTATCTCTAGCACAGATATAAACTTTAAACCTGTTAAAAATCAATATGTCTGATTTTTTAAATTTACACTCACAGAGTTAATCACTTTTCTCTGTCCCGTGTGTAATATCTTTATAGATATAATAAATACCTTCATACTTCCCCATTCATTTTAAAATCGTATAAATAAAGATATAATAAAAGACAAATGACCCTCAAGATGCATTTTGTGCTGGCGCAGCAATCATTATAAATGCGATTTATTCTCTCTACTTTGAAACTTTTTGCAAAATTATAATTTTTTTTATTATTGTACATAAATCCTGTCCTGCCATATTTTTCATAGCTATGATATAATGAAACAAAGTAAAATACATTGCTATATAAATACCATAAATGTGTAAACAATAAAATTAATAAAATAATAAAGAACAACTTAAAATATAAGAAAATGCATTAAAACTGATATAAATACCATCAAAACCAAATAAAATAATTCAGATAATGTAAAATATACTTTAAATAAATATAAATTATACATGTGTATTCCTGACTGTGTATATACCTATCATAAATAACTATTAATTTAATTTTTTTTTATTATTTTTAATAATCCCCTAATCATGTCTATTCCTTTTAAATTTAAACTTTAATTATATTTTCTCCACTTTCATTAAACAATTATTATTTTATTTTCTGTTAATTCTCAGCTCAACCTTAATTCATTTATTAAAATATTCTTTTCAATTTTTTAATATCTAAAAATCATAAATATTATAATCTTTTATTTTAATTTTTTAAAATAAAAAAAACTTTAAAAAAAAAAATCTTATATCCTAGCTACATATATTACATTATTTAGTAAATTTTGTTAATAAATGTTTTCCAATATCGGTTAAATTAGTTTACATTTTTTTATTATTTTAAAACATAAGTAGTATTAAGAAATGTAATCTAAGTGAAGTATTAATAGTTCAAGTAATACATATTTCGGATTGGAAGGTAAATATTTTATTTTATTCTTAACATAAAATTATGCATATTAAACAAGAGATACAAATATCACGTGATGACTTTCCTTACTAGCCTAATTGTTGTAAAGAAACCTCTAACTAAAGTGGTGTTTTCGGTTTGTGGGGTTTGGGGGGTTGGTTGGTTAAAAAAAAAAAAAAATAATACTTAACTTTTGAAATATATAAGTCTACTTTGAAGAATATTTTATTTTTTGGCAATCATCGCAGGAGGGTTGTTATAATAAACTGAGTTATTGCATAAGTTAAAATATTTACGTAAGAAGTATAAGGATTTTATGTACAGAGAAATTATGATTTAATCAATCGTACAAAACAGAGTTATATACGAATTAATTATTTTATAGATTATTGGCAAAATAATATCAATGACTCATCCCTAATCCTTATTAATTTATTGTATTTTGGATATTTATTGTAACTTCATGAGTCATTTTAAAAGAAAATATTTATTATTAAAATGTACATTTTTTTTTATGTTAAGCACGTTCACTATTTTGATAAATTGCTAATTTTATTTTTAAAATTGGCTAAGTATTTTATTTGAATATAATAATACTACTTGTTAAATCAACATATTTAGGTCATTTCAATATTAATTGCTTATCCTAATTTAATATTCTCTGAGATATAAAGAGTGTAAATATTATAATTTCATTTACTAATTTATCTGAAGAGCAATAAAATATTTTTTTGATTTTATAAAAAATTCCCTTGACATTTCATCATTATTATTTATCGTTATATAGTTTGGTGCATTCTTTCTAATGCCCATTTACCATTATATATATATGTGTGTGTGTGTATGTGTGTGTGCAATTTAGATAGTGATCTTATAGATATTTTATATACTGCACTTGAAGTTTACATATGTTTACTTACCTCCATGTGATATATAAATGTTTTGTATCAATATTTAAAGGCTGCTAAAAATCCTATGCAATATATGCAACCTTGCAGGAGCAATTTAAATTTATATACAATTGTGTAGTATATTAAACCATGAATAAACTTTGTTTTTTTTTTGTTGTTGTTAGACCAGTTTGGTGCTTGTTTACTGTTATCTGCTCTACTGATTGACATTTCTAAAAAATTTCGGTTTTCTGCCATCTAGTGTCAATTTTAAATACAAATCATAATGGTGTGATTGAGTAGCATTAATTAGAATCCTCACCAGTAAATTCTTATATTTTAGGCTAAGAATCTAATAACACTTTCTGGTGTTGGATATTGATGTTTCTACAGTCTATTACATAGTATACTATGAATTTTTGGTGCAACCGAGTTTGGGCTAATGAAGACTGAGTTCTGGGAGTCTGTTTATAAGAAGATCACATAACTTGCAATTCATATATAGATACAGCCTGAGAGATGGAAAACCAGTTGGCAGAAAATCACTAACAAACAAAAAAAGTAAAATAAAAGCATAAAAGTTTAATATAGTTAAATGTTTTATATAATATAGGAATATAAAAATATATTTTTCTTCCCTTATACAACATGGAATCAGAGAATCAAGAACTGGGATTATTTAGGGACTTACTCAGTTATATGATTCAAGAATTTAAACAACATAAAGAAGAAATAAAAATAATGTTTAAGCAAAATCAATAGTGAATTAAATGATATAAGACAATATCAGAACTCAAAATGTAATCAAAAAGTAGACAAAAGTATCCAGAACATTAAGGAAAGGATGAGAAAAGCAAATCAAATATGAAAGAAATAACATAACTCTGAAGATGATAAAACAGATTGTGTTGATGTCATTGAATGTATTGTTGCTTCCATTAACAAATCAGAGTAAAATAAGAATAAGACAATATTTAACAACCTGTAAAGAATGAAGATTTCATAATGGAAAATAACAAGGTTGTTGCAGCCAGAAATAAAATTAATATAAATAATTCTGATTCTAATGAAGAATGTGGCAGAAAAGAGTGCATAGAACACTCAGATCAAAAGATGTACATTGCAAAAGTGGCAATGGTAAAAGATAAATTTGTAGAGTCATAAAAAGAGGGAAATAATGAACCAAAATCATTAAAACACTTGAAAGAAATGGAAGTTGGAAAAATAAAAGTAAGAGTAGATGACCCAAGACAAATGGAGTTGAAGACAGAAAATCAAAAGAAATTACTAAAATAAGTGGATGTAAATCAAAGCCATGTGGATTATGTTGATGCTGATGTGAAGGTGGACATGAAACACTGACAGGATGTTAATATCATATTGGTCAGTGTAGCTGTTGGACAAATTTGGTATTTCCAAAATAAATTTGCTTCCAGTAGAGAGCAAGATTATCATTTTATCAGCCATTTTGATGATTATTTGTGTAGGAATGGAGATACTTATATAATTAAAACCCTTAGTACTAAATTTGATGTGATGAATGGTAACATCAGTATTTTAGAAGAAAATTTATGAGGTAGTAAATGTATAGGTCAAAGATTTTAGTATGAAAAACAAGGTGTATAAATGGTATTAATTAATTTATTTTGAAAAAACAGAGAAAAGAATAATATTCAGATGCAATCAAATTAACTGTTTATTGAAAGCAGGATTCTTTGTTGAATTTTAATTGTGTCATAAGTTGAGTTTCAAACAATGGTTCAGAAGAAAATAATTTATTGCTCTGACTTGAAATTTAAATGGTTTAATTTAGGTCAAGCCAACCTGTATTCTGCAAATTGATGGACTCCATGAAGTTAAATAATTCTGTGATATTTTAAGCAAAATAAGAAAAAAACATATTATTATAGCATTATAAAATTTCACTCTATTGCAAATTTAAAAATGGAAAACTAACCATATATCTAGTGTATTGACTATATCAGTCTTTTATGATGTAACATTGCTATGAAACCTACCCGCGTGAAAATTCCTTTGAAATATGTTTGATGAAAACTTGCACGACCTGACAGATAATCCACATTCAGTCTTGAATGCCTCTCGTCATGATAAGATGTCCCTTATCAGATATAAATACATATGTTCTATATTATGTATAAAACTGCCTATTATGCAAAAGTAAAAAGTAATAAAATTTGAAAAGAATAGTATAAAAAAGATAACTACCTTTAAAAGAATCAAATGCATTTGTTCAAGAAAGAAGATCAGACTTAATCTAAGAGAACACTAAATTGAATACTTTGAAATAAACTAGAAACAATTTTCTGTGTGTGTGTGTGTGTGTGCAGAAAGTGGTATAAATTTTCAGAAGTGTGTTAAAACAATATATATGTTTATTTGTTAGTTAGTTTTGAACTCAAAATTAAGATCAAAAAAACTTTGATCAGAATTTTATTTTGTCTAATTCTATTTAATTTTTTATAAAGATTTTTTTGCTATTCTTCTTTATTAATCTTATATATAGTGTTTTTAGTAGAATGGATT
Source organism: Epiperipatus broadwayi (assembly GCA_028023455.1). NCBI lineage: Eukaryota > Metazoa > Onychophora > Udeonychophora > Euonychophora > Peripatidae > Epiperipatus > Epiperipatus broadwayi. Next base: position 1,166,031 of record JAQFVV010000197.1, on the reverse strand, counting down.
GTATATATTTTCCTATTAGATATTTTACCTTTTTACATGTGCAAAGATGTATGCACATGCACCCGTGCTTCAATACTATGATAACTATATTCTTAAAAAATGTGTCATGTTGTAAAATGCTCATTTATACTATATTACAATCTATTTTAGCAATCACTATATTTTTATTAGAATATTTTGTTTTTTTCGTAATTCAGAGACCATGAATGTCTTTTTTTATATCTAATTTGTATTGGTCCTTGCATTAATTACAAATCAATTTATTTGTTATGCATGTCATAGCGAATAATTACATGTGAAGTACTGAACACAATCTGACTATAATAAATACATTAGGGATAGATGAATTGTGTGATGGTTTTGATGATAAACTTTCAAAGTTATAGATAGCACTCATAATATATTTGAAACCATTATTATCATGTCACCTAAAGATCTGTGAAAAAATAGTATAAAGAGATGATGGGTACTTAGAATTTACATTACCATTAATACACAAGGGAGAAGTTGGCAAAGTCTTTACTTAACACATATTTCATGCATAAATTAGTATAGAAAAAAATAGAAATATGATTATTGCTTATTTGGCATTACTCACAAGGCTGGATAAACAATTCCTATTTGTCTGTAAATCTATTTCATTTCAGTTGAAAATTGTGATTTGTTTCTGTATTTCAGAAATCCTTTTTCATATTATACCATTACACTAAATATGTGCATAGTAATGGTGCAAAATAAAGGATGATCTGGGGTGATGGACAAAATTATCAGCATCCCCACTAAATATTTACAATCAATAAGTTAACATTTCCAGTAAATAGTCATCAACAAATAGGAAAAAGAAGCATGAGAGAGTCAGCATTTAATAAAAATAAGTCACATGTCCATCATTACATGAGAATAATCAACAATTATTCCTTGTGACTGGATCTAAAAGAGATTCAATATCAAAATGTAAGCTAATTATCTAGTCATTGCCAACTTTAGGGAATAATGTAAAAAAATAATCATCTGCATGTGCATACTTAAGTGCTAAGAATCTATCATAAAAATATTGGGAATCTAACACTTTCTGATCATCATCAAAGCTCTGGTCATATGGTATCATGAATATACAGGCCAACAATAAACTAAACTCTAACATATATAAATAAAGTGAAGAGAATGGTCTTTAAAGATGATATTAATTTTATGACATCCAGAAAACTATCAGGATGTCCAAACACAATTGTATATTTTTTACATATAAGTAAATTTACTGTTATTGTTCTAGAGCTATCTTGGGATCACAGATACTCTAGGACTATGAACAAAAATAGAAATGTATATGCTTAATCTACCTGAATTTAAGTAGTTTGGAAGGATTAACAAATTCATTAAAACATGATCATTAAGATGAAATCAGATCACATGCCCTCCAATTCAAAAAAGATGACATATGACAACTCCAAATCTAACACAATCCTTACAAGAAATATAATTTCATATAGCAAATAAGATTATTTCCTAGTAAGCAATTAACATTTACTTTCTGTTTTATTCCCTCTTTTTAATAATTAAATCTAAAAACAATCTTTTTACAATAAAAGTTAAAAAATATTTAAGATTAACTACAACCTTTTCCCCTTGAGTTATGAAGATGGGAAGATTCATACTCTTATATTTTGAAAGGGAAGATAAATAAATCAAAACATGTTTAAACAACAAAAAATAACATTAAAATTATTCCTTATTATTAATTATTGCTAATATTAAAATTATTTGTGAATGTAAATATGCACAGTACAATACTGTCTCATCATGGTTTCATTGTTTAAGTTTTTCTTTTACAGTTATAATTTTCATTCTTTCATATTAACTTTTATATCTTCTACATTTATTTATATGTTCAATTTAAAATTATATTATTTTGAATTTAGCCATGATTTTCATTAAAAGTTATCCCACTAATTTTAATTTTATATCTTCAAATTTCCATTATGATGATTATTTTCAAATTAACACCGATTTCTAGGATAGGCTAATACAAATTAATTTAAACCATTTTACAATATAACAATTTTTTATATTACAACAGATTTTCAGATCAGGAAATCACAGGCTGAAGCAGTCTTGCTTTTGGCAGAGCATGCAAGGTTTGTTGCAATTTTTTCCAAGGATATTCTACATTTTCTTTTAGTGAACAGTTTGCATGATTAAATTTGCTTATGCTCAGATTTTAGCTAATGTTTAGCATATGGTTTTCTTCAAATCAATTGCAAAGATTTTTTTTCAATGTAGCACTGAGATTACTGTTCTCTTCACAAATAAACATATATTGTCCTTCTCTCAACAGTTGGATCAAGAATAACTGTTACTGACAACACACTGAAAATTACAATTTTAATCCATCACTGTATCTCCTTTTTTGAAACAATCTGTTATTGACAACACACTGAAAACTACAATTTTAATCCACCACTGTATCTACTTTTTTGAAACAATTTCCACTTTTATCCAATTACACACTATCTCAGTTATAATAATATCAATCCATGATTAATTGATTATGATTTTACAAGATTATTTCTCTTCTTATCCCATGTCCAGTAATTATTGAGAAATTCCTCTATAACTATTTTTTCTTCTTAATTACTAGAAAAGGATAATTTCTTAATTATATTTTAGTATGAAAAACATTACATTTTTAGAGGGATATAAAGAAAAGACAGGTAAAAAAAGTCAAATTAAACATATAGCTAGATAAAATTACTGAAAAAAGAGAAAAAAATAATTAGTTTATTTTTTATTTAATAGATTTTTCTCTGTCTATAATCATCCTTAACGAAGTATAAATAATTCATATTCTTATCCAAAATGTTTGTAATTCTCATATTATTAATTAAGACATATAACTCTTTTAATAAGTTAATTGTTATTCTGAAAAAAAATATGAGAAAAAAAAATTATTTTCAATATGTATATAATTAAGGTGCTTTATCTTTTCATGTAATAAAATAATCAAATACAACTTTAAAACAATATATGTTGATTTATTCAATGGATTTGTAGCACTGTACAACTTGGATAAAATATAATTTCAATACTGTGCACCATATTTTTATATTGTAGACTATGGATAATCTAATAACAACTAAAACTAAAGAGCACTCAATTTATAAATTATGGTGCATAGCATAAACTACCAGTGGTTCAAAGTAATTAGAGTCTGTTGTATGTTATTCTAAAGTTGTTTTTGCAAATAATACTTCAGAGTTTCAGAAAATGTTGCAACAATTATCAGATGAAAGTAAAAGAGTGTAACTAAAGATAAAAAGTCAAATTGTCAAAATGATGTTCAATGATTCTTTTGCAGGAAAAGAAATTAAAGACTGATAATCATGAATTAGAAAAAGTTAATAACTACTTGATCATATTAATATACTTGAAAGTATAATGGATTAAATTAATCATAGAATTAAACTTGGATGAAATGTTTTTGGTATAAATAATTTAATATTAAAAGGAAATATGCCTACATAAGTGAAATGGATAGTTTGAATAAACATTAGTTAGCAATACCTATTTATGTACCTGAGACTGGGATGATTAGTAGAAGAATACAGAGACATCAGACCACTTAATATATATATATATATTGTACCCTCACTAATTAGAAATATAATAATAGAAAAATACGACTAGCTCAGATAAAATGATTACGCGCTGGGTTAAAACACATATAATCTTACTATAATCAATAATAAAGATATGATAATATCTACTATTTAACTAGCTCTAACTGATTAATAAATAATAAATGATTCGGTTTATGAAAAGTTAAACAAATAAAATATTAATAAATCATGAGACAACTAAGTGAAGTACTAGCAGTAAAGAATTACATTGAGACAATATTCCACAGGATACAATCTCAATGGCATAAGAATACTATACCCCCCCCTATCATTTCAAATAATAATAAATTCATAGCATCCTTACAACTTTAAAATAATAATAATCAATTCAGTATAATGTTACTAAATAAATCCTAATTTTTTGATTAAAACAACATAATTATAATAATCTCAGTTTCTTTAAAATAACTCTAATGAATTTATAATCTCCTGTAGTCAAGTATGATAAGGGATTTTGTATCATCCTCAACTACACCTAACTAATAATAATAACAACAATAATAAATAATAATCTTATTCCTTGTAAAATAATTATTAATCTTATCCAACCAAGGAAAGATAGGAGTACTTTTCACATTAGTATCAATACACTCCTAACTTTTTAATGTTGTTATTTTGGCAACATCAAACATTAGAAAAACATTAGAAAGTTAGCAATGCTTTGATAGGAATATGAAAAGTCATCTTATTTTTCTTTGGTTGCATAAATAATACTCAGTACAGTTTTACAAAGACAAAAAAAAATAAAAAATATTACATAAGACAAACACGTATTTATGAATTCTACACGGATGCAAACTAACTTTTGACACTTAATTAATTTGATCAATTTCAACAAAAAAAATATGTGGTCAAGTTGCAGAAGGAAAAAAAATGCCAACATAAATATATATTTTTTATAAAAGTAAATATATTCTATGAAATATATACTTACACAGATGATTCTTGCATACAAAATGTCGATGGTCAGTAGCAACCCCCCCCCGTCCTTCCTCCTCCGAAAAAGTTGTCGAACAAGTGATTGACCAGTACATGCACTAAATGGAATACTGCCAGGCAATTTAATTTTTCGAATAAACAAATAAGTCCTTCTATCTTTTCTTGGTTGTAGAAATAATACTCTATAAAGTTTTACAAAAACAAAATATATATATATGAGATATACACGTACTTTTACAAATTGTACACAGACACAAACTAACTTTTGATGCTTACTTATTTCGATCAATTTAAAAAAAAAAAAAAAACGTGGTCCGTAAAAAAAAAGCCAACATAAATATATTTTTATAAAAGTAAAAAAGAAAAAATATTCTATGAAATATGCACTTATGCAGACGATTTTTACATACAAAATGGCGATTGTCAGTAGTACCCACCCCCTCCCACCGTCCTTCCTATTTCTCCAAAAGATTTGTGGAACAAGTGATTGCCCAGTACATGCTCTAAATGGAATTCTGCCAGGCAATCTAATTTTTGGAATAAATAAATAACAAAGTCAACGTCTTCATTCAATTACAATTAAATAATAAACTTTTAATTCAAAGACTTAAAAAACGCAGAAGTCGAATTTGGAAAAAAAAAACATAGAAGTAAACAATGCAGTTGAAATTAAAAATATTAAACCAAATTCACAATAATAACAAATTGTAAGTTTAAAATGTACAAACAACAAACTTTTGAATCAGAAAAAAAATACCAAAATGTCCAAAAAAGCAGCTATATAATAGTTTCGGTTGACACGCTTCAAAGCACGTTTTGCGCCCGTTCAAAAACACGTTTTTTGACGAGGAAAAAAACTCAAATCGCAAGGGTTTATTTAATGTTCGCAACATTATGCCTTTATCGCGTATGTAAAAAGTCGTCCTATCTTTCCTAGGTTGCAGGAATAATACCTAAGTACCGAAGTTTAATATAAATATTTAATATAGCAAGGTACATAAGGTTTAACCAATGGCCCAAATTTTACAGTTCTAAAAGCCTTAGTAAGACCGAGATAGCTTTTAAAACAGACAATTAATATGCGGCGACCGAGCATTTATTCACAGCTTAAAATCACACATACTAATCTACATTTTTAAAATCTTGCCATATGTGATATCTGTTCGTCCCTGACTTCAATCGCATACTGCTTCGCGATGCATTTGTCTCTTTATGTTGCGTAATTACGTTTAAAGGTGACAGTTTTGTTTCTTATAATTTGTCAACTTTTGCTTACTTCAACTAACGTGACTACTTTGAAACCTGCAATACATAACAAAACCTATTGTTTATATTAATTAAATTATAATTTGTTACAATGGTAGGAGTGTTTTCAAAATACAAATGATATAAAAAAAACATACATTAAAAATACAAATGAAAAATATCCTGCGAAAATAGTGTTTCAAGACAATTGGGGAAAACATTTTGTAGCGCAAAATAAACACACCTCGGCCAATTTTTCAGTTTGTCTTTAGTTATAAGAAAAAAAGTATAACACTGTTCGTTCTTATATCGTAAAGCACAAATCATTTAAGAATTCTTTTCCTCGGTCTTTGATAAGATATGAAAATGAATAGTAATTTTAACGACATTCTTTTACATACCTCGTTGCGATGGCTAAGTGGAAAAAAGTATTGAAGCGGTATTATTCTTTGCAGCAAGAAAGTATCGCGATTGCTTTATCGCCGAAAAACTTTGTAGTTTAATCGTTTATAGATTGATAATAAAATAATTTCACATATCGAATAAAATATTTGCTTTTGTTGAGTGCTGTGAAACGTGAAACCATACATTTATGTGGTAAAAATAGATACGAGAAATGAGTCATTATATTTAACGAAGATGAATTATTAATTGATTAACTCTAATTAATGAGAAACTAAGCATCTGTTGCCAAAAAATACAAAACCAAGTACTGCATAATTTTTCATCTGTTATTTTCGGGTAAAACACGCTCATATATATTATAAGAAGTAAAGTTAATAATAGAATTTTTTTTTTTTAATAAAATAAATATTAATTATAGTCAGCGCTAAATAGAAGTTTGTTTTGGTAGATTTAAAATATATTAATTAGCTTTATGAATGATTAAGTGCTGAGTACTATTTAATCTAACAAAATCTCTAGTGTCTGGGGATATTGGATGAGTAGGCACTAGATGGGGATTTTATGCACCAGCCTTCTGGCATCCATTGATTACTCTAGCTTGCAGTGAGTGGCGATACTTGTAGTGTTTTTCCTGTTTTAATATAATATTATTTGTTTAATTAATATACTTCTTATTGGCATAAGGTGCTTTGATTAATATACTCTTATAATATCTATAGGTGCTTTGAACATATACATAATAACAACCATAATAAAAGCTAAACGAGATTTTGACATTCTTCAGAAAATTATATGATCATTTCAAATTATTTAGCTATCTTGCTTAAAACATTTAAGAGCAGATTTTGATTTTATTGTTTACTGGTACTTAAAAACAACAATTATTATATAACTATGTGCTATTGGCATTTGGATATGCAAAGCTGCTTTACAAATTGAACATGCTCAAAAATGATACGAATATGGAAATTGTCTTTAAAAACAGAGAGAGAAAAATTGTGCCAATTTTGGAAATTATTGCCTGAAAAATACAAGACTACAAAATTGTGCCCAATGCAGATCATATTGTTTTAGTCAATTACTTTTGTGAATCATGCATGTGTCTCCATCAAAAATCATGCTAATTTTTAAATAAATGTATGAACACATTTAAGTTTATTTTATACATTATCATATTGGAAGGTATAGTTTACTATATTGCAGCCCATGTACTTCAGTAAATATTTTTATATAGTTTTAGGGGGGGGGGGGATTGAGTATGGTTGGTTCAAAATATATTTAGACACCATTAGTGATCTTCTGTGATGTCATTAGGTCATGCTTATCTAAGCCCTTCTTTCTCTAAGTGATTCTTCCAGCATTATGTAGTTACCTTTATTCTGGTTTGTGGGTTAATCTCCTTTTCTGGAGTATCTAACTCTATCCAAGAATATCTTCATTTTTTTATTTTACGGCTGCCATCTTAGAAATAATTAATTAATTTTACCATGATGTAACATTGTTCTTTTTGAATCTAACAACTTGATTATATGGTTTTGAACTTTGCGTTCAGTTTTTAATCTACCCTCAAATATGTTTGTTTAATATAATAATTACTAATTTCAACATCATGTAAATGATTTAAATTCAAATAGTAGTAATTTTTAGTTTATGTAAGGGTTATAATATGTATAATTATTAATATATTCAAATACATATTTGTATGAGTAACTATCACTCATTATTGCTCTTAACTGAGTCAGAGCATTATCCCCTCTGAAATAGCACACACAATCTAAAAAAAACAGTCATCTCTACAGCAATAACTATTTTTCATTTGTGCCTTTAGGATATTTTTCTGCTGATTGTCAGCCATTTTGAATGCCAGATCCCATCTTTAAGTGTATTCTCAATTACAATAATTTGAGACTCTATATAGTTTCACTCTGGTATTCATTGAATGACAGTCTGATGTTTTCATCAGCATTAGCATCCATCCACTTTCTCTGAATATAATTAATATGATGATGAAAACAGATATTGGACATTATTTTAATCTTCACTATCTGGTCCAAGATCGTTTGAATGACTTTTCCTTCCAATCATAATCATCTCAAATTCAGCTTCTTATAAATATTTTCCCTCTTCTTAGCTTGTTGTGTTTTTCTTTTTTCCATATAAGTATGGTCACCTTATTTCAAAGCTTGCTGCCTATAAGTATTCATTTACAGCTTTTTTGCATATTATTACAGTTCTATTTACTTAGATTTGGATTCACCATGCTGAACAGCTTTTTCAGAATTCCTGTTTGATTCAAGAAGATATGGTGAGATACAAATATTTTTCACTATTAAAGAAAACTTCAAATAGAATGGAGGAGATCCTGCACCATAATCTGATACCAGGATTTCTGATGATGCACTTTTCTTTAATATATGAATATTTTTGACTGAAGTAATATTTTTTTCTAGTCTATATTCTGCATCCTTTAATCAGCTGGCAGTAAATAGAATGACAAAAAATAAGTTGAATCCCCTTTGTGATTCATATGCATGGACTCCAAGGTTTATCATTTTTGGCCATGAAGAGTATTTCTTGGCAGTGAATATATCATTAATTGACATGAGGTACATTTTTATATACACTTTTATTTGCATCAATGTTGGCCATTACTCATAACTATATTAAGATTTTAGCTCTAATTATAACAATGAAGTATTTCCAAAATCTTAATGCAATTCTGAACAGGGACAGTTTTATTGACAACTATTATACAACCTTTATTAATTAATAGTTGCTCCGATGTGTTCCACAAGCAATTGTGGAAATTTTCAGACATTTCGCTAGGTCATCTATTCTTGAACCAATTTTAAGGATCTGTTAACCTGTATTGCTTTTAGTCTAAAGTACTATGGCTTTACAATTGATTAAATTTTTTTTTTTCATATGTCATAGCATCGGCCGGGAGGTGAACTCACAACAACCGTCTGCAACCAACTGCTTGCTTGCAGCATGGCTGCGCTGATCTTTCGGCTAACAACGCTTGATGAATTGATTAATTTTGTTCTTATTGGATTGCATTATTTACTGCTCCTATATAATTATCTGCCATGGGATATGACTACGCAAATGTATTTTATTAATATGTCATGCTCAAGACAATGTGCTTTTAGATATTTTGTAACATATGAAAGGTGGGGGGGGTCATTGGTGAATTTTGGAAATTAGCACCTGAAGAATACACGACTACAAAAGCGTGTCTATGTGCAGATTAAATCATTTGCATTAACTTATCTTTGTGACTCGTTCTACTCTAAAATGAAATATACTGGCATTAAGACAGCATGTAGCAATTATAAATAATCAAAAGATTGTCTCACCATCAAAAATAACATTTATTTTTAAATAAATGCTTTGGCAATTTGTTTATTTTATACGTAATCATATTATGAGGTATAGTTTACTGTGTTGTGGCCCATGTACAGTAAAAAATGTATGTGTTCCTAAAAGAAAAAAGATTGAGTATGGTTTTTTAAAGTACCATGAGATTGCATTTGTGATCTGGGATATCAGTAAATATTAATTAAAGCTTTTGCAGATCCTTGTTCTTCCAAGTGTTCATCTAGCTTGATGCAATAACCTCTTCTCTGATCTCATTTTTAACAGTTCAACACTGCTGCCTTTGAAATAATCAATTAATTTTTTTTATTGTCTAAAAGTGGTTTTTAATCTTAACAACTTCACTACATGTTTTCGAACTATGCATACCATTATTAATCCGTTGATATTTTTCTCACAGTTTAAGTATTAATTTATGTAAGTGTGTAGTATATATATGTACACTTGTTAATATGTTAAATATATGTCTGTGTGAACAGCTAACACATATTTCATTATGGTTCTCAACTGAAGCTGACCATTGTCCACTCTAGAGGCCCACACATAATCTTAAAAAAATGGTCATTTCTTCAGTAATGACTATTTTCCATTTATGTTTTTGGGAAATTCTTTTGCTGTTTGTTAACTGTTGAATTATTTGTTCTCATCACTGTAGTTTTATATTTAACTGAGTTT